>OZ022563.1:39502920-40752920 GCA_963991005.1 Barypeithes pellucidus | reverse complement strand
AGAAATTAATATGAAGCGATCATAAATAATGTTCAAATGCAAACTATTATCGTAAATAATTTACCAACTGATGGCACTTTTCTGATAAAATATGATAAAAACTTCATAAGATGACATAACTCGAGGGCTAAGAATTTAATGATTTTTTAATTATTTTAAAATATTTAAAAAATATCGTCAAATTAAATTTTTCATCTAAGCATCCAAATGCATTTTTTTTATTAGATTGCATGTTTGGACACACCGTTCTATAGTTATTTAAGAGGATGAATGTACATATATTTCAATAATAATTTTTTTTTCGGCTATTGAAAATGCCCATCATCTCTTCATTTTAAATCGTTACATTAATAAGTTGCTTTATATGTTCAAGCTCATGCCCTTATTGATTTAAAGTGGTCCGGCGAGCGAATGAAATCTTAACCTTACACTTGTTTTGGCGGCATTTCTTTTAACCAAATAGACTAAATTAAAACCTTTGAGTTTTAAAATATTCTTAATGCACCTAGACCTACATGTAAAAAGTAAAAATTATATTTTTGAATTTAATGTGGAATTTTATTGAGCATATGGGGTTTTCAACGTGTATACAGGGTGTTATGGAGATGACGTATTATATTTAAAGCGGCAATTCCTGAGATGAAAACAAATTGAAGAAAAATATCCATAAATGGCGCTTTAATTTAATATGCCCTGTACATGACCTTATGTCAAACCAAAAATGACCACGTGGTGCCCCTGCCAGGAAGGTAAACAAAGCAACATATGGTGAAAAACGTCACTTAATCTTGAACAGTGTTGTCATATCTTCAGGGTAAAGTCTAACCGTTTGACAGATTCCAAGTTGTTTATTTTCAGGGTAAATTATTATAAGCACGGTAACGCGTGTGCAAATCTCCCGGCTTCTTTAAACAGCTGATTTTGGACAATCGGGATAGCCTGACCGGCTGTTCTTTTCTAGAAGGCAGTGGCCTGTTCCTGTGTTCACGTGTCACGTGTCTGTTGTCTATCTAAAAATACAGCGTTGCTACTTTCGATGTTTTATAAGGTTATATTCATAAATTGCGGAATTTCCTTCTATAATATTACTTTCCTGTATAATTATAGTCTCGGAAATGGCAACCGCGTTAGCACCAGTTTTCGGAGGAAGGAAGCATCTTGGAGTTTGGACTCGACCATTATTATTTGAAAGGGAGTTCCTATGTGAACATAATTGTTTCTTTTAGTAAACGGTTAATAGCCCATAGAAATTAGCGTTTTTATTATTTCTATTGCGAAATGAATAGGTGCTCTTGTTCTATGTGTGTTATTGTAAAGTGTTTAGTGCTTTCTTGCATATCATCAAAAAAACTAATTTGAAACTCGTGGGTGCCTGTGTGTTTCTTTAAGTGATTTATTGCAATTTGTTCTGTTTCACTATGTTTTTTTCTCTCGACGATATGACGGTTATGTTCCGAGATGGGAATTTAGAGGTCGAATGGGGTTTAGTGATAAGCTTATTATGCACACTATCATCAGGGCACGTGATGAGGATAAAATTTTTCCCATTGAAAAAAGAACTGAAGGTGTCTGTGCCCTGGGTTTCTTAATCGCGTCCTGGATTTACTTTCTAAGTAAGCTAAATATTTATTTTTATAAGAAACTAAAGTTTTACATTTTTGCAAAGTTTGGCAACATTGCACTTAATACCTGTTTTCTGATATGCCACCACAGGGTGACATGACCAACAAACGCCGGATGAGGGTTGGGTTTATGGGGCTGGACCCCACTTTTAAAACGGTCGATTTGAAAAAAAAATATGTAGCGCTTCTCTAGGACACCCAAGGAGTAAGGAGTCACCCATTTAAATATAAGACGTCATTTCCATAACATCCTGTATATCAAGGGTATTTTATAAAACTACATAAAACTATTTGTTCCAAAATCGATTGTTCTAAAACCAACTTGCTAATTAATCTTTTAAAAATGCAAATTAGTAGCCAATGTCACGAGTATTATAAAATCAGTATAAGATCAATAGTTGTTTTTTTTTTAAATTTAAAGAGTGCATTAAATTCTTTGCATAAGAATAAATGGCCTTTAAGAACTTTTAGTTTATTTAAAGGTAACTTTAAAACAAACATCTTTTTATTGAACATATTAAACCACTTTTAAACCATAAATAAATCAAAAGTGTCCTACAATTGTTACTTGGGATCCGACCGGTTTTTGAGTAAGTGGGCGATATTCTATTCATCACAGTGTATATTAAAAATGGCAGTTTCGGAAATGCCGGCTCATGCCAACGGCTTCTCATGTGACCCGCCGGGTAATTACTTTTTTATGTTTTTCATTAACCATTAAAAATACCATGTTTTATAATATATTGTCCACAAAAATTTTATAGCATTTATTGTATTGCAATATTAATGTATCACGTATTTAATTTTTATTTCTGATGAACAATTGAAACAGAATTAATAGACACATTGTTATTGTTTTTAGTCAATTAATTTGGGGTTTCCTTTAGTTTTTGTAAAATACCAATAACGTCAATTGGTGGGAACTGTTACACAATGTCGGTTTTTAGATGAAGCAAAAAGCTAACGGAACATTGACCGAAAAACAACCTGGCGAATGCGTGACCAGCCCTTGCTCGCGGATCTTAAAACCCTATTTTCTTAATTATACGGGATGTCCGGAAAAATGCGGGAAATCTCCAGGATATGAAGAAAACAAGCGTACAAGTTCCTAAAAACTTTTTTCGTATGGGCTCCCAAAGAGCTCCACTGGAATCAAGTTTTTTACACATAATTATTGAACCACCACCATAATAATTAAAAATTTTTTAATATGATGTATACCAGGTAAGACCCTTCAAATTACTATCCAAGAAAGTGTTGTGAATTACTCCCAGCTGCAGGGACGGACTAGCTGTGATATTCATTGCCCCTTTTTTTTAATGCCCTGTATTATGGGAACTTTGTTCAACGTATTTTACATACCTTGAACTATTGACTAAAAATTAACTAACCTTCATTCATGTCGCTAATCCTAAGCGTTTTGGAAAAAACGACATTTTAATTACATCATATATTTGGCGTATCTCGGTAAAGCCCTGGTTTTTATTACATTTCGTTACGAATTATTTGGGTGGATTGGAACGGAAAAGTTCGTCGCTGGTCATTTGGTCACATGTGTGGTTTTTACTGCAGTACAAGTGCGTGGTTAAAAATGGATGATATTAGTAAATTCATTTGTACAGGGTGATCACGTATTATGTCCCCCCATCGCAGAAAAACTCCGTTCAAATTAAAAAGGTTGGATACCGACGAAATTTCGTCAACGAAAAGTTATTCCGCTTGACGTGTGTCATTATTAAGTGACACGGGTTATCGGTTCTTTGTTTCCATAGTAATCACGATTTTCCACAATAATAATCTGCCGCCGAAAAACTCCGTTCAAATCCAAAAGGTTGGATACCGACGAAATTTCGTCAACGAAAAGTTATTCCCCTTAACGTGTGTCATTATTAAGTCACACGGGTTATCGGTTCTTTCTTTTCGGATTTATCATTAGGCATACTAGGCTCTAGCCTACGGCCTCGTATTTAAAGAGGCCTCGAAAAGAACCAAACAATAAAAAATACGATTTTAAATTGACAAATTAAATTAGGCGTGCGGTTCCTCAAACCTTGGAACAGGGCAAGAAAATCTACGGCAGCAGAATAAAGAATCCGCGTAACTAAACGCGCTCATTATTTTTACCGACTTTATTATTAATAAATGGGAATATACAATTATACAATTCGGGGTCCCTTATCACTTCAAAAAGTGTTTTTTCCTTAGTAAGTTATGCAAGAGTAATTTATTATGATTTACTAATATCATTCGATCACAAGTTACTGTCGTCTTATATATCCTGTACATAACTTTGTAGAATATTTTGTAAATTACTTGGTTGCATATTATAAAATAGGTGTCTAACAAAGGTCCTCAACATCATGTTGAGTAAAACCAACCCTACTTGTAAATCAACAGATCTAAATGATATTTGTTCTCATTGCAAATACTACTTTAAAACCCTTGTATACCAATCGTTTTATTTTTTCTCAAGTATGTAAAATAAAAAGGTTAAGATGGGGGGACATAATACGTGATCACCCTGTACAAATGAATCTACTAATATCGTCCATTTTTAACCACGCACTTGTACTGCAGTAAAAACCACACCTGTGACCAAATGACCAACGACGAACTTTTCCGTTCTAATTCACCGAAATATTTCGTAACGAAATGCAATAAAAACCCGGGCTTTTATTAGGGATACATCTTTGTTTCTATAAATGTAACCTCAAAATTCCCCGTGAAATGTTAGGGGACTCAGTGTAAATAAAATAACGTTTTCACGAAAACGGTTAGGATTAGCGACATGGATGAAGAAAGATAATTTTTAGTTAATAGTTAAAGGCATGTAAAAACAGTTGTCCAAAGTTCTTATCATACAAGGCTTTAAAAAAAGGGCCATGAGTATCACAGCAATTCACAACACTTTCTTGGATAGTACTTTGAAGGGTCTTACCTGGTATACATCATATTAAAAATAAACCAGGTGGTTCAATAACTATGTGTAAAAAAACTTGATTCCATTGGAGCTCCTTGGGAACCCATATCTCCGAATAGGAGGCGGATACGAAAAAAATGTACCTATATGAACTTGTCGTATTCTTTTCACTTGTTTTCTACATATCAGGGAGATTTCCCACTTTTTCCCGGACACCCTGTATAAAATAATGAAAATCTTTTATCTACAACCATTACAAGTATACTTTTCAATGCTTGTTGTCAGTGTCTAAAATGTCATTACCTTTATGACACTAGTGTTAAAAATGGATTGCTTATTCCAACTTTAAATAAAAAGTTTAGGCATGATGATGCCCAGTGAGGGAGTGAAAAATATATCATTCCCCATCCCTACTCCATGCACGCCAGTAACCAGGCCGGATTAGATCGGAATATTCGTGGTATAAGGGGGACGGTATATATGCACTCCCTAATCGGTAGGTTATACCGCAATGCGAGAAGCCAAGGGATGATAGCCCTTGAGGAAGCAGCGTATGACCGAGGATCGTAGTTCGGAGCCCACGTTAAGCCGTAATCCCCTCGGGAATGGCCTTATCGCGACCAAAATGGAAATGAGGAAAAATAGAGTTCCTTAGTACAGATCGACAAGTTTATTTGTCACTACGAATGGAATGCGGCCAAAAAACATTCTGGGGTTAACAATATTGTCACATATATTAGATTTTAATTTATTAATCTTTTACCGAGAAAACCCTAAAATTACATTTACGCATTTAAAATAAATTTTAAAAGGTATATAAAAAACCAATATTCTATTATAGTTTCCATATTATTAAAACTTTCTTTTCATACTGATTATTTTGATATTTAAATGCACAATAATATGTTTTTGATTAAAATATGGCAACATCGTGCGTTGTCAATGGTTACACGTAGCTAGAGCTAAGTTGATAGGTTATATCCCAGACAGTTGATAGCGCATGCGTCTGGTGAGACACTCGCTGGGCCACGATTATTTTGATATTTAAATGCACAATAATATCGCACCTCTGTTTCAATAGTGCCATAACCTCATAAATGTTAATTTTACAGGAGAGACAAAATAAAAACGATTGTGAATGTAATCTTTTTTTTGATCAGCAATTTCGGTACTTAGGCTTTCCAAATTCGGCCTACATGTAGATTGAATATATCGTTATTGATTAGTGATGTGAAATTTAATGTGAAATATACAGATATCCTAAAAAAAAATAAAATTACGTGATGGGGCAGTATTGTTGACGTAAATGTTATTTTAACTCAATAGGTTAAGACTTATGGGTGAATAAAACTACATTCAACTTAATTAAATTTCGGTTTAATGTAAGAAGAAAACCACATAAAAAATTAAAAGTCAACATGAAACGAGGATTTCAAATTAAAATTAATTCTCAAAATCCAGCATTGCGCGATAAACAGGTAGGTAGGACTTAGAATCGCACTGGCTTCAAATAAATCTCGTAAGTCTTTCTTCTTCCTTGCATCAATCCTTGGCTTAGTTGTGTAGGCCGGTACAAGAACAAAGAGTCATTTTTTCTTGCTCTTTTTCTTGTTCTTGGAAATCATCACTATCATAGGAGGTTTTCACTTGGAAGGAAAATGGTTTGTCCTTCTCATATCTCACGCCTTTCATATTTGAATATAAAACTTTTTTACCATTTATGTCTCTATCAAAGTTGTTGCCTAGCTGCGTCTGAAGGTTCTTTATGTCATAAAATTCACTGTGGTCCAATTCTATAACTTCATAGTCTATTCCTGTCTTCTTAGCTGTTCTGATAATGGTTGCATATTGTTGTGGTAAAAAAATTGGCCCTCTTTTGGGGGCTTGCTTCACAGCTTTTCAATCACTGAATGAGCAGCGTCACCCTCGTTCTGCGTATGACCGCAGATTAGAAATTTATGGGTAATACTTTTTATTTTCAAGTGATAAACAGCGTACATGAACATTGCCATAACAAATTTATTCTTGTTCTGTCCACAGCAATTGTCACTGTAAAAGACAACTTCTAACTTATTATCATTAATTTTTTCAGTCATCTCTTTCAAATATTTGAAGATGCAGGACGCTATTTCATTTGCTCCTCTGTTTCCCTCTCCCTGATGATTCAAGATGTTGGTTATTTTAAAATTGTAGCTGTTAACCTTAGACTTGTAATAAAACGATGATGTATTACCGCGAGGGAATGGCATGACAGCTTGTAAGTCGAAACAGCAGACAATGTACGATGACGTGTTTTCATGTGAATAATCTTTGTCCAAGTCTTTACTCATCATGCTTAGAACTTTTTCGTATTGGTGATCTTCATACTTTTTGCCAGTATAAGATCATCTGGTGAGTTTTTGAAAGCCTCGCACAAGTTACACAAATCCTTTTTGGGAGAGAAAAATGAAATGTTTAATTTTTCATTGAAAATTTTTGAGAACATTACAAGATTTGCAGGTGAAGCCCCTTTTTCATTCTGATTCATAATTTTGGTCTTTGACCGAGTCGTCACTATCGTAGTCTAAACCTAAGCTATCATCAACAATATCTTTATGCACCTCTACTGCCATGTTTTGTAAGGCAAATAATTCAGTTTCATTAGTTAAAAAGTTGGTTTTAGTCTCACCATCGGGTGTAAGATCAGCTTCAAGGCACTCTATGTAACCAGGTCCATCGGATTCGTGTTCATGTTCAGATAGAACAGGAGCACGGCATGTTTATTATTTCATACTGACTCATATTATTTAAAGCAAGGCGCAATACGAATGCAGACCGTGACCTAGAGTTCATTTTACTTGATATCTAGAATAAAAATAACCTATCGAAATATATCTCGTTTGAAAGAGCACTAATACAGGCCTACACTGAACGGTAAATTCTGATCAAATAGTAAGAAGTTTAATTTTAGAGTAAAACAAATTCTTCAATATAGTCTCATCACACTATAAGGCAATCATAATGCTCTTTAGTGCCATACATTAAAGCAGCAATAGTGCCATATCACAGGATAGGGCGGTCTGGGAATATGTAAAATTAACAAAAAGTTCGGACGCTGGCTTTGCATAGCGCCACATCATATGATAAGGCACTGTAAAGAACTTTTTATTTCTATTTTTGCGACTAGAACTAATTTTTAACTCTGACCTAAAACAGGATAAGTCACTATTCATCAATGAATATCATTTACCTATTTACAAGGAAGGATCACAAACTGGGTTATGGCGCTACAACAGTGATGTTCGTAACCTCACTCGACGAAATGAGATGACATACTGGCTTACGACGCTATTCTTGATGCTTACTGTCACCAAATAACTAATGGTAATAGTGACGCAAGGCGCCTCACGTGGAATTTATTAGAACTATTGATATGGCACTTTTACATCTCGTAGGCATCCTCGTAACGTATACGTTGAGCAAAAAAAATCATTTTTGAAATTTTTAGGGATATGGCACTATTGAAACGGGGGTGCGATATGTTTTTGATTAAAATATGGCAACATCGTGCGTTGTCAATGGTTACACGTAGCTAGAGCTAAGTTGATAGGTTATATACCAGACAGTTGATAGCGCATGCGTCTCGTGAGACACCCGATGGGCCATCGGGCTTGTTCGGTGATGTCTGATATTTGATGGATGTACCCACCCAGTTGCGTAGTGATAGGATGGTCGTTAGTTATTGTATGGTGCTTTATAAATAAGTGTTCATTGTGTCATGAGTTATTTTAAAATTTTGAACTTTGTAATAATGAATGAGTATACTCCTGCTAAAAGCTGCTCAGTCAGTCCCGTGAAGTGATTGCAATTGTTTCTAAGATATGTGAAGAGGAATCACAAATCAATATATTTAAATTGCCACTTTAGCGAAAGCTAGAAAGGGACATTAATACAACCGAAATTGAAAAATCATCATTAATCATGTAACTAGCTGTTTTTTTCCATGATGAAACATTGACATCTTCAAAAAAGTAATTTTAACCCTTGATAAAAAATAGTTACCTACCTTCCACCATAAAATGCAATTACTGAAGAATTTCCTATTTTTATTACATAATTTAAAATAATAATAGCACGCCCATGACTAGACCACGTTGTAATGTAAACGATATTGCTTCTCCCTTACCGATACGTCGAAGACACAGATCCACTTGTCGACCTGTAGGTACCTCTATAGTTGCGAGCCGGTGCGCCATCATGAAGAAAATGCAGATTCTGATCAACAACAGCATAATGAATTAATAATTATTATTGGTTCGGTATAAGATTAGATATTTTGACATAAAGCGTAGACGTTAATACAAGAAAATACAGTGTATTACAATAAAACAAATCATATATACTTAAATAAAAATAAAAAATAAAAAAATAAATACCGAAAATTTTAAAAAAACCATTTGGCAACGTCACAAACAACAATAACAATGTTTTAGAACTATAAGGGGGCAGTAGAAGTTACAATACTTGCCAAAATATACAGGATGTTTCAGGAAGGGGGCTAATTCCGAGTAAAAAATATATGGTGTTCTATTTAAAAATATTTTGGTTTTAGTGGTCCCGCTTTTTTGAAATACACTGTATATTTAAAAATATTTTTAAAATATACATCTTCGCAGTCCTCTAATTTTCACGTTTCAGGTGTTCCTATATCGATGATATTATATGAGATATCGAAAAATTACACACTAAATGGACACCCTGTACCACCTAAACACTCTTAGTGGCGCCTGTGAGTCGTAAAAAATCCCGAAAAATCGAAATATTTTCAGCCAGCCCCTAGCCCCCCCCCCCCCCCCTTTTTCGAGGATGCTGAACACGATGGCGGCGTCAGAATTTCTCTTTGGGGTTGTGCAACAAAACGGCCATAAACCACCCCCCAGAGGGGTTAAACGCGCTTCCAGAGGTTTCCCTACAGAAAAACCCACTTTCTCCCCGTTTCCGAGTATTTTTCGAGTTTTTTTTTCAAGTATCAGCGGCAAATATATATTCCCCCCGTTTTCGAGGATGCTGAGCACGTTGGTGGTGTTGGATATCGGCCCCCCCCCCCCCAAATTCTCCCTCCCCCCATTTCCGAGGATATTGAGAATGGGGAAAATAGTTGTACTTCTCTTTTTGGTTGTAATGATCTCTCATTCCGGTCCAACTGAAAAATATAATGAAATAGTTGGCGCGAAAAAACGCCAAGGCGTGGTCAGTTTCTTTAAATTTTGTAGAAATTTTTTTTTTTAAATTTCAATAATCATAAAACGAAAAATATAATTTTTTTCTATTTTTTTATTATTATAAGGTAATGTCGTTCCATAATGGGGGCGAGTATTGGTCGGTGGAGGGGTTGTGATAGGTCCGGGTGGTTCAATCCTCGGACTCACTGGCTTAATACTGTATTTCCTTAGGTGTGGGTCGCTGGTTCGTTTTAGGGTAAAATGTAAGGTTAAACAATTTGTAGGGTAAAATATATCTATTATCTTCGAGTAAGTAATAAAGTACAGAAAGTACAATTTCTACTGTATATACAATCTGTGATGTTGGGCTTACTTACATGGTAGTCTTAGTACTAATTATCTTTAACACATTGTTCACTAATCTGTTGTGTGAGACGACCTGTTATGACTCAGTACTTAGACGTTAAACTGGTAGTAAAATGGTAGTTGACCGCAATGTCGGTAGAAAAGAATGACCTCAATGTCGGTAGTTAATATTAGTATTTGACCTCAATGTCGGTAGATAAGAATGACCTCAATGTCGGTAGTTAATAAAAGTATTTGACCTCAATGTCGGTAGTAAGAAATATTTGACCTCAATGTCGGTAGTTAAGAAAAGTATTTGAACTTTAATGATTGCAATCCCCTAAACTATCGCCCTTTTCGAACCTGTCGTTCCGTAGCACTTTGTTTGGGTTCTCGATATACAATGGTAATAAAAAGCGCGTCTCGGTCCGAAAGGGTTTGCACGTGGGCATTAGTTGGCCAATAGAAATGCGAGATTTCCGTCGGGACCCGCCGGTTGACTGGAGATGGTATTATAGATGGAACGCTAAACAATCATTAGCAATATGTCGAATGTAGGTGAAAAATAGACCGGTCGACTGTACAGCTGCTTCAAACTAATCGATAATTCATTCTCAATGTTTTAAAATGCATTTAAATATTCTTCGCTAACAGGTGTGACAAAGAGCGAATATATTGTGTGTCACTTCGACACATGCATGTATTTAATAATAAGGGAGCTGTTTGCTTATCGTGTCTAGAGTTGGAATGTGGTACAGTTCTGTCAAAATATGCAAATGGTTTGATTTTGATTTGAGTATTTATATTATATTACTTGATTATGCAAATATTAGGCTCTGAAAGTATGTTTATGATTGGTATATAGCGCAAATTACATGAAAGGAGTTATTGTTAATGATTAAACTGATAGATTATTTGGCTATTATCGAACCGTGCCTATTCTGACGTGTTATAAATTGCATGGACATGTTTTGTAAGTTCTTGAATATAATAAGCGAATTATTAAGCGTGTTGTTAGAGGGATACGGGTACTGTTTCACAACAGGTTGGAAGAGGTCGAACGCGATATCCAATAACACCAACGTGCTCAGCATCCTCAAAAACGTGGGGGAATGTATATTTGCCGCTGATACTGGAAAAAAAATTCACCCCTTTCAGGGACGAGTATTGGTCGGTGGAGGGGTTGGAAGGGGTCGGACGCGATACCCAACACTACCCCCGCGCTCAACATCCTCGAAAACGGGGGGAAAGTGTGTTTTTGTGCAGGGAAACCTCTTGAAGCGCGTTTAACCCCTCTGGGGGGTGGTTTTTGGCCGTTTTGAGGGGCTGAACAAACCCGACTCACAGACGCCACTATCTAGTCACATAGTCAGCATAAAATACACGATGTTCCACTAACCAGAGCTTCATTTTGCCAATTATGAAAATATATAGTGTTGGGAAAGATCCATGATTTTAATAATCAAGTACTTGATTTCAATAATCGAGCGAATCTATATTTTTAATAATAATTTATATCCATCAAGCGATGACGCTTACAGGCTAGGGTGGCCAGGACATCCAATTTTTACGTGTCCCGGATTGCTGTGTATAATCCCAGAATTTTGTAGCAATTAATTACTTTACTTTTTTTTTTTAATTATAATAATTTTTTAGACCACCGTGTACGCCGTGAAAATTTTTTGGGTTATGTATCTTAGTAAACCCTGTAACTTTTGAATGGGAGTTTATGTCCTATCTTTAATAGTTTAGGCGCTATATCAAAGCCAGACATCTTACTGTAACGCCCTTTATATGTAGATATTATTTATTATTTTAATAAGTATCATATTGTGCATCTATCTTACCTTATTCGGCTGATATTTTCCACTTTTAGTTTTTCCGATAAAAAAAAATTACCAGGATGTCACTATTTACAATAAAATTAACATTCGATTTTCCTGGTATGCACACATGTTATAAAAAAAGAAAAGTAAATAGTTTTGCTTTGCACACTTAAATTTACACTTGTCTAATTACGGTACTGTCGCCCACGACTAAATTAGCAGTGAATCTTTAAAGGCTGCCAAAAGTAAGATTACAAGTATTTGTCTATGCAGTTTAAACATTCTTTCAGATGAATAATCAATAAGGCGATATCACATTTGAAATTTGTACCAATCAAATATCGTGCAAAACTCAGGAGCGTAGAGAAATATAGCTTTAGTGGCAGTGACCAGTGGCGTTCTTGAGGTAAGATATGTTGGCGAGGTACAGAGCCGCTGGCAAATAAACTTACAGGCGTTAGGCGCCAACCATTTTTTAAATATCATTTCTCTCCTCAAGCATAAAGCGTTAAAAACTAATGTTTCTCCATCATGAGCGCTCATTAGATAGCATTTACTAGACTATACAATTGACGCTATTACTACGCCCGTAAAGATCTATTCCTTTAGATGAGAGTTAAAAAGGCATTCAATATACTGTCGAATTCGTATTAAAGATAGCTATATGACATGATATACAAAATCTGCGACTTTTGCGTAGAATCCAAAAATGTAAAAATATATAGGTTGCCCTTCCATTTAAAATAAGCAAGTTGACACCAACTTCCGGTATAACCGAAAGTGCCACCATAATGAAAATATTTTATTCGAGTTGCCCCCATCAACATCATATACTGTCCAATTTTCAAAATTTCCTATGTACAGTTTTTTATATACAGGGCGATTGATGATGACTATTGATTAAAAATTAAGTAGGTACTCTTCATTCATGTAGCTAATCCTAACCGTTCTCGAGAAAACGACATTTTAATTACATTGAGTCCCCTAACTTCTCACGGGTTGAATATGAAAAAGCGGAATTTTGAAGTTCAACATTTAATACGGGAACAAAGATGTATCTCTTATAGTTGTTGCAGAATTATACCGTTGATTCTTACTGCCATAAATAAACTACCTGATTAAACCCTATTGTATACGCCTGAACCTCTTCAAAGCTCAATAAATGGGATCATGGCTGGCTTGAAAATATATACCACACCACATGGTTTATTTTTATAATTTAAAATAAATAGATAGGTATTTTTAGTTTTAGGTACCTATAATAAATGTACAATAATGATAACAATTAATGATAATTGAAAATAATATAATTTAAAAGTATAACTATTAGGATAACAAGTACAATAAAAATTAATTAAATTCTAATAAACTATTGATAATTTATTCAAAATTTAACTCTGTATCACTATCACTATCTTCATCTAAGCCTAAACTTATAATTAAGGGTTGAACATTTGTAATCATACAATGGTAAGAATTTTCCACCATAAGTACTGCTGTACACAGTTTTTCCAGCTTTCTGCAGAAATTTTTCTTACTTCGTTTTTAATTAATTCTGCTACAGATGCATTTAATGTAGGAGAAATATTATTTCTCCTAATATTGGATTTGAATTGGTGCCATATTAGCTCAATAGGATTGAATATACAATAGTACGGAGGAAGACGCAACACTGTATGTCCATTTTCTGCTGCAAGTTTGTCACACTCGTATTCCTTATTTATTTTAAAAGCTTTTAATACTTCTAGCAGTTCTCGTTTTTTGTAAGTTTCTTCAAAATATAAATCATTTTCAATCATAAAATTTTGAATTTCTGCTTTTGTATTATTAGAATTGGGAAAGATTTTTGCTTGCCGACTATGATAACTAGCATTGTCCATTACAATGACGCTATTTTCAGGTATATTTTGAAGAAGTTTATGTTTAAACCAATCTTCAAAAAGTTGTGCGTCGGTATCTTGATGTTAATCTAAAGAAGAATCTGCTATGTTTTTAGCTGAAAGCAACAGACAATTTGGAACAAATCCGTTCTCTGAACCAGCATGTAATATTGTGATTCTTTTGCCTTTATTTGATAATGCCTTGGTTTGACATTTTTTGGGAGAATCATCCCAACCTTTTCTTGGAGTGCCATGGGTATCGAACCATGTTTCGTCAAGGTAAATAATTGGACGATTTTCTTCTCAAAATTGTTTAACAGCTGTTAAATATTTAAGTCTCCATTCCCGACACTTGAAGATGCCCCCCTATCAGAACAATTCCAAGGACGCCACATTCTACCACTAATAAGCCTAACTAAAAATTACTCGCCGGAAAACCACTAAAGATTTAAATTATTTAAAATCACTTTGTATTTATATACCTATGCATCAGGCATAGGTATAAATTGAATTTGTATACCTGGTCCGACTCTGCTCGAAAAGGTTTTAAAATTTGGGATTTCCTTATTTATTTTATGGTCGAATAGATAATGAGGTTTAATTGCAGTCAAGCGATCAACGATATAATTCTGCAAAAACTATACCGAGATACGCCAAATACATGATGTAATTAAAATGACGTTTTCTCGAAAACGGTTAGGATTAGCGACATGAATGATGAATACTTAATTTTTAATCAATAGTTAAAGGTATGTAAAAAAGTTCTTATCATACAGGACGTTAAAAAGGGGGTCATTAGTGTTACAGCAGCTGTGAGTAATTCTCAATACTTTCTTGGATAGTAATTTGAAGAGTCTTTCCTGGTATACATCATATTAAAAAAAAAACATTTAAATATACCTAGTGCTTCAATAATGTGCAAAAAACTTAATTCCATTGGAGCTCTTTGGGAGCCTATATCTCCGAAGAGGAGGCTTATACAAAAACCGTGTATATGAACTTGTAGTACTATTTTCACTTCTTTTCTTCATATCCGAGGGGAGATTTCCCACATTTTCCCGGACACCCTGTATACAGGGTGGCCCATCGAAAACATAGGACATAGGATCTGGGAAAGAACTTTTCGACAACATCCAAAAACACGTCAAGTTTGTTTGTCAGGGAGACAACTTTTGACGCAAAAAGCATAGCAAAACCTTCACCTCCCTAATAAGTGGGGGTTTCATCCGCCAAATTTTTTCAAATGGGAATGGAGATCAAGTGTTATTACCTCATTAAAAGGACGACGGGGTGCAATTAAGTAGCGCCCTCGGGTTTGTCGGGTTTTTTAGTCAATCGTTCTTTTGGTATTTCAAAGCTCCATATTTTCTAAGCGAGTGGATCGATTTGGAAAATTACTTACTTGGCCTCCATTCCCATTGACGTGTTTCTGGATTGGATTTTGTCGAAAAGTTCTTTCCCCAACTGTAATGGCTGGCGGTACGTTTTCGATGGGCCACCCTGTATACTTGCACTTTATTATTTTCGGCATGCATGCACTTGGTGAAAAAACTATTAAAAATGTTTTTAATTTATTTTTTAAGTGTTATATTTGATTTTTTTATGCATCAAAATCGTTGGTACGCATAAATCTTGATTATTTTATTTTATATATTTAATTATTTGTTTCACAATAACAACTTCCAAAATTTTATTACAGTAGAGCGAAAAAGGATCTGTGTGCAACGGCCTGTTTTTAATTCATGCAGGCTCTATACAGGGTGTCCGGGAAAATGTGGGAAATCTCCCGGATATGAGAAAAATAAGTGAAAAGGGTATAATTATTAAAGAAAACACTATTTGATGTTTTTGATTGTCACTATATTTTCTCAACATGACACGTGTTTCACCGTCACAGCGGCTTCCTCAGATGTGACGGTAAAACACGTGTCATGTTGACAAAATATAGTGAAAATTAAAAACATCAAATAGTGTTTTCTTTAATAATTTTATTATGGATTTTTATCAAGTTAATGCTGAAAATATAAGATACATTACATTAGTTCATATAAACTTTTTTCGTATAATAACTGTTTTGGAAAAAACGGCATTTCATATACATGAAGTATTTGGTGTAGTATTTCAATAAAAGATACATTTTTTCTACGATGAAATGCTCGACTTTCAAAATTCTGCTTTTCATATTTAACCCGTGAAAAGTTAGGGGACTCAGTGTAAATAAAATGACGTTTTTCCGAAAACGGTTAGGATTAGCGACTTAATTTTTACTCAAAAGTTAAAGGTATGTAAAAGACGTTGCCCAAAGTTCTTATCGTACAGGGTGTTAAAAAAATGGGACCATGAGTGTCACAGCTAGTCCGTCCCTGCAGCTGTGAGTAATTCACAACACTTTCTTGGATAGTAATTTGAAGGGTCTTACCTGGAATACATCATGTTAAAAAAAAATTTTAATATACCTGGTGGTTCAATAATTATGTGTAAAAAACTTGATTCCATTGGTGCTCTTTGGGGCCCATATCTCCGAAGAGGAGGCCGATACAAAAGAAGTTTATATGAACCTATAGTATTCTTTTCACTTCTTTTCTTCATATCCGGGGATTTCCCACATTTTCTCGGACTCCCTGTATATCTAGCAAATTTTCGGGACTCAATATGACTTTGGAAAAAAAGTTCTACTACCAACAATGTACGCGAAAGATATTCACTAAATTTTTACTATACCGTGACAAAAGTCCTTATTTTGTCAATAAATTCGTCCTTCACCATGTATTGGGGACTTCGCGGAAACGGTAAGAGATACGAAGTCGATTCATTTGGTGGGCCAAAGTTGCGTAATTATGGGCCCAATCAAATGCCGCAAATAAATACAGGGGATTTCAAAATATTTGGAGAAATCTAAAATTTTGCGTCTATGTTTTTTCATGGCTTTATTCGAAGATATGTCCAAAAATAAATTTTACTTTCTCATTGCTACTTTTTATTCTCCACAAGATTACATTATCAGATGTTTAATACGACTTTTGGGTCACCATCATCAACTTAATTTTTTTTAAATATGAACCTGGATCTTTTTGTTTAAATTATGAAAGAGGAACTAAATCTAGGTTCAGAGGTTTACAACCCTTACTGGTTTTCCGACGTCTTGTTCCTTACATTCACCATCTTCATGAAAATACCCCAGTACGTGTTCCTGTAATTTACTTTTTTTAAATTCGGTATAATTCGAAAATGTAAACCAATGCCTTTTTAAAAAGTCTAACGAAAATTTTCACGTAGCAATGAGGAAATGAAATTTATTTTTGACATCTCTTCCAATAAGCCAGGAATAAATAAAAACCGAAACACAAAACTTTTCCAAATTTTTTTTTAAGCCCCTGTATTATTTTCTTTTCATTTCTTGCTGCATATTATTGGGCCCATATTACGCAACATTGCCCCAATTTAACCAACTTCATATCTCTTACCGTTCCCGAAATCACAATGGCGAAAGACGAATTTGTTACGTAACAATACAGGGTGTACAAACCCGAACACACCCTCTGTATTAAGTACTAAAGTATATGTTATGTTATTTCACCACATCCTAGTTTGTAGAATAGAAATTGTACTAGAAAACATATGACGGTAGAACAGGCGCGGATACAGGATTTAAATCAGGGGAGGGCAAAGTTGAGAAAAAAAAGAATCCCTCGGGAGGCGAAATTGTTTTTTTTTTGGACCACGGTAAAATATTGTTAAATTTGATCAATAATTTTTAGTAAATACTAGGAAAAGGAATTGCCTCCATTGTCACAATTGCCTCCTTTGCCTCTCCCCCTCTGTATTCCGCGCCTGCGGTATAAGCTTTTAGGCACGCCTGTTAGTTTTTCGCACTCTTGCACAACTATTGTATTAATCATCTATCTTTTAGATTACACCTTGTATATTATGTAAATATTATATAATTTTGTGGCGAGTCCTTATACAAAAACTTACAGGCTTCTGTAGACGGATGATTTCGGGATTAAAAGTTCGGCCTTTCTCTTACAGATGGCGCCACGTAGACCGGTTTATAATATCCAAATCCTAAAAATTACGATCTAAGATAAGATATTAAGCCGTTCGAGAAAGTCTCAAATATGTGAAACCAAGAACATAATTACTTTTACAGGTTTATTTACTATCATTATTTAAGTTTCACATTTTATCCAAAAGATGTCCCTTGTAGACAAATTATCGTAAACTTATGCAATTTTGCGAAATACACAAGTTTCGACCCTTTGTTAATTAAATATAAAGGTTATTTTCGTTTGGTACTAAATTTGCAAATGTAACGTGACTAACCGAACGTATCGGGAAATGCCTTTCACCAACTTGTACGTATAAAAGGAAAGTAACGAGTCGGACGCATGTCTGTTCCCATTTAAATGTCTTTTTTGACTGAATTGTCCTCCAAACGTCCTTTGAAATTTTTCATTCCAGTTTCGCCCCAAGTGTAGTGAACGGGTTGGATTTGGCGGTGATTTTTTTGGAAAGAAACGTAAGTTTTTAATATTTCTTTAAATTAAAAAATTATGTGAAAGAAAATACCAATTAAACCGGTTAATTTTTCTGGTCTTATGTTTCGTTGAACGATTTTTTTTATGATTAGAAAATTTTTTTTTAATTGTGTAATTTGTACAATTAGAAATTCATAAGTATAACTAGGTACTGCTGATTTTTTAAACAAACATTTTGCTTAAAGAGATCAAGGTAAATTTTTAATATTGCCCAACAGCGGTAATATTAACGTTACCCAACGGTAGATTTGAGGCAGGAATATTTGAGGGGACCTCTTGATGCCCTATATTCATTCAAATTGTCATTTTTTCTATAATACCCATCTACTTCAAAATAAAAACTAAAAAATGATGAAACATCGCAATACAATAGATAATGTGTTGTTAAATTAGCGTCTGATAATTAGGTAGAGCAGGTAGACTATAGTAGTTTAGGACAAATTAAAATAATTCCTCATTAGAACAATATTGCCGACATCAGGGCCGAATTTAACGTTGATGGGGCCCAGAGTTACTGTTAATGTAGGGGCCTATGCAAGGACAGTGAAATAGAATAAAAAAACTTCACCAATGAAGGGTAGAAACCCGAATAAACAGGGTTGTGTAGCTCAAATTCAGGCTGTTTCTTGTTGTGTCTAATCGTAAGGAATTTTTAACTATTGTTTTTTTATGTAGGCGCACCTAATAATGTGGGGGGCCCCGTTATAAATTCGGGATTTGCCTACTTTTTCTACTTTTATTAAGTCTTTATCGAAGCTATTTTTCAAATAACAGGATATTGCCAACCGTCATCTCCAGAAGCTACCTGTGAAAAATACACACAAACATCCTGTGGTACATGCAACAATGTTTTTCTCTTTAAATGACGGATGTACAGTCAAGAACATAAATGTTACGTTTCTCCAATTTTGCTATGGAACATTTAGTTCACAGTTTTAAATGGTATATCCAGAATATTTTTCGCTGTGTCTCCATTAAGGCTTATTTTGAAAATTATTTAATTCCTGGGTGTCCCTGGATGGGGTTACCTATACCACAAATGGACCTAATTTTTAATTTCTCGAAAAAAATAAATGTTTTTTAAATATAAATATTTCGACCTCCCTCCAAAATCTAAATTTGCGCATTATAAATCTTAATTTTTTTGCAAGCAAAATTTTTTCTAATAACTTTTTCTCTAGAAATTAAAAATTAGGTCTGTTAGTGGTATAGGCAACCCCATCTAGGGACACCCTGTATGTGTATTAATTAACCTTAATAAATCTCAACTAAGGGTTCATAACATGTGATTTTCGATAACGAGGCGCTATTTTATTAGTCCTAAACCTGTTAACTGCAATATTAATTAATGGGGCAGTTCTGTAACTAATGGATTTTGGTCCTCATTAGGATAACAATAACATAAAATTAATTATTGAACAGAAAACAGTACATTTATATTGACAATTGTTCCCAACAAAATATTAATTGTGGTTCCTCAAGGATGAATTTTTGAATCTACTTAATTTGTTATATACAGTGTACACACGTATTGACTCCCAAAGACGGAAAACTTTTTTTGTATGACGCCATGCGGTAATGCCATAACTTATACCACTAAGATCCACTAATCTAAATAATTAATAAAAAAAAATTTCTATATAATGCGAGCTTTTTTGAAGGTCACTACAGTCATCACTATCATATTATTTTTTAATTAAGATCCTAAAAATCTTCCATATAAAATATTGTAATGTATTTATGGGTATTTAACTATTTTTTGCATCAAAATACCACCAAATAAATTATACAGGGTGATGATTCTAAGGTGTGACAATGGAAAATCCGAAAAACAGCTGGAAATATTTCATTCAAACTTTAGGACGCCAACAAGGAGGTTAGGGGATAAATTTTAAAACATTTTTAATATGAGTATCCTTCGACTGGTCAGCGAAATATTCTAATTTTTGCGAACAGAAAAATGTAATCGGTCAGCCAAAATGGCTAGTTGGTCAGCAACTTATGGACAACAAACATTTCTGAATCGTGACAGTGCCCTGGGAAAACAAGTGAAAACCCGCCCCCGCTACACCATTTGTAACCGATTTCCTTCTGTATTCGGCAAAAGAAAACACAAGAAAGTTACATAAATTGACAGTGCCCTGGGACCTCTGAAGTAACTGCTTAACAGACATGTTTCTTTCTACTGACCAATTGCAAAATCTTGCTGACCAAGTAATCATTTCGCAGCTCGACTGTTAATAACGGCAAACCATTTAATTACTTCTCTTTTAATATTTACCCCCCTCCCCTCCCCACCTCACCCCTGTCAAATTTGTGTTAAGGATGACTTATGTCATTCTGTATCTTAAGGCGAGTTTGAAATATCGGCCCTTAAGGACCGATATTTGAATGTTACCTTAAGTCAGACCTTAGCTAAGGTATTCTTAACGTTATGGTAAACCTTAAAAAAACTAAAACTATGTTTTAAAATAATTTGAGGGTTAATTGAGGCGTTAAGTGCAAGATTATCAAGTCCTTAAAGATCTATTCCTTTAGATGAGAGTTAAAGAGAACTTTAATATACTGTCAAGCTTGTGTTAAGGATGACTTATGCCATGTACCTTACGGTAAGTTTGAAATATCGGCCCTAAGGGAAATATTCTTTAAGTTAGACCTTAGCTAAAGCAACCTTAACATGAAGGCTATCGATTAATATCATTTTTTTTTTATTAAGTAATCAAATGGAACTTATTTTGCTCAAATTTAGCTATTCTTTAAGTTTATTCTTGCTCCTCACACTTGTCGATAATTTTTCCGTCAGCTTAGAGTTTAGATAGAAATAAATAAGTAAATAAATAAATTATATTTTTATTGTAACATTTAAAAGCTACAAAGGGCGAAGTTGAAGACTACGCTTCCTCACTTAACCTACACAATACCCAATATTATATTAAAAAAAATAATTTACATTACTTACTCAATTTAATAATTTTCATTCAGAATCAGTACAATTTCATTAAAGCGATAAGACAGAGTCAGACAAGAACAGGTAATATATGTTGAATTGATAATTTAAATTGCAAACCAGAAAGGGATCTGATATCGAAGGGAACCATATTGTATAGCTTAGCTATATTAAAACTAAACGATCTTTCAAAGTAAGAAGATGTATGTGCTGGGGTCGTTAAAATACATTTATGACGGTGATCTAAATTGTGCTCATCACTGCGGAATTTAATAATTTTATTAAAAAGATCTAAGGAATGGAGGACCCTACGTTCATTCATTTTAATCTATTTTATTTCTCTCAGCTTTGCAGACACTCCCCTTTCACGCTTCCTTATACCCCCTATTAAACGTACACAACAATTTTGAATTAACTGAATTCTTCGGGCCACAGCATCCAATAGACATGGGCTGTACGCAACATCAGCATAGTTAAAATGTGACAATACAATGGAATCACACAGCATTTTTTTTAAGTTTCTCATTTAAAATATTCCGTTGAGTGTAGGTATATTAACTTAAGATTCGCAAAAGCCCTTTTAATACACATACTGACATGCTCAGAGAATCTGAGGCTGGTATCAATGACCAGACCCAGGTTTCTTACCATACTAACCAATTATTTATTAATACCCTTACCCGATCTTGATAAAATGATTGATCCTTTTTCCTACTAAAAAGAAGTCCCTGGGATTTGCTTGTGTTTATACCAAGACAGGCAGAAGAATCCTCAGATCCGCATTGATCTTTTCAACGGCATTATCAATATCACTAGGTCTACTCTAAAACATATGTAGATCCGAGTATCATCCGCATAAAAGTGTGCCTTGCAATGTCTAAGGTATGTCACAAGTTGGGAAGTGTATATGGGTAAATATACGAAAAGTGTTTAATTACCTGTTTCACCTTATTCTGAAGAAACAAAGGCTTTTCATGGCACAAATAATATTCTAACATAACAATATTGATCTGACCTAATCTGCCGTATAATCTGAGGTTTTAATTTTGATTGCCAATATTTTTTTTTTATAAAAATACTCTTAAATGTCAGTTCCCTGCCATGTCCCACGCTAAACCTCTATACTTTAAGACATCCAGATAAACCTTAAATCAAAATATATTTAATATTTATTTTATAAATAGGTTACAAAATAAAATATTTTTCTATTGGAAATAATATATTTTGTAAATAAACATTTTTCTGCAATTTATTTACCCTTAATCCCTGTCCATGAATTGGCGCCCATTTCCGCGCATAGAAACAAAAACGGTTGCAACTCGAATACCGCGTGGCGGGTAGTCGTGGTAAATGGGTTAATATGTTGACCTTGCTTCAGTTTTCATTGGAAAGCTGAAGAGAACGGTACTTATTGCTTAATTTTCGCGGAAATACGATCAAAAATACAATTTTGTGGTCTGTAACCTATTATTCTGACATTTCCGTGCCAACGTTTTTTTAGTATATATACTGTGGCAACCAGAATATTTCAAGAGGTAAAGGTTAAAAAATGTAATACTTTTTAATCTTGTTATTTTATATTTTAAAAATTGATTTGCGTTTTAAAGTTATGAACATTATCCTTAAAAAATGACAGTTCCGTGCCGTCAGTTCCATGCCAAAATAATAACAGGGAACTGACTAGATAAGCACGGAACTGGCAGTTTGGCTTTAGCATGCATTTTTAGCATACATTATAGCTCATAGTCTACATTTTTTAACCAGGCAACATGGCAAAACCATTAACTGAAGAGCAGAAGCAAAGAAAGCGAGATCTAGAGAAAGAAAGGCGACAGAAAATTAAGGACAATCCAGTCAAATGGGCAGAACATCAAAGAAAAGAAAAAGAAAAATATCAACGACAAAAAGAGCAAAAAATTAGATTAAGCATCAAGGACATGACTCCAAGGGGTCAGCGGAGAAAGAGAAAAGAGTGCAAAAAATACTCAAAGCGTAGCAGATCCAACAAGAAGAAAGATGTCAATAAGAATACTGCTGTTAAAGAAACTTCCACACGTAAGAAAGAAGTAAAGAGGAAAGTAAAATCCAATGAGTCAAATAGAAGATGCGTTAGACGTCACAGAGAGAAAGAAAAGTTGGTTTTTGCTGGTGAAAAAATATAAACAAGAAGTAAACAGATAAAGAAAGAGATGCTTTCGTTATCAACAACAAGAACAAAAATTAAATGCACCCCAATGTTCTAAGAGTCCAACCACCCCTTTAACAAAAGTAAATGCATCCATTGAAGTATGCATAAGCGACCCTAAAAAAGTGGAAGAAGTAAAGAAGAAATTTCTTTTTGGTGAAGTTATAAAACATCAATTGCAAGATTCATTTAGTAGCCTTAAAAGTGAACAAGAGAGGCAAGTTTTTAAAAAATTGGTTGAAGGAAAGGTGGTAAAAAAGTACAAGCTTAAAACTCAATGTGCAAAATATTTTAAGTTTAGAGTGTTAAAGGCCAACTCCACAAAAACATTATTGCAAGTGGGTAGAAAATATAAGTCGAGAATTAACAAACAGACAGATGTCAAAAAGAAAGTAGAAAGTTTCTACCAGCAAGATAATAACAGCCGCCTTTGTCCTGGAAAAAAGGACTATATTACAAAAAAGAAAATTACAAAACAGAAACGACTACTACTAAATACAATGAAAAATCTGTATCTCAGTTTTTCCAAGAGTAATTCAGATATTAAAATTAGCTATAGCTTATTTTGGCGATGGCGACCCTTTTGGGTAAAAATCATGAAGATTTCTGAAAGAGAAACCTGTAAATGTTTAGTCCACGCAAATATGGAACTAATGGTTGACTGTTTGTTCTCAAATAAAATAATTATTTCAAAAACTCCTTCACAAATCATACAGAATATTTGCTGTGACGTCCAAAAGGAGGACTGTTTACTACGAAAGTGTAAAGACTGCAAGGATTCAGTTATCTTTTACAATGACTGTCTTCCGGATGAGAATTTGCAATATTTGAAGTGGGTAAATTTGAAGCAAAGTTATTTTGACAAGAAATCTAGAACAACTAAGTATACAAATAAAATAGCCAAGACGCCAATTCTGATAAAATTTGGCGAGTTCAAAAAAAAATTTGAACAAGAATTAATATTATTTATGGCACACAAAGCTCGAATAACTCACCAGTACATTTATATTACTAAACTTAAAGAATCGCTTGGAGAAGATGAGGTGCTAATACACTGTGATTTCAGTGAAAATTATAACCTCAAGTACTCAGAAGAAGTCCAGTCATTTCACTTTGGAGGCTCCAGGCAGCAAATTTCCATGCATACCGTAGTAACGTATACAAAGTCTGGATCAGAATGCTTTTCTACCCTTTCGGAGAACTTGGAACATGGGCCTGCATCAATATGGGCCCACCTTGAACCCATCCTGATGCAATATTCGAAAAGAGGCATTTCAAAGTTACATTTTCTGAGCGATAGCCCCTCAGCGCAATACCGGAATAAGACAATGTTTTCATTTATTGCTCACCATGTCAACAAATATATTCCTGGAGTGAATGAGATTACATGGAATTATCAAGAAGCCGGTCACGGCAAAGGGGCACCTGACGGTATAGGAGGTGTTTGTAAAAGAACAGCGGATAGAATAGTCGCGGAAGGAAAAGATATAGCCCATTTTAAAGACTTACTGAAAATTTTAAAAGAAAATTGTCCTGGAGTCACATTCTTTGAAATTAAATCTGATGAAATAGAGAAAATCAGAAACATTATTAATAACACTCCAGCCAAGGTATTTGTAGGTACAATGAATATCAGACAAGTAAAAACTTATGTCGATACATTTAAAGTTTGGCTGCGACGAATGTCCTGCAGCTGCGATAAGTTTTGTAGTCATTATGAATTAGGAGTGATTATGTACCCAGACCACAATAGCTTTTCTGAAGCATCTAATGTTAGCTCTTCCTCCAGTGATTCCTCCGTGACTATGCCAAATTTACCTAACACTAAAATTAGATATGAGGATATTTATGCTAGTGATGACGAGCATGCAGCGGGGTCCTCATGTTTTCCTAAATCCGTAAATAAAAAAAATATTAAAGCAGGAACGTATGTACTAGTTTCCATGTCCAATCAAAATAAAAAAGATCATACGAACTACAAATATATTGGGGTCTGTCAAGGTGAATTAGACGAGGAAGAAGTTTTAGTGACATTTTTAAAGATACTAAGCAAAAAACAGGATGATCCACAACTTTTTAAATTAGATGACGCAGATAAGAGTTATATTACTGAGGAACAGATTATTGGTATTTTGCCGGAACCTAATTTGATTCTTAAAGGAAACAGAATCTTTTACAGATTTAAAGACACCATCAATGTTTTTGAAAAAGTTTGATAGATTAGTTTTTTTTTTGTACTCATTCTATGAGTTGTGTTAGTTAAGTATTGTTCGTTTTCTTACCTTTATAATGTAAAGATTTTTTATAATAAAAGGATTTTTCTTTAAAGGGAGATTTACTTAATGTTAGGTGCAACATTGAAAAAAATATGGTTTATTTATTTGTTGTTTTCAGTCCCGTGGGAGTAGGTACCCGTCAGTTCCGTGCGACCCCATTTTAAAAAAATGGCTATAATTCGTAAAATATTTGTTGAAATCTACGTTTTTAAGTTAATTTATATATAAGAGAAGTTCTAAACTTTATAACAGACATAATAAAAAAGGTCCGCTATAATTTCTATTTCTGCCAAAAAATAATTGTTTTTAAACACTTTTCGTATATTTACCCATATAGTAAAAAACAGAGGCCCCAGAAGTGACCCTTGTGGAACCCCATATCGTAGGTATCTTTCTTCCGACCTACCACTGTTCAAAACAACCACCTGTTTCCTACCT
The DNA here is from genome assembly GCA_963991005.1 of Barypeithes pellucidus. NCBI lineage: Eukaryota > Metazoa > Arthropoda > Insecta > Coleoptera > Curculionidae > Barypeithes > Barypeithes pellucidus. Next base: position 40,726,742 of record OZ022563.1, on the reverse strand, counting down.
GATAAATGGCTCCTGATGAGATTACATGCATCATCCTGAAAACCCAAGTATTTAAGAATGGCTAAAAAAAGAGTGTGATTAAGTTTGTCGAATGCTTTGGTATAGTCTAACAATACTAACAGCTATCGACGGTTGACCTCCCTATTGGCTGGCGTCCTAAAATTTGAATACAATATTTCTAGCAGTTTTTCGGATTTTGCATTGTAACACTGTAAAATTCTCACCCGGTAAAAATCCAATAATATAAATAAGGTCACGCGGTCATTTTCAAACAATTAAAACTTCCATTTATGTGGCAATAATAGCTACTCATTAAGTTTTAATATAGTTCATTTACCTAAATGAATGGTTCAAAAAATAAAATAAATTATAAAAAAAAAATCGGTTTGAGATGAACCTGTAATTCTCTCGTTTTTTTTTTGTTTGGTATAGTTTTTTGTTTCTTTGAGAGATACGGTTGTCGCTACCATGAGAGGAGTATAAAAAGTTTTTTTTTACATTTCGTTACGAAATACTTCGGTGGATTGGAACGAAAAAGTTCGTCGTTGGTCATTTTGTCACAGTGTGGTTTTTTACTGCAGTATAAGTGCGTGGTTAAAAATGAACGATATTAGTAGATTCATTTGGACAGGATGATTACGTATTTTGTCCCCCCTGTTAACCTTTTTATTTTACGTACTTGAGAAAAATTAAAACGATTGATATACAAGGTTTTTAAAGTAGTATTTGCAATTTGAAGTGATAAGGGACTCCCAATTGCGTAACGGGCCTAGGGCCCCCTATAACCAAAAATAGGCACATTGTATATTCCGATTTATTAATAATAATAAAGTCGGTAAAAATAATGAGCGCATTTAGTTAGGCCGATTGTTTATTCTGTCGTAGATTTTCTTGCCCTGTTGCCAGTTTGAGGCATTAATTAATTTGTCAATTCAAAATCGTATTTTTTATTTTAAACTCTTTTTATTTTCTTGTTCTTTTCGAGGCCCCTTTAAATACGAGGCCGTAGGCTAGAGCCTAGTATGCCACTAGGCATACTATCTAGAGTTTTATCACTAGATATATCCGAAAACAAAGAACCTATAACCCGTGTCACTTAATAATGACACACGTCAAGCGGAATAACTTTTCGTTGACGAAATTTCGTCGGTATCCAACCTTTTGGATTTGAGTTTTTCGGCGGCAGATTATTATTTTTGTAAACTTTTATTTTATTAACTATGAGTGTAAAATACCATAAACTAGAGTTTATTGCCTTAGAAGATAAATTGTTGATAGAAAGTAAAAGTAGATAGATAGAAGTAAAAGATCCTTCCATATATACAAAAAAATTAAAAACTTTTAAAGACATACTAATGAAGGAGAATATTTGGAAAAAATAGCGGTAGAATTTGGATCAAATAAAACAGGTATGTTCAATCCTACGTGTAAATCCTAAATCCTACCTAAATGATATTTGTTCCCATTGCAAATACTACTTTAAAAACTTTGTATACCAATCGTTTTAATTTTTCTCAAGTACGTAAAATAAAAAGGTTAACTGGGGGGACCTAATATGTGATCACCCTGTACAAATGAATCTACTAATATCGTCCATTTTTAACCACGCACTTGTACTGCAGTAAAAACCACACATATGACCAAATGACCAACGACGAGCTTTTCCGTTCCAATCCACCGAAATATTTCGTAACGAAATGTAATAAAAACCAGGGCTTTTTGAGGCCACCGATCTATAACTATGGATACATACAACTTATGGGGTACGCGAGGCCATAAATTGGCCATTTTAGCTTTTAGAGTTTGGCTATCCATAGATATAGGTCTGTATAGGCCCTTTTGATTTAATAAACAAAAAATAAAATAAATTATAAAAAAAATCGGGTTTGAGATGAAATTGTTTGTTTTTGTTTGGTATCAGGTTTTTTTTTTGTTGGCAACTCCAATTTTCACAATAACTATAAGTTACATATGCAACAACTTAACCTTTAAAAAATATGAGAAAATGTTTCCTTTTCATTACTTTTTTACTATTTACTCTTAGAGGTATAGCGGTTCCATAACAAATTATTATGACATAATAAATTTCAAAATGTTTGAAGCGTGTTCATTATGTACTTATCGTTTTAAAGTTAATAAAATGCTTTAATGATAAAAGATTTTATTTTTCATTTTGGCCGCTATTCAAATTACATGTCACATTATTTTTATTCTATTTTAGTCTTTCACGTGATTTCAACGTCTAATATACAGGGTCCTGCATCTCAACTCACGCAGGGTGATATGATGATGAACGGTCCTGTTCGCCGGTTAAGGTCAATACTTTATCAGTCGGCATTGCGCATGACATCTGACAATCAGCTTTGTTTACATGCGCGAGGCCATAGATTTACCACGTTTGGTTATCCATAGATATGTCGGTGGTTTGGTGATATCGGCGAAAAAAAATATCTGCTTAGTAAATCAGATCTAAAAGTCTTGTTAACTAAGTTTGGTTGATACGAATTGTACAGGGTGTCCATTTTTCGATGGTTACAGGATATCACCGTTATTACAATAGAAGAATTCAGTTTTCGCATCACTTTGCTACATATTTCAGTTACCCTGTAATTTGTCAAAAAGAAACAAATTGTTCTCATTGTAGTTTTTTATGTAGAATCCAGTGACGTATTTAGCTTTTTTCTACGTTCAATAGTTTTCAAGAAAAAACACAAAATTGTTTCATTTCTTGCCGGTACAAGTACGCTATTTTTCACACATGGACAACGCTAGTACCTCTTGTTAATGTTTTCAATTTGTGAATGATGACGAATATCCGAATATTGGCTTCAACGTTTGCCTAAACGTTGGTCAAATCCCGTACATCGTCTGTCTTTTTTTTTATGATCAAACACAAGCACTATAGGAAAAATTCTTTAGGGCACTCTGGGAGTCTTGCGTGTGCGCAAAGAACAATTCACATTGGCTTTGAATCGTTGGAGGTTATATTCGTTGGGAAGAACAACCTCGGGAAGGTCGTTCCATAAGGATGAAGTCCTCCAGATGAAAGAATTCTTAAATAATGAAGTTCGAGAAGTACTAAGCTTAACCACATATGGATGGGCGGTAGTGGTTCGGGTTTGTTCTGCTATTCGCCGCTCTGGGCGGAATTAAGAAGGCAAGGTCAGCCGAGCACTTTCCATGAAAATATCTGTAAAAGAGAGTCGAATCCTCAACCTGTCTTCGATGTTCTAGGCTGTCGAGGTTCTTTGTCAGCTCGTGGTCTCTGATCCGACGTTTCGATGGAATCCAGTAGCCGAAGAGTATGTTTGGGTGCAGAGCTCTAGACATGAGATCAGTACTCTAGTGATGGTCGAATCTGGGCTTTGTATAGTGTCAAAAATTGTTGAACTGTGTACAACTTTCTGGTTCGAAAGAGTACACCAAGTTTCTGAGAAGCTATCTTGGCGATTGCCACAACGTGGAGCAATTTAAAAATCGCTCTCTCCCTGACGTCACTGCGCGCGCTAGACGAAATCGGAACTGTTAGATATCTTACCTGTTGTTATTTGTACCATGCCAGTCCAGACCTGATCCCTTTGATGTGTGTTAGAAATAGCGCCTCGAACGTCGACCAGTGCCAACGTTGGACGGAGTTCGGGCATGTTTTCTAAACACACGATTCGATAATGTCGACACATGCAGAAGTTGGCGTACGTAGGGACCGCTACATAGGCAGAATTGACAGACAAGAATATACATATTATTATTACAGAAAAAAAAATCTTGCGATTACATTATTATTGGAATTTATTCTATCTTACGTCAGGAGAATCCTGTTTGATCTGTTGACACACAGTCGAACTTGAATCTTTTTTCAAAAGATAAAACTTTTAGAAAACAACAAAAACAGGTTTTAATCTGTTCTTATCAGCCCGTTTTATTTTAAGATATCAGCGATAACACATGTTTATTGTTGACGAGCGTTCCTAAATTTTTGTGTACCATTTAAATTAATGTTAATGTTTACTCTGAGTATTTGAACACTTTTAGCATTTTCTTCTCTTTTGATCACTCTGTACGTCATATTTGCAATTTTTTCGTACATTATGCGTCCTGAAGGTAGGCCAAACTTCTTCTTGAAATAACAATACATTTCTCGTTGACGTGTAAATAATATTTGTTTATGATTTACATTTTCTTATTTGTGCCTGTTTGATTCTTTTCTAATTATTCACATTGCAGGAATAAATCATTTGTGCTATACAAGAAATTTGATTTTATAGCAGAAATTACAGTAACTACGCCACTGCTTTTAACATATAGTATTTTTTTAAATTAAGCAGTTAAAGAGTCAAAATTTTAGATGTATTTTTAAAAAGAAATAAAAATAAAATCAATAATAAGTGTCAATTTATTAATATTTCGTATTAGGTCGTTCTGTGGGATGCCAAATCGAGTGTTGAATTAGTTTAGAAATAAAATAATCGGTAAAGGTATATACTTTACTCTTATAGTCATTATTTTAAAACCCTTGTAAAGATCTGTACGCCAATGAGTTCAATAACATAATAAGTGGGACACCCTGTTGCTGGAATATCCACTAGAAAACTTACATATTTATAGCGAAGTAATCAAATGTTCCATTTATAAGCTCTATTTCTTCTTTAGTAAGTGAAGGTAACCTCGAGAAAGGAAATCCTTCTAATTCGCTTCTGTTTGCTACCCTGTCTATGACGATCTGCGGCCAGTTTCCCTTATAAACAGGGTGTGCAAAAAGACCGAGCTAAAAATGAGAAAAAAATAATATTCGCACCTACCAATTAAGTTAACGCATTTCGGGCAAGGAAGGGTTTTTTTTTTATTCAAAACGCCTAATGTATAAAATACAGTGTCCTGCATCTCAAATTCTTGTCTTCTATATCTCGGTTATTAATTAAGTTAGAATTTTGATATTTTGCAGTCTTTACCCGTACCCTAGGGTGCGTTTCAGGAGTTTGAGTATATAGGACGTCCAAAAAAAGTGTGACGTCACGATTGTATTATATTTCTTACAAATTAAATGCCATATATTTACCGTTACCGTTACCGTTACTTATTTGGGCACTTAGATATTCCTATAATTTAATTACTAGTTCAGTGATATCAGCGAAAAAAAATAACTAAAAAAAAGATTCGCACCACTGGTTTTATTAATGAAAAATAAATGTAATACCTCGTTAATAAAATTATACAATATAAATAAGGTATAACAGTCTCCTTAATCAAGTTTGATTAATACAAATTATAAAGGGTGTCCAAAATTTAGTGTCAAGCGTTTCGAATTTTAAGGTCCATTATTTTTCTTATTTTCAATTTGAGCCCCTGTATATTTTTATGCCAGTCAGTTAAAAATCAAATATTATCCTAATTACGATAATTTTAGCAATTACTCCAATTTAAATGAATAAACATCGAAGGTGACTTCTTGAAAAACCATTTATTTATTGAAATGGCTATAGAAATAGTTGATGAAACAAGTTTTTTGTAAATAACACTGAATGTGTTAGGAATTACGATAGGGTTGTAATTAGGAAAATGTTTAATTTTTAATTCCGCATTGAATGAATGAATGACATAGAAATACAGGGTGTTATGGAAACTACTTATTATATTTAAACCGGCAAATCCTGAGATGAAAATAAATTGAAGAAAAATAACCATAAATGGCGCTTTGAATTATTAAGCGAAATTATAAACTTTATATGAAATCTGAAAATTTACATGGTCGCTACTGACGACGGTCGCCATCCATAAAATGAAAGGTCTGCAGTGTGAAAAGATGCCAGCGTATTTCGGCCGGTGTTGTCATATCTACACCGCAAACTCTTTAAAAAAAATTATAATTTTAACAATTTTTCATTCATGAACAAATATGATTCCAGAAAGACGGAAAAACCCTTTTGCTAAACAAATAATAGTAATATCATAAACAAATTTCAAATTCGCTACAACACAGGAAAGTAAATTAATCAAACGTCATTGACCTTTTGAATGGTTATCTTTCAAACTGGAACTGGAGGAAAATGCAATTTTATTTAAGATCTCATACCTTTACTTATTTAAAAACAATTATTAGTTTTATAATTTCTATAAAAAAACTAAGTTTTGTTTTTATTAACGAAACTAAATTGCTCATTTTAAGACCGGTAGTTTCTTCTGGACACAAAAGCTGCCGATTGACAGAAAATATGGAATGTCGCTGAGGTCACAACGTCAACAAGTCAAATTTCGGCGCGTCGCGTGTAATAAAATGTAATAATGGTGTCTTTATAAAAACTTATTAATTCTCTACCACTATGTGTTGTTCGGGTTTGTTCGGGTTTGGTGCCTGAATGTCCCGCTCTTTAGTTATAAGATAAATACAGATGAGTAATTAATTTTTATAATTTATATGCAATTTCAGTTTTACATTAAGTTTGGCAACAATGCCATTGGTTCTGGGTGATATGTTTACAGTAGCGCGGACTGACCTGTGAGTAAGAGTGTTTGTTTCCCACTTTTAAAACGGTCGATTAACAAAAAATATGTAGCGCTTCTCTCGGATACCCAAGGAATCACCCATTAAAATATAATAAGCCATTTCCATAACACCCTGTATATAGGAGTTCTAATTGAAATTAAGAAAAATATAATGCTGTAAAATTAGAAAAGTTTCATACTAAATTTTGAATATCCTGTACAAACTCGATCAATCAAACTTGGTTAATGAGACTGTTAGACCTTATTTAGTAAATATATTGTATAATTTCATTAACAATATACTATTATATTATATCTTCTATTAGTTATTAAAACGATGATGATGATGATTTTTATTTTTTTTGGCTGATATTAAGTAACAGATATCAATAAAGTTTTGGAGGTATGTACGTAGCCATAAGGGGAACTCAAATAAGCAATAACATATGGGCATATAATTTAAAAAAAGATACCGTCATAACGTCGAACATTTTTGAAACTGTATATCAAAAAAATTTGCCTACGATACGGGCAAAGTCTGCAAAATTTGAAAATTCTAAAATAATTAATAATCGAGCTATAGAAGACGGGAGGTAAGATTGAGATACAGGACCCTTAAAAGAGTACGATTAAAATTAAAGTCAAACATATGCTTACGTTAAACTCCAGAGCCCTCTTCTGTACTGTCAAGTTTTCTAAACACACGATTCGATAATGTCGACACATGCAGAAGTTGGCGTACGTAGGGACCGCTACATAGGCAGAATTGACAGACAAGAATATACATATTATTATTACAGAAAAAAAAATCTTGCGATTACATTATTATTGGAATTTATTCTATCTTACGTCAGGAGAATCCTGTTTGATCTGTTGACACACAGTCGAACTTGAATCTTTTTTCAAAAGATAAAACTTTTAGAAAACAACAAAAACAGGTTTTAATCTGTTCTTATCAGCCCGTTTTATTTTAAGATATCAGCGATAACACATGTTTATTGTTGACGAGCGTTCCTAAATAAATTAATAATTTATTTTGTAACCGACTTATCCATAATATAGTTCATTATTCATAGGCAAACTTACATAGGCACACTTTTATAGGTACTTTAGATTATTGATGTGGTCTAAGGTTCTTTAGCCCCGCGTGCCAAGTCCATTCCCTTTATAGGAATATAACTACCGGTACCGATTCCAACCTATTTCGTTTGACGCGCGCACAGTGACGTCATGGTGAGAGTTATTTTTACATCACTTATGGAGATTCACGTTGTTGTTATCGTTTTAAATTCTCTTGTAAAGGTATTAAAGGGTTTTTGCATTTGATAGTAGGTGAAATAATAGATTAATATCACGGTATTTTTGAGAGTACAGTTCGTTTCACGATATTTGGGTACGACTTAATGATTTCCTGGGTCGGTCCCATTGTGTAGACAAGAGCTTGGCAATAAACAAGTGAAGTATGAAGGGACGGACTAAGGAAAACAAGTAATGATATGATTATATTAATGTAATCAAATGAAATATCATTTTTTTTAAATATTACTAGGCATATTTATTTACATTTATAATGTCATTCTATAGATAGTTCCGTTTCGCTATCGCTATCCTCATCAAAATTAATTATAATTGGATTAATTATACGATCCAGACTAATATACGAATTTTCTACAGTTATTACGTGACGGACTGAATTTTTCCAACTACCTGGGGGAATATCATTAAAGCATTTTCGTATTAATTCTACAACACTAGAACTTAAAGTCGGAGAAATATTTTCAGACCTAACCAGTGATTTTAACTGCTGCCACATATGCTCTATGGGGTTAAAAATGCAATAATAGGGTGGAGCCGTAGCACTGTAGGTCCAATTATATACTTTTTTTATACAAAATGTCTTTAAAACTTCTAAAAAATCACTTTTTTTATAACTTTCGTCAAAATATATATCATTCGCCGCCATGTAGTTCTGAATCTCCAATTTTGTATTATTTGAGCTTGGAGCTTTATGTAATTGGCGACTGTGATAGCTCGCCTTGTCCATTACTATCACGCTATTCTGAGGAATGTTTGGTAAAAGACAATTCTTGAGCCATTCCTCAAAAAATAAGCATGTAAAATGCTTATTCTTTTTTCTTTATTTGACGGAGCTTTTATTTTACTGCAACACTAGAAGAAGCACCATCAATGTTTTTCCATGGACGCCACATACTGTTTTTTTTATACGTTTGGAAAAAAAAATATCGGTAACATAACTAAACTCTTCCAGCAAGAAATAAAAACTAACAAATTTTACCAGAAAGAGATTTAAATATAAATTAAGCAACCTAACCTACCTGATGTGCCTATATTTAATTATAATTATTACAATCCGGTCCTTTCCACATAATAATAACAAATGGTCATAAATAATGGGATCGCCGCAGGTACTTTTACTGCAGTCAATAAGTTATATCCATTTTTCGTGAAACAATCTTTACTTTAGCATTCTGTGTGTGTAATAAACAATGATAGCTCTGAAGGTACGATTCCCTCCACGCGGCTGCGGCTATCGTAATACGGCAGCCGCAACCTACTGCTGCTCATGTTTCGTTATATATCCGTTTCCCTCCACACGGCCGCGATTGTTGGCGATCGTCTGCTCCCGAAGCAGTCCAGTCGCAGCTGCAGCAGGTGTTGATGTAAACAAATGTCATTTTGAAGGTTATTTTTATTAGCAAAATGCAATGTAAAATCAGCTCCAAGGACTACAAGGTATTATCTACTTTATCAGACGATCAATTATTAATCGAAATGGTTTCAAAAAATCCATCTCTGTGTGACTAAAATGCACTTTACACAAGTCGCACGGTCCGGGCGCATGGAGGGAAACGTTTGGCGAAATGACATGCCGCGAAATGACGGGCCGGTGTATTGCGGAGGTCGTCGCCACGGGCCGCGTGGAGGGAACCGTACCTTTAGGTATTTAACAACGTCGGAAAGTTTTAAAAGATATAACTGCATAATCATAACATATTTATTGTCTTTCTACCGAAATTAATTAATTAACTATTATTTGGGTTTATACCATCGACCTATGGGGTGTGCAGTGAAAAGTAAAATTTTATGGTTGAAAATATGGATTGGTGCGCACGGTTTACCGGTCATATTTTTAAAGGTTGCTCGTCGGTTGGCTTGCGCACAATGTTGTCGCCGTCATATAGGCAACCCCGCCGTATTGGTGCCAGTTTGGTTGCCAACCAACGACGATCTTCTTTTATCTGAGAAAATAGATTGTTTATTTCCCAGTAAAGAAGGTCTTGATTGGCTTGGCTTGGTGGTTTATACGCATTCCACTCGGAGGCAACCATTTGCCCATTGCCCAATGGATGTATTTTTTTTTCCAAGTATGAATCCCAAAATGTGTCATAAATCACTGGCAGCATATTTCTGATCAAAATTACATTTTATCTCGCTAAGAAATATTGTTCTAACGTTTTTTTTTTATAAATTACGTGCGCTCATGACTTACTGATAAGATAGGTATAAGAAATCTTCACATTATATAAATATGTACGTTCTAAACCTTGCTTCACTTTAGTAAGTGAACTTTGGTTTTTGGTTCGTGGCGAGATAGTGTGTAAGTATTTTTATGTTTCAAATGATAGGAGTCACAGTCCATATAAATAACTTTATATCTGTATAAAGGTAACAAACAATCTTAAGGGCATTTAATCAGGTTGTCCGTTTTGATAGATTTTCAGACTTTTTTAAAAAAAAATTTACCACGTTTACATTTTGATGAGGAATGGGTTTTTGAGAAAACGTCGTAAGCGACTTGCTTCAAATTTTACAGCAAGAGTTTTTTCTTCGCATTATTTTATTTTTGATAATAAACCTAATAAAAAATTTTTATATATTCTTTTGTATTATTATAGTTCAGTGTACTTTGGATACTTTGGCAATACATTTTTCGAAGGTTTCATATATTTATGATGCAGAATTCCCACCGCCCAGTCTCGGCTACTTATTTGAACTGATGATTCCAGGACCAATGTTAAATCGAAAAGTTCATGTAGACATATGTCCTAAAATATACAGAATGTTAATTTTTTTTGTTTAATATTTTCGGAATAAATTTATACAATTAATTTGTCATCAAATTTAATAAAAATATACAGTGTATTCCATTTAAAATAAGAAAGTTTTTAATGATTGAATTCTTTCACAATGAACCTTGAATTGTGACCACACTGTACGTTTTATTCCATTTTTGAAATATTTTTAAGGCTTGATGATTTTCTAGTTATCCGCTAAGATTTTTTTTTTAGTCCAAGAGCTAAGTAAAAAAATTATATGGATTTATTTCATCACCATGCATTTGCCAAATAATTATAAAAAGATATCACAAAAACTGACAGAGTGCTTATTGCTTAGAATATAATGGTTAATCGAGAAAAAGAATAAAAATTACCATGTTGTATTTAAAAAACGAAAGTTGACAGCTACTTCCGGTATAACCGGAAATTACAGGAACCTGTGAATATTTTAGTTAAAGAGAGCGTATCGATAAACCGAAATCCCCAAAGTTTCAGAAACATATGTTCAGTAGTTCTCCATAAAGTTCTAATGCAAGCTCATCGTGAATCACCCTGTATAGATATATATTATAATTAATGTTGAAAGAAAGCCAACGGGAGATCAGTCAACAAAATTATTTTTGCTGTAGGTATAGGGTGTCTCAAACAAGTGGAACGGAAATCTTTAGCGATTAAACTTAATAAATTTAATATTTCCTATATTTAAATCACCCCTTTTTTTGAGATACTGACTTTGGAAAGTTTAATTTTTAAAAGGATCGTTTAGCTAAGGAGATATCTTAACTGTAAAAGACTGACTGGGCAAATGGCGTCATTGTAAAAGTCCAAATCTCGGGTCATTTCAAAGGCTGCTAGAAGTTTAATCTTGTAATTTTTTTACAGCCTACCACAAAAACTTAGCAAGATGACTACTCACTGGAACTACCCCGACCCCGCTCTCCAAGACGAGCTCCGTAAGATCGCCAATGCCATCGTCGCCCCCGGCAAAGGTATCCTGGCTGCCGATGAGTCCGTCAGCACCATGGGCAAGAGGTTGTCCGACATCGGTGTCGAGAACACTGACGACAACAGGCGCAAATACAGGTACTTTATTTTAGATGTTAAGCAGACCATCATTAATTTACCAAATTGTATCTGTCCGGAAATACGAACTTTTCCGCGCGTAACAACGTCTTTATTATACTTATAATAAAGTTTACATTATACCGTTGAGCTTTACTGTTACTATTTAAACCCCATTGTGTAGGCCCCAACATCTTCAAATCACAATAAATGGATGCAGGGTGCACCAAAGGTATTGTAAACTACAGATCCCGTGATCCATTCATAAAACTCTTGGAAAGTGATGCAGTGATTGTGTGAAATGTTATTGAAAATCAGTAATGGGTTGAAGAGGGAACTACATGTTTGTTGGCTGAATGGCAACAATGTTGAAGTCTTGCCGTTCGTAATACTTCGTAACGCGATCGGTTGTTTCGAGACCCGTCTGTGGCGTATCACCAAAGGTCATAATAAAAATAATTTTCTGAATTTCACTTGCTTACCCAAACTAACAAAATTAACCAAAATTTAAATTAAACCGCTATACAGGGTGTTATGGAAATGACGTATTATATTTAAATGGGTGACTCCTTGGGTGTCCTATATTTTATTTTTTTTAAATCAACCGTTTTAAAAGTGGGGTAATAGACACTCTTACTCACAGGTCAGTCCACGCTACTGTACAACATTTCACCCAGAGCCAATGACAATGTTGCCAAACTTAATGTAAAACTGAAATTGCATATAAAATTATAAAAATAAATTATTTTCTACCTACTTGTATTTATCCTTATACCTAAAGAGCGAGGAAATCCAGGCACAAAAGATTTATAGATGGGTGAACGCGTTTTGAGATTTGTTAGGGCAAAAATAGGAAGAACAATAATTTAATAAGTATAATAGTTATTTTCATTTCTTTTTAATAATATCTTTCAATCGTAGTAACAGCTGTATTAATTTATTCCTAGTAAATACAGGATCTTATACAGGAACCAGCTTATCATTAAAAAGGAAAGAACACCAACCTTACTGTAAAATTAGAAGAATTCACTATACTATTATAAGAATTCACATACACATAAATTGTAATTTATAATTTTTAACGAAATCACTTATAGAGAAAACGAAACATTATAATAACTTTATCAAAAAGTCACCAGCCATTACCAGCTACAACCATTTTTGTCCTGAAATACGGCATGTCTTCTTGCTTGAAACTAATCTTTGCATTTCTAGATATAATTCAGCATTTCTGATTGATTTATTGTTTTTAAGGTTATGAGCAACAAGCATTGGCGTTGCTAAACAAAATAAAATAATCTAATTAAATGTGATAAATGAGTATTTCTATGACACATATTTTTTACTTAACGTAACACTAATATCAGTATACCATAATTTATTACCTATATTTGATTGAAAAACCTTTTCGCCACGCTGCCGCGTTCCACTACTGAGTCGCGGAATATATAATTTAAGGTGAAAACTATCCGAGACTGTCTACGTTCATCTGTGAGTATTATTTTTTACGCAGCTACCCATTTTTTTAGCTCCGATTCTTTTGGGTCGGAAATGCGGACCTGATCAGTACCAGTTTCTCTTTTGCAAAGACCACTCTTATCCCCAAAGTTGATTAACTGTTAAAAATGTGTTCTTGTCTTTTCCGTATAATTTTGCTAGTATCTGTATTGACCACCCATCTTCAATTCTGGCTGCTATATGAGCTTTCTCTTAATTGGCGAGGCATTTTGAGAATTCTGACGGTGACAGTTTTGTCAACCATAAACTTTTGAAGAAGTAAAAATCAATTAAGACCGATTTACATTATAACAAAATTTAGTGTCCCCATTTTCAATCAATACAACTGTACATGCGAACATACCACAGTCACTACCGTTCATTTGTCGAGGAATATTATCCATATTTTTCAGTCTGAAATTATTTGTATTATACTTTGCGCCTTTTTTATCCATATACTCAACTTCAAGATAGTTTCGAAGCGCTTCTAAACATCTGGTGTTTGGACTTCCCATACTATTGTAGTATCTAAAAATGGAGTTAGAATATAAATGGTATTACTTAATAACATGCTAATATTTGAGGAGGTTATTCTTGGGTCCATTTTCAGAAAAAAACTTCATATGAACATATGTCCTAAACGTCTTAACTTTTGAGATAGAGGGTGTTAAAGATTTTAATTTTTTTTTTAATAATTTGTTAAGGTTAATGACTTAAATAATTGACGTCTGGCCGACGCGTCGCGCCAAGATGTTACTGCCAGCCGTTCTACCGAAACCATACCTTAACATGGTTTTTACACATTTTTCTTCATACGGAAATGTTCAAATAAAACTGGGCAAACTATATCAAATCAAGCCATGGTATAAAGATCTAAGAGGTATGATTCCACGCCGATGGAGGCGTTGCTTGTGACGTCAACGGGCGAGTGATTTTTAAATCTCTTATGGAGATTTATACTGCTGTCGGCGTTCTTAACTCTATTTTAAAGGTGTTACAAGGTTTTACGCATTTAATGGTATGTGAAATGAAAGAATAATATCATGGTATTTAGGTATATTTATTTCATGAACATACAACAATGATTAAAGCTAAAATACGACCTAGTTATAAACAAATTCAACAATTTTTTAAATAGTCCATCTCTCAGTGGATTGAAATTGTGAAGAGGTAAAGAAACTCATAGTCTGTGTCAGTAGTTAAATAAACAATATTTTAATTTCCATACATGTTTCGAAGGCATCAGTAGAAAATACTTAAGAAGTAAATATTAACAAAATAAATAAAACCGTATCCATTCTAATTTTTTGTTTTTATCCTTAGGAAAGCGAAAACACCTTATATTTCTGTCAAATTTCTTTGCCTAGTTATCCATATCACAACCGAATACAGTGCACCTCATATTATGAAAATTCAGATATTTATTTTAATAAACACACACAGTCGTGTGTGAAGGTTTCAAGATTAAAATACTCGTCGGGCAACTGGGCATACGAAACGAACGTTTAATAAGCAGTTTCCGAACAGTTTTTATCAGTATGGCGAATTTTATTTGGCCTTTGTAACTTTAAAACACAACATCTGCTGACACATCGCTTGCAATGTCAGAAAAAGTCTATAGTCTACTTGAAAACATTTAACAATGAATGTGTTAAATATTAAAGTCTGTAAAAACATGTTACGCTATAAAACGGTGTATCTCCTTTAATAACAGAGATATTGAAGTAAACCAAAAAAGAAAATGTTGGGGAAAAATGGACCTACCGGTTAATGTCAATTGCATATGTTTCGGTTGCTAATATACTCCACAGGGTGATGCGAATTTTCGGAAAAAAATGTAGCATTTTTAGTACACCCAGTATAAATCGAAAATTAAATTTTTATCATAACAGCGAAAACTATGACATTGTCAAGGAACCAACCTACAATGCAAAAAAAATCATTCAAATCGGATCATAAATTCAGAAAAAAAAATAGCATCAAAGATATGGGAAATTTATGATGTTGTGTTATTTTTGTCCAGGAGTTTAGTAATGGATATATTACATACATTACGCGACGGATATTTTAAAAGTTTCTCGGAATCTTTTCTTATTTTAGTGGTATTTTAGCTGTAATGTGTGTTATATTTCTATGAAATTAATATACGTAAATACTTGTCATGTATTATTCTTTCATTTCTTATACCATTACATGCATAAAACCTTTTAATACCTTTAAAATAGAATTTAAAACGCTGACAGCAATATAAATCCCCATAAGAAATTTAAAAATCGCTCTCTCTTTGACGTTACTGCCCGCGGCAGACGAAATTGGGACGGTTAGATATCTTACCTTTAGTTATTGTATCATGAAATCAAGCCGACTATCAGATAGTATGCGCACCAACCACCAACCAAACGGTTTGCGCAGCGACATGACATGACAATGTGACCCGATCCGACTAAACTAGCGGCCGATGAAAAGTTTATAGTTTGCGACAGCTCTTATGCATCTAAATAATCGGCCGACTGAAGATTGCATGTCGGCGCCTGGCCTTAAGTTACTTTTTTAACTAACAATAGAGACAGTAATATTCTTAAGAAAAAAACGGACAATTAGAAAGAAATATTAATCAAAACGGCCAACAAATTTCGAAAATACATAATATTAAAGCTTAGGTAAATTTTTGGTTATACGTTAAGTTGCCCAGTGTATTTGGGAATTGATAGGTCTATTACATTATATTATTTACTTTCACTTACTAGAATAACCAAGGATTATGTTTCAGGCAACTATTGTTCACTACATGCCCCACCATCGGCGACTACGTCTCCGGCGTGATCCTCTTCCACGAAACTCTCTACCAGAAAGCTGATGATGGCACACCGTTCGTTGAATTGTTGAAGCAGAGAGGCATCATTCCCGGCATCAAGGTCGATACCGGAGTTGTTCCGTTGTTCGGCAGCAATGATGAAAGTACCACACAGGGTAAGCGTTGAATCAACTTTGTTTTGTCACTCCCTGTATAGTAAATAGGTCATGATGATGATTGAGGGCTAATAAAAAAATTGATTGTTCATTCTGGCTATTAAGAAAAGCAACAAATTCAAATTTGTTATGTAGACCTACCAATATGACAGAGCAATGAAATGGTGAGAGATATAAAACTTTAGTTATTTTGGATTTATATACATGGTATTTTGGGAGGAATGAGGAATATGACAACCTGTTTTCAAGTAAAAATAGGGACGTTCACTACATCCAGGCTGCCGTTGTGACGTCAGACGGTAGTACTAACAAACCCGAACAAACTTAACCGTCAGTTATACCAGACTTTTCTCACTGAAACTTTTGAATTTCGAACTATAAGAAGGGCGGATATACAGTATGTCCACGGATGGGGTTTACAAGAGGACAAATGGACTAAAAATTTAAAGATACGAAAAAAAGTCACTCTTAATAAACGTTTTTACTTGAATAATGAATAGGTGATACTTGTTGTCAATGTCTTTTATAATAATAATATTAATACGAACATTTTTATTAACATGAAAAGAATACGATAACGATTTCATAATTCAAAAACTCCACCCCCCATACTCGACACATTATTCTAATTGCTTTCTCAAATAAGTGAAAGAATTTCTGATTTCTGCCTGAGATATCGATTGGACAGCCTGGATAATTCTGCCCTTCAGCACTTCAATATCATTTGGTATTGCGGTTGCAAAAACAATATGTTTTAAACGGCCCCATAAAAACATATCGGCCAAGGTTAAGTCGGGACTTCTTGGGGGCCACAAAACTGGGCCATTCCTGCCAATCCACCTTGGACCAAATCCATTCTCTAACCTCACGAGCGAAATGGGCTGGACAACCATCTTGCTGAAAATACATATTTTGTCGAAAATTTAATGGTAGATTTTCGAGTTCATCATTGAATCCAGCATTTCTAAATATGATAATCTATTTCACGTGTTATCAAAAAAATATGGCCCTATAATGCCATGGATATCGCACACCACACGTTCACTTTTGTGAAATATTGTCTTCTCGTCATAATTCTGAATTCGGGATTTTCTAAAGACCAGTACCTAACGTGCTGGGTTGCAACGGTTCCATTTGTTGAAAATGTACTTTCATCAGAAAACATGATACATTTATAAAAATCAACATTTCCACTTAAAATTTTGTCTCCTATCCAACAGGCAAAAATCAAGTCGTTTCGCATCATGTCCCTCTTCCAATCTTTGATTAAAGTGCGGTATATACGGATACAATTTATTTACTTTAAGGATCTTCTGAATTTGACCAACTGAGTAACACAATTTCTAAGGGACGTCATAGGATTTTCTTCTCAGCAGAATGAAGAACTAGAACTGTAGCAGCATCATGGTCGTATTTCTTCTTTTTTTTTGAGGTCCAAAACCGAACCAGTTCTCGAACTTTTTTATTAACTTGCAGATTGCCATCCAAGTTATTGGGATTCCTACAAATTTCTCGGTAAATTGTTCCATGACGTAGCGGTATGAAACTTGACCATCCCCATAACATTGTATTATAAAAACTCTTTGTTCAGTAGATAGCATTTCTACTTAAATAATAACTTCATTAAATAAAGACATTGACAACAAGTACCTATCACCTTAAGTGTCATTATTATTTTCCACCAGTCAGAGGTGTGCCAGAGAATACTCTTTGGGAAATAATTTTTACATAGGTAAACCTTTTAATGAATTGTTCTACTTCGGTTTGTTGTGTAGAAAACACATTCATTAAGAGTGACTTTTTTCGTATCTTTCAAAATAAAGTATGTTTACTCTTAAGCAAAATAACATTTTTGCAGTTTTTACCCACCCTGTATAAAAAAATTGAAGTTTCTTATGATGAATCGTATTTTCTAGACAAGCAAAAACGTTTATTAAGAGTGACTTTTTTTTGTATCTTTCAATTTTTAGTCCATTTGTCCTCTTGTAAACCCCATCCATGGACATACTGTATATCCGCCCTTGTTATAGTTCGAAATTCAAAAGTTTCAGTGAGAAAAGTCTGGTATAACTGACGGTTAAGTTTGTTCGGGTTTGTTAGTACTACCGTCTGACGTCACAACGGCAGCCTGGATGTAGTGAACGTCCCTATTTTTACTTGAAAACAGGTTGTCATATTCCTGATTCCTCCCAAAATACCATACCATACTGTATATGACCAATTCATAATGCATTTAACTCCAGAATCGGCATAACTTCAGCAGGCGTTTCGTTTTGTATCGCACGGATACCCAACACGGTATCTCTAGATGGACCGAAATCCGTGTAAACCAGGCCCTTTCCAAATATAAGTGGTCAGATTTTTACAATGATCCGTTTTTCTTTAACCTTCGATATTCGAAGCTAAAATCTAACCACTATAATATCCGGCTCTTGCTTCGGCACTTAGATGTTCCGTGTGGCATCAGAGCCCGTTTCATTCGTTCAAACCACCGACCTATAACTATGGATACGTACAACTTATGGTGCGCACGATTTACCGGTCATATTTTTAAAGGCTGCTCGTCGGTTGTCTTGCGCACAATGTTGTCGCCGTCATATAGGCAACCCCGCCGTATCGGTGCTGGTTTGGTTGCCAACCAATGACGTGAACTAACGATAACCGTCCAGAACCGAAATCAGTCGTAGGGATGTAACGATATTAAAAATCTTCATTGTGGACAATAGATATCAAAATTAATTCTAAAGTGGCTTTTCAGTGATGGGCACAAGGCCTTCTTTTCTGCGACAAAATAGATCGTTTATTTCCCGGTAAACTGGGTAGTCTATTGACCTACAAACACTTGTTAACTGAAAACAGATGTATGTGGCGTTGTACGTAGAACCACATCTGGTAACACCTGCTGTTCTTACCCAAGTATTTAGATATTCGAGGTAAATAAAATATGTAGGGTTCCTTTAGGACACCCAAGGAGTCCTCATTTAAATATAATCAGCTATTTCTATAACACCCTGTATACAGGGTGTCCGGAAAAAGGAGGTCAATCCGTTAACCATATATTCCTTGAGCAAAAATAATATTACTTTTATAATGCCATTTTTCATTTTTCACCCTCATGTGCGATATACAGGGTGTTAAAGTTTGAAATTAAAAACTGATTTTTTTGAATAATTCGACTATTTAATGAGATATTAATTTAAAATTTGGTACATTACGTCAGCACAAAATGTTACATCTTTTGAGAAGAACAAAACAAGAAATGTTTGCCAAATACTCAAAATAGGGGGGTCTATTTCCCGCTGACCACCCCTATTTTTAAGTGGGTGCGCCAGTGACTTCCAAACTATATTTTTTTAGGTAATCATTTATTTTTGACTATTTTTTCTCCCTTATAAAATTTCGATCAATTCATGTGTTTTGGAGATAATTTGAAAAGCATGGATCCTTACCAGATGCCAGCGCGGCTGACGGTAATCCAATAATTTTCAAATGCTAAATCAAGTTAGCCGTTGTAGCATTACCATGGATACGGCATCGTTGTTTTATTTGCTGTCAAATTAAATATTACGTCTCACTGTGTTTTAAGATTTAAAAGTTTTTTAATTAATAAGTCTTCTTTCAAGTAAAAAAGAAACAATATGGATGTTAGACGAGAACATTTATTACCGTTTTCTGAAATGACGGATATGATTTTAATGATGGGTAAGATTTATATTATCGTTAATGCTAAAAATTAATTTCCATTTCTCGAATAGGAAAATGTAACTCCAACGCTAGTTTGTCCGCTAGGCGCTATGCAGAAAAATTTCCAGATCACCCAAAAAGGAGATATTTTTCTAACTTAGACAGAATGGACATTTTCGCGAAGATCGGAGAGGTAATTGCGGCAGACCTCGTGTAATTCGGCCAGGCCAAGAGGAGGATATTTTAAGAATTGTCGAAGAAACACCAAACATAAGTATCAGGGTTTTGTCTAGACAGATTGAAAGCATTGGGAAAACTGAGGTACACCATGTTTTACGAGGTCAGCAGCTTTACCCGTATCATATTCAAAAAGTGCACGCTCTTTTGCCTCAAGACTTCGAAGCAAGGCTTTTATTTTGTAGATGGTTATGTGAAATGAATAACCGAGATGTACGTTTCATCAGACACATTTTGTTTACTAATGAAGCTTCATTTACGAGAAACGGGATAACAAAAATTCATAACACACACGTATGGACAGAAGAAAATCCTCATGCCATAGTAGAGACGCATCATCAAGTAAATTTTAAAGTCAATGCGTGGGTAGGTGTCGTAAATAATTTTATTCTTGGTCCTGTAATTTTACCAGGAAATTTGATTGGTCATTCATTTTACTATTTCTTCAAAACACACTGCCCGATTTACTTGATGATTTGCCTCTAATAGTAAGACAAAATATTTGGTTTCAACTAGACGGCGCTCCCCCGCATTTTGCTATAAATGTAAGGAATCATTTAAGTTTACTTAATTATATCTTGTATCCATGGTAATGCCACAACGGCTGACTTGATTTATCATTTGAAAATTATTGGATTACCGTCAGCTGCGCTGGCATCTGGTAAGGATCCATGCTTTTCAAATTATCTCCAAAACACATGATTTGATCGAAATTTTATAAGTGAGAAAAAATAATCAAAAATAAATGATTACCTAAAAAAATATAGTTTAGAAGTCACTGGCGCACACACTAAAAAATAGGGGTGGTCAGCGGGAACTGGACCCCCCCTATTTTGAGTATTTGACAAAAGTTTCTTGTTTTGTTCCTCTCAAAAGATGTAGCTTTTTAGGCTGACGGAATGTACCAAATTTGAAATTAATATCTCATTAAATACTCGAACTATTCAAAAAAATCCGTTTTTAATTTAAAACTTTAACACCCTGTATATCGCACATGAGGGTCAAGAATGAAAAATGGCATTATAAAAGTAATATTATTTTTGCTCAAGGAATATATGGTTAATGGATTGACCTCCTTTTCCCGGACACCCTGTATAATAAATCATAAGGGGCTGTCAGAAAGTTATTTAGATTAATTCTTGATCAGACAACTTTGACTTTGAGCAAGCCAACATATGATTATGACTTTAGATAATCGCCAAGCCCTATAGTCACTAAACGTTACTCTTACGGGTAACATAAGACTCGAACCGTTTAGTTGATTTCATTATTTCAGGTTTGGACGACCTCGCCAAACGTTGCGCCCAATACAAGAAAGACGGCTGTCACTTTGCCAAGTGGCGTTGCGTCCTTAAGATCACTGACCACACGCCCTCCTACCAATCTCTTGTGGAGAACGCCAACGTCCTGGCCCGTTACGCCTCTATCTGCCAGGCCAATAGAATCGTTCCCATCGTCGAGCCCGAGGTTCTTCCAGACGGTACCCACGATTTGGAGAGGGCGCAGAAGGTCACGGAGACCGTCCTGTCCTTCGTGTATAAGGTGAGTTGTCGATGTCTATGGTTAGCGGCCTTATTATGGTGACTCTACAAGGTCATTCAAAAATTTTGCACTTAAATACAAAATTGTTGTTTTACTATTCTAAAATCTGAAAAGCCGAATATAAGCGAGGCTAAGGTCAATTATAATAATTTGCATTCAATCTATATAAAAATAAAATAATTAACAAATTCAAATTTCTCGCCGCTAAAAACTCTCTAACCAAAAATGTTATTCTAAAATATTAGTAAAAAGTAAGTTAATTAGGAAATTAGAAAATAAAATTTTCACTTGGACACCCTGTATCTCGGTTTTGATCAACTTTTGAACTAAATACAATTTGGCTAAATCGCAATATTTTTACCCAAAGAATTTGCAGTTTTACTGTGTACTATTAATTTTGGGACACTCTGTAGAAAATCTTTAACAAAAGCGCAATTTGGGCGATATTATGAAGAGTTGGACACTGATAAAAGTTTCTAATCGATTAATAACCGCTAATTATTTCAGGCTCTCGCCGACCACAACGTCTTCCTGGAAGGCACCCTTCTCAAGCCCAACATGGTCACCGCCGGTCAATCTCACAACGTCAAATTCAGCGCCGAGGACATCTCTAAGGCCACCGTGACCGCTTTGCAACGTAACGTGCCAGCTGCCGTTCCCGGCATCACCTTCTTGTCTGGCGGACAGTCCGAGGAAGAGGCCAGTGTCAACTTGAACGCCATTAACCAGTAAGTATTATACGGGAGGAGTTAATATTTTAGTAATAATATTCGAGTAATCTATTGTTTGTTTATTTTTAAAAATTACTTGTCAAAACTAATGCTAAATTGTGCTTTTACCTGTTTGGTTTAGCATTAGTAACTTATGAGCAAAACCGATTTATGTCGAAAGCCTGTTTCATTAAGAGCCGCTTTTTTAAAGAGGAATGACTAAAGTATTCAAAAAAATCAGTTTTCAGCTCTGTTAAATGACA
Source organism: Barypeithes pellucidus (assembly GCA_963991005.1). Lineage (NCBI taxonomy): Eukaryota > Metazoa > Arthropoda > Insecta > Coleoptera > Curculionidae > Barypeithes > Barypeithes pellucidus. The sequence continues at coordinate 40,704,218 of OZ022563.1, read as the reverse complement.
CCGGTCAAAATTTTGGCCCCACGAGTGTGGTGGCACGTCCATTCCTGACTTCCCTGGTGATGTATGGCTTCTATGAAATATTAAAATTTCATTAAATTATACCTGTCGGTTCAAAAGTTAGTACCAAAAAAGAAAATTGCTGGGTACCCCTTTAGCGGCTCTTTATCTCCGTTAATAAGCACTTTAGGAATTATTTTCTATGACAAATTAGGTTAATTTTAACCTTCTCTGTATGCTCCCGAGAGATTAGGAGGTACTTACCGGACACCCCGTATAATATAAGGAAAAGTAGTGAATCCAGTACCGAGCCCTGGGGTACTCCGTACTCTAGCTCTGCCTCGCTAGATAATTTGTCTCGGTAGATGATCAACTGCCTGCGTCGCATCATTCTCATTAACTCCATAGGTCCTCAATTTTTCGAGGACAATGTCATGAGAATTCCAGTCAAAACGCCTTCCAAAGGTCGCAGAACGTAAAATTGTAATTTTTTGAAAAATTCTTTTGACAAAGATTGTCGAGAGTTAATTATACAATATTGGAAAGTCAATAGTGTCGCTAAATTAAGAAATATATAGGTACAGGGTGTCCCATAACTTAAGGACCATAGAGCAACTGGATATAGTAAACATCAAATTAGACCGATTAAGTCATATAAGTTTTTTCGAAATGTATCTTGTTCTAGAAATTGAAAGTGAAAGTTTATTTTAGAATATATGACAAAAATGGACTTTCCAATATTATTTCTATAATTTCCAAAAACTTTTGTATACAACATTTTTTTTATTAAATTGATTAATAAACGCGTGGGAAGAAATCTTGTTTTGTGGTGTACAACTTCCTAAATTTAAGGAAATAGCTCGGGTCTCTTCATTTTATTCCCCAATTCTTCCCAGGGATCGTGTTAAATTTGAAACTGTTTGGTGAATCCCTAGGGCTGTTAGTAAACTTTATTCTTCTTATTTGCAGATACCAAGGGAAAAAACCATGGGCGCTTACTTTCAGCTACGGTCGCGCCCTTCAAGCGTCCGTACTACGTGCGTGGGGTGGCAAAGACGAGAACGTCAAGGCTGGTCAAGATGAATTATTGAAACGTGCCAAGGTATGTATGTCAAGTAGCCTAGCCTCAAAAAGGTAAATCGTCCTACGCATTTTCCTTCATACTAATTGACTAATAAGTCAATTACTTCGAATACGAAGTTGAAGAAGATGTGCATCCTTGAAGCAAACGATGAAATCGTGCCACGTTTGCTGCTTCAAACAGCGTAGGCTGCAAGGAACAACCAAATATGTGCCAGGCCTATTTTCCATACAATGATTAGGTCTTCTGCACACGGAGATTATCGTCTAGACGCGTAAAAGATTCGTACTGCTGCGACGATTAGTCTCGCCTTCTTTAAAATCCACAAATGAAGAGATTCTTTTATTTTATTAGTAGTGTGACCTCGGTGTTTCCACTGTGAAGCTGTCAAGTAATGAAGAGACCTACTTTTGTTAAATTATCTTCACAACCGTAAGAACAAGAATAAATGTAGGAAAGCTCTAGATAGAAAAATGTACATTTCTAGCCTACGCAACGAATATAAACGGCCTTTTTCCCACTTCTTTCGGTCATTATTGCAGCATAGCCAGATTGTCATAAAATCGGTATCTTGCAAAATCCCAATTAAAAATTTGTTGATTTGACAATTACAACTGGTTTAAGGTTAATCCGCATTTCTCTTAAAATAAATTTATTTCCCAATAATTTTACTATAAACTGTGAAAAGGCGACGAGAGATTCTTTAGAAAAATATCATTATACCTAAAAGTATCAAACTAATTTTGAACTAATCCGATTGCACTCTGGCAACATCTATTTTTATTTTACTATGCGCTAGGACCCAAGAATGGGTAAAAATTTCGTAAAAATTACAGCTGTGTTCTAACAAAGTGTTTATATATTTGGTTGTTTTGGGATTTTTTGTGATTATTGGTGAAAAATCGTCTTTATTATAAACAATCATTATGCATTCATGTGTAGTTTGTAAAAGAGTGGATTATTTAAATAAGGAGTTATCTTTTCATCTGTAAGTATGGTTATGTTTTAATATTTAACCATCTGATTTAACCAGACTTCAACAGCGCACATACATGTAGTTCTCTCTTCCACCCATTACTGATTTTCAATAACATTTCACACAATCACAGCTTCACTTTCCAAGAGTTTTATGAATGGATTATTGGACCTGTGGGTGCACCCCTATACAGGGTCCGCAAACGAAGCGTGGACGGAAGATTAAATCGTAATCGAAGAACTTATCAACAATACTAAAACAGCTTGAGATATTGGATTAAAGCGGCATCTTTTTAAAAATATTTTACATTATACAGGGTGGCCCAAAAAAGTGTGAAAACATAAAGTTATATTTTTTTAAATGGGACACCCAGTATTTTATTGCATATTTAGGTTCGTATTACTATCGTTCATAAGTGGATCAAATTTTATTTAATTTGGTTTTGTAGTTTCGGAGAAATAAATTAAAAACTAAAAAAAAAAAGTTTTGCAGTCCTGAATAAAAAATCAAAAAAAACAATCCAGCACTATTTTTTTAACCTCGGCATTGAGTGAAATTTATGACAAGAGGTCTAGAAATACTGTGAATGTAATTGCGTTTATTTATTTTATACAGGGTGTTCATAATAAGCTTTCAAAAACCCCACATTTTAAAATAATTTTTCCCAAGTTTTTCAAATGGAACACCCTGTATATTATTTGGCTATTTGACGTAGAATTCATAGACAATTTTTTTTGTAATACAAGCATATAAGTTATATCCTGCCGTTTTCGAAATAATTATAAATATCATAAATTATGTTGTTTAAATAGAGTTTTTATGGGGAAATTTTGTTATAGGCGACTAGACTAATAATTGTAAACTAAAGGAAATGTTCAAAATAGCTTCCTTTTACTCTTAGAGTTTACCGTATTTTAGTTATTTCGATATAAATTTTAAAAGCCTACATTTTTGTACTTTTTATTTATTTAATTTAATTTTTTATTCTTAATCGAGTTGCCATGATTTCTTTATTGTTTATATTGTCACGATTTCTTTATTGTTTATATTGTCACTATGACAGCCACTTGCACATTCACCCAGTAAAAAAATTATAATTATTTACCATTTCTAAATTTGTAAAATTCGACATTTTGTGTAATTTAGTACTTAATTTCGACGACTGAACAAATGTAAATAATTTTAATTGGCTGTCATTGATTAAGAATAAAAAATAAAATTAAATAAATAAAAGTAGCAAAAATGTAGGCTTTTAAAATTTATATCGAAATAACTAAAATGCGGTAAACTCTAAGAGTGAAAGGAAGCTATTTTGAACATTTACTTTAGTTTACAATTATTAGTCTAGTCGCCTATAACAATATTTCCCAATAAAAACTCTATTTAAACAACATAATTTATGATATTTATAATTATTTCGAAAACGGATGGATATAACTTATATGCTTGTAATACAAAAAAAAATTGTCTATGAATTCTACGTCAAATAGCCAAATAATATACAGGGTGTTCCATTTGAAAAACTTGAGAAAAATTATTTTAAAATGTAGGGTTTTTGAAAGCTTATTATGAACACCCTGTATAAAATAAATAAACGCAATTACATTCATAGTATCTCTAGACCTCGTGTCATAAATTTCACTCAATGCCGAGGTTAAACAAATAGTTCTGGATTGTTTTTTTTGATTTTTTTATTTAGGACTGCAAAACTTTTTTTTTTAGTTTTTAATTTATTTCTCCGAAACTACAGAACCAAATTAAATAAAATTTGAGGCACTTATAAACGATAGTAATGCGAACCTAAATATGCAATAAAATACTGGGTGTCGCATTTAAAAAAATATAACTTTATGCTGTCACACTTTTTTGGGCCATCCTGTATAATGTAAAATATTTTTAAAACATGCCGCTTTTAATCCAATATCTCAAGCTGTTTTAGTATTGTTGATAAGTTCTTCGATAACGATTTAATCTTCCGCCCACGCTTCGTTTGCGGACCCTGTATATACAAAATGGTAGTGAAGGTTATTTGTTGCGGCCAAAGAGTTATCAGAAGATGACTCTAAGTTCCAGACATTTGACAGAATTTATAGTTTCATTGGCCATTCTAGAAAGAAAACGTGTTCTTCTCCGCAAAGCGTACTGAAAGCGACTGGCACTCCGTATGCAGAAGGTCTTATGAAAAATATCACTGCTGGAGTTGCAGAGCACTTTCTCCTTGCACTGTCAGTAATTTGGCTATTTTGGTGCTCTTATGAGAGGCACTAAAGTAGCCTTAGGGCTTCTGGACAAGGTTAAATAGAAAAGGGCTGTTTTAATGACTCTGTACATCCACTAAAATAGCTCATTTAGTTTATATATATTTTTTATGTCAAAATAATCGATCCACGCAATATTTAGATGAATTTTGATTGTTAATAATTGGTTTATTTTATTGTTATAGTTATATTGTAGATAAATTTATCGGAAATCTCGCACTTGTGTGTGATGTTAAGAATATGTCCATAATATACAGGTTGAAACGGAAACTGTTTTTGATTCAAACTTTAAAGCACTCTGTAGAGTGATGGAGATGTCCAACTTTTTATTTTGTCATTTAATTATTAAGTGACATCTATTCTTAAGATTTTCGTTTTTGGTCCATTTCAATACGATACGATTTTTTCGAGAAACAACTCGTTTAAGAAAATTGTCTTAATTTCCAAACATAACAAGAACTTAACCCAAAAATTACGAGAATGACGTGAATTAAATGAAAACCAACTTATACAATAACATAGACCTCAGTAACGGGTGCTTCCCCCATGAGCACGAATGACAGCTGCAATACGCCTTGGCATCCATTTAATGAGGTTACGTATATATAATTCTGATCAATTTGCCGCTATTCTTCAACAAGAGCTGCACTGAGCTCATGTAAATTTGCAGGACCAAGTACCAGAGATAGTATTTTTTGCCCAGTGTGTCCCAAACACACAAAACATGTTCTATTTGGTTTAATTACCCCCCCCCCCCCCCCCCTATCCATTCTTGAGATTAAGAGATTAGGAATAACATGTGGCTCTAAAACATCTCTAGTGTACATGGCCGCGGTCATAGCTCCTCTAACCATTGCCAAGTCCATTCGTGGAAATTGTAATGTTTCATTAAAAAAAAATTAATCTGCTGCAAAAATTAAAATATTGAAATGAACCAGAAACGAAAATGTTATGAATAGATGTCGCTTGATAACACTGGGGAACAGCAAAAATGTTTCCGAGACCAAAATAGCAAAATCTTACTTATTTTATTATACTAATTAACAATCTGTCTTGCAAAAGGCTCAGTTGGCTCCGGTTTTATAGATCCATCCCAATTATGATAATTTACCTACCTGCCCTTAATATATGGGAAAATTTCACCATTAAATGAGAAATACCTGGATTTATTATAACAGGTGTACTTTATAAGGGGTTTAAATACATATAATATAAATCCTAAATTGTTAGTTAGTTGTATTTCAACCACCAGTTGATCGAGAGCTGTTCGTATTTGAGAAATTAGAGAGTTTTGAGCAACATGTCGCGAGTTTGTGTAAATAAGCCGGATCATTTTTGTTATATATGTGGTGAAATGACTTTTGTGAAACAAAAACGTACGCTTAGCCCTTTAATAAAAAAGGCTTACCACTTGTATTTTGGCTGCAAAGTTGGAGACCAGGATAAAAATTGGGCTCCCCATATCTGCTGCTACAAATGTGCGTCCAACATTCGCGGCTGGCTAAGTGGAAAAAACCGTAAGATGCCCTTCGCTGTTCCTATGATCTGGCGAGAACCGAAAGACCACGTTACTGACTGTTACTTTTGTTTGACACCTCCCATCAAAAAAGGCTTTTCAGAGAAAAAAAGGTCTGCGATACAGTATCCAAATTTACAATCCGCCATACGCCCGGTGCCTCATAGTGACGAGTTGCCTATACCTAATCCACCTCAGGAATATACCCTTCATTCTGATGATGATCAAGAGGATTCAAACGGTAGTGTACCGGAAAATGTCGCCGGCCCATCAACCTCGCAAGACTCCGATTTTGTCTGTGAACTTCCAAGTAAAAAGCCTCACAAAATAAGTCAAAGTGAATTAAGTGACCTTATAAGGGATTTGGAACTGCCCAAGACAAAAGCAGAACTATTGGCCTCTCGATTGCAACAATGGAATTTACTTGAAGATGAAGTAAAAGTTTCTGTGTACCGAAGCCGTCAGAAAAACCTAACACCATTTTTTAACATGGATAACAATTTGGTAGCCTGTAGGGACATTGAGGGATTAATGGCAGCTTTAAATCTGGACTATGATCCAAAAGACTGGAGACTTTTCATTGATTCCTCAAAAGTAAGTCTTAAAGCTGTGTTACTCCATAATGGAAACAAATTGCCTTCAGTCCCAATTGGTCATGCAGTCCATATGAAAGAAACATATAGCAATTTGAAATTGTTACTTGAGACCATACAATATGAAAGATATAAATGGCAAATTTGTGGGGATTTAAAAGTTGTGGCGATCTTGCTTGGAATGCAGCTAGGTTATACCAAATACTGCTGCTTCCTCTGCGAATGGGACAGTCGAGCACGATCGGATCACTACAGAAAGAAAACTTGGCCACCGAGAGAGTCTTTTGAGCCAGGAAAGAAAAATGTGACCAGCGCGCCATTAGTTGCCCCAGAAAAGATTTTACTACCGCCACTTCATATAAAATTGGGACTTATGAAAAATTTTGTGAAGGCAATGGACAAAGAAGGCCGTGCTTTTAGTTATTTAAAAGAAAAGTTCCCTAGAATCAGTGACGCTAAAATTAAAGAGGGAATATTTGTGGGTCCCCAGATTAGGAAACTTTTCGGAGATGCGCAATTCGATTCCATACTTGAAGGAAAGGAAAAAGACGCTTGGGATGCCTTTAAAATGGTTGCAAAAAATTTCTTGGGAAACATAAAAGCAGAAAATTATAAAGACCTGGTTGCCCAACTTCTTTTGTGTTACCAAAACCTAGGGTGTAATATGTCGTTGAAAATTTATTTCCTGGATTCTCATCTGGATTACTTTCCGGAAAATTGTGGTGCTGTAAGTGACGAACACGGTGAGAGGTTCCACCAGGATATTTCGAACATGGAAAGAAGATATCAGGGAAAATGGAACTGTGAGATGTTAGCCGACTACTGCTGGACTATTACGAGAGATGCCCCAGAGGCTGCTTTCAAAAGGCAAGCTAAGAAGCGCAAAATGAGTGTCTAAACTTTGGATTCAATGATAAAAATGTGCTATTTAGTTGCTTTTGTTGAACCAACAATATATTGTTATCTGTATTTTGTATGTCCATTGTATATGCCTATGAATTAAAATTTTGTAACAAATAATTGAGATTTTTTTTTTGCGAGCCAACTAAAATCTTTAATAGGTATTTTTTAGTTACTTGGGTACAGTTGAATCCAAAAAAATAGGTTTTGTTCAGGAAACAAAAAAAAAGTTGAAATTTGTTTCCCAGTGTAATTAAATTACAAAATAAAAAGTTTGACATCTTCATCATTCTACAGAGTGTTTTAAAGTTTGACTCAAAAATCAGTTCTTGTTTCAACTTGTATATTATGGACTTATCCTTAACTTTCTTAATATCTCACACATATTGAACACTAGCAGTCTGAGAAAAATGATGTATTTAACATGGCAGTAAAGTTGATTTAACGATTTTAAAGCTGTACCTGCGCCCAAACTCCCACTGCAGGATTTAAGTTTCTACTTTAATGCCGAGTGAAATAAATATCCATTTCCAAATTCTTGCCGGTAAAGAGTCATACTTTAGATGACTAGGATCTTAAAGTAGAACATTTTCAGACTGGATGTTCCTAAATTTGTTTAATAACTACATAGGTTTGTTCGGTGTTGCTTGCCACTAAAATAAGGTTTATATTTAAATTTATTTTAATTTTGCGAAGCAGAGTTCTATGATATTATAATGTAAATTTGTCGGCGGTGCAAGAAGTTTTAGTGTTTGTTTCCAAATTTTAAAACCGGAACATTTTGGTTTCAGTTACGGTCTTTTTTCAAAGACTGTTCGACATAAAACGCTAAATTTGGCATAGTGATTTAGTATGTATGTTTTAGGCAGTCTGTATGTTTATCAAAATATTATTGATGGGGTTTAAAACGTTCGTTTTTTTGCGGTACAAGCTCGTGTTGCTTATTTTATGAAAAAAATTTTACAGTTTGATTCGGATATCGTTGTACAACTTTTATTTACGGGTTATGTAGATACCAAAAAAAAGTACATACTTATGTACAGGGTGACCCATTTTCGACACTTTTATAGGGTATCTCCGTAATTTAGTGCTATCAAAAAAGTAATGTAGCTTTTTTTGGGTCAAACTTAAAATGGTAAAATCAAAATTTGAAAATTTTCGCTCGCTTAAGCGATGATACGGGAGAAAATCAAAAAATTGACAATTTCAAAATTACCCTATATTTTCTTAGTGAAAAGAGATACAGAAAAATGTTTTATACAGAAGTTTATTTATAATGATTGTTGAATAATCAGCCGTTTTCAGAATAAGTATACGGGGTCAGGTAAGAATGTTATCGGACCTAACCTAATGTTTTTAGATGGAACAATTTTAATCTAAAAAGATATTATTTTAAATTCTCCTATCAAATATATAACACACCATGGATGTATTGGTTTCTTATGCGATTTATTAAACTTGATTAGCGACATCAAATGTGCACGGTGCATAGGAAAAATGTGATATAAACTGGATTAAGCATCTAATCTGGATTAAATGCTTACGGAGAATACTGTAAATCGACCCCACGTTACTATGTCATCGAGAGCTCTAATTCAGAATTTGTTAATCCTTCTAATTTTTGTGTTGGTGCAAATAAAAAAATAAGAATTCGAGATTGAAATTTAATTTCAGTTTACCTAATCCTGTAATAATTCGAAAATGGTGCGAAAGGGTATTAGAGGGTGGAGTATAAATACTCGCGTAGTTTAGGCAAGTTGTTCACTATTCAACTGAAGACGACTGGAGTCCCAGTCGAGAACCAGTTGAAACGTTGTCATATTAAATAAATAAATAAAGTGGAAGTCTAAAATTCGTCTATCACTCATGATACACCATTGTCTCTAACCTTCAAAGAATCATTATAATTATTATTACAAACTTTTATTTACTTTGCAGGCCAACAGCGACGCTTCCTTGGGTAAATACGAACCTGGTTCTATCATAGGCAAAGCCGGAGACGCTGGACTTTTCATCAAAAACCACGCTTACTAGATGATATCCTCAATGATCTTATATCACTACAAATGTATGAGGGAAATAATTAATATCCTCATTAGTCGAGCGAAATATTAAATACTGTTAAAATTCTAAGTTATGCTAGTCGTTGCACATTTCTAAATTTTGGGAAACCATTATAATAACTGAATAATTGAATGTGAAATTTTAGTGAATAAGGAAACTGATATTCTTTTTCTTTCACGTTAAATTTTTTGTGGTATGGTCATTTTATTTTAATAGTTTATGATGATTGATTTTATCCGGAGCAAAACAACTTTTTATCGTCTTTCTACGTCTTTATTTATATTTTTTAATTGTATACAAATGATGGATAGTTTTATTAAATTGTTAAAAAAAATATGAAATAAATGTATTTGAAAATATTAACTATTTTTTAATGGCAACGTTTCAAATGCTGAACAAATTAACCTCTGGTTAAGTTTGACTGATATTCTTACCCCTAAGAAAGTTTTTAAATTTTAAACTAAACTGCTGGCCATTTGCTTTCGAGCAAGAAAAATTTCGCCTAAATTTAAAAGTTAATATTTTCTGAACCAGATATGACATCGATCTCCGGTTTTTAATGGTTGATAGATTTGTCCCTTAGGAAACAATTGCCAATGTTGGATTGTCTTAAACTGTCAGAAAATTTTATATACAGGGTGTTAATGAGGACGATGATTTTTGCTCCAATTTCAATAGCATGTAACTTTCACAATAATATTTTTAAATTTTATCACTGTACGTCAATTGAATCACTGGTTCATAGCAAAGAAAGTAATCTGTCAAATTTTTGATATCTGCTATATTTTAAGAGATACCGATTTTTTTTAAAAACTTTGCTTTTTTTAAACTTTTTGTTAGCTAGATCCCACTGTGCGTTGTATCGTGCAAACTTTGCAAGTGATTATTATACCTTATGAAAAGCTTGTTTATGTTCAGTAACAACAATTGTACCTAAATGTTGTGATGTGCAGTGGCGTACTTATAATCACTTATATGTCTATGCTTTATGAGTATCTCACAATTTTTTTGTATTGGAAAGTACTCGCCCCTAGATTAGGCAAGTTTTTCCTTATTTTTTAGTTGTTCATATCGCGCTACAGGTATATTATACAGTGTCTACAAAATTAAAAAAAAAAAAAAATTTTCAAATTAAATAAAAAAATTATCTTTTTTAAAATTTTGTAGACACTGTACCTGTACCTGTAGCGCGATATGAAAAACTAAAAAATAAGGAAAAACTTGCCCAATCAAGGGGCGAGTACTTTTCAATACAAAAAAATTGAGAGATACTCATGACATATAAGTGATTTTATAAGTACGCCACTGCACATCACAACATTTAGGTACAATTGTTGTTACTGAACATAAACAAGCTTTTCATAAGGTATAAAATCACTTGCAAAGTTTGCACGATACAACGCGCAGTGGGATCTAGCTAACAAAAAGTTGAAAAAAAGCAAAGTTTTTCAAAAAAATCGGTATCTCTTAAAATATAGCAGATATAAAAAATTTGACAAATTATTTTCTTTGCTATTAACCAGTGATTCAATTGACGTACAGTGATAAAATTTAAAAATATTATTGTGAAAGTTACATGCTATTGAAATTGGAGCAAAAATCATCGTCCTCTTTAACACCCTGTATATAAAATATTCTGACAGTTTAAGACAATACAACTTTGGCAATTGTTTCCTAAGGGACAAATCTATCAACTATTAAAAACCGAAGATCGATGTCATATCTGGTTCAGAAAATATTAACTTTTAAATTTAGGCGAAATTTTTCTTACTCGAAAGCAAATGGCCAGCAGTTTATTTCGCTCGTTTTACCCATTTTTGAGGTATGTAGTGTATGATAACGCTAGTGGTGAGCGATATTTCACGAACTGTGATTTAATCACTGATATCAACAAATCACAGGTAGTCACAGTTCCTTAGCAGCAATGAAAAGCGTGATGTGATCACAGTTTAAACAAATCACTTTTTAGTACGTATTTCATTTTACTAATCATTAAACCTATCTTTTTGTTTAAAATTTATTCCCATGGGGTTGACTTGTTGTAACACCATTTGAAATACATGTATTACATTTGCCATAATCGCCTTATTGTCTTGTATCAACACCAATTGTGTTATATAATAATAATAGAGGATATGGGACTTCATGCCTTATTGTTTTTTGGTGGATTTTCTCAAATTACATCTTATACTGACCTATTAAAATGTGATTCCGTGAAGTTGTCAGCTCGTTACTTGTTATTTGACTGCGACTTCTGAATCTTGAACTTGAAACCGTGAAATGAAAATGAGTAGTAATATTCGAAAGACTAGCGAGCTCTGGGCACTCTTTAAAGAAACAGGCTAAGTGTAATAAGAAAACTCAAATGATTAACGATTCTATTCTTAAATGATAATATACAACACGCACAAAATGATTAAGAAACCATGCCTATTTGCATGAACAAATAGTTTGTTGTAAAGTACACAGTGTTTAGTTCATCATAGATTTTTTAAAAGGTATAATTCTACTTTAATCTAGGTAGAAATAACGTTTTCTATTGTTTGTAATCAATGTTGTGTAATATTTTTTACAGATTTTAGTTTTCTTTTGTTACAGTTCTTTTAGTAGCAAAGTAGTAAATAGATAATAAATAATTTAAATCCATCGACCATCACCCACTAATTATTTTACGATACGCGCAATATTCTCTTACGAATATTATCTAGTTAATATCTCACTTAGCAGTGATAAAAATTTATAAACCGTGATCACGTCACGCTTTAATTTCACTGATATAAAAAAATAACGATATCGCTCACCACTAGCTAACGCAAAGTTTTGTGATATTGCTTTCACATTTTAACGAATAAGAGATCAAATCCAGTAAGTATACAGGGTCATTCACGGTAAGTGGCCTATCAAAATATCTCCGAAACTAAAAAAGATTTGTGTGAAATATTGGTAGACTTGTAATAAAAGATGCTGATCTTTTTAATGAAGAAATTTTGACGTCTCTATAACTTCCGTTTATACCGTAAGTCGTTGTCAACTTGCTTATTTTAAATATACAGGGTGGCCAATTAGTGCGACAAAGCTGAATATCTCTTTTACCGCTAGGGATAGCGCAAAACTTTTTTCACGAAAGTTATTAAGCGTTAAGAGGTGCAGCTTTTAAAATTATTTTCAACCATACAGGGTGCTCCAAAAGGACGGTGTGATAAAAATTTCATATTTTTTAAATGGGACACCATGTATATTTTTACATATTTGAATTCACCGTAAAATTCTGTACATAACACCGTAATTATTTGTACACATTTTTGCAACGTTGCCAAATAGATTGGAAAATTCCTAAAATTTGTGCAAAAACATGGTTCAATGAAATGTGTAATATTTCTTAACTTATAATAATTTGAAATAAAATATTTTTATGTCGGAAAGAGGAATGTTGACAGAAATCCCCTATGATAACACATATCAATATTTTTATACAGGGTATTTTCTATGGATATGCCAACATTACGAACTTGAAACCTGAGTTTCGTAAGTTTTTTAAATGAAACACCCTGTATATGATTACTTTATCTTGTAGATATTTTAATCCTCTCTAATTTTTATTAAGGTCTTTCTATGCCTATCTCTACCAATCTTGGTGGTATTTCAAATTTTATTTAAACTCGAGCAAAAAAAAGTGGTTTTATTTTACCATTGTCCTTTTTCTAGTGACCTATGACAAAATAAAAACAAAATGTTGTAATTTAAAAAAAATTTATTTATTCATACAGGAGCATACGACACAAATATATTTTAGCGAGTCAAGCTTGTGGACAATTTCTAAAGTAAATTATTAGCTAATTATTTGTTCATATAGTGACCCCCATTAACTTGAACACATAGTTCAATACGTTTTTCAAAAGAATGAGTCATATATCTACACATTTGCAACTGTTTTCAAAGTATTGCCTAATTATTTGTTCATAGTGACCCCCATTAACTTTAACACATATTCAATACGTTTTTCAAAAGAATGTTTCTAGACATTTGCCGAGTAATCACAGTTGAAAATGTGTAGAAACATGACTCATTCTTTTGAAAAACGTATTGAATTATGTGTTCAAGTTAGTGCGGATCACTATATGAACAAATAATTTGGTAATAAATTACTTTAGAAATTGTCCACAAGCTTGAATCGCTAAAATATTTTTGTGTCGTATCCTCCCGTGTGAATAAATATATTTTTTTTAAATTACAACATTTTGTTGTTATTTTGTCATAAGTGACTAGAAAAAGGACAATGGTAAAATACAACCACTTTTTTTTGCTCGAGTTTAAATAAAAATTGAAATACCACCAAGATTGGTAGAGATAGGCATAGAAAGACCTTAATAAAAATTAGAGAGGATTAAAATATCTACAAGATAAAGTAATCATATACAGGGTGTTTCATTTAAAAAACTTACGAAACTCAGGTTTCAAGTTCGTAATGTTGGCATATCCATAGAAAATACCCTGTATAATAATATTGATATGTGTTATCATAGGGGATTTCTGTCAACATTCCTCTTTCCGACATAAAAATATTTTATTTCAAATTATTATAAGTTAAGAAATATTACACATTTCATTGAACCATGTTTTTGCACAAATTTTAGGAATTTTCCAATCTATATGGCAACGTTGCAAAAATGTGTACAAATAATTACGGTGCTATGTACAGAATTTTACGGTGAATTCAAATATGTAAAAATATACATAGTGTCCCATTTCAAAAATATGAAATTTTTATCACACCGTCCTTTTGGAGCACCCTGTATGGTTGAAAATAATTTTAAAAGCTGCACCTCTTAACGCTTAATAACTTTCGTGAAAAAAGTTTTGCGCTATCCCTAGCGGTAAAAGAGATATTGAGCTTTGTCGCACTAATTGGCCACCCTAGCTTTGTCGCACTAATTGGCCACCCTATATATTATTACATTTTATAACCATGTTTGACATATTTATGTCTAAAATTACTTTTGCGGACCTTAAAATAATAATTAATTTTTCATTTAATTTGGATCGGATTCCTCGTTAAAATGGACGTGCTTTAATAGTTTTTTATAATATTTTTAATATTAATATAAATTAATTAAAAAAATACGATTAAAAATGAAATTAAGAAAACTTCAAAAACTGTACATTTTCAAATGGAAACCCCCCAAATTATATAATTATTCTATTTAGAATTAAAAATAAGGGTAAGTTTGTATGAGGCTGTCTATTTCGAAATATTTCAAATTTAATATTTTTATATGACGAGTTTGCTGCGTATTTCAAGTTCAGTTAGCTATGATGGTGTTAAAGAACAGTCAAATGCTAAAGAAATAAATGTCACATGTTCTTGATTCTAGAGAGCTATGTTCCATTACTTTATCACATTCTCCATAAATAATCAATTAGTTTGTATAATTTAAGCGCCTCTGCATGATTATTAATAATTTTCAAATGGTAAGTGACAATGTCATAGGTTTCCTTAGCATTTGACTGTTTTTCAACGCCGTCATAGCCAATAAGTAACTGAACTTAAAATCCGCAATAAAAATAATAAATTGCCAATATTTCGAAATAGACAACCTTATACAAACTAGCCCTTATTTTTAATGCTAAATAGAGAATAATTATAATATTTGGAGGTTTCCATTTGAAAAGTAGATTTTTTGCAGTTTATTCAATTTAATGTTTAATCTTACTTTTTGAATTAATTGTTATCAATATATTATAAAAAATGTCATTTTCAACAAGGAATTCAACCCAAATTAAATAAAAAAGGCTTGCTTATAGGAAATTGACGTTTTTTTTATGGCCTCTATAAAATGTTAAAATTTCATTCAATTAAACATGTCGATGTCGGTTCAAAAGTTAGAGCCCAAAAAGTAAATCGTTGGGGCACTTTAGGAATTTTTTTGTGATAAATTAGGATTATTTTGACCTCCTCTGTATGCTCCCGAGAAATTAGGAGGCACTTTCCGGACACCCTGTATTTCAAACTTAAAACAAGGAAGTTAAAAGTTATTCACACATTTTCATAAAATTTCACTAAAACTAATAAAGGCGTTTCTATTTGTGTTATTTTCGGGTAAGGAATCGTCAATTGAGCGATGTTTTTGTGAAACATCCTATATGTAGGAAATACATTCAGGGTGACAATTTAAAAACTTGAAATGGCCATATATTAGAAACGAAAAACTGAAGAAAAAAACGCAAAAAACAGTTTCTAATGAACGAAGGGGGAGGATGAGATAAACCCTTAAAATCTTAAATAGAAAGGGGGGTCGAGTGATACATCATTTTGAAGCTCTTGAAAAATGCTTTCCAATGGTACCATAGAAAGGTACATTTCAGGAAATTCTTCTCTGTTTATTAAGGAAAACAATAAATGAAAAGACAATTTTGAAATTTTTTATTATTAGTTAATTAAATGTTCAAAATGATTGCTACCAATATCCTGGCATATTAAGAGATATCTCTTAAGAATTCTAAACAGTTTAAGCCTCGGTATTTCGTTTTGGTTTATTTGCTATTTTTTTTTGTCGAAAAAAAAAATTTGTTTATAAATATTCGCATTTTATTATCACAGAATTTACCTTAAAGGTAACTTCTACTAGTATTATTATTTTAAGAACAGTTAACTTTCGGTTCAGTTTAAACGAAAAGCAGCACTTCTTATCTTTAACAATGGTGTACAGCACACCTGAACGGGTAGAAATTATTTTCATTTATGGTTCCCAGGATCAATGTTTTTTAAGAACAGCTCAACGTTTTAACGAAAGGCATCCAGGTCAAAATGTAAGCACGGAGTATGTTCGCCAACTAGTAGCCAAATTTAAAGAAACTGAACAGCGCAAATTGAAATTCTGGGGCAGTTTGCAATGAATTCAACTTTATCAACTCGTCAAGCTGTAGCAACTGGATTATCTCGTGAATCAATAAGAAAGGTAAGTACTTAAAATTCATAAGTTTTATTCCTATAAACTGCACATACTGCAAGAACTTGGTGACGACGACCCTGACAGAAGAATACAGTTTTGTGAAATAATGACAGATAGAATTACGACAGAACCTCGACTAGTTAAAAATATTTGCTTCAGTGATGAGTGTACCTTTTATTTAAATGGGCATATTAATAAGCAAAACTGTCGTTACTGGAATGACGAGAACCCCCACGTATTTAGAGAAGGGCATACTCAGTACCCCCAGAAAATTAATGTTTGGGCTGGTATATTGGGAGATGGTATTATCGGCCCAATATTTATACAAGGAAATTTAAATGGCGACAGGTATGCTGAAATGCTACAGAGGTCTATCGAACCACTAATAGTGCGAGAATTAGAAAATCAGAGGGACATACTCGGAAATTTATCTTTAGAAGAACGCTTACTACATTTCCAACAGGATGGAGCACCTCCGCATTATGTAGTTCCCGTTAGGCAGTGGTTGGATGATAATTATTCCAACAAGTGGATTGGAAGAAGAGGTCCTGTTGAATTGCCACCTAGATCCCCGGACCTAACACCTCTTGACTTCTTTTTGTGGGGTCACCTAAAATCTGTGGTTTTTAAAACGCAACCTGAGTCACTAGAGCAACTTCAGCATAGAATAGTTCAGGAATGCCGTGCTATATCCAGAGAAACCTTTGCAAATGTACGTGAAGAATTTGAAAGTAGGCTTTATTATTGTCTTCAAAACAACGGAAATCATTTTGAACATTTAATTAACTAATAATAAAAAATTTCAAAATTGTCTTTTCATTTATTGTTTTCCTCAATAAACAGAGAAGAATTTCCTGAAATGTACCTTTCTATGGTACCATTGGAATGCATTTTTCAAGAGCTTCAAAATGATGTATCACTCGACCCCCCTTCCTATTTAAGATTTTAAGGGTTTATCTCACCCCGTCCAAGGGGTTGTATATAGGGGTGGGCTAATACGCTTGTTTTTGTTCCCCCTTCGTTTTATAGAAACTGTTTTTTGCGTTTTTTTCTTCAGTTTTTCGTTTCTAATATATGGCCATTTCAAGTTTTTAAATTGTCACCCTGTATGTCTTGCCCGTGACTTAGCCGGTACTTTCATTAAAATAAAAATGTCCATTATATAATTAAACTTTTTATTTAAATAAACCCCATACACGATGAAATCGTTCTGGCTCTTGAGAAATTAACATGTATGAACTATAATGAATTTAAAGTAATATTTTGTAAAAGAAAATTTGGTTCGCTAAATTTCTCACAAAATTATTAATAAAACAATTTCTTTTGTATTATCTATAATGTATAGGGTCTTCGAATAATGCATCAGGATACTACTTGGAGACGTCCACATGTTAAAATAAAGGTAGTAAGTAGTGTTGGGAAAAACCGATGATTTCAACAATCGTACTCCAGCGATTTCACTCGAAATTCATATTAATCAAGCGATGCCGTTTACAGGTATTATAGCTAGGGTTGCCATGTCGCCAGGATATTCCCTCAATTTTTCGCGGGTCCTGGATTACTCTGTATAATCCCGGAATTTATTACCTTCTTATTTTCTTCCGATTTTTGTTAAATTTTAATAATCTGCCAGAAATCCCGGAGAACATCCTCAATTCCCGATGAAAGCAAAAATTTGTCCACGAAAACTCTGAAGGCAATCTGACAACCATAATTATTATTATCGGGCGCTTTCGGCGACGATTGTCACTTAAGTTTATAACTCGAGTAGTCTTTCCAATAATTGCTCGAGTGGTTTTTAAAATCACTTGAAACGGCAGCGGTCGGTAGTGCGGCGGCGAGTATCGAGTGAAAAGTTATCAGTGACGATTATCGCTTGAATTTATAACTCGAGCAGTTTTCTCAATAATCGAGCGATGTCGATTATTTCAATAATCGAGTACTACTCGAGCTGTTTTTCGCTCGAGCGATCCCAACACTGGTAGTAAGTCATAAACAGTGTGACCATTAAAGTTGAAACCATTGCCATACGAACCACTGCCGCCCATCCATATGTGGTTAAGCTTATGGATGACTTCATCCTTATGGAACGACCTTCCCGAGGTCGTTTTTCCCAACGAATATAACCTCCAAAGATTCAAAACCAACGTGAATCGCTTTATTCGCACACGCACCACTCCCAGAGTGTGTTTGATTATAAAAAAAAATATGGGGAAACACGTATTTTTTTTTTATGATCAAACACAAGCACTATAGGAAAAATCCTTTAGGGCACTCTGGGAGTGGTGCGTGTGCGCAAAAAGCGATTCACGTTGGTTTTGAATCGTTGGAGATTATATTCGTTGGGAAAAACGACCTCGGGAAGATCGTTCCACAATGATGAAGTCCTCCAGATGAAAGAGTTCTTAAATAATGAAGTTCGAGGAGTACTAAGCTTAACCACATATGGATGGGCGGCAGTGGTTCGTCGTGTATTTCTGATATTCGCCGCTCTGGGCGGAATTAAGAGGGCAAGGTCAGCCGAGCACTTTCCATGAAAATATCTGTAAAAGAGAGTCAAATCACCAACTTGCCTTCGATGTTCTAGGCTGTCGAGGTTCTTCGTCAGCTCGTGGTCTCCAATCAGACGAATGGCCCTCCTTTCGATGGAATCCAATAGCCGAAGAGTATGTTTGGGTGCAGAGCTCCAGACATGAGAGCAGTATTCTAGTGATAGTCGAATCTGGGCTTTGTATAGTATCAAAAGTTGTTGAGGTGTGTACAACTTTCTGGTTCGGAAGAGTACACCAAGCTTCTGAGAGGCTATCTTGGCGATTGCCACAACGTGGTTATGCCAAGACATATTTCCTCCCAGATTGACGCCCAGCAAACTAATAGATGAAGCCAGTGGGATTGCGTGTCCGTCCATGACAATATCCGGCTCTGTAATGTTAACCTTTTTAGAGAAAACTGCTGCCTGGGTTTTTTTAGCGTTAAATTCGACTAGGTTACTGTCACCCCAAGCCAAAATTTCTTCCATGTCTTTGTTGAGGAGTTGATACTTCATGCTGTCTGCGAAGATGTGCGTCGGCAGCCGATGTTTGTGCATTCAAAGAGAAAGATGATAAAAGTGTGCTATCATCAGCAAAACTAACTATTGGGTTTTTCGTTTTCACTAGAAGGTCGTTAATGTAGAGTAAAAAGAGAGTGCGAGACAATATGGACCCTTGAGGAACGCATTGATGGTGAAGGTGTCTGAGAGAAATCCGTCAATCGCCACTTGAGAAAGCTAGACAACCATGCACAGAATCGACTGGGCATACCATAGGATCGCAGTTTACTTAGAAGCCCCTCATGCCAAACACGATCAAAAGCTTTAGAAATATCCAGTGCAACAGCCCGAGACTCCCCATGATGTTCGATTGCGTTGTTCCAAATATGGGTGACATAGGCTAGAAGATCTCCAGTTGATCTGGACTTCCGAAAACCATATTGATGATCGCTGATAATGTTGAAGCCTTCCAGGTACTATATTTCCAGGTGTATATTTCAATTTAGATGAAATTTAAATACCGTAAGTTTTTGCTTCAATAGAGACCAAAAATTACATAATTAAATGGAACCATGCGTGTATTGATCGAATTTAAAAGAATTTTATTTGGAAAAAAATTAGTCTTGTTTTTTAAATAATAAATACGTTGAAAAAATGGACATATTAGAAAAATAGCACCAATGTTTATAATTTCGGTTATCGAGTCGATTTTTGTTTTCAATGAAAATAGGTATTTGCAAAAAATAGATAGAAAATAAAAATTATCATAAGTGATTCAGGCATAAAATTATATCACAAACAACTTTTCCAAATAATTTTTTTTTAAATTCGATCAATAATTGCCATTTCTCGACATTTTGTGGAGAAATGTCAAATTTGACAGTTAACAAAAGCCGCATGGTCCCATTTAATTACATCATTTTTGCTCTTATTGAAGCAAAAAGAAGTCAAATTTTACCTAAATCGAACAATACACTTTTTCCCCATATGGTTCAAACATTAATGCTCCGACACTGTATAACTTTTCAAGTTCTTGCGGTTAGTTTCTAAACTATCAAGTTGATATTTGGCACAGGAACTGCTGTTTATAAGTATTCTTTGGGAACTGCGCTTAATGACTGCTTATCATTTTGTTATAAAAATGTTTCTATTGTGCCACCAGACGCTACCTTTCATGAAATTCAAATTTGATTTTTGGCATATCTTTTTTGTTTCGACAATCATTGTAAAAAGGATGTCATGTCATTTTAAAGACAAAATAATACCTAATAAAGAAGTCGATAAACCACACTGTCTAGGAGCAAAACTCGAATGAAAGTTTTTGTTCGCAGTAAAATCAGTTTTTCAAATAGATGCAAAAAAAGTAAGAGTTTCAACTTTTTGTTTATAACTTTCTGCCTTTATTTTAATATGTAGAATAACCTTTCCAAGTATCCAGATGCATTATCTGAACACCCTATTTATAAAAACTATATTTTCTTTATCATAATAAAAGTACATATTTCTAATGCAAAATACATACCGGGTGTCAATTTGAAAACTTCCCACCCTTAATATCTTTCTTGCAGTTAAAAATATGAAAAATTGGAAAGACACGTCAATTTTATTTGTAAGGGGGACACTTGAAATGAATATTTTTAGCCTTGTTGTTTCAAGCCCCTAGGAGGGGTAGATGTCACCGTTAGAATCTGAAATAGGAATGGGGGTCAAGTGGCACATCGTTTGAAAGGGCGTTCAATTCTCGTTTCAGTGGTATCCTACTTTGTTGCGTTTTGTCCACAGGTTTCCGAATAATCGCGTTTCAAAGTTGCAGAAACAATTAAACTTGCCTGCATTGAGATTTTGGTTTTCAGGTTAGTGTTTACAAAAAAATTACTGCATTGGGTCTCCTTGTAGTACAAATGATTAGAAGATTAGGTGGCACCATCAGCGAAGCCAGACATTTTCCAAGGGGAGGGCGAAATACTAATAACCACAAAACATCGTAAACATTAATGTTTTTTTTTATCAAATTCCAATAAGTGGCTACTTCCAGAGGGAGCATGACCCTCCCCTGCCTCCCCCACGCTACGCCCCTGGGTGGCACTACGAGTACCTGCCTAGTTAATTTGGGTTCATTCGATTCCTTCACTACGAGTACCTGCCTAGTTAATTTGGGTTCATTCGATTCCTTATCACTGAAATGCCACAAAAGGCCTTGCTATTAAATCAACACATGCTTAAAATACGTTGTTTTTTAACCCAAAAAAAATGGTCAACAAATTTAATGGATGTAGCCAACACATGAATATTATTGTTAATTCGCTTTTGCTTGTTGGGCTGTTCGCTTTTATTAAGTGCATAGAGTGTGAGAATGGTTTATTCTCTTCAAGAAAGAACTGAAATTATTTTCATTTATGGAGAGGTTGGAAAGAGCGCACGAAGAAAGAAATCGAAATCGTGATGTAAGTCACAGATATGTGCTGGATTTGGTGGCAAAGTTCTCCGCTACTGGTTCGGTGAGTAATAGAAAAAGGAATAACCTACGAGTGATAAATGAGGGAGCTCAAATTGAGGTTTTGGGATTATTTGCTGCAGAGCCCACCAGGACCTTGGGGACAGTAGCAGAAGAGACAGGAATATCACACGAGACTGTAAGAAAAGCACTGAAAATGCATAAACTCCATCCATACAAAATGCATATACTTCAAGAACTGTATGACGATGATTTTGATAGAAGAATAGAGTTTTGTGAATTCATGAGTCGTCAAGTCAACGCCATCCCTAATATTCTGCCGAATATCTGTTTCAGCGATGAATGTTCATTTTTTCTAAATGGAAATGTTAACAAACAAAATTGTCGATATTGGAGTGACCAAAACCCGCATATTTTTCGAGAAGGACATACACAATATCCCCAAAAAGTTAATGTTTGGGCTGGTATTCTTGGAAATGCCATTATTGGTCCTTTATTTATTGATGGAAACTTGACAGGTGATCTGTACCTTAATATGCTTGAAGAGACTATTGATCGTCTTATCACCCATGAGCTAGAAACTCAAATTGATGCAGAGGGTAATTCAGTTTTACAGGAGGATTTGTTAACATTCCAGCAGGACGGTGCTCCACCTCATTATTTTCTTCCGGGCCGACAGTGGTTAAACGAGAGATTCCCGGATAGATGGATTGGCAGAAGGGGACCAATTGAATGGCCTCCAAGATCACCGGATTTAACACCCTTAGACTTCTTTCTTTGGGGACATCTCAAATCCATTGTTTATAAAACACAACCTGCTGATATTGATGATCTTAAAAGGCGAATTGCAGCAGAATGCCGGTCAATTCCCGGTGAAGTTTTCCGAAGTGTTAGGGAGGAGTTCGAGAATAGACTTTATTATTGTTTACAAGAAAATGGACAACATTTTGAACAACTTATAAGATAGTGCGTAAGTAGATCCCATGTTTTATTGTGGAAATTTCTCTTTATTTATGTCGAAGTAAATTAATCAATAAATAAGAAATCAATTGTGGAAACTACATTTTCTTCCGGTCATTCAACGATTTTAACGGTGCCACCTAATCTTCTAATCATTTGTACTACAAGGAGACCCAATGCAGTAATTTTTTTGTAAACACTAACCTGAAAACCAAAATCTCAATGCAGGCAAGTTTAATTGTTTCTGCAACTTTGAAACGCGATTATTCGGAAACCTGTGGACAAAACGCAACAAAGTAGGATACCACTGAAACGAGAATTGAACGCCCTTTCAAACGATGTGCCACTTGACCCCCATTCCCATTTCAGATTCTAAGGGTGACATCTACCCCTCCTAGGGGCTTGAAACAACAAGGCTAAAAATATTCATTTCAAGTGTCCCCCTTACAAATAAAATTGACGTGTCTTTCCGATTTTTCATATTTTTAACTGCAAGAAAGATATTAAGGGTGGGAAGTTTTCAAATTGACACCCGGTATATTATTTTATGTTTACCTATTCTGACCAAACTAGAAAATCCCTGACATGACAATCATTTTTTAAAACATCTAATGTAATAAATAAATATGTACCTACATTCAGTTTATCAGTTCTTTTTTCTTAAATATCGACTTTGTCAACAGGAATATTAAACTTTGGACAAGAAAGTATTTTTTGGAAATATGTATAGTTATGTTAATAGAAAACCCGTACAAGTAGTAAAGGAAAGACACACAAGACACAAGAAAAAATATATGATAAAGGGCACCTCTCATTTTAATGTTGTTTTTTTTTTATATGAACAGAACTATACATCACTAGGCTTCTTCGGATAATATAAATGAAAACAAAATGGTTTCAAGGATTTTCGTTAGAAGGCAATTTTGTGACTCGGTCTGCAGAGACAGATCAATCAAGTTACAAAACTTACAAATAAATGTAATGAGAAAAATTTCTATTCTGTCCATCGATGGGCGCAGTGTGGATTTGTGCAGACATAGTACAGTCTCATTTCTTCTTCAGCTCTTCGGGTCTGTGCTTGGAAAAATACAGCTTCTCTAAAATAAAAAAAAATAATCTTAGGCTCTTATAAACGTGAGATTTATGCCGGGAAATGCGGGTGTAAGAAGTAGAAGAGGAGTTTGTTTGTTTGTTTGTTTGCCAGTTTTCCTTGGTACAGGGCCGGGTATTATGTACACAATTTACATTTTTCTCTAAATAATGTTGATTGAAGGAACTTTAATTTTAAAAATTTTGAGTTCCTGAAAAACCAGATTTATAGAAAATTTATAAATAAGAATTATTAGGAAATTGTTTCATATTCTTTTATTTAAAACAAAAATTTTGCGATATTTCCATTTTAATACATAATAAACCATGTTATTCAGTGTTGCCAATCTGAATTTGTAAAATTACACTATTAGCTGAAAAAATCACACGCTTTTGCACACTTTTAGTCACAGAAATACACGATTTTTACATACCATTCATATTTTGTAAAAAGCAAGTGTACAGGAGTCCTTGGGCACTGAAATGCGGGTGTAAGAAGTAGAAGAGGAGTTTGTTTGTTTGCCAGTTTTCCTTGGTACAGGGCCGGGTATTATGTACACAATTTACATTTTTCTCTAAATAATGTTGATTGAAGGAACTTTAATTTTAAAAATTTTGAGTTCTTGAAAAACCAGATTTATAGAAAATTTATAAATAAGAATTATTAGGAAATTGTTTCATATTCTTTTATTTAAAACAAAAATTTTGCGATATTTCCATTTTAATACATAATAAACCATGTTATTCAGTGTTGCCAATCTGAATTTGTAAAATTACACTATTAGCTGAAAAAATCACACGCTTTTGCACACTTTTAGTCACAGAAATACACGATTTTTACATACCATTCATATTTTGTAAAAAGCAAGTGTACAGGAGTCCTTGGGCACTGATTTCTAACAAAAAAAGGAGGTCAACCACTATTGACTCACTCAAACTCAACTTATTTTTGGCTCTGACTAGTGATACCCTAATTGTCCCCTAGATCCCAAAAAAAGGTCAACAACTGTAATTATTTGTTTTGACTACTGACTAGTAGTTAGCCAAAAAATAGATCAACAAACCTGAAAGTAACAAGGGTGGTGGATTTCTAACGTACACACTCGTTGGTCTAAACAAGAAGCAACACTGATGTTATTACAAAATTTGGATCAATAAATAGTGTGATTATCACATATGTTTATTAGTAACATGGTAATATTTTGTTTCGTAAACATAAACAGTTTTGACAGTTGTCTACCTAGTCTAGTTGTTATGTATTTAAGTCATTAATTAACCTTAACAAATTATTTAAACAATATGGAAATCTTTAGCACCCTGTATCTCAAGAGTTAAGACATTTAGGACATGTGTTTATATGAAGTTTTTTCTGAAAATAACCACCTTGTTGTGCATTGCATGTTATTAAGAAACACCCTGTATATTATTGAACGGTGAAAAATTAACAGCTGGACGTTCAAGTAGTGGTGACCTTTTTTGTACTACACCAGGCAAATAATTGGGATACTCAGTTTATCCCCATGGTAAAGATTGTTCCACGAAAAAATGGATATAACTTAATGACTGCAGTAAAAATACCTGGGGGCGATCCCATTATTTATGACCGTTTGTTATTATTATGTGGAAAGGACCGGATTGTAATAATTCTAATTAAATATAGGCACATCAGGTAGGTTAGGTTGCTTAATTTATATTTAAATATCTTTTTGTGGTAGTTAGTTTTTATTTCTTGCTGGAAGAGTTTAGGTGTATTACCGATATTATTTTACCAAACATATAAAAAACAGTATGTGGCGTCTATGGAAAAACATTGATGGTGCTTCTTCTAGTGTTGCAGTGAAGAAAATGCATTTATCTCTCAATGCTAGGGAAATTGTAAAAAGAGTATATACTTCTTTACTCAACAGAGGACTTTATGCTAGTGCTGCTGCGACTGAAACGTCTGATTTGACTAAGATACCTCTGACTATAGTGAAAAGAATTGCGTCAAATCCCATTAAATCTAGAAAGAAGCGTAAAGATGCCGGTTTCACCAAATGTTTCGACGAAAGCGACAAGGACTTGATAAGGCGAAAAATCTACACCATGTACGAAGAGCAACGCGTACCTACATTAGATTCTCTGAAGCAACGGCTCACCAATAAGTTGTAGCCGCACTAGCCTTTGGAGAGTTTTGTCGGAAATGGGATTCAGATACCGCAAAATTGACAAAAGGCAAGTACTCATGGAATCCCACCATTTACAAAAATCGCGTCATGAGCATATAACTTCTGTAAGGAAATCCCGTTCTGAAAACCGTCCTATAATTTACCTCAACGAGACTTGGTTTGACACTCATGACACACCATCCAAAGGCTCTGATTCTTCCGATAAGTGTAAAACAAAAGCTTCGTCAAATAAAGGAAAAAGAATAAGCATTTTACATGCTGTGTCAGAAAACGGTTGGGTTCCAAATGCCTTGTGGCTTCCTGCAAAAAACATTAAATACTCTTGTGTGGACTACCATGAAGATACAACGGCCGAACTTTTTGAGGAATGGTTCAAGAATTGTCTTTTACCAAACATTCCTCAGAATAGCGTGATAGTAATGGACAATGCGAGCTATCACAGTCGCCAATTACATAAAAGCTCCAAGCTCAAATAATACAAAATTGGAGATTCAGAACTACATGGCGGCGAATGATATATATTTTGAAGAAAGTTATAAAAAAAGTGATCTTTTAGAAGTTTTAAAGACATTTTGTATAAAAAAAGTATATGTTTGTGACACATTGGCAGAAGAAATTGGACATACAGTGCTACGGCTTCCACCCTATTATTGCATTTTTAAGCCCATAGAGCATATGTGGCACCAGTTAAAATCACTGGTTAGGTCTGAAAATATTTCTCCAACTTTAAGTTCTAGTGTTGTAGAATTAATACGAAAATGCTTTAATGATATTCCCCAGGTAGTTGGAAAAATTCAGTCCGTCACGTAATAACTGTAGAAAATTCGTATATTAGTCTGGATCGTATAATTAATCCAATTATAATTAATTTTGATGAGGATAGCGATAGTGAAACAGAACTATCTATAGAATGACATTATAAATGTAAATAAATATGACTAGTAATATTTAAAAAAATGTTATTTCATTTGATCACATTAATATGATCATATCATTACTTGTTTTCCTTAGTCCGTCCCTTCATACTTCACTTGTTTATTGCCAAGCTTTTGTCGACACAATGGGACCGAACCAGGAAATCATTAAGTCGTATCCAAATTTCGTGAAACGTACTTTACAATAAACACAAGATATGATATCAAATAAATGTGTAGATTAGGGACGTGTGATATGGTATTTCGCTACCTAATAGGTAAAATATGTACTACATACCTGTGTTGGCACACTGGACAGTGGTGGTCCTCAGTTCGTGGCAATGTTGGGTCTGAGATTACATCTGATACAATATGTGTCAATTCACTAAAAAATAATCCTTGATAAGTTTCTAATGTTCCTGTAATTCTTCGATTAAGATTATTTTAGGCGGTACTGTATATCTACTCTATGATAAAATTCAGGTTAGATTAAATAGTGTAAGATAATTACACCAATTTGTGATATAAATTAAGTCTCGTAGGAGTAAGTTTTGGTGAATTCTAGTGATAGAATGGCAATATACAACCTTAAACTATTCCAAATTCCGCTCTGAGATCCTTAATTAATAATAGTATAAGAAAGCTTTGTCATATAATTCAGGTTTGACTTACTCAATTTCGTGCATAATTTTATTCACATAGATACATTTTGAATCCGCATGCTGCTTGTAGTCACAATTTCGACAGGCATATAACAAGATTTTATTTTCTTTATCTTCTTTTGGATACAACATATTATTACTAAAAATAATAAGAAATTAATGGAAATACAACATTAAATGTTAGGGCTTTAAATTGTTGTTTAAAAAATTTAAAATTAAAATGTGCATTACCATTCTTGGCAAAATCTAATACCAACGAAACCTGGCCCTTCACTATGGGAATCATATCCACTTGGTTTGGACATTATTTAATTGATTCTAATATAAAAATATGTGAAAATTGCTATAAACACTTTGAATTCCACAAAATTCTAACCAAACATATGAAATGTCACGAAACAGGGAAATGTCATGTCAGAGGCAGGTGTGTTCAACATTTTTACAAGAGCTATTATCTTAGACTTCCTAATCAAAGGCTATATTGGAACCATATTGGAACAATTCTAAGGGAACAATTGAAAACGTTTGTCTGTAATTGACTCATTGACGTTGGCTATAATGAACATAGCTCTAGTTCTAGCAGTGTTTCAGAGATGTCGCCAGTTCAACCGAGGTGCATTTTTAATATCCATATAACAAAAATCCAAAATATTAACTTGTCGAAATTAACATTTCGGGGATCTATTGACAAAGCAGCGGTCGTTGCGTTCGATAAAACTCCGGGGATCTATTGACAAAGCAGTGGTCGTGGCCTCGTGGCGTTCGATAAAACTCGGAGGTAAATCCTCACCCCGGAAATAAAGAACGGGCCTGGACTTTCTGTTTAAATTAAATTATGAAAGAGGACCGAAATCTACGATCAGTGCTATACAACACTTACTGGTTTTCCGACGTTTTTCTATAAAACACCCCTACTACGTTCCTGTATTAACTATTTTGCCTCTTTTGAAAGTGTTGGCTTTAAGAATCAAATTTTATCTGACTATTTGAAATTAAAAAAATCAGTATTAATACGTAATAACAATAACAATTAAAGACAGAAATAGCAATAATGATTTGAAAATCTGCCGCAAAAAATCCAAAACAAATGCAGGGGCTTTCAAAATATTTGAAAAAATCTAAAATGTTGTGTTTCGGTGTTTAAATTTCCCTGACCTTGTTCGAAAAGATGTCCAAAAATAAATCACTTTCGCATTGCTACTTTTCATTCTCCACAAGATGGTATGGTAGATTTTTCAGGCGACGTTTCGTCTTTAGGTCACCTTCATCAATTTAATTATTTTAAATACGGGCCTGCATCTTTTTGTTTAAATTATGAAAGACGGCCGAAATCTACGTTCAGTGGTATACAACACTTACTGATTTTCCGACGTTTTGTTTCTTAAAGTGACCATCTTCATTAAAATACCCCTAGTATATAAGTAATTTAGCACTTTCTTAAATCTTTTAAAAGAGGCATTGAGTTTTACATTTTCGAATTATACCAAATTAAAAAAAAAGTAAATACCGGAACGTACTGGGGGAATTTTAATGAAGATAGTCAATTAAGGAACAAAACGTCGAAAACCCAGTAGATGTTGTATTACCACTGAACGTAGATTTCGGACCTTTCTCATAATTTAAACAAATAGATCCAGGCCCGCATTTAAAATAATTAAGTTGATGATGGCGACCCAAAGACGGAAACGTCGCATGAAAGATCTGATAATGCTATCTTGTGGCAATGAAAAAGGATCCAGGCCCGCATTTAAAATAATTAAGTTGATGATGGCGACCCAAAGACGGAAACGTCGCATGAAAGATCTGATAATGCTATCTTGTGGCAATGAAAAAGTGAAATTTATTTTCGGACATCTCTTCGAAAAGTCGGGAAAAAACAAAAATCGAAACGCAAAAATTTAAATTCTTTCAAATATCAGCAGAAATTATGGAAAAACTTAAATTATTGATAACCAAAATCATTTTGCATGTATTGGACATGAATCAAAAAACAAAATGTGAAAAATAAATTACTCTAAATGAAAACTGTTATATCGAAATAATTTTGATACTTTATTATATTCAACAGGGTGTTGGGTTTTGTAAAAGGGACATCCTGTAAAAGACACGTTAAAACTGATAGTTGTAGCTACAGTGCTCTAAAAAAAAATCATTCAATATCGGACTAAAAATAAAAGGTTATAACGCCTAAAACTTTATAAAAATTTTGTAGTGGCCGTTTTCTTTGCACGTGAGTGTATTATAATAAAAAAAATAGTTAAAAAAACATAGAATATAATTATTATAGAAGAAAGCACTGTTTTCAAAGAGAAATGTCGAGATACTCTCGATCAATGTCGATAAAATTAACTGTTTTCGAGAAAAAATATATTTTTGTTCAATATGATTTATATTCAGTATACGTAAATTCCATTAGATACTAAGTTACTAACTAATAAGACAAGGAAGAAAAACCGCCAATTTCAAGACACTACCATAAACTGACACTGGCATAAATATTCTTATTTAAATCGGTACATGTGAAATGAGGAATTTTATGAACATAAAACAACAACTAATGCAACTAATGAACAAAAATGCTTTTTTTTTAAAACAGTTCACTTTATCGACATTGATCAAGAGTACCTTTTTTCAGCTTAAGGTTTAGAGTATCCAAAAATATTATTGTCGTTCCTTCATCATACAAGGTGTACAAAAGAAAACATTTTTGTGTTACGTCTAGTCCGTCCCTGGCAAACTAAATAAGCCAAATGTGTTTAAAAGGGCGAATTTTAAGGAGACTCATCTACTAACCAATATACTAAAAAAATATTAAATTACACCTAGTACCTACTTAATAAATTATTTAAGAACATCGAATTCCAGGGACGTCCGTAGGGGAGGCCGTAGGGAGAAAAATTGATAAGAACTTCTCCTGTCATTTTTAAGTGTTCTATCTGAATCCGGGAGATTGCCCACATATTTTGGGACACCCTGTATATTGTATATTAGGAGCAAAGCTCGAAAAAAATAACCACCACTTTTGCTAAATTTTAGGATTGGACGTTTTAAAGCGAAATTTAATTTACTTTCGGGCTTTGACCGTCTCCAAACATCCAAACCTGGAATTCTGCAATTATGAAACGACCAAAGCTTGGCAACAATTTTTAGTAGATCGATACGTAAATTTAAAACTAAGTACGTGGGAATCATGTTATTTAAATTTGTAGGATAGTTAATTTAGTCAATTCATAGAAACATTTAAATAAATACTGGATTGAGTATGCATACCTTGTATTCATATCCTCTAAGGCCTCGGCAACTGTTTCGGCCTTCCATGGCCATCGTCAGTGTTGTACGGCCTTGCACCAGGGGGGGCAACAACAGACAGCTGCTTACCCATTAAAAACAACAACCTAAAATGCAAACAGCTGCCAAGAATATATAAGGAACATTTAAGTTTGACCATTTATAATATATTCTTAAACCCTAAAAAAAACTGTTAATTAAAACACTAAAAGGGTGGTTTTATACATCAATATTCGAAAATATTGGACAAAACCTTTCCTAAAAGTCCAATCGTTAATTAAAACCTAAAAAAAATGTATAAAATTAATATAACCCGGTGGTTTTATACATCAACATTTGAAGATGTTGGACAAACCCTGAGCTAAAAATGAATTGGTTAGTAACCTGAAAATAAAAGGTTATTAGTAAAGGATAATGAGGGTTATGCATCGAAATTAATTCCATTCTATTTCTTCCTTTTTCTGGCTTTTATTGACCATGGATTATAGATTCTCCATCGGTTCCATGTTGGCCAGTATAATGAATAGTGTGCCTAAAACAAACGTATAAGACGACTGATTTATCTTAAATTAATTCAGGTAATCTATATTTAAATAGTTTACCAAATATTTTACATTTATACCATACCAGAAAGCCGTCCTCCATAATTTAATAGGTTTGTTTCTTCAGTTGCAGCTTCTTATTTTCACTCACTTCACTAACTTACCAGAATTGGCAACGTGTCCCATTTTTAAGAGCAATAACAAAGCTCCTTCACCATATTTTGGTGATTAAAAGAGATGCGCACAGCCCGATTTTTAAAAACTATTATAAATATCTTAATATGGTCCAAAATATAATGAATGACAAAGAAGAAACAAAATAGTGCGGACCTATATATTGCTATTGCTCTTAACCCTTCATTCTTTCACCTGTAGTAACAGAAAAGGAAAGAAACTATCTTACCTTTCAATCATAATAGAAGCGAAGGTGGTGGTATTAACAACGGTGCCAATTGCAGCAAGAAGGATCAATCCACGTTCAAGCAAGCACTTGAGTGAGGAATGACCCGTAAAACACTAAAGGTCACTGTTCACTTATTCCATGTAACAACATGACGTTAAGGCGAAGACTTGTTTGCCGACAACGCGAAACGGACGCTTCCAACACCAATCATGCTCACTTACCTGAAACAATAGAGAACATTTTTAGTTACACAGTTTATATCAATAAAAGTTTAAATCAGTTATTATAGGTTTGATAAAATTCGATTTCTGTTCTTATTAATTTATATGTTAAATAATTATATGGCGAATGCGTCACTATACCATTAGCTCTAAAAGCGAATATGATATATCTAAATCTAAATTACATTGCGTTATGATTAGTACCAACCCTTTTTTATCCTTATTTATTTATCGGTGAACAATTTCGACGACACAATTTTTTATCAATTTTGACTTAATAGTTATGAAAGTCTAAAGGATATAAATTCTTAACTAGAGCAGTACTAAATGTAACAAAAATCAATTTTTATCATCCTAACAGTTGGTACAGTCATTATTCGAATAAGTTGAACATTTTAAAACGTTTTGTGTCATGCTCATAAGTAAATAACAATGTCTAATTTTAACTATTTATGTCAAACGAAACGATCCTGAGGGAAACGAGCTGCGACAGACAAACGGACAAACAAACACGCATACAGACATCAAGCGATTCGTTTTTCCAATGTTGGTACGGACCAAAGCTATTACAAACTACAGATAGAAAAATGTACATTTCTAGCCTACGCAACGACTGCAAACACTCTTTCCCAAATCTTTCGGTCATTATTGCAGCATAGCCAGATTGACATATCGCAAATGTATCTTGCAAAATCGCAATTAAAGATTTGTTAATTTGGCAAATAGAACTGGTTTAAGATTATTCAGTAATTGCTCTTAAAATCTATTTATTTCCCAATAATTTTACTATAAACTGTAAAAAGGCGATGAGAGATTCTTTAAAAAAATATTATTATACTTAAAAGTATCCAACGAATCTTGAACTAATCCAACTGTACTTTGGCAACAACTATTTCTATTTTACTACGATTCGGGCCCAAAAGATAAGCAAAAGGTGAATGAATACTCATCTCGTAAACATTGCTATGTTTGCCCTTTGATCTAACGGATTGTTATATTTTTTGGTTGATTCATCTGTAGTTTGTAAAAGAGTGGTTCATTAAATAAGGATTTATCTTTTCATCGGTAAGTATGGGTATGTTTGAATATTTAACCATCTGATATAACCAGACTTCAACATTGTTGCCATTCAGCCAACAAACATGTAGTTCTCTCTTCCGCCCATTAATTATTGTTCAATTACAGCTCGAAATCTTTTGATTGCTAAACTGCTTTGCGTATAAAAATAAAATATTATTAGTTTCAAGCTTCCCCAGTAAAATTGATGTTTTGGTTGGTGAACGCAGAAAACAGAAAACCAAATAAATGCACATTTAAAATATTGGCAACTACGATTCACTTCACAAATACTTATTTTCGAAAACAATGAAACATTGATCAACAAACACTGATGGAAACCTTAAAATTATATTTTTAAACTAAATATTACCTTAATAAACTCTCGCAGGCTGCTCTAATCCAGCTTGTGTCCCGAATGTTTAGCTTGCAGGTTTAAGTTTCCATGGTCGCAGTCAATTGAAGCCCTCGGACCGATCCAAAAAACAACAATTTTTTGCAGCAACTGGTCCTTAGGGAATCGGCAATTAAACAGACACAGAAACCAACGGAGTTTGATTGGATGAATCTACTTCAAATACTGCATATACATTTTTATGAAGTTACGATTGCTTATAATAGCTGCTTAAAAGTTATGTCATCATAACGCGATAAAAAGTTCATTTTGTTTAATCATTCATACCCCATTTTGAAATTGTCAATACGATCAGTCAGATCCTTCCTCTACGTTAGACTAGGAAAAGTCGGACCGATTTACCAATCAGATTTTTTCTGTACGTTAGACTAAAACAAATCGGATTGATTAAGGCGCGATGGGGTTCAGCAAAACGATCAATCAGATCATTCCTGTACGTTAGACTAGGAAAGACCGGACTGATTTATCAGCCAGATTCTTTCTGTACGTTAGACTAAAAAGAATCGGATTGATTTGACCGCGCGATTGGTTCCTGTGTCTTCTGCTACCCTGGAAAATTCGCGTGCCGGATTTTATAAATTTTCTTTAGTGCCCATGACCATGATCCTAAAACAAAGTAAAATGCGTTTAGTTTTCATGTAAATAGGCAAATTTGAGTAAATTAGCAAAGTGTAGGTCATAATCGACACGAAGGCTTATTTGAGAAATTGTATATTTTGACATGAACAAGTGATTGAGTAAAAATATTAGGTCAATGCTAATGAGCATATATTATTAAAAATCAATAGCCAACACTAGCGAACTCCAGATGAGTTATGAAATAAGAAATACCTGTTCAGGGAAGAAGGCTTGGGGGAAGCCAAAGCCAAAAAATAAAATTAATTTCAGTTCATATTAGTTGGAAGGGAAAAAAATATTTTCTTGAAAAAAATTCTAGTTCTAATCACAACTAGCTATAATAAATTCATTAACTAATTAGCTAACTTAGCTTAGCTGATTCTTGCTATTCAGGGTGTAACAAACACGTCCCTCACCATTGGAATTTCGGAAACGGTAAGAGATACGAAGTCGGTTAAATTGGGGCAAAGTTGCATAATTATGGACCCAATAATATGCCACAAAAAATCAAAAATAAATACAGGGGCCTTCAAAACATTTGAAAAAATCTAACATTTTGCGATTCGGTTTTTATTTGTTGCTGACTTTGTTCGAAAAGATGTCCAAAAATAAATTTCACTTTTTCATTGTTACTTTTTATTCTTCTCGAGATGGCATGATCAGATCTTATTTAATACGACGTTTCGTCTTTGGGTCACCATCATCAACTTAATTTTTTTAAATACTATAATACAATAATAATTTTAAAATCTTCAGTTTCGTCGAAACAAAAGTTAATTACAGGAACGGACTAGGGTTATTTTAATGAAGATGGTCAATTTAAGGAACAAAACGTCGGAAAACCAGTAAGTCTTATATTCCGACGAACGCAGATTTAGTTCCTCTTTCAAAATTTAAACAAAGTTAAGTTGATGATGGTGACCCAAAGACAAAACGTCGCATTAAAGATTTGATGATGCAATCTTATGGAGAATAAAAAGTAGCAATGAGAAAGTGACATTTATTTTTGAACAAAGTCAGGAAGAAATTAAAACCGAAACGCAAAATTTTAGATTTTTCCAATTATTTTAAAAGACCCTGCATTTATTTTTGATTTTTTGGGGGGATATTATTGGGTCCATAATAATGCTTAACGGAAAAATAACATTTAGTTATACAGGGTGTTTTTTAATTGAGTGCCGAGATACTTAAGGTTGTGAATCTTTGGGTGTTTTTAAGAAGAAAAGTTAATACAGTGCAACCTCGATAATCCGGACTAATTAAAACCGCGGTCATCCGGATTAGTAAATAATCCGGATTAATGAAGCGAGACAGATTTTTTATTGAAAAACGAAACATTTAATAGAAAACAACTAGAAAATAGTACATAAACAAAAATTATTTAAAACAGAAGCATACTTATTAAATTTTATATTATTTTGTGAAGTAATTTGTAATTTTTGTTTGCTTGAATTACCGAGTACTATCAAATGCTGATCATAAAGTATACAATACAGTTGAAATGTTTGGCCGGATTATTGAAGAATCCGGTGTAACGAAGGTTCGGATTATCGAGGTTACACTGTATTAACATACAGGGTGATTGATGGTGGATGGCCTATTAGACGTTTATAGAGAACTAGTCATCGGACCACTTTGAAATTTTGAGAGGTTATAGAAGCGGACATGATCTCTCTTTTAAAAATATTTTTAGCCATGCAGTGTTGCCACTTCTACTTGAAAGTATTAGCAACTTTGATAATTTAAACGGAACACCCTGTGTATTATTTTTGTTTTAGAATCCTTATTAATTTCTTAATAACTTTCCTTAATATTTTCCTATACCTATTTGTTATAGTTCTCGAGATAATAATTAATTTCGCTTTTTTTTTGGAAATCATGTCCTACAAAAAGTGATGATATTTTTAAACTCTGACAAATTAAAGCACTGACATTTGGTATGGAGTCAGGTTATATCCTGAGGTCTTTCACCCTCTTTCCAAATATTATTTATAATAGTCCAGGGTGTTTCAAAATACAAATATTTTGATGGTTTGGAAAAATGGTAAATAGTACCTTTTATTTAAATGAAATACCCTATATTTTATCTGTTGTCCTAAAAGCTATTGAAATTGTCTATCTTTATATGTATAATGTTACTATACCTATCTTGAACAGTTTTTGACTTATGAGCATTTATTTAGCAAAATTAATTATTACAGATAACAATCACACTTTTTAGACCAATTTGGCAAGTAGCCCATGGAAATTGTTTTGTAATGGTTTGCTATTATTCATTCAGTCTTGTTGTCAGTTGGCCTATTTAAATATTTTAATTTTTTAAAGTTAAATTTAAAGTTTGAAAAAAAAATGGAAGAAAACAACAACTATTCAGATGTAGTACTTATGAATTTATTTATTTTACATGGTCAGTATAATAAGATCATCAGCCGTACATTTAGAAGATTCAATGAAATGTATCCAAATTTACCATCAATGAGTAATAAGAAATTTAGACGAATTCGAAGCAATTTCGAAAATTTTGGATCATGCTTGAAACATACAGAAATTTACCTAGACCTATAACGTCCAATGAGGAATCTGAAATCAATGTTTTGGCTTATTTTCATGCCTATCCGCATGCTTCAATAAGAAGTGCCAAAGAAGATTTGGGCTTATTGTTTCTTTGTGTGCAAGAAATATTGTCTACACATAATATGCATGATTATAAGTGTACCAAAGTTCCACAAAGAAATTTGTTTTTTTTTTAAATGCAAAATGCAAAATGTCAACCATTACAAAACAATTTCCATATCCTACTTGCCAAATTGGTCTAAAAAGTGTGATTGTTATCTGTAATAATTAATGTTGCTAAATAAATGCTCATAAGTCAAAAAACTGTTCAAGATAGGTATAGTAACATTATACATAGGAAGATAGACAATTTCAATAGCTTTTAGGACAACAGATAAAATATAGGATATTTCATTTAAAAAAAACGTACTATTTACCATTTTTCCAAACCATCAAAATATTTGTATTTTGAAACACCCTGTACTATTATTAAAACTAATATTTGGAAAGAGGGTGAAAGGCCTCTGGATATAACCTGACTCCATACCAAATGTCAGTGCTTTAATTTGTCAGAGTTTAAAAATATCATCACTTTTTGTAGGACATGTTTTCCGAAAAAAAAAGTGAAATTAATTATTATCTCGAGAACTATAACAAATAGGTATAGGAAAATATTAAGGAAAGTTATTAAGAAATTAATAAGGTTTCTAAAGCAAAAATAATACACAGTGTGTTCCGTTTAAATTATCAAAATTGCTAATACTTTCAAGTAGAAGCGGCAACACTGCATGGCTAAAAATTTAAAAATTTTAAAAATAGATCATGTCCGCTTCTATAAGCTCCCAAATGTTCAAAGTGATCCGATGACTAGTTCTCCATAAACGTCTAATAGGCCATCCACCATCAATCACCCTGTATGTCCTAAAGCTCTTCATTTTTGAGCGACAGAATGTTAAAATTTAAACAATAACTTTTTTTATCATAATTATAATCACTCTTAGATATTTTTATGAAATTTTGTACACACCAGAAATAAAATGTTTCCTTCGTAGTTTTTTACGTGAAATCCAGTGACGTACTCAGATTTTTTCTACTCAATAATAAACATTAAGGAGCATTATTGATATTGAATGGTTGAATAGAAAAAAACGGTAAGCATATTATAAAAATAAAAATTAGCAGGCTGGGTAAAGCTTTCGAACATATGTTAATATTAACCTTTCTTCTTAAAATCACCCAAGGATTCAAAACCTTAAGTATCGGCACTCATTTAAAAAACACCCTGTAGATACAAATATTGTTATCACAAATATTTCCTCTTGCCAAAAAACTATAAATAATTTTTTAAATATTTATTAAACAATTGGGGTATAGTTTTAAATTTAAACAACAAACAATGAAATAAATAGTTACCTCCTTATATGTGCCCATTTGCCCGACGACATCATCTTCATTCTTCCAGTTCCGCTCTCCAAGGGACGAACAAAAAGGACATCGCCCTGGACACGTCAGGTTGCCCATCAGCCTTTTTCAGACATGCGGGAGTCTTGAAAAGGGTTATCTCTACCACGCTCTAAACTGCGACGATGTTTAGGCAAACCCTTGAAGAGCGGAACCCTCACACCTCACACGCGGTACCGCACTCTGTTTTAGGCCCGTCAAGTATCTGAAACAAATAAAAGTAATTGTTAGGGAAATGTTTGTTTGGATTTGTTCATTAACTTTTCTATTTTTATTTTAAAAATTGACAATTTTTTCAGGAAGACCGCTCAACTTTTATAATAATTGTAAGAATTAATTAAAAACGTATATTTTTTAAATCAGAACGGAGGGGTAATTTTAATTAATAAAAAAAATATAGTTGCAAATAACGCGATGATAAGTTATTTGTAGTTTTTTTATGAATAAATTTGCAAAATAGAAATAAATAATAACAGCATCTCTGCCATCCTAAAGGAAATAATGATGGAAAAAACAGTTTTAAAACGACAATCAATATTCAAATTTTACATCCTACTTACCAAATTATTTTTAGGTGGAGACCTTAACGATGAGGTTGCTGATCTTGTCCAACGATGGAGCTGCTCTGTTCCCAATCCGTAAAGTCCGTTAATGGTATTTTATAACGTAAATGAATATTTAATTTTATAATAACGACATCTAATGAAAGATTTAAACACACCGCAAATTTTGAAAGCCCGTCATCGTGTCTTCTCCAAAACTCACAGAATCTTTGCTCCTCCTGTATAGACCAATGAACGTTTCCGCTCTCATAACGACCATCGGGAGCTCCGATCCGTGACACGCACAATGCCGAACCACATTGACGGGTGCTGGCACCGGTATGCCCGAGATCCGTGGACACACCAGTTTGCTGCTGCCATAAACACATCTGACACACCAAATTAATCGGTCACGGATTTGACAAAGTGCATGCTTGTGGCCTGGATAGAACCGCGTCGCGTTCCGTGATACATAGTTGTGTGTATAAAGAATAGTCTGAAAAAAAAAACAGCAAAATTAATAGGAATATAATGCTTATTGTTATTCTATCAAGAAGAGTAGGCAGGTACCTAGGCTAATTTAAAATTAAATCCCCCTCCCAAAAAAAAATCCCCCCACTCCTCAAAAAAACTCCATGCGAAACCGTCTTCACATGAAACTTACTAAGTTATCAAAAAAACGCATAAAATAGTTTCATAAATAAAATAATTCGATACATGCATCGAATAACATTGTAAGCGACAAATAGTGTTTTTACAGGAGAACACATAACAGGTTCGGGTATGTTTAATTGTAATATATATTTATCATTCCGGTTTTTAGAAAGTTTATATTTACAGAAGTAACAGAGTTTACAATTACTTCCTGTTTAAGAAGCCAGTATTGTTCTAAGTTATGTTTTAACTAATAATCTTGTCGCTTACCATTTTCAAAAAATGTAATTTTTATTAGCAGTAACATTTTAACCTACTTTAACCATTTTTTTGGGAAAAAATATTTTACAAAATAATATAGTATGGTATTTTACGATTTTTGAAATCATTAAATATTGCATAAGAAACATTGTTAACTATTTGGTTAAATATAATACAATAAAACAAAAGAAATACATGATATATCATTGTAAAGTATATTTATTATCATTAGAATATTGTGATATACAGGGTGGCCTATTGAAAATAGTCCAGCAAGGTTTACGGCTACGTGAAAATTAAAAAAAAAACTTCGGACCCGTAAACTTGTGTTTTCAGGGGGACACGTTTCACTAATAATTTCATCCCTGTAACCTCAACCCCCCTAGAAGGGGCGGCTACTGCCCTTGTTTTTTCAAATGGGAATGGGTATGTTGTGATACATCTTTTTAAAGGGCATTTAAATTCTCTTTAAGATGGCGCTTCGTCTTGTAAATTTGAGCTACGCGCCACCGAGCAACGGAATTTGAAACATTTCACTGCACAGGTTTGTGCGTAAACAATTTTTTTTAAAGTAATAAGTATCAGTCAATTCAACTTTATCTTCAGTAAAGCGGTTGATCCAGATCTACATACGTTATTTCTGCGCTATTATTTTCTTTTGATTTGATCGTGACATAAAAAATAAGTTTCCCATAAATAATAGTTCACTCTTTGATGGTTTATTATATTACAATTAATATAGGAAATATTAAAAAATTTATAAGTTCTGTTTCCAATAATAGATATTATCACA
Source organism: Barypeithes pellucidus (assembly GCA_963991005.1). Taxonomy (NCBI): domain Eukaryota; kingdom Metazoa; phylum Arthropoda; class Insecta; order Coleoptera; family Curculionidae; genus Barypeithes; species Barypeithes pellucidus. Next base: position 40,663,797 of record OZ022563.1, on the reverse strand, counting down.
GGCAAGGAAACAAATAAAGTATAAAATAATTGATGCAACTAATTTAAAAATATGCATAATTTTTGCCCAGGAGTCGTTAAATTTTGAACACGGTCTTGCACGGTTGCTTTTTTCTAGAACTTAACCGTCTCTTATACAGGGTGAGTCACGACGAGCTTGCATTAGAACTTTATGGAGAACTACTGAACATCTGTTTCTGAAACTTAAGTGTGTCGATACGTTCTCTTTAACTAAAATATTCACATGTTCCTGTCATTTCCGGTTATACCGAAAGTAGCTGTCAACTTTTGTTTTTTAAACACAATATGGTAATTTTTATTATATTTTTCGATTCACCATTAAATTCTAAGCAAATTTTATAGAACATCTTTTTGTCCGACTTTGCCTGTTTTTGAGATATCTGGACATTTTGTAATTATTTGGCAAATGCATGGTGATGAAATAATCCAAGTATATATATGTACTCTATACTAGTTTTACTGATGTCTATACGGAGAAAAATTAATTGATTGCTTGAAAAACAAATTTCTAAAGCATTCATTGAGTTTATAAACTTTAGTGAAATTAAGTGTTTGAAAATTCTAATATTCAAATTATAAATTTAAAATAATCAACTGCATTTTATTTGAAAATTCAATGAAGAAACGATTCAAAAAGTTGTTTTTTCAAGCAATCGATCAGATTTCCTCCGCATAGAGTACAATTGTTTTCATAGCAGCTCACGTGAAAGAATTGTATTTTCGGAATAATTTTTATATAAGTATAGAACAGTAAACATTAGTTATAACGAAAAACTGCTTTGTCATTAAATTAAATAAAAAGTACAGGGTATTCCACTTGCAATAAACACGTTTTTAATGGTTGAATTCTTTCACAAAGAACCTCGAATTGTGACCACCCTGTACATTTTCGGCCAAACTTGACATATTTTTGAGACCTGATGATATTCTGTTTATTCAGTAAGAAAACTTTTTTAGTCCAAGAGCTAAGGTAAAAAAAATTATGTTAATTATTTCATCACCATGCATTTGACAAAGGAATTACAAAAAGTCCAGATATCTCGTGAACTAGAAGAGTCAGAGAAAAAGATGTTCTACAAAATTTGTTTAGAATTTGATGGTTAATAGAAAAATATTATAAAAATTACCATGTTGTATTTAAAAAACGAGAGTTTGCAGCTACTTCCGGTATAACCGGAAACGACAGAAACATGTGAATATTTTAGTTAAAGAGAGCGTATCGATAAACCTTAATTCTCAAAGTTTCAGAAACATATGTGCAGTAGTACTCCATAAAGTTCTAAAGCAAGCCCGTCGTGAATCACCCTGTATAATCTAAGATGCAATCAAATAACACTGAGATGTGAACGACATTATTCCCCGGACTTATTTTCGTTAGTATACAGGGTGTTTATAAAAACTTGTGCCATCGCTCGTATGGTAATTTCCTATCAAAAAAATTAGACAAACAGATCCAATAAACATGGCTTTAGTAATTTTAGTGAAATTGGGTTATGAAAAGTACCTAATAAATAAAATAAAATATTATAGCAATACAAATGTGTGTGTGTGTGTGTGTGTGTGGGGGGGGGGGGGGGGGGTTCATGACCCCTCCTTCAAACAACCAGTGGAACCCAAAAAAATATATACAGGGTGTCCCACCGGGAACCAATTCGATCTAAATATGTCGGAGTCAATTAGTGAAATCAGTCATTCCCAGAAATGCCTAGTCAATTCACGTATTGCCGGCAAATAGTGTAACTCTACGTTTGGTACACCGTTTGCCTAAGAGTATCAGGCATTCCCTGTACTGACGGAATTCTTTCAGTCAAGCGCTGTACTTAAGTTACCCTGTTTGCCGGCTTTAGTCAATCATTGCAATTAGGACAGTGTTGCCAGTAGTGCATGAAAATAAGGTATTTTACATTAAAAGGTTTGTAAATAACTGATCATTATCAGAAATTTCCTTAAAATTGAAACGAATTTTCACCTCCGTCAATTCCGTAGTATTCCAAGGTTTTTTCTTACTTTAGTTGGAGTAATAGTCATCTAACTTCTTATAAAACAATTCTGAGTGCTTCATTTCAAAAAAAAAAATTACTACAAAGATGTTAACAACAGTTACAGCGTTCGACTAAAACCGGCAAACAAGGTAACTTAAATCATTTAATCAAGTACAGCGTTTGACTGAAAGAATTCCGTCATTACAGGGAATGCTTGATGCTCTTAGACAAACGGTGTACAAAGCGTAGAGTTACACTATTTGCCGGCAATACGTGAAATGACTAGGCATTTCTGGGAATGACGGATTTCACTAATTGACGCCGACATATAAATAGGCAAATTTCGAAAATTGGACAATACGCTAATGTTGATGGGGGGCAACCCTCAAAATATATTTTTAATATGGTGGCACAAATGAAACACCCTATATATTATTACATTTTTGGATTCTACGCAAGGTTCTAGACAGATTTCGTATATCATGTCCTGCCCCTAAGTCTGTGTTTGCAATATTTAAGGTTTTATGTCTAAAGTGACATTTGCAGACCTTAAATTAATTATTAATTATTCCTATAAGGAAGCCTTGATTGTTTCTTTGGGGTTGAATTCAAGGTTAAAAAAGACCTGCTTTAATAGATTTTATATAACTATTAATACAGGGTGTTCAAACAATTAAAAATTAAATTGAGAAAATCTACATTTTCAAATGGAAACTCCAAATTTTATAACCATTTTCTATTTAGAATTAAAAATAAAGGTTTATTTGTATAAGGTTGTCTATTAAAAAAATCTGTAGTTTCTGAAATGCTAAAGAAATAAATTTGTTATAATATGTTCTTGATATAGCATACCAAACACTGGAATTTCATTTCAAAGTGACCGAAACCCAAAAACAAACTATCTATAGTTCTTGGTATTATTATGGCCATCTAAAAATAGAAAATTGGCAAATTTTTGGAATCGACAACCTTATATAAACTTACCCTTATTTTTAACGCTAAATAGAAAATAATTATAATATATGATTTATATCCAGTATACGTAAATTCCATTACTAAGTTAGTAACTAATAAGACAAAGGAGAAAAACCGCAAATTTCAAGACACTACCATAAACTGACACTGGCATAAATATTCTTATTTAAATCGGTATATGTAAAAAAAAACCATAGCAAAAATGAGGAAATTTTATGAGCATAAAACAACAACTAATGCAAAAAAACCATATTGAACAATTTTTTTTTTCGAAAACAGTTCACTTTATCGACATTGATCAAGAGTACCTTTTTTTCAGCATATCTCGTATCAAAAATTTTATTGTCGTTCCTTCATCGTACAAGGTATAAAAAAACATTTTTGTGTTCTAGTCCGTCCCTGGCAAACTAAATAAGCCAAATGTGTTTAAAAGGGCGAGTTTTAAGGAGACCCATCTACTAACCATTATACTAAAAAAATATTAAATTACACCAAGTACTTCAAAAATTATTTAAAAACAACGATTTCCAGGGACGTCCGTTATGGACCCGTATCTCCGTAGGGGAGAGGCCGTAGGGAGAAAAATTTATAAGAACTTCTCCTGTTATTTTTAAGTGTTCTATCTGAACCCGGGAGATTGCCCACATATTCTGGGACACCCTGTATAGGGTGTGCCATTTAAAATAAAGAAGTTGACACCGACTTCCAGTTTAACCGGACGTACTACCATAATGAAAATGTATTAGCCCAGTGCTCAAATCAACATTAACATACTATCCAAATTTCAATTTCAAAATTAGTGAGACAGAGCAACAGGGCCCCGCTCAAGACGCCTTAATCATTTTGTGCTGTTATTAATACATTATATTAATAATATTTCTGAAAAGAAATTAAAAAAATGTGCTATGCTATTCTAACTCATTAAAATAACAACTATTAACAAACCACCTTGTAACTAATTTTTTTATTTAAATCTATTTTATTAGCTATTTCGTGCTCAATAGATATCATAGTAAAGCTAGCCCGTTTCGGGCTTGTTCGTAACATGCCACCCAGTTTACCCCCTCCTCAGTGGCGTATATAGCCCCCCCCCCCCCCCCCACCCACACGAAATGTAATGTTTTAACCAATTTATTCAAAGATGAATTCGTTAGGAAAAATATAAATCTTGATTTTACTAGATGTTTGTTTTTTGTAGATGATTGTTTTGTTCGTTGTTGTTTAAACGCTCAGTATATTTTTTGTTCAGTTAATAATAATTAAGTCAGAGCTAGTGACGCATTCACCATTTCGTTTTTTGATCAATATTTTTGATACTATTTCGTTTTATCCTAAAAGCGGTTAATTACCTTCCCATTTAAGATCTTAAGTGTAACATCTACCCCTGCCAAGGGGGTTAAACCACGCTGCAACAATTCTTGTGAAGGGCGGGACCTTCACAATAAAATATTATTTTTATTTACCGAAAGCGACCTATCAAAGGTGGGTAGTTTTCCAATTAAAACCCTGCATAACTGAAAACTGAAGGGGCCCATACACTTGCGAGCAAATTGCGCAACGAAGGTTGTTGCACAACGAGTTGAGCATGAATGCCGCTGTTCGACGCGTTGCGCAACATCGAGTAAAGCAATGGTAAAAACGGCTCAAAAAGAATTGTGGAAAGAGTTTATAAGTATTTATCGCCAGTTACTACCCCAGTTATGGAAGGTAAAAATCGAGGAACCCGTTGCATAATAGCGCCTGGGCTCCTTGTGATGTGACTTAAATACGTCTTCTCTATTATAAATTAATTTATGGAACTCTGAATGCTGCTAAACGTATTTTGAAAAAAAAATGTTTAAAGACTCACCTTACAGGGAACAGAGCAAAACTTCGTTTTAGGATGACACTATTACCCGGAATTCCGACAACTCTTTAAGCAGTGGCAGGAGCACCCTGTCCTGGACGTCGAATTATCACGCGGGATAATTTTCCAGAAAAAATAAAACCGGCGAATACGCGAGCTCCTTTCGAACCGACCACTGCAAATAAAGTAACACAGGAAAGCAAGGCAAAGGTATTTTGGTACAAAAAATTCGTTTCTTTTTCTAACGATTACTCGCTTACATTGTAGAAAAAAACGGCATGACTCATATCGATTCGTTATACGTCCGAGATTTTTATATCAAAATTCATGCCGTTTTACGAAATTTAAAATGAATTGTATTTTAATAGGTATAATTTTATTTTTTAAAATAGGGAATTTATGTCCCGGAGGATCCTAAATTTTTGTATGAGGCGGTAACCCTTGTGTCATGTCATTTGATTTGTGTTTCGTAGCGTTCTTATTAGAAAAATTAGAATTACCGGAAAATTTAACGCGGAAAATTGGGTTTTCTGAAATAAATAAAATATTTACTATATTTTTACTACGATATTTCTGTAAAATAAAATTTAATAGAATGTACAGTACAGGGTAATCCACAAAAAGTGGACCATATATCAGTAACCATAATGTGTTATCGTTGGAGTTATCCAGAAGTTCTAGATGCAAAGTTGTTAGAATTTTTGATTCAGATGTTAGACAATTAAATATTGAATTTAAGGGATAGAGAAAGAGGACAAGTGCCAGTGATTATACAGGGTGCTCGGATAATGCATCAGGATACTTGGAGAGATGATTCTACATGCTAAAATAAAAGTAGTAAAGTATAACAAAAAGTAGGAAACTCGCAATATATAATTTATTTTCTTCTAATTTTTAAAATCTTGCTGTTAGTTTCTAAACTATCAAGTTTATATTTGGCACAGGGCTTATTCTCAACGACTCCTATCATTTCCTTACAGCGGCGTAACTATATAAACGGGGGCCCCAGACAATTTCGAGGTAGGGGGCCCTTACCAGGGAAATATGAAAAGATCTTAGGAAATATGTTACATTATTTCACCCCAACCCCCACCCCCGCTGCAATAATATTTAAAGCTTAGAATTTTAAAGGGATGTATCCCGTAGAACACCAAATTCGTTACATTCCCGCGAGAACTTGACGGGAATGTCACGTTTCCTCCCCATGAGGTTCCTAATGTCTCAAAACCGGGAATTCCATTCAATATTACGGGAACCAAATAAGAGTCGAAGGGGAATCGAACGGGAATTTCGGGGACATTGATTTTTTCGGTATTCAAGTTCACGGTAATTTGGTGCTGTACGTTATTCGAGTGAAATAGACAGTACGGTCACGCACATGCGTAGTAGTCGAAAGCCGTTCCAACTGACCCAAAACGGTGTATCTGGCGATCCCGTTGATGTTCCCACCAAATTTGTGATCGTTCGCAAACCAGTTCCTGAACGGTGAACACGATACATGGCCAAGAGCAGGAACCGTTTGTACTGACTTGCGCCGTAAGAATTTTAACAGTTGTTTTTGTATTCCTAGCATTCGTGCAGTTCTTCTTCTTTTAGCCTCTTTTGTTGCTTAACCCCTCGTTAATATTCTGATTATTTAATTTATTCTTATTAAATTTGAATAATCCGGTTCCCAAACCTACAAGATATTCTTAGCATTAAACACGTTATTCTCTTCCATAATTATTAAGTAAAACAAAACGGAACGACAAAAGACAATACTCAAGCTTAGACGAAGAAATTAAACAACAAAAGTAGGGTTATGATTTATGATAGGCGATCAGGATCAGCTGAGATTTTTACAGAGAATGGTCAATACAGCTATTTAAAAAAAAATAATTTTTTTCGTTCACCACTTTTGGGGGCCCCCTGATGCTCGGAGCCCCGGACAATCTAACCGGCCAAACTGACGATAGTTACGCCACTGTTCCCTTATAAAAATGTTTCCCTACTGTGCCACCAGAGGCCATTTTAATTGAAATTCAAACTTAATTTTTGGCATAAATACGTTTTTTGTTTTGATAGTTATTGGAAAAAGGATGTAATTTTGAAGACATCATTTTTAACACATTAATAAAAAAAGGTATAGGGAACAGGGTGGACAATTAAAAAAATATACTTATATTAGCGACGAAACTCACAGCTTAAACTCTATTGAATGGCTTTTTTATGTGGGATTAGGCTGTTAATTAGACGGAAGAACAGAGTCGATGTGAAAGAACTATTCGGAAGCATCAATTTAGGGCAATGGAGCGTATGGATCTCTATTAGTGTTGTGATCGCTCGAGCGAAAAACCGCTTGATCACTCGATTATTGAAATAACCGACATCACTCGATTATTAAAAAAACCGCTCGAGTTATCTATTCAGGCGAAAACCGTCGCCCGTCACTTATTATCTTTCACTCGATACCCGAGCTTCGCTTGACGCCGGCGGAAATGTACCGCTGTAGTGTGATCGAGTTAAAAAGCTGCTCGTATATTCGAACAGTTTTTCGCTCGATAGGAAATACTCTAGTTATAAATTCAGGCGAAAAACCGAAAAATATCGCCGGTTAGTTGATAGACGATCTCCGGTCTAAGCGCCGCGCCGAAAAATCACAAAACGAACAAAATGGTTAACAAAATATATAGAAAAATTCGTTGGTAATCTTATAGTAAACATTTTTAAATCTAAACAGGAACTTTTTATTATTAAACTCAAGAAGACTTCTCAAAAATAACATACATTATAGAAAATGTTAATGGAAAATAAGAAAACGAGCAAAATAGTTAACAAAACATAGGTATCGAGAAATTTTTTGGTAATTAAAAGTAAGCATTCTGAAATTTAAACAGGGACTTTTAGGTAACTATGAATACATGAGTACATGAATTTAAAAAAATAATAACCAATTTTCTTATTTTGCCAGTCCCGTAACTAAGCCTAAATTTTTGAAGTGCACACAGTGGGCACCTGACAATTTAAAGTGGAAGAATTTGACAAGCTATTTTAAATATGTACTTATTTTATGCTCGTAGATTGAGGAATATGTGAAGACAAATAGCTCTTGGTAATACTTTTTTTTTTGGTCGGGTTAAAAACGCACAATAATAAACCCGAACAATAAATACATTTTTATGTGATTTTTTGCAGTTTTTTTGTTTCGTATCGAGACACGTGGTAAAGATTCATTATTCACAAATAAATAAATTTCTGGAATTTTTTTGGTGGCTACTACAATTTTTTAGCTGAACCTGTGCCCACCCGCAGTTACGTGCCTGCTAAATACCCTACCTGATCACATGTAAACGGCTAGGCTGCCGGTCATGCAGTCGGTGACGTCATCGCTTGGTGAAGCCGAATTTCAGGCGATTCACTCGAGCGATTCACCCGATTAATACAATCGCTCGAGTATCAAGTACTCGATTATTAAAATCATCGGTTTTTCCAAACACTAATCTCTATTACTAAGCAAAACACTCGTGCGTCAAACGACTGTTTGAGGAAAACTGCTGTAATTGTTATATTTTTATACAGGGTGTTTCTGGACACGGACACTGGATTACGTATCTATACCACAAATGGATTTAATTTTTAATTGATCGACAAAAAGTCATTCTTTATAGAAAATTTCGCTTGTTACAGCTATTGGGTCAAACTTAAAATGGTGAAATCAAAATTTGAAAATTTTCGCTTATACGGGAGAAAATCAATAAATTATTGATAATTTCAAAATTACCCTATGCTTTTTTAGTTAAAAGAGATGAAGAAAAATGTTTTATACAGAAGTTTCCTTTTAATGATTGTTGAATAATCTGTCGTTTTCGGAATAAGTATACGGGGTCAGTTAAAAAAGTTATCGGACCTAACCTCATTTTATCAAATAGAACACCCTATATATTTTAATCTAAAAAGATAGCATTTTAAATTCTCTTTTCAAATATATAACACACCATGGATGATATTGGTTTCCTAGGCGATTTATTTAAACTTTATTACTTTAAACCACAGTAGGCCATGAAACAAGAGCTTATAATATAGAAAACAAGGAAAATTAAGAAATAAGCGTGTTTATTCGGGTTTGTTCGTTTGTGGAGGCGAATAATCAGGTAATATATTATGTGATAGTTTGGGATAGTAGTAGCTCAACTTATATTGAAGTGAAAACTTCTGTAGGATCGTTTAGCACTTTTAGTGGGTATTGAATTAGACTGAGCCGTCAGATTCTCTTAAATCATTTTGTATAGTTGTTCCTAAGATATTAGCTTCTGTTTCATGGCCTACTGTGGTTTAAAGTAATAAAGTTTAAATAAATCGCCTAGGAAACCAATATCATGCATGGTGTGTTATATATTTGAAAAGAGAATTTAAAATGCAATCGTCTTAGATTAAAATATACAGGGTGTTCCATTTAAAAAAATTAGGTTAGGTCCGATAACTTTTTACCTGAACCCCGTATACTTATTCTGAAAACGGCAGATTATTCAACAATCTATATAAAGAACCTTCTGTTTAAAACATTTTGCTGTATCTCTTCTAACTAAGAAAATATAGGGATATTTTGAAATTGTAAATTTTTTGATTTTCCCCCCTTATCGCTTAAGCGAGCGAAAATTTTCGAATTTTGATTTTACCATTTTAAATTTGACCTAAAAAAAGCACGTGACACCTACATTACTTTTTCGATAGCACTAACAATTACGAAGATACCATATAAGAGTGTCGAAAATGGGACAACCGATACACAAAAAATAAATTTTCATTACAAGCAAAATTTTTTATAAAGAATGACGTGTCGTCGAGAAATTAAAAATTACTGAAATGGAACTGGTTAAAAATATTAAAATTAAAACATTCACAGCTATTTTGGTTATTTCCAACCTTGTATTTTCAAAATTATATATAATATTTTCCATAGATTAACAGGCATTGAATCCTATTTGAATAAATTACTTTTAATATATTATTTTATCTTTATATAATTTTTATATTGAAGGTATTCTTAATTGCTGATTGTTCAAAATTGATTTAGTTCTTACTTTAAACATTATTTTTCCAAAAGTTTGTTCGATTTTAATAATACAGCATCGGGACTGCTGACAAATTAAATATTCACCACAATATTTCACTATTTTTAAACAAGTTCTGCTAATTTTGCAGACAAATAGTAGAGGCAGATAACATTATTCTTGTATTGACGATTGACGAGTGCTAAGATCGTCATATGAGCCGAAGGCGAGCGGTTTATGAAATTGGTATAGGAACGTATTTGATACGTTTTATACAAACCGAAGAACCATAAAACTTAGATTTAATTCGCGTTCTCTAAGAAAAATATACAGGGTGTTAATTTTAAAGCTTACCCCCCCTTAATATCTCGTACCCAGTAAGTAATATTGGAATTATTGTCATTAAAATAATATTTGCAGCCTTCATGGTTTAACCCGCTGCGATTGGTAGATATTACCCTTAAAATCTTAAATGGGAAAGGGGCTCAAGTGACATATTTTAAAGGTCGTTTAAAACCCTTTCCAATAATATATTCATATAGGGTGTCCCAGCATATGTGGGCAATCTCCCAGGTTCAGATAGAACACTTAAAAATAAAAAATAACAGGAGAAGTACCTATAAAATTTCCTTCCTACGTCCCTGGAAATCATTGTTTTTAAATAATTTTTTAAGTAGTAGGTGTAATTTAATAATTTTTTAGTTTAATGGTTAGTAGATGAGTCTCCTTAAAATTCGCCCCTTTAAACACATTTGGTTTATTTAGTTTGCCAGGGACGGACTAGACGTAATACAAAAATGTTTTTTCTTATACACCTTGTATGATGAAGGAACGACAATAATATTTTTGGATACTCTAAACCTTAAGCTGAAAAAAGGTACTCTTGATCAATGTCGATAAAGTGAACTGTTTTCGAAAAAAAAAACTTTTGTTCAATATGGTCTTTTGCATTAGTTGTTGTTTTATAATCATAAAATTCCATCATTGTTGTTATGGTTTTTTCACATGTACCGATTTAAATAAGAATATTTATGCCAGTGTCAGTTTATGGTAGTGTCTTGAAATTTGCGGTTTTTCTCCTTTGTCTTATTAGTTACTAACTACGTAATGAAATTTACGTATACTGAATATAAATCATATTGAACAAATATATCTTTTTTTTAGAAAGCAGTTCATTTTATCGACATTGACCAAAAGTACTTTTTTCAGCTTAAGGTTTAGAGTATCCAAAAATATTATTGTCGTTCCTTCATCATACAAGGTGTATGAAAAAAAAAAGCATTTTTGTGTTACGTCTAGTCCGTCCCTGGCAAACTAAATAAGCCAAATTTGTTTAAAAGGGCGAATTTTAAGGAGACTCATCTAGTAACAATTATACTAAAAAATTATTAAATTACACCTAATACTTAAAAATTATTTAAAAAACGATTCCCAGGGACGTCCGTTATGGGCCCGTATCTCCGTAGGCGAGACCGTAGGAAGAAAAATGTATAGGTACTTCTCCTGTGTTCCTGTGTTCTAACCAGGTAGATTGCCCACGTATTCTGGGACACCCTGTATACAGGGTGTTTCCTAACCTCTCTGAAAAAATGAACGAGGTGAATCTTCACCTCATTTTAAGACGAAAACGTGGTATGCATGTCGCTTTGTTTTCGGGATGATAAAAAAAATATTTTATATTTCATTTTATTAATTAATGCCAAACGGTATTCAAATGATATTCATGAATTTTCACAACCATATTTGGGCGGAAGATGATCCTCATGCTATCATCGAAGAACATCACCAATATAAATTTTCGGTTAATATTTGGGAAGGGATTATTGGAGATAGCTTAGTTGGATTAATGGAAGCAGTGCCATTAAGAGCGAGAACTTTAATGTGGTTCATGCATATCGGCGCTCCCCTTTACTTTGCAGTAGGTGTAAGAAACTATTTAGATTAACATTATCCTGTTCGGTGAATAGGTAGAAGAGGACCTCACTCATGGCCAACCCCGTTCACCGGATCTGAATCCATTGGATTTTTATTTCTGGGGTCACCTTAAACAATTCGTTAATACTACTCCTATTGAATGAAGAAGACCTTCGACTGCGTATTATTGATGGTTTTAATACGATTCGCGCCAGTCCCAAAATTTTCCAACACGTAAGAGATAATTTAGCACGTCGTGTACATGAGTGTTTACTGGCTCATGGAGGACATTTGCAGCAATTTACTTGACTCTGGTTCATATGAATTCATTATTCAAAGTTTTTAAATCATATGCATTATCAAATCATTGGCATTGATTAATAAAATGAAGTGAGGATAAGGTCATTTTTTCAGAGAGGTTAGGAAACACCCTGTATATTTTTATTTTTTTAAGTATCATCTACTTTCCAAGAAATAGCTTAAAAGAATGGATGAAATTAGAACTTGCCTGCACTGAGACTAATGACATTTAGGTTATTATCTATTTAAAAATCACTATTGTGTTGACTCCTCTTCCAATTCTTTACCATCATCTAAAAACTTACAGAAAGAAATCCGTTTTTGGAACGCGGGAAACTACTATTCAAAAATAATAATATTTTAACGATATTTAAACTACCTGTAAAATGATGTAACCCCCCGCCCTTACCATTTCAGATTTTAAGGGTAACATCTACCCCTCCCACGGAGTTAAACCACTGCAAATATCTTCCCAGTGCTTGGATTACCGTTGTTTTGAAAAATTATACCTCGTCTTCGACTCGGGATAATTTTTTTAAACATTCGTGAACTCGAATTTCCGGTTATTAATTCAAGCACTTGATGGATTCAGCAAGAAATTTCACCCCTAAAAAATGTTTATTTGACAATTCAAGTCAAGGTCCATTCCATGTGTCATTATTTTAACATAAATATTTCCAGTTATTAATATCGCGATCGCCCTGGTATCTATAGTGGAGTCGTTCTGGCGATATCAACGGCTCGAAAATCCCTCGACGAAATCGAGTAATTTTTTTCCCCAATCGATACAGTAGGATCTCCTCGAAATTCTGACATGATTTGTAGGGGGCGCCGCATGCGGGGGGAGGGGGGCACGCCCCGTAAATTTAACCTACAACGGGAAATGGAAAATAACTCAGCCGATTTTGATGCTACAAAAAAATGTGAAGGGCAAAATTGAAGAGCTTGACAGAGCGCGTGAGCTCGAACAAACCTAATCCCGATATCTCAATGAGTTCGCGAGTTATCGCGATTTTCAACTGCAAAAAACAATAAAATTGAATTAATTATATTTCGAGAAGGGGCGGAGTTGGGGATCAATTTTTCGCGAATCCGGGTGACACCGAGTACTTTGATGGACCGGAGGCTAGGGTTGGTGGGGCAATTAGGAGGGGAGTAAAATGTTAATGAGTAGTTTATTAATCGAGCTGCGGGGATCAGGCCGGATTCAATTTGTTAATTTTTCATCGAGAGGGGATTGGCGAAAAATTTTTTATTTTCCCAAATGCGCGCTTGGCGCGGCATACAAGAAATGGCCACTTTTTAATATCTCCGAAAATACTTTTAGTTACAAAAGTTATTCAATTGTTGCACCAGTGGCGTCCCTGCAAACATGTCCTCTGATATTTTTTACGAAAAATATGGTACGCCACTGACATTTTTCCATGTGGATATTTTTTCTAATTAGGCTGGTCAATTCTACATGGAAACGGTCTCTTGAGTTTTTCTCGTCAGGTTTGTTTCGGGTTTTTGATTAAAAGCACTAAATTCATATTGAAAATCATTATTATTCACTTGATAAAATATTAATGATAAATTTTGTTCTATAAAAATTGTTGTAAATGGTCACCTTCACCTAAAAGGCATGCTCTTTGCATCGAATTGCCCACTCCAACGATTTTTATAACTAATTATTTTATCAATGTTAATAATGATGAGTTCCTATATGAATTTAGTGGTTTTAATCAAGAACGATGCGCCTGACGAGAAAAACTCAAGAACACGTTTTTATGTAGAATTGACCAGGCTAATCAGAAAAATATCCACATGGAAAAATGTCAGTGGCGTACCATCTTTTTCGTAAAAAATATTTGAGGACATGCTTACAGGGACGCCACTGGTGGAACAATTGAATAACTTTTGTAACTAAAATTTGTGGTTCTATATCCTATTAACACATACCAAAATTGAACATAATATCTAAAGTATTTTCGGAGATATTAAAAAGTGGCCGTTTCTTGTATGCCGCGCCAAGCGCGCATTTGGGAAAATAAAAATTTTTCGCCAATCCCCCCTCGTAGCTGATAAAAAAAATGAACAAATTGAATCCGGCCTGATCCCCATAGCTCGATTAATAAACTACTTATTAGCATTTATGTAATATTTTTTCCCCCCCAACTACTCCCCTTCTCATTGCCCCACCAACCCCAGCCTCCGGCCCATCAAAGTACTCGGTGTCACCCGTTGATTCGCGAAAAATTGATGCCCCAACTCCGCCCCTTCTCGAGATATAATTAATTAAATTTTATTGTTTTTTGCAGTTGAAAATCGCGATAACTCGCGAACTCATTGAGATATCGTTATCAGATTTGTTCGTCCTTACGCGCTCTGTCAAGCTCTTCAATTTTGCCAGTCACATTTTTTTTGTAGCATCAGAAGCGGCCGAGTTATTTTCCATTTCCCGTTGTAGGATAGATTTACGGGGCGTGCCCTCCTCCCCCCGAATGCGGAGCCCCCTATAAATCATGTCAGAATGTCGAGGGGATCCTACTGTATCGATTGGGAAAAAAATGACTCGATTTCGTCTAGGGATTTTCGTAAACCGGAACGACTCCACTGCTACCCTGGAGGATGAATATTTCCGGAAATATTTTTGGTTCCCATGGTAACCAAACAAAAAACAAGCCTCTGATTGGCTTAACAATGCCGGTGGGAAATTTTCTTTAAAGTGCCCCCCGTCACAATAAAATTGACATGTCTTTTCGAATTTTAATATTATTCACTGGAAATGAGATATTAGGGTGGGACCCTTTATATACAATTTTAGGAAGTATTGTTGTTACTACAATTCAATGTTTTAACATCAAACAAACCCTTGGTCCATTCTAATAACGCCTTACCCTATAACCTTAATAATATATTTTTTATAATTTTCACCTATCTAAAAATATGTTTAAAACACTTTTCTGGAGTTTTATTTTTACAGCCCTTAATATGTACTAATTTTAAATTATATTATGTGTATTATGTACATAAAAGATTCCAAAAACTTAACTAGTTATAATTTTAACAACTATATTATTCTAAATAAAACCCCAAAAAATTATATACCCGTATTGGTGCGCGTTTGTAAGTGCAGTTTTAACAATTTTTAATACATACTATAAAATTTCTTGTAATAACCACTATTTTTTTTAAATTTATAAGTCCAATTTTGCATTATTCTTCTAGTATAGAATACTCTATGGTCTAGAGCAGCGTTTCTCAAACTTTTTGGACCACGGACCACTTTTGATTTTAGAATCTCGCTAAATTAGTACAGAATTATAGTTAGAGGTGAGGTAATTTGGGTTTTCGTGGAGTTTAGGTCCCCCTCTACAACTTTTTTATTTGATTAAATGTCGTCGAGCGTTGCTGAGAGGCGCTGTACCGCTTTAGATAGGAAATTCTAAATAAATTCAAAATTATATCTAAAATATATATACAGGGTGTCCGAGAACATGTGGGAAATCTCCCGGATATGAAGAAAACACGTGAAAAGAATACTATAGGTTCATATAAACTTCTTTCGTATCGGCCTCCTCTTCGGAGATATGGGCTCCCAAAGAGCACCATAGGAATCAAGTTTTTTACACATAATTATTGAACCACCTGGTATATTTCAATTATTTTTTAATATGATGTATACCAGGTAAGACCCGTCAAATTACTACCCAAGAAACTGTTGTGAATTACTCACAGCTTCAGGGACGGACTAGCTGTAACACTCATGGGCCCATTTTTATACGCCCTGTATGATGAGCACTTTGGACAATGTTTTTTACATACCTTTAACTATTGGCTAAAAATTAAGTGCAGGGACGGACTAGCTGTAACACTCATGTGCCCATTTTTTTACGCCCTGTATGATGAGCACTTTGGACAATGTTTTTTACATACCTTTAACTATTGGCTAAAAATTAAGTACTCTTCATTCATGTCGCTAATCCTAACCGTTTTCGAAAAAACGGCATTTCATATACATCATGTGCTTCGGGTATTTCAATAAAAGATACATCTTTGTTGCGATCCAAACCCGAACAAACCCGAACAAACCCGAACAAACCCTCAAGATTCCGCTTTTTCATATTTAGCCCATGAGCAGTTAGGGGACTCAGTGTAAATAAAATGACGTTTTCTCGAAAACGGTTAGGACTAGCGACATGAATGAAGAGTACTTAATTTTTAGCCAATAGTTAAAGGTATGTAAAAAACATTATCCAAAGTTCTCATCATACAGGGCGTAAAAAAATGGGCCCATGAGTGTTACAGCTAGTCCGTCCCAGCAGCTGTGAGTAATTCACAACAGTTTTTTGGGTAGTAATTTGACGGGTCTTACCTGGTATACATCATATTAAAAAATAATTGAAATATATCAGGTGGTTCAATAATTATGTGTAAAAAACTTGATTCCATTGGTGCTCTTTGGGAGCCCATATCTCCGAAGAGGAGGCCGATACGAAATAAGTTTATATGAACCTATAGTATTCTTTTCACGTGTTTTCTTCATATCCGGGAGATTTCCCACATGTTCCCGGACACCCTGTATACAGGGTGTTATGGAAATGACGTATTATATTTAAATCGGCAATTCCTGAGATGAAAACAAATTGAAGAAAAATATCCAAAAATGGCGCTTTAATTTAATATGCCCTGTACATGACCTAATGTCAAACCAAAAATGACCACGTGCTGCCCTTGTCAGGAAAGTAAACAAAGCAACATATGTCAACAGTGTTGTCATATCTTCAGGGTAAACTCTTTAGAAAGTCAATAACCGTTTGACAGATTGCAAGTTGTTTATTTTTCAGGGTACATCATTATAAACTTTTACGTTCAGGTCAGTTCGCTAGGAAACAATCTCTGATTTATAAACTTGAACTGACTCGAACGAACCGCCGCGGAGTTTTTAAATGGTCAGGTATGTTCTCATTTGTTCAATTCGAACGACACCCGTCAGATCTGGACAACTTAAAAGTTTATAAATGCCACTTACCCTTTAGAAAAGAAAATGCAATTTTATTTAGCTTTTCGAACTTATTTAACACCAACTTAATTTATAAAAAACACCAAGTACCTAGGTAACTTGAACAAAAACAAACCGGCACAATAAAATCACATAACACATCTAAGTACCATTCAATCTGAATTAGTATTTTAAAGTGCTACGGTGTAGACAAAAATACGCCCTTATTGTCTAAGCGGTCTGGGAAATAATGTATTTAACATCTAAAAATTTTAAAAATAAATAACACGTTTGTTCTCTCGATCGATATCGGCCTGCTGATTGCGGACAATGGGGCTAATATTTAAAAATACAGCGTTGCCGCTTTCCATGTTTTATAAGCGACTATCATAAATTGCCGAATTTCCTTATAATATTACTTTCCTGTATAATTATAGTCTCGGAAATGGCAACCGCGCTGGCTCTAGAGAGAAAGTTTTAGACGACCCCAGGAGTCACCCATTTAAATATAATACGTCATTTCCATAACACCCTGTATATTGAAACTGAATTTACAGCATCTGCGTGAACCCCAAAGTCAAGGGTAACACATTTTCTGACAAGTCAACCCTTGGATATACTTTTCCGAGCGTGTCAAAAAAATGAAAATAAAAAAAAATAAAAAATGCGAATTTGAAATTGAAACTGTCTTGAATGGAACATTATATGTTAAAGATTATGTGAAAAAAAATTAATCGATCCAGGTCTCGCCATTTCATTATTGGAATTTTGAAAAAATCTCCTCGGAGGAAATTCGGAAAACGATCGTGACATGTCAGAAAATTGCCACACTACATTCCTTGACACCCAAATATTGTGGAAAAAAAAATTCAGACGAATCGCACCTAGCTAGGCGGAATTCTGACAATATTACGCAGAGATACCGGAAGGCAGGTATCGTTCAGTTGTATGACTGGATATTATATTCACAATATTACCAAATTAGCCTATTTTTCCATAAGGTGTGTATGATTTATTCAAATCTGATGAATTTAAACATTTGCCCTTGTCTACTTTTCACTAATTACAGTATTTCATGCATTTCGAGCGAAGTTTAGAAATTTTGCTATCACCGTTACGAATTCTCTTAATTTTCTCCAAGATAGAACATGTTTCTGGTAACTTTATATATATCAAAATGTTCGGAAAAAATGAAGAAATCAGATAAACCTAGAAATAATTCTCCAAGGGGAATATTTTAGAAAATATAGCAGAATAAACAAGACTTTTAATAAACAAAATTTTGAGAAAAATACCGCACTTTCGCAATATTCTTTTTATCAGAAAATTGTTTACGACTCATCTCCATGTGAATACAAATCGATTAAGCCCACTTGGACCCATGTCACTTGAGACTTTATAATTTTTCCATTCATTTTTTTTGACACGCTCGGAAAAGTCTATGCAAGGGTCGACTTGTCAGAAAATGTGTTTCCCGTGACTTTGGGGGTCACGCAGATGCTGTAAATTCATTTTCAGACATGACTCGCTATAATTTTGAATTTATTGAGAATTTCCTATCTAAAGCAACGCTCTACGGCATTTCATCAGATAAAAAAGGTGTGGAGGGGGACCTAAACTATACGAAAAACCAAATTACTGATATTCCACTTCACGGACCCCCTATTGCCACCGTCTCTCTAACTATTAATTCTAGGGTAGGATGTCATTTAATTACCTTTAGTTAAAAATATTTTTTAATCGAATTGTTATTGTTTTTAACAAATCAAAAAAATAATAATAATATATCACTGGTTGCAGCAAATGTTTCTTATGAGATGGGTGGTACTTGGGGTGTCAGTCCCGAAGGTTTGTTATTCCCGAGATTTTCGGGATAAAGAGTATATATTCGGGTTTGGGACTAATGTCAATGGAAATTAACATGGAAGGTTAAAGGTTGTGTTTACTAAATACAGTAAATAGAAATCACACCTACTATTAACAAAATGAAGAAAAAAAGGCCTTAAAGATTTCTAAAGAAAAAACTTATAATATTCAGTGTATCGTCTCCTAAACTTGATCGTAACTTATTGCAGTATAACCTGATGACGAAAAGCTGCGTTCTTTTTCTAAATTTAATTTTTTAAAAAATTATTTGATAACTCAATTTTCCCTGTTTTAAGCTGCATAAAATAGTATATAAACCACGTGACTAAAGTGTATTTTTTATTCCCTAAGTTTATAATGCACTATTGAAAGCCCGGGAAAAATCGTTCGATGTTAATTAAGTCGCTTTTTTAGTGATCTCAGTAAATCGGCGCTAAAAAATTGTATTAGGGGCTACCGAAACATGTTGCCAAGATAGAGATTTTTTAATAAAATATAATTTACAATATAATTGTTGGTTTTAAAACAGATATTTAAAAAAACAAGTTAACTTTTAAAGTACTCTTTTATATAATTTTTCCCGGTATTTGAGGGCTGAATTCCGGGATTTTTCCTCGACATCCCGGGATTTCGGTATCCCACGCTTGACACCCTAGATGGTACTGGCTTTCTACTTCCACACATCTCCTTTATGTTCAGTACGCGGACCACTAAGGGGTTGCTCGCGGACCCCCAAGGGGTCCGTGGACCCAGTTTGAGAAACGCTGGTCTAGAGAATGGGAATCCACTTTTAAAAGGTCCACTTCGCCTATTTAGTTGTAAATAATTTTAATTGGAAGAAGACAAATTTGTTATATTTTTACATTAAATGGTTTTCTTAATGTACAGGGTTTGTTCTATCAAAAAAGTAATGTAGGTGTCATGTGCTCTTTTTGGGTCAAACTTAAAATAGTAAAATCAAAATTCGAAAATTTTCGCTCGCTTAAGAGATACGGGGGAAAAATCAACAAATTGACAATTTCTAAATTTCCCTATATTATTATTTAGTTAAAAGAGATACAGAAAAATGTTTTATACAGAAGTTTCTTTATAATGATTGTTGAATAATCTGCCATTTTGAGAATAAGTATACGGGGTCAGGTAAGAAAGTTATCGAACATAACCTCATTTTTTTAAATGGAACACCCTGCATATTTTTATCTAAAAAGATAGCATTTTAAACTCTCTTTTCAAATTTATAACAAACACACCATGGATGATAAATATTAAACCAATTTTTTTAAAATGCTGATAAGTCATTTTAACAAATGAATATGTAAAAATGAAATTGACGTTAAATGTTAATAACAACTAGAATGTCAACATAGTTGTCTCTAGGATATTAGCTTTTGTTTCATGGCCTAGTGTGGTTTAAAGTAATAAGGTTTAAATAAATCGCCTAGGAAACCAATATTATCCATGGTATGTTATATTTTTGAAAAGATAATTTAAAATGCTATCCTTCTAGATTAAAATATACAGTTCGTACCATTTAGAAAAATTAGGTTAGGTCCGATAACTGTTTTACCTGACCCCGTATACTTATTCTCAAAATGGCAGATTATTCAACAATCATTATGAAACGTTTGTATAAAACATTTTTCTGTATATCTTTTAACTAAGAAAATATAGGGTAATTTTGAAATTGTCAATTTTTGATTTTCCCCCGTATCTCTTAAGCGAGCGGAAATTTTCAAATTTTGATTTTACCATTATAAGTTTCGCCTAAAAAGAGCACATGACACCTGCATTACTTTTTTGATAGCACTGTCAGTTACGGAGATACCCTATAAAAGTGTCGAAAATGGAACATCCTGTACTATAAATTGTAAGAATTTTAAAGATATTTTTTATGGATAGTACAGATTTATTTATTTGATTCAATATGCCTTGACAACAATTTAATAGTGACTGGTACGTAACAGAAAAACAAAAGATAATCTATAAGTTCAGTTCAGCCCAAAACATCCTTTATAGGGAAGTGTCATAATAATGTGACAGTTTACAAGTGTCAGGTTAATGTTCATTTTAGACGTCCGTCAATTTTATTGAGAATGGGGACGCTTTTAAAGAATATTTACAGCCTTCGTGGTTTAATCCCCTAGGAGGGGTGGATGTTAAAGTCGTAAATGGAAACGAGAGTCAAGCACGTTATTTTGAAGATGTGTTTAAATGTCTTGCCACTTATAACATATAATTAAGTGACTACGTACGGACTCCTAATCATTCTATTAAAAGAGGAGTCAACACAATGATGTTTTTTTTAAAATAATAACACGTGTCAATTCATAGTGCTCTTTACAAATAGAGAAAAATGTCGGCCATTAACAAATTATATTTGCTGTATTTGTTATATTTGCGCCCCAAAAGCCGAAATAAGCAAGGGCAAAACTCCTTCAAATTACTTATCTCTATATTCATTTTTTCTTCCTTAGCACCCAGTTCTTTACACTGTTTGGAATTGATTTTGATTTTTTGACCAGTAATCATCTTAAGATAGGTACTGACTTGAGCAAATTTACTCACATGAACGGTTTGCGCGTAAATTCTTTACCCGCAGAAACAGGTTCCGGTGACTGTCGGTATTCTGCAAACCTCAAAGAGTTTTCGTGTGCATAAAATGCTCAGTGTGGACGTAGTTGAATTCAGTTATTGCTGTGCGTCGTAAACTAAAATGGAATGGAATGACGATTAACCGTTCTTGTTCTTCTAAATTTTGTATCAATTTTACTAATGTTGGGCCAATCGCATTTAGTAGGAAATCAAAATCTGCAGATGACATACGACTAAAATTTTTGAAGTGGCCACTGTTTTCTTGCAGACTCATGTCGTTCAATAAATTACAGCCACTGTATGCCGGCCTGCTTTCATACAATTTTGTAATCCACCATCGTTTAGGTTTTTTCTTCTTTTTCTCTGCCTCATGCAATAGTAGGAAGAAGATACTTGCAATAATTATATTACGTCTTTTATGCTACATTTCAATAAACTCACTGGAACAACAATTTGCGCACACGAATTTAATGAAACAAATAATTTTCCCGAACAAACATCTTTGAGCGTACATCGTTTTTTCTGCGTACGCAATTCGTGCGAGTCAATTTGGTCTTTGTTTCTTTTCCTGAATGGTTATAATAAGTTTAGAGTTTAAGTTTTTAATTCCTTTAACCTACGTGGAGTTTCTTTTCTAGCTGATCAATTGTGATTTTCTAACTCTGTCTTAATTTTTTTAAGTTGCTCACTTAATTTTTTATTTTTGGCAATTTTTTCGAATAACGGGCATTTCCATGCATCTGGAGGACCAAGCGGAATAATTTATTGTTATTTTCGTTTGTTTTGTAGAAGTTCTATTAGAGCAACCATATCATACTTAAATACGGCAATCTTTTACTGTTCACGAACTCACACAATATAACAATTTAAATTTAAAATCGGGACGTACGGGGCGCGACTCCTTCTCGACGACAAGTTAGGCCGGTAACGGCACGATAACGACAATTTAGTGTCGGTGACGACACGATAACGACATGTCGGCCTCTGACAGCTTCCCATAAGATTACATGAGATTTGCTGTCCACCAGCGCCGTGTCGATGTCGGTCGGTAAATGTGAAAATGCCCTATTTAGGAAGCAAAAATAGTCCATACAAAGTCATAACACCACGAAGGCTGCAAATATGCTTTAAAATCGTCCTCCTTCACAATAACATTGACGTGTCTTTCCTATTGTTAATATTATTTACTGGAAGAGTAATCTTAAGAGTGGTAAATTTTTAAATTGACACTCTGTATGTTTTAAATACAAGCATAATAAGCTTGCTAGAACGTCATAACCACTTTGACGTTGTCAATGATCATATCTAACGTCCGGCAACATAACAGACAACATGATTTTATACTTTAACTTTTAGGAGTTTTTGTTGTTTCTTCAGGGCCAAAAGTATTGCAACGAACATATTTTGCTGTAGTGTAGTGTAATAGATTTCGTGGTAAATCGTAGCTTGTACTGAGAATTTGTTGGGGTTTGTTCTCTAAATCAGGATATATTGATCCAAAACACACATCAAATCATGTCTAAGCTTGGTTTAGGCAGAGAGCATAAGAGTTTTAGCCCATGCAATCGCCTGAATTGAACCTCATTGAATATGGGAAGAAGTAGACAGCCTACCAATTATATCACATAAATAAGTTTTGCTGAATAAAATTATAAAAGATTGGAGGAACATGCCACATCGTGCCTTAACACAATTTAATCAATCAATCCATAAGATCTGTCAAAATTATAGTCAATAATGGACATATAATTTTATTTCTTTCATGATCAACCATTAACACTAAAGGAAAATCCCTTAAGACACTCTGGGAGTGGTGAGTGTGCGAATAAAGCGATTCACGTTGGTTTTGAATCGTTGGCGGTTATATTCGTTGGGAAAACGATCTCGGGAAGATCGTTCCATAAGGATGAAGTCCTCCAGATGAAAGAATACTAAGCTGAACTACATATGGATGAGAGGCAGTGGTTCGTAGTGTTTTTCTACTATTCGTTGTTTTAGCTGGAGTTAAGCGGACAATATCAGTCGAACCTTTGCAATGGAAATATCTGTAGAAGAGAGTCAAAATCACCAACCCTCAATGTTCTAGGCGGTGGAGGTTCTTTGTGAGCTCGTGTTCTCCGATCATACGAATGGCTCTCCTTTCGATGGAATCGAGTAGCCGAAGAGTATGCTTCAGTGCAACGTGGTTATGACAAGACATATTTGCTCCCAGATAAATGAATAGAGTCATTTATTTATTTATTCAATTGTCTTAAATTAAAAAAAAATGTTGCAATACTTTTGTCGCCACCTTCTTTTAAAAAAATATTTCTAGAATTATTTCCTGTCCAGTTTCAACTCCAATATATTCTTTTGTTGTTTCAATTTCAACAAGCAACTTATTTGAAAAAGTCTGAAACTTTGGTATTTTAAGAATTTTTCTCTATTTGTGTACGACTTAATGCGCCGTAGAGTTTAGAAGTTATTAACGATTAATAATATTGACCATTTTTGGTTCCTCTTCAATAATGTCGGGAAAAATTTGGAACGGTTATTTCAAATCGGCTATAAATTCTACATATCCTTCTAACCCAATAGCGATTAAGACATATTGTAAATGGAACTAAAAATACTATGTTTTTTTAAGTAGTCCATTTCAAAGTGGAGTGAAATCATGAATAGGGAAATAAACTTCAAATCTACAATCTATATAATCTATAACAATATTTCAAAATAATCATTGTATACATGTTTCGAAGTCATAAGCTTCTTCTTCTTCTTCAGTGGATTGTTGGAAAATGAGGAACCTTATAACATTGCCAAATTATACTGTAAAAAAGGACAAGAGAAACAAATTTTTTTTACCAATTAGTTTTTTTTGTTTTCCTTTTTCGCAGTATAACTTTGCAATGTCCTCATTTTCGAACTTTAAACTGAAGATGAAGGTTTATGCCTTCGAGACATGTATGGAATGATTATTCTTAAATATTGTTATTAAGCTAGTTGAGCAGATTTAGAGTTTCTTTTCATATTCTTTATGTCAAAAATACTGTGTTCTGAATTAGTCACGACAATGTGGGTCATCTACGGGTGGATACCCATTTTAAAATTATTTTTATTACTTTAATGTTGGATTGCAGGAAGATTATAGTCAATAATTAACTAACCAGGTGGTAACTTTGACTGTGGCAATACTATCGGCAAAAATGATTTGACAGCAAAGTAGATCGGTTAGACTGACAACCTGACACTAGTAAGTCATTTTTATCAATATTACTGAGTTATCTGGTTTGTTAGTTATTATCGTTTAAAATATTTCTGCAACCCAGGATTATCGCAATATCTAATAAGCCAAAATCTAAACAAAATTGTAATTCTTTTAAATAAATTAAGGTAGATGCTCACCTAATTGGCAGATGTTTAAAAAATAAACGGCAATATTTTAAAACATTAAAAGGGGCATATTTTAAAAATATTTTACATTGCGCTTTTTGCGCACACGCACCACTCCCAGAGTGCCGTAAAGGATTTTTCCTGTAGTGCTTGTGTTTGATCATAAAAAAATCATTATACAAGGTGGCCCAGAAAGTGTGTTAACATAAAGTTATATTGTTTTAAATGAGACACCCAGTATTTTAGTTCATAATTACATTCGCATTAGTGTCGCTCATAATTGCATAAAATTTTATTTAATTTGGTTCTGTAGTTCAGCAGCAATGAATTAAAAACTGAAACCAGTTCTAAAAAAGAAAATCAAAAACAGTCCAAAACAATTTTTTTAGTTTCGGCATTGGGTGAGATTTACGATAAGAGGTATAAGAGATTATTTTATTTATAAGGGTGTAATAAGCTTCCAAAAACGACACAGTTTAAGATAATTTTTCTCAAGATTTTCAAATGGAACACTCTGTATATTATTTAACTATTTGATGTAGAATTTATAAGTGATTGTTTTTATAATAATTCCAAATTTTATAAATTATGTTGTTTAAATAGCATATGCGCATAGACTAATAATTGTCAACTACAGTGAGTGTTGAAAATGTATTTCTTGATCCATGCACAAGTACACATGTTCTTGATAAAATCTGTTTATATTCCTTAACATTTAAGGTGAAATACTAGCGCAACCGTTCGTTAGTAGTGGTTAAGCCTAAAACCATGTCAGGCTTTGAAATAAAATATGGATTATTTGTTTTATTATTTTATTGGTTGGTGGAAATGTTTTTTATTAATAAAAGGTCATGTTGCGTCTCGTTATCCAAGACTTTTTTTATTGGGTTTTCTCGCTGCTAATTATACGCAACAAAGAATATGAGACGTGTTTGTTATTTTTTCAACTAAAATGTTAAGGGATGTAAATAGATCTTTTCAAGAAAGTGTTTACTTGTGCATAGATCAAAATGGAAGACAGTTTGAATATTCATTGTAGTTTACAATTATTAGTCTAGGTGCCTAGGCTAATTAAACAACATAATTTATGAAAATAGGAACAAAACGGCTTGACATAACTAATAGGCTTGTATTACAAAAAAAACTTGCTTATAAATTCTACATCAAATAGCCTAATAATATATAGGGTCTTCAGATTTTGAAATGTGTCGTTTTTGAAAGCTTATTATAAGCACCCTGTTATAAACTTTTTCAGCTAGCCCCTAACCATTTTATTTTCATAAAATGTGTATGCAGGTAAGTCGAATCAGGTCTTAAATTATTGCCGGATATTTTTCATCATCCTATACAATTAATAATTTTAAAAAATGATCAGTTCTATTCGCTAAAGAAAAGAACAACTATGTATACCATGTACACAAAACGCTACCTTGAATTCTAAATCATTATGATAGCTATGCTCCGCTTACAAGATAATCAAAGCGCCCTCAAAGATGCCATAAATCGCGTCGAAACTGTCAAGTTGGATGTTTGCCATTTCAAAAAACCGTATATGATATTCATATACTATATCACAAGACATATACATTTAACCGATTAAACTATCCAAAATATTTTGAGCATGATTTTGCTTGAATACAAAATAATTTTAAAATTATATAAATTATTTTGCATTGCATAATTTAATAAAAACACGAGATCGCGAAGCCAAAGATCACAATCATGCAAAAAATATTTCGATAGTTTAATCCATTTAAATTTATAGGACCAGTGGTATACGGCTTGATTATTTCCTGAATAACTTAAATTAACAACAACGAATTTTATTGATTATAAATTTTTTTTACATTTTTGACATTTATTCGCGATTAAACCAGATATATATATAAACAGTATATTGCTAATACCATCTGCAATTATGTTCCCGCTATGGGCATCGAAGGGGGCGTTGTGAGTTTGCGCAGTTCGGAAATTTCCTTGTGAAAGTAATCATTCGACAGGACTGGACTTTAACTTATTTAAATTTTACAAAATACTGCAATCAAAATTTCGATTAGTTCGATTTAAGACAGCGTTCCATGCATACGATTTCTGACGATATGATGATCCGACGGTACTCTGATTGGTGTAAACTTTTGGTGCCAAATTCCGTCCGAATATTTGTAACAATCGACACGATGAGCTTTATTTTAACTTTCATCCGACGTTGTATATTTCTTAACCTCACTTTTTTCTAAACCAAAAATTTAGAATGAATGACTATATTGACTTTCTTGGGAATTATTATCAGATACTAATGCACCAAATTAAAAATACATTAATTTTAAGGTTAGGTAGTGACCACATATATATTATATTGTATACGAGTGACACTCTTTTCTTTTTTTACAAGTTTTTTAGTGAAATTCTGTTCCGAAGATCGGATATTGTGATAAGTAAAATATTTTCGTATACATGTATATACCTGAAATACTTTATACCTGGTATTGATCCACGACTATTTCAAAAAAGCACCATGTACTTGTGTCCTTTCATCTCAAACAAAACAAGCCACTAATAACCTACCAAACAGCGAATCGAATCACTACAAATTAAAAACTCTTTTACAAAAATTGTTGTTAGGTAATGAAAGTTTCTAAGCACTAATATACCGACAACAATGTGGATGAACCACTTTTTATTCTGTAATTTGAAAAAGCATCCAACAAACAAATAATGTCGGGCCGGCTCTGACGCGATCGATAAAATTTCCACCCTATTGCGCAAACTCAATAGGCCGCGCCATCTCCCATAGCCGAGCAACTTTTTGTATTTTGGAACATTCGTATTGGCAATATACTGTTTATATACACGGTGTTGAAAAAGGTCGGTACCCCAGAATAACTCCGGTGCATCGCATTGCAGCGGAAAATATCTGGGGAAAAAGAAGTTGTTTGGTTTTGAAGGAGGAATAGTTTGCAATTTAAAATACGAACAAACCCCCCACGCCCAAAACCAAACAACTCTTTCCCCAGACATTTTCCGCTAAAGTTGCACCGGAGTTATTCCGGGGTACCGACCTTTTTTTAACACCTTATACAGGGTGTCCGGGAACATGTGGGAAATCTCCCGGATATGAAGAAAACACGTGAAAAGAATACTATAGGTTCATATAAACTTCTTTCGTATCGGCCTCCTCTTCGGAGATATGGGCTCCCAAAGAGCACCAATGGAATCAAGTTTTTTACACATAATTATTGAACCAACTGGTATATTTCAATTATTTTTTAATATGATGTATACCAGATAAGACCCGTCAAATTACTATCCAAGAAACTGTTGTGAATTACTCACAGCTGCAGGAACGGACTAGCTGTAACACCCATGGGCATTTTTTTTTAACGCCCTGTATGATAAGAACTTTGGACAACGTTTTTTAAATACCTTTAACTATTGACTAAATATTAAGTACTCTTCATTCCTGTCGCTAATCCTAACCGTTTTCGAGGAAACGTCATTTTATTTGCACTGATCCCCCTATCTTCTCACGGGTTAAATATGAAAAAGCGGAATTTTGACGATCATCATTTTATAGGAACAAAGATGGATCTCTTACCGAGATACGCCAAATACATGATGTAATTAAAATGACGTTTTCTCGAAAACGGTTAGGATTAGCGACATGAATGAAGAGTACTTAATTTTTAGTAAATAGTTAAAGGTATCTAAAAAACATTATCCAAAGTTCTCATCATACAGGGCGTAAAAAAAATGGGCCCATGAGTGTTACAGCTAGTCCGTCCCTGCAGCTGTGAATAATTCACAACAGTTTCTTGGGTAGTAATTTGACGGGTCTTACCTGGTGTAAATCATATTAAAAAATAATTGAAATATACCAGGTGGTTCAATAATTATGTGTAAAAAACTTGATTCCATTGGTGCTCTTTGGGAGCCCATATCTCCGAAGAGGAGGCCGATACGAAAGAAGTTTATATGAACCTATAGTATTCTTTTCACGTGTTTTCTTCATATCCGGGAGATTTCCCACATGTTCCCGGACACCCTGTATATGGGATCGATAAATGCGGATTAAACAGGCCTTGGGATTTAATCACTTATCTAAACAGAAGTTATTGAAAAAATGGTGATGTCTGATCGGTCTATTTCACAATGAGCGAAATAATAAATTTTAATTTCAAATATTCCTGCAGAAACAAAATGTACAATTTTTTGTAAGTAAATAACCGATATCCTACCTTCTGACAATCCCTTGACTATCATCTGGTAATCGAAGCATAGCTGTCATTAGCTTTATAAAAACTACATGTCTTTATTCAACGAAACTACAATTAATTATTAACAATCAATATTACTAAAATTAAATGATTGCCTAACGTTTGACAAAATTGGAAGACGGCCGACTAATAATTATTATTGAAGCCAAAAGCGTAAATAAATTTCACAGTATTTTTTAAAAGTTATAAAAGTCGAGAAACTTAATCGTAATGTATTAAATTGTATTGTACACCCCTGTGGTAAAAAATGTGTTATGATAAAGCCGCTCGACTCTAAATTAGAGTAGCTTTTTTTTGACCATGCCCAAAAAAGTAACGCACCACCAAAAGGTAACCAAAAGTTAATTTTTGTCAAAACCTGACAGGTTGTCTCTTCCATAAAGTTTGCGTACCTAAAGAAAATTAATAAATAGACAGAATAGACGTTTTTATTCTGTCAGAATCATACAATGTTTTACAAAGTAATCAATGATGAAGTCTGTACCGAGGGTCCTAAATCTACCGCCTACGTTTGGAACCGAAAAGTATAATATTAATTATATTGAATGCATTTGTGATGTGCTGAAATAAAACTGGGACAACAAAATTCTCGTTGTAGAGTATCTCCTAGGCTATTAAGAGTATGCGAAATCTATTGAGAATGGGTATAGCCACAGTATGAATAAAATGTGTATTATGAGTATCATTATTGTTGTCATGGATTATTATTGTTGTTAAAAATACAAGAAGAAATCAAAATACATACAGGGTCCGCAAACGAAGCGTGGACGGAAGATTAAATCGTTATCGAAGAACTTATCAACAATACTAAAACAGCTTGAGATATTGGATTAAAAGCGGCATGTTTTAAAAATATTTTACATTATACAGGGTGGCCCAAAAATGTGTGACAGCATAAAATTATATTTTTTTAAATGGGACACCCAGTATTTTATTGCATATTTAGGTTCGTATTACTATCGTTTATAAGTGCCTCAAATTTTATTTAATTTGGTTTTGTAGTTTCGGAGAAATAAATTAAATACTAAAAAAAAAAGTTTTGCAGTCCTGAATAAAAAAATCAAAAAAAACAATTCAGAACTATTTTTTTAACCTGGCATTGAGTGAAATTTATGACAAGAGGTCTAGAGATACTATGAATGTAATTGCGTTTATTTATTTTATACAGGGTGTTCATAAT
The DNA here is from genome assembly GCA_963991005.1 of Barypeithes pellucidus. Classification (NCBI taxonomy): domain Eukaryota; kingdom Metazoa; phylum Arthropoda; class Insecta; order Coleoptera; family Curculionidae; genus Barypeithes; species Barypeithes pellucidus. Next base: position 40,633,462 of record OZ022563.1, on the reverse strand, counting down.
AAGCTTTCAAAAACCCCACATTTTAAAATAATTTTTCTCAAGTTTTTCAAATGGAACACCCTGTATATTATTTGGCTATTTGACGTAGAATTCATAGACAATCTTTTTTTGTAATAAAAGCATATAAGTTATATCCAGCCGTTTTCGAAATAATTGTAAATATTATAAATTATGTTGTTTAAATAGAGTTTTTATTGGGAAATTTTGTTATAGGCGACTAGACTAATAATTGTAAACTAAAGTAAAAGTTCAAAATAGCTTCCTTTTACTCTTAGAGTTTACCGTATTTTAGTTATTTCGATATAAATTTTAAAAGCATACATTTTTGCTACTTTCATTATTTTTTATATTATCTTTTATTCTTAATCGAGTTGCCATGATTTCTTTTTGTTTAGATTGTCACTATGACAGTTAAATAAAATTATTTACATTTGTTCAGTCGTCGAAATTAAGTACTAACTTACACAAAATGTCGAATTTTAGAAATGGTAAATATGATATTTATACTGGGTGAATGTGCAAGAAATTGCCTCCTCGCGAGCCGAGTATATGCTGAAAGATATCCATATATTGAGAGAGAGCCGAGACCAAAAACCTTCGAGAAGTTGTTGCAAAGATTTGTAGTAACAGGAAGCACTGCGTACACAAAAAGGATGATAATCAATAAACCCGTTATTAATGAAGAAAATGAATTAAGAGTTCTGTTGGCAGTAGAGGAAAATCATTAAATTAAGTAAAAGGAAGCTATTTTGAACATTTGCTTTAGTTTACAATTATTAGTCTAGTCGCCTATAACAAAATTTCCCCATAAAAACTTAATTTAAACAACATAATTTATGATATTTATAATTATTTCGAAAACGGCTGGATATAACTTATATGCATGTATTACAAAAAAAAATTGTCTATGAATTCTACGTCAAATAGCCAAATAATATACAGGGTGTTCCATTTGAAAAACTTGAGAAAAATTATTTTAAAATGTGGGGTTTTTGAAAGCTTATTATGAACACACTGTATAAAATAAATAAACGCAATAACATTCATAGTATCTCTAGACCTCTTGTTATAAATTTTAATCAATGCCGAGGTTAAAAAAATAGTTCTGGATTGTTTTTTTTGATTTTTTTATTCAGGACTGCAAAACTTTTTTTTAGTTTTTAATTAATTTCTGCGAAACTACAAAACCAAATTAAATAAAATTTGAGGCACTTATAAACGATAGTAATACGAACCTAAATATGCAATAAAATACTGGGTGTCCCATTTAAAAAAATATAACTTTATGCTGTCACACTTTTTTGGGCCGCCCTGTATAATGTAAAATATTTTTAAAACATGCCGCTTTTAATCCAATATCTCAAGCTGTTTCAGTATTGTTGATAAGTTCTTCGATAACGATTTAATCTTCCGTCCACGCTTCGTTTGCGGACCCTGTATAGTTTATTGTTTTAACATGTAATAAAAAAAAATATATATTTCAATCATATTTAAACTATATACTAAAATATAACAAAAAATAACATAATTCTTAATATTTGGTAGCTGCACCGCTATTATCCATTAAGGCTTGCAAACGTCGTGGCATACTTAACACCGGGTTTCTCGTATACTCTTGCGTTATTTCATCCCAAGCTTCCATTATCCTTTGGCGCAATTCATCTCGAGTTCTAGACTGGAAGTTTTTTGTTCACCCCAAACGTTTTCAATTGGGTTGATATCGGGACTTTTCAAAGGCCACGGAAGAACACGAATATGATTTTCTTTTAAATAATTTTGCACTATGCGGGCTTTATGAATCGGAGCATTATCGTGTTGAAATATAAAATCTTGGCCATGTACTGCGCCGACTGATCATATCATAACTTGTTTTAGTATATTGCAATATAATGGTGCATTGAGCCTTCCCTGCATTATTTGACAAACTCCTGAGCCCCTTGCACTAATCCAGTCCCAAATGTTTATAGAAAAGCGTCCACTTTGATTCGTCCTCTCTGTATATCTTTCATCGCATCTCGAACCAGAAACTGTAAACGCGGATTTTCCCATTGTTGCAGGATTGAAAGATTTTTTTCATCGGAAAATATTACGGTTTCCCACATGTTGTCTCGATTTATGTATTCATGAGCAAATTCTCATCTTCTCTGCTTGTTTGCTTCGGTCAAAAATATTTTATTTGTAGCACAACAACTTTTTATATCCGAATTACGAATTCTACTACGAGCTGTATTAGCCGAACCAGGAAAATGTGTCTCTTCTTTAGCCCTGATTGCTGTTTCGAATGGATTATCTCTTAAAAAATTAATTAATTGTATATCTTGGCCTTCATTCGAATTTTTAGGGTGACCAGTACCTGCTTTTCTTACAATTCTTCCATATTCTGCAACTTTGTGCTTAGTTAACAGTACGGTATTTTAGTTAATTCCTAATTCATCTGCTCTGTGTCTTATTTGATGCCCATCTCTCAATCGCGTGTAAATGATCGCTTTTTGCTGGACGGTTAACGCGGGCATTTTAAAAAAAATATTTCGTTTGCACGTCAGTCACAAAATTAAATCAAACTAACAACTTCAAAACAAACTAATAGTCTTGGAGATACTGGGACTAGATTTTGATGTCCCAGTTTTATTTCGGCACGATATTGTGGATGACGTAAGGTTTTCATTCAAATATGCGAAAAACTGAAAATCATACGGTGACATCTAGGTCATCGTCGATAAAAAGTAGTTTCGACACATATTATACGTCATCAGGAAATTGTTGAGAATTTCCTCAGTCTCGTACTGATTTTTTAAAATACATGATATTTTCATTTCAATGTTTTTGACATATTTTGGTTCCTTCCTGGAGGTGTGGTAATTTCTGGGAGAAGTTTTAAGATCTATTTCTTATCAGACCGAAGGTCTCTACATTTTTGAAAAAGGAGTTGGCCGACTGATCATCTGTTATTCGGCCACGCGAACCGCATTAAATCTCATACATAATTGCTCAATGTTCTAAAGTTTGTCGTTGTCGACTTTAGAAACGATATTGTAGTTCAAATTTAAAATAATTTTATTGGATTAGTTGTATAATAAAAACATACCTGGCGATATCGACAGTAGCGGAGTTCTGCTTAAGATTACATATCAGATAGGATAATTCCCATACAGCATGGTATAAATAACTAAGAGGTATGATTCCACGCCGATGGATGCGTGGCTTGTGACGTGAGCGGGTGAGTGATTTTTAAATCTCTTATGGATATTTATATTGCTGTCAGCGTTTTTAACTCTCTCTTAAAGCTATTAAAAGTTTTTACGCACTTAATGGTAGGTGAAATGAAAGAAAAATATCATGGTATTTAGGTATATTCATTTCATGAACATACAACAAAGATTAAAGCTAAAATACGACCCAAGTAGTTATAAACAAATTAAACTATTGTTTTAAAAAAATAATCCTGGAGTGTAATTATGAAGAGGTAAATAAACTCATAGTCTGCTTCAGTAGTTAAATAAACAATGTTTTAAATTCCATACATGTTTCGAAGGCATATACACTCGGCTTCAGTGGAAAATACTTAAGAAATAAATAAAACCGTATCCATTCTAATTTTTTGTTTTATCCTTAGGGAAGCGGAAACACCTTATATTTCTATCAAATTTCTTTGCCTGGTTATCCATATCACAACCGAACAGAGCGCACGTCATTTTATGAAAATTCAGATATTTATTTTAATAAACACAAATTTTCCATGGAAAACTACGGCAAACCTAATAGAATAAAACAAAACGGTGTCAGAGTAAGAGGAGTACGAAAAAAAAGTCGTTATTTTCCTATGCTATGGGGAGCCATCTCCAGATTGAATATAAATTTCATATGGGGATCCCAACAACAAGAATGAACATTTCAAAAATTGTTAAAATAGTAATGGATATATTACAATTGTAAAAGACTGAAATCGCTGGTGGCAACGAGCAGGGGTCGCCGAGTAGCTTCGGCTATCGTCGACCGGTTCCGATGGCCCGACGGTTGTTTTAAAAGTTTGTCGGAATCTCCTCGTATTTTAGTCGTATTTTAGCTGTAATGTGTGTTATATTTCTATGAAATTAATATATGTAATTACTTGTCATATATTATTCTTTCATTTCCCATATCATTAAATGCGTAAAACCTTTTAATACCTTTAAAATACAATTTAAAACGCTCACATCGTATAAATCTCCATAGAGTTTTTTAAATCACTCTCCCTGTGATGTCACTACGCGCGGCAGACGAAATTGGAACGGTTAGATATCTTGCCTTTAGTTATTGTATCATGCCCATACAGGGTGTCCCACTTACAATGGACATAAGCATATATTTTCGGTATTTCTGAATTGATTGATTTGAATTTTGGGGCGGTTACGAATGATTCTAAGTTGCACTTTCCTATTGCTTCAAATTTTATTTAACTCATTCGTTTTGGGAAAGATTCAAGAGCTGGTACCCAACATAAATGTATAGCTTAAAAGCTAAATCTAATCACTCATATACAGGGTGATTCACGACGAGCGTGCATTAGAACTTTATGGAGAACTACTGAATATATGTTCCTGAAACTTTGGGGATTTGGGTTTATCGATATGCTCTCTTTAACTAAAATATTGACATGTTCCTGTCATTTCCGGTTATACCGGAAGTAGCTGCCAACTTTCGTTTTTTAAATACAACATGGTAATTTTTATTACATTTTTCGATTAAGCATTAAATATTAAGCGCATTTTATACAAATTGTTTTTGTCAGACTCTATTAGTTTTTGAGATATCTGGACTTTTTGTAATTATTTGGCAAATGCATGACGATGAAATAATCCATATAATTTTTTTACCTTAGCGCTTGGACTAAAAAATTTTTCTCACCGAATAGCTAGAAGATCATCAAGTCTCTAAAACATTTCAAATTCGGCATAAAATGTACAGGGTGGTCACAATTCAAGCCTCATTGTGAAAGAATTCAACCATTAAAAACTTTCTTATTTTAAATGGAACACCCTGTATATTTTTATTTAATTTGATGGCAAATTAGTTATTCTTTATAAATAGTATTTACTGTCCTATACCTATATCAAAGCGTTTTCTAAAAAAATCCAATTTTATTTCGAAAATACTATTTGTTCAAGTGTGCTATGAAATCAATTGTACTTAGGGGCTGTATACTGATGTCTATACGGAGGAAAAGTGGTATCAAAACGATGGGGCTCCAGCACACAACGCCCAAGTTGTTAAGACTGCCCTAAACAGACTTTTTCATGACCAGTGGATCGCAAACCAAGGTCCCTTCCACTGGCCAGCTCGTTCGCCAGACTTAACTCCACTGGACTTTTCATCTGGGGAACCATTAAAGATAAAGTTTACGCGCGTCCCATCATCACGAAGGAAAATCTAATTGAAAGGGTGAAGGCAGCATTTCAATCTCTCACAAGAAATTAGGAATGCCACAAGAAATAACATGATGAAAAGAATACATAAATGCTTGGAAGTAAATGGCAATCATTTCGAACATATTTTAAAAATATAATCAGAAGATATTAGGTATAATTTTCAAACACATTTTTAATTAAAGAATTTAAAGTTTATAAACTTGTTTCCTTGCTATTTTAAAAAAAATAATATTTAAACCATTAAATTTAAAACAATCAACTGCATTTTAATTATAAATTATTAAGAAACACTTTAGAATATTGTATTTTCCAGCAAACAATCACTTTTCCTACGTATAGACATCAGTATACAGCCCCTAAGTACAATTGTTTTCATAGCACACTTGAACAAATAGTATTTTCGAAATAAAATTGGATTTTTTGAGAAAACGCTTTGATATAGGTATAGGACAGTAAATACTATTTATAAAGAACAACTAATTTGCCATCAAATTAAACAAAAATATACAGGGTGTTCCATTTAAAATAAGAAAGTTTTTAATGGTTGAATTCTTTCACAATGAGGCTTGAATTGTGACCACCCTGTACATTTTATGCCGAATTTGAAATGTTTTTGAGACTTGATGATCTTCTAGCTATTCGGTGAGAAAAAATTTTTAGTCCAAGCGCTAAGGTAAAAAAATTATATGGATTATTTCATCGTCATGCATTTGCCAAATAATTACAAAAAGTCCAGATATCTCGAAAACTAACAGAGTCTGACAAAAACATTTTCTATAAAATGTGCTTAGCATTTAATGCTTAATCAAAAAATGTAATAAAAATTACCATGTTGTATTTAAAAAACGAAAGTTGGCAGCTACTTCCGGTATAACCGGAAATGACAGAAACATGTCAATATTTTAGTTAAAGAGAGCATATCGATAAACCCAAATCCCCAAAGTTTCAGGAACATATATTCAGTAGTTCTCCATAAAGTTCTAATGCACGCTCGTCGTGAATCACCCTGTATGATGCAAAAATAACACACTCTAGTGAAAAAGAGTCAAAGGTTTCTAGCCTGACTCACACGGTGAGTTTAGTCGGTCGGCCCGTCCTCCTTCAGAGGCGGTTATTTTCCCTCAGAAAAGAAGATATTGATGGTTTGGTATAATCCCCACAAGTTACAGAAATCCGACACTACCTTGCAGCCGCGTCTGTCAGGTGTCTGTGTGCAGATTCTCATCGGCTGTCCCCCAAAAAAAAAAATCATTCGTGAACGGATTTATATGAAAATAATTATAAGAGTAAAGTTAAAATTACTTTTAGGGATTATTTTATTTCAAAACTCAATTTCAAATATCAGACCAAATACAAAATATCAATAAATGGATACCACTATTGCGCAGCACAGCGTTCGTGTGGCCAATTATGGCCAATATTTTTATTTCTTTTTAAAAATATTTACATCGATAGTCTTTTTATATGAAACAGTTAAATAATCAACATTTTTGGTAATTTGCTTGTTCCCGATGGATGTCAATTTTAGTAAAATTGGTGTCATTAATATACAGTGTGTCCCATTTAAAAAAATTAACATTTGTTACTGTAAAAAGAGGAATATTGGCACCGCCCTAAAACATACTCTGTATAAGTTATGACCACTTTTCTATATTAGGTCATCCCTTGGAGTACGAAAACCGTAACCCAGTATTATTAAAATTAAATTGTAAATAGCGTGGCAACATCGCAACGAACATTTAATATACGACAACATACGTAGAATTTTATGCCGAATTCAATTCCGCAATAAAAAATGTGGATTGATATTATGGGAAACCAGATAATTTTAGAATATGCATCTGTAAAGACCGTATAGCTTTTGTATGTAGTATTTATTTGAATTTCTATTGACAACTGAGATATTGGATTTCCTCGCATCAATGGGCCACCCTGTACTTTTTAAATTATCTTTTTAAACTTTATTAATTAAACTAAACAATAAGTATGTCATCTTGAGCAGATCTTCCCTATATTAATATATAAAATGCACTGATCATTTGTGACCAACTCAAAAAAATAAATTCTAAAAATCATTTTGTTGAAAAGTTTTTTAACATCTTCACAAAGGAAATTTTACCCGAACAATAACAAAATGTAAATTTTAACAGGTAACAATCGATATCGCATTGTCTTTTTCGATTTTATGGCGTGCAGAGATAATTGGCAATAGGATAATTTTTAAGTCTAATAGTACGATTTTTTACGTTTAGTTTTTTCGGTGCGTCGTCGTGTCGCATTCTTTCCGTCGCTCACTGTACATGCAAATAAATATGTTTCGTCATCATAATGGTTTTTTTCCTCTACACCTAGGTATAACTAACATATTGGTAAATAATAACAGGTATATTTTCTTCCATGAGAAAATCATCAAAATCGGTATTAACGTCATAACTAACATAATAATGAGATTATTATCGAGAGCTTATACATGTCACATAATTATGGGCCATAGAGCAACTGGAGAATCTAAACATCAAAACAGGCCGATATATACGTTGTTTCGAAATGTTTCTTGTGCTAGAAATACAGGACGTTCGATGCGAAAGTTTATTTTCGAAAATAAGCCATAATTTGGAAACGGATTGTAAGTTGACGGTATGATGCTTTTATGAGTAAGAAAAGAAATAAGAATTTGTAGATTTTTTTAAGTTGGGTTTAATAAATCATCTATGATTTTTTCTTACCTGTTATTATAGTTATTTATTATACAAGGGAAAAAAGTATTAGATTTTAGCTCAAGGTTGTGTTGTCAAAATGACAAAATTCCGAGAGCTAGAATCTAATCTTTTTTCCTTGAATAATCTACTATTTTTTTCTGTGACGGGAAAAACGACGATTTAATATGAAAAAACATATTATTACAATATATTAAAGTTAGAAAAGTATCGATGTAATATTTAAAATTTTAAACTAGTAGGCTGTTTTACTTATAGCGACAATTACACCTGCGTTGCTAAGGAAACCTTTAAAATAATCAAATATCTTTCAATTTAATTCTGTGATTTAATTTAAAAATTAAGAACTTAGATGTTGTTTATTAGTTATTTTGAATATTATAAAGTTAAAAATGTCTGATTCCGAGTTTCCTCCGACTCCAGCGGAATTGGTAGAAGCAGCGAAAGTAGCGTCACAAGAATTATTGCCAGCTAAATCGCGCAAAATTTACGAAACCGCGAATTCAAGATTTATGGAATGGAAGATGAAAAAGAAATGCAGTTCTTTGTCGGAGACGGTGTTATTGGCCTATTTTTCGGAATTGGCACAACAAAAGCCCTCAACAGTGTGGTCGAATTATTCAATGATTAAAAGTATGTCACAATCCAATAATACTGTAGACATTTCAAAATATTTCAAACTAGTTACATTTCTGAAACAAAATGAGGAAGGTTACACGCCCAAGAAAGCTGCTATTTTTACGATTCCAGATATTAGTGATTTTTTAAATAATGCTCCCCCGATGAAGTTAATTTAATGGCCAATGTTGTTGTGTTATTTGCGATTGCAGGAGCTTGTCGAATTTGTGAAATCAGCCAGGTAACATTAGATGATATTGGAGATTCGGGAATGTTATTAATTGTGAAAGCAAACAAAGAATGACATAAACCGGAGATTTGTAGTTACTCAAAAATATGTTAAATTTAATCAAATCTACATAACCCTTCGTCCAACAGCAGCAAAGGATCGTCGCCTATTTTATGCATATCACAATGGAAAATGTATTAATCAGTTTAATAGGGTACCTCAAACAGTAGCTAATTTTCTTCAACTTGAAAATGTTACTTATATACGGGTCATTCATTTCGAAGATCGTCTGCTACACCTTTAGTTGAATCTGGGGGAGACTTAATGACACTAAAGAAACATGGCGATTGGAAGTCATCAATGGTCGCTGAATTGTATGTTGATGAATTGGTAGCACACAGGACAGAAATAGCAAAATAATACCCGATTTGCGACCAGATATATCAACGGCAGTTGTGTCCATGGCAGAAAAAATATACTTTCAACACCAGAAAATTCGATTATTGCACCGAAAAGTAAACGGAACATGGCATTCATGCAATACACATTTAATAATTCTACTTTTGATATAAAGAAAATGTAACTTTTTGTATAATAAAATGTTCTAAAATTAAATATCTACCTTTACTTACCGGGAAAAAAGTAATTCTCACCATTTTTTTCCCGGGGAAAAAAAGTAATTTCATAAAAACTGATATTTTGTTAATTGTGAACAGAGATAAAATGTCAAACATTTTTCTCGTCACAGAAAAGAGTATTTTTAATTCAAGATTGGCACGATCTTAATATATCTATTTTCGAGATATTTCCATTTTTACCTAAATCGAAAAATTTCGAAATCAGGAACATTAAGATCGAGCCAAATATACCTTTTTAGTTTAGAAATTTCCCTTCTTTGAGAATCTTGGATTAAAAATACTTAATAACAGATAAAAAAAAATTATAGATTTATTCAACCCAGAGTATGTAACTAGCTCCCTCTCATGTTTAAGTTAAAAATTTCTACAAATTCCTATTTCTTACTCATAAAAACATCATACCGCCAACTTTCAATCCGACACATTGAACCGTTGTCAAATTATGGCTTATTTTCCAAAATAAACTTTCACTTTCAACACCCTGTATTTCTAGAACGACAAACATTTCGAAAAAACTTATATGACTTAGTCGATCTAGGTTTATGTTTAGTACCTCCAGTGGCTCTATGGTCCATAAGTATGGGACACCCTGTATGTATAAATTATTATTTTAGTGACATTGATTAATTTAGGGTTGAATTTTGTAAACTAAAAATTGTTTCATTTGTTACTTATCGTTTAACTTAATTATATTCGTTAAACGGAACTAGTGGCTTGGTGCGAAGTACAGTGGCTATCTGAAGAACATACAGATAGAGGTACAGGACTATACTGCATGGTGTTATAGTCGTTACAATTTAGATATAGTCGGGAGCTAGTTCGGTCACATTCGGGACACGATCGCTTTTTCTTCTTATTACGTCGGAACAGGTCATAGGCGCATCTGAAAAGCAAAAAAAAAAATCAATGTAGTCTTGTAATTTCATCAATCAAATAGAACACCCTTTATTTTAATTTACCATTACCTGGAGAAGTACGAGGTGTAAATTTCGTAGATTGATTTTTTTTCTGGAAATCTGGCAACGCTGGAGGTAATATTTCTATTGGAGGTTGTGCGCCCACGTTGGGTGAGCATTCTATTAAAATTTGGGCATTGTCGAAGGAACAGTTTTTTTTGCGTCGTTTCTCGTGCGAGCGTTTTGAAAAGACGGTCACGGGTGGAAAAGATTGCAGAGGCTTCAAATTTCTTGCAAAAAGCTGGAGCCAATGTTTCCGTTGGAAGTCATGTGCCTAAGTCTCGTGCGCATTCCGTTAAAATCTGGGCCTTGTCGAAGCAACAGTTTTTTTTGGAGTCGTCTCTAGTGCGAGCGTTTTGAAAAGACGGTCACGGATTGCAAATATTGGAAAAACACGGCAGCAAATTTCTTGCAAAAAGTGGTAACTGATGATGAATCGTGGATCTACGAATACGATCCGGAAACCAAAATGCAAAGCGAAGGGTGGAAATTTCGCAAGAGTCGCTCGAAGATCAAGACCATGCTCATCGTTTTTTCAATTTTCGTGCTTCACCAGTTACCACTTTTTGCAAGAAATTTGAAGCCTCTGTCGTGTTTTTCCAATCTTTGCAATCCGTGATCGTCTTTTCAAAACGATCGCACGAGAAACGACGCCAAAAAAAACCTGTTGCTTCAACAAGGTCCAAATTTTAACGAATGCTCACGAGACGTGGGCACACGACCTCCAATGGAAACATTGGCTCCAGCGTTGCCTGATTTCCAGAAAAAAATTAGTCTACGACTTTATGACCACACCTCGTAGAGTCTTTATCTAATTGCTTAATACATACATGTTGAAAAATTTGACCATGAATATTTGAAGGGTAAGGGAAAAAACCAACGATGTCCATTTTATAGGAAATTGCAAATAATCAGTCATATTGGTAATGTCTGGCCACAAAGACATGCTAAATCGTATGTGAATAAAACGAACGATGTCCGAATAATAAGGCATGAAAGAAAATACCCATACTGGTTTGGACGACATTGTCCGCGCGGTAGGTACTGAAGAAAAACTAAAATAAATAATTAAATTAATTATTAAATTTATTATTGAATTTGATAATAACTTAATAATCTTACGTTAAAATTATTTTCTTAAAAAGTTCACTAAACAGTAGCATAGAGACAAGTAGATCTGTGTCTCCGACGTATCGGCAAGGGAGAAGCAAAATCGTTTAAACATGGTCTAGTCATGGGAGTGCTATTATCATTTTAAATAATTTAATAAAAATAGGAAATTCTTCAGTCCTTACTGACCGACAACTTTATCTATAGCTACAAAAGGAATGCAGGCAAAAAAAATTCTTGGGTTAACAATGTTGTCACATCTATTAAATTTTAATTTAATAACATGTTACCAAGTAAACCCTAAAATTAAATTTACCCATTTAAAATAAATTGTCATAAGTATATAAGAAACTAATATTCTATTATAGTTTCAATGTTCTTAAAACTTTCTTTTCATACTATTTATTTTAGATAATATTTAAATGCAAAATTAAATATTTTTTTTATTAAAGTACTTCTAATCTAAAAATAGGGCAACATGGTGCAATATCAACGGTAACCATGGGTTACCGGTGGCTAGAGCTAATTTGATAGGTGATATCCCAGACAGAGCATGACAACACACGGCTGGTGACACGCCCAATTTGCCTGCGCTGTTCTTGTTCGATATCCGATATGCTTATATGCAGTTGCGTATATTTTACGAAGGGCTAGAGATATTATATTGTGTTATAGTTTATGTTATTATTTTATTGTGTTTTTTTAAAAAGTGTTCGTTGTTTTAAAACTGTAATGATGAATAAATATACCCGTGGTAAAACCCTTCATAGTCAAACACGTGAGGTGATTGCCAACGTGTACAGGGTGTGTGAAGATGAATCACAAACTAATACATTAAAATTACCACTTAAGCCAAAGCTAGAAAGGGTCGCAATGTATACGGGAGTAAGCGTGGGTGCAGTAAAAAACATTCACAAAGAAGATACTGAAAGAAAAGAAAATAACCCTGATCAATTGTTGTCATCTCCTGGCAAAAAAAGGGCCCGTCTCTCTGCTGTCGAAAAAATCGAAGGCTTCGACTTTGGCATTGTTAGGAGAACAATACAAAAGTTTTATTTGGAACTGAAAATGGTTCCAACCTTAAAAAAGTTGCTACAACAGCTGAGAAGTGACATAAACTTTCCGTTTTCCCGTGAAACTTTGAGGCGCATGAGATGTCTTGGGCTCAAATTAAACAGTTCATTAGAGATCGTAATACATCAGGGGATTTTAGTATCTCTAAATTAAGGGAGCTTCTGGACGAAGCAATTGCTTCGGTGACAGCAGTCGATTGGGAAAAGTTTTGTCGACATGTCATCGATATAGAAAATAAGTTTTGGGAAACTGATTATATGATGGAGGTGATTGAACCCATTATAATACAGGTTGGGACTGATGATAGTGATACTGATGATAGTGACAGTGAAGGCGAAGAAGATGAAGATGACGAATAAAGTATGTACTGTTTTTTTTGTATATTTCGCTGATTTGTCGGAAACTATATTTTACGTGTCTTTGACATTAATACGACCAAAGCTGAAAAATCGTCATTAATCGATTAACCATGTAGCTGTTTTTTCGATGTTGAAAGAATGGCATCTTGTAAAACGTAATTATTTAAACCTTCATAAAAGTAATTACCCAACCTACAAGAATTTCCTATTTTTATTACATTATTAAAATAATATTAGTACCTACGCCCATGGGTCGGCCATGTTTTAACAGATATTGCTTTCCCCTTACTGATACCCCGTAGCTATAGACTCGCGTGTCGAACTGTAGGTAAGTATTTTTTTTTCATCAAGGTTTAAAAAATTACTTTTTACAAGATGTAAATTTTTCAACATGGAGAAAAGCAGCTACAGGATTAATTGATTAATGAGGATATTTCAGTTCAGGTCGTATTAATGTCCCTTTCTAGCTTTCGCTTTAGTGGCAATTTAAATATATTGATTTGTGATTTCTCTTCACATACCCTATAAACATTTGCAATCACTTCACGGGTCTGACTGAGAAAGTTTTTATCAGGACACAATGAACACTTATTTATAAAATACAATAACTATTGCCCTTTCTATCTACGCAACTGGGTGGGTACAACCATCAAATATCGGACATCACCGAACAAGCACGATGGCTCATCGGGTGTCTCACGAGACGTATGTGCTATCAACTGTCTGGGCTATAACCTATCAAATTAGATTTAGCTACCTGTAACCATTGACAATAGGCGATGTTGCCATATTATTAGATTAAATGTACTTTAATCAAAAGCATATATTATTTTGAATTTAAATATCAAAATAAACAGTATGAAAAGAAAGTTTTGATAATATTCCAACTATAATAGAATATTGGTTTCTTATCGACTTTTTACAATTTATTATAAATGCTAAATGTAATTTTATGGTAAGAGATTATTAAATTAAAATCTAATATATGTGACAACATTGTGAATCCGAGAAATTTTGCCCGCATCCTTTCGTAGCTACAGATAAACTTGTTGACGTGTACGTTAAACAATGACGAGCATTTATATTTTTAAGACTTGTAACATGAGATTGGGTAATATAAAGTCAGTTTTCTCTGTAAGTCAATTTTGTGACATCATTTGTTTTTCCCCTTACCCTTCATTGATTATATTATACTTTAATTTTTAAACTACTCTGTATAAAAAAAAGTATGGTATTTTTATGAAATAAAAAGGCCCAAACCTTTTCTAAATTTTTTAAACTCTTTTTTTTTATAAAAAATGGCTTTAATGAATTTTACGTCGGAAACGGTTGGAGATGGGTATAAGATATTTGGATTTTTACATAAAAACTAAAAATTCCTAAATATACAGGGCATTGTATTTAGAATAACAATGTTAAGCATAACTTCCGATATAACCGAAAATAACTTTTCTAGTACGCGAATAACTCTGTATGAGTTATGGCTATATACCATCGACCACACTAGACAACATGACAAATCGTATTCGACAAGAAGGTAGCTTAGTAACTTAGTAACTTAGTACTGACAACGTTAAATCGCTTGTGCAAATAATTGTTAAATGTTAAAAAGAGGGGGGGGGGGGGTTGGTCCAGTAGATAGAGATAGTGCGTTTTGCGCCAATCTCCCAAGCTGCTTCTAGAAACAGAAAAAACGTAATACTCTCTACTGGGGTAATTTCGAACATCTCTCAAAGCATGATCGTTCTTGCATGTATTTGTATATACGCCACTGAATTGACTGAATACTGGTATCCGAATTTCGGTAATTCCCCGACCCCGACCGACCGAGTACTAGGTAATGCCAGCGCTGATTGTCTTATCTTTTAGCGCATCGGTATGGTGATTTTTTTTTGTCTTAATAAGGTGAAGGGAGGCCATTCCAGTAACCCCACCTGCACCTGCATATGAAATTTCAATATTGTCATCATGAAGTCCGATAAAATATGAGAAGAACCCCAGAATTTATCCTACGCTCAAATGTACGGAGACCATGTCGACGTGTCATTGCCGCTGTCCTATTGTTCAGCCAAGAACTAGATAAAAAATATCATTTGCACAAAATACACATAATATTTTTGTACCTGGCGTGCAAAATATGGGCACAGGGTAGAGCCTCCAGGGAATCGGCCTCCAAACCATAGGGGGAGCCGCAACCGGCGCAGTTTAAATCTAAATCGTGTTGCAATCGGAAAGCCACCCTTTCGTGGTGCAGTTTGTTGTTTTCGTCGCCCAAGGCGTGGTAGATTTTGGAGAGGCGTATTCTTACTGCTCGTACCAGCAGCTGTAACAAATAGTACATTTCTATTATTTACTTTTATTAAATTCAAACATTAGAAAGAATAATTTCTGGAAGTCTACTTTTTAGAAAGTATCGAAATAAACAAATGCCCATTATTAAATTGTAAATACCCTTTAGTTGAATCGCTGATCTTTTACCGTACCAACATACATGAAAAAAGACTAATAGTAAAATTATTATAGTAAAAAATTATTGTAAAATTTACTATAAAATATAGTATTAATTACGTTTTATTATCAGTAATCCCTACCAATGTATTATTGTAAACATAATTTACAGAAAACTATAGTTAGGATTTCTGATAAATTATACTAGTTTTACCATATTTGCGTAAATCAGGCTTTTCTGATTGATTTATTGTTTTTAAGGTTATGAGCAGTAAGCATTGGCGTCGCTAAACAAAATAAAATGATCTATAATTAAATATGATAAATGAGTTAAATTTATAAAAATATTTCTGTAATAACTAACATAATTTTTACTCAACGTAACATAAATATTAACGATCTGAAGAAGAAAGGCTTAAGACTTCACCAGAACAGTTTTCTCAAACTGTCTACCTCCCATATGTCGAATCAATCACCGACAAACCGGGCTAAGGAGTCTGGAAGAACTATACGATCAAAGGACATCGTACGCAGTCATAAAGCCGAGCAAAGCCACAGATGAGTCACCAGAAAGTGACGAAACGAAACACGAACTGTTCAATTCTTTTTAAGAACAGCGTGGAACACAAACTACGAAGGTAGGCATGGGGGGGCGGCCTCATTGGCACTTGCCCAGTCACCCCAGCATCTGCGGAAAATCAGCCACCTCGGCCTTACAACCGTCTCTGATGAGTCCCAGTAGGACGAAACGACTTCATGAAGACACGAATGAACTAGGTAGTGGCTCCAAGTTGAAACTGGAACATCAGTCCTGAGGAACGGATTTACTCCATTAACTCTCCGACCCGGTTGTAAGGCCGAGGTGGCTGATGTGTAGCGGTGCTGCGGATTTTCCGCAGATGCTGGGGTGACTGGGCAAGTGCCAATGAGGCCGCCCCCCCCCATGCCTACCTTCGTAGTTTGTGTTCCACGCTGTTCTTAAAAAGAATTGAACAGTTCGTGTTTCGTTTCGTCACTTTCTGGTGACTCATCTGTGGCTTTGCTCGGCTTTATGACTGCGTACGATGTCCTTTGATAACTATTAACGGTATAGGTACTCGAATTTATTAGATTGAAAAACCTTTTCGTCAGTGAACATTGCCGCGTTCCACAATTGACAGTCGCGGAATATATAATTTAAGGTGAAAACTATCCAAGACTTTCTACGTTCATCTGTGAGCATTATTTTTTTAAGCAGCTACCCAGTTTTTTTATCTCCGATTTTTTTGGGTCGGACATGCGGGACTGACCAGTACCAGTTTTTCTTCTCAAAGATCCCTTTTGCTCTCAAAGTTGCTTAACTGTTAAAATTGTGTTCTTTCCTCTTCCGCATAAATTTGCTAGTGCCCGTATTTACCACCCACCTTCAATTCCGGCTACTATTTTAACTTTTTCAAGTTCTGTTAAATGGCGAGGCATTTTGAGAATTCTGACAGTGACAGTTTTGTTAACCATAAACTTTTGAAGAAGTAAAAATCAATGTAGATTTATTTACATCATTAAAAATTTAGTGTCCCCATTTTCTATGAATACAACTGTACCTTAGTAAATTTTGATTTCGATATTAATGTTCCTTGGTTTTGTTTCCTTTTAGATTAGCTATCATGTTTAAAATCCGAAAAATCAAAATTTTTGCCATATTACTAGTTTGCCAAATAACTATTGAACGCATTTTATTTACTCAATTTTTTAAATTATTGTAGTCATTTCCACGTCAATAACGGAGGGTCCTAAGTATCTGCCTTTCATTATTTATTTGTTTGTTTTCCTTTCAAAAATTGGGTTCAAAACAAGGGATATGGAACTAATATATTAGGTCAGATATATGTGATTATCCTTTGCTGAAACATTATTGATTTAATTCATTTAGATATCGCGTAAATAAAAATAAAAGAAAATACGATGACGAGTAGATAATAAGTTCGTTCACAACCGGTTACAAATCTTGTTGTGCGCATGTTCGGCCGTGGAAGAGTTTCTAACTGGTTGCCACTTTTTGTCTCTGTGAACGGATACAAATAACCTTCAACTGTCATTTCTGCTTAGTTTAGAGCTAGCCTATCGTTTTGGAAAAGAATAACGGTAAGTAAGTTTAACCAAAACATGTTAAATCTAAGAATCGGCAAAAACAACAAGTCGAAAGTAAACATACAGCCGATCGTGCAAATGCGCATAATTCAAACCCCCAATTCCGCACCAGTACGCGGATTATTCTGACGGTTACAAATCAGTTGACAATCAATACATTTTGCTCTACGAACACAGAATTTTTGGCCAGCGGTCACATATGTTGCTTTTGAGAACACTTTAACCCAACTGCCCAAGCCTCGGGCAGATTTTAACTATTTCGGACTGATCTGCGAACAATTCTAATGTTACGACTTTCATAATAAAACGGCTGGAAAATCCCTTGAAGAAATCGAGTATTTTTTTTCACAATCGATACAGTAGGATCCCCTCGACATTCTGACGCGATTTGTAGGGTCGCCTCATGCGGGGGGAGGGGGCACGCCCCGTAAATCTAACCGCCAACGGATTATCCTAAATAACTCAGCCGGTTTTGTTGCTACAAAAATATGTAAAGGGTAAAATTGAAGAGCTTGACAGAGCGCGTAAGCTCGAATAAGCCCGATCCCGATATATCAATGAGTTCGGGAATTATCGCGATTTTCAACTACAAAAAACAATAAAATTTAATTAATTATATCTCGAGAAGGGGCGAAGATAGGGCATCAATTTTTCGCGAATCAACGGGTGACACCGAGTATTTTGATAGGCCGGAGGCTGGGGGGGCGGTGGAGCAATTAGAAGGGGAGTTATGGGTGGGAAAAAATATTACATAAATGCTAATAAGTAGTTTATTAATCTAGCTACGGAGATCAGGCCCGATTCAATTTGTTAATTTTTCTTATCAGCTACGAGGGGGGATTGACGAAAAAATTTTATTTTCGCAAATGCGCGCTTGGCGTGGCATACAAGAAATGGCCACTTTTTAATATCTCCGAAAATACTTTATATATATTATGTTCAATTTTGGCATGTGTTAATAGGATATAGAACTACATACACTACTACAACTACTATTTTAGTTATTTTAATTATTCAATTGTTCCACCAGTGCAAGCATGTCCTCTGATATTTTTTACAGAAAAGATGGTACGCTGCTGATATTTTTCCATGTGGATTAGCCTGGCCAATTCTACATGAAAACGTTCTCTTGAGTTTTTCTGGTCAGACGCACCATTCTTGATTGAAACCACTAAATTCATATTGAAACTCATTATTATTAACATTGAAAAAATAATTAATTATCTATTTTGTTTCATACAAATTGTTGGAGTGGGCAATTCGATGCAAAGATAGGCGGAAGCACGCCTTTTAAGTGAAGGTGACCATTTCCAACAATTTCTGTGAAACAAAATTGATAATTAATTATTTTATCAATGTTAATAATAATGCGTTTCAATATCAATTTAGTGGTTTTAATCACGAATGGTGCGTCTGACCAGAAAAACTCAAGAGATCGTTTTCATGTAGAATTGACCAGGCTAATCACAAAAAATATCCATATGGAAAAATCTCAGTGGCGTACCATATTTTTTGTAAAAAATATCAGAGGACATGTTTGCAGGGACGCCACTGGTGGAACAATTGAATAACTTTTGTAACTAAAATTTGTGGTTCTATATCCTATTAACACATACCAAAATTGTGCATAATATCTAAAATATATTAAGATATTAAAAAGTAGCAACTTCTTCTATGCTGCGCCAAGCGCGCATTTGAGAAAAAAACATTATTTTGCCAATCCCCCTCGTAGCTAATAAAAAATGAACAAATTGGATCCGGTCTGATCCCCGTAGCTCGATTAATAAACTACTTATTAGCATTTATGTAATATAGATAAAGAGATAAAATTAATTAAATTTTATTGTTTTTTGTAGTTGAAAATCGCGATAATTCGCGAACTCATTGAGATATCGGGATAAGGTTTATTCGAGCTTACGCGCTCTGCCAAGCTCTTTAATTTTGCCCTTCACATTTTTTTTGTATCATGAAAACCGGCTGAGTTATTTTCCATTTCCCGTTGTAGGTTAGATTTACGGGGCGTGCCCCCCTCCCCCCGCATGAGGCGTCCCCTAGAAATCTTGTCAGAATGTCGAGGGGATTCGACTGTATCGATTGGGAAAAAAAATTACTCGATTTCGTCAAGGGATTTTCGTAAACCGGATCGACTCCACTACCAACGAAGTTTTAATTTATCTTTTCTCTTTTCAGGCATGAGAATTTACCTGAAATCCTACACTTACCTTAGCACCAATCGAACTCGCCACCTCCAGCAATCTAGTGTTAAATTCTAACGGTCTACAATTACAAATCTTATGTTGTAGCCTCAAAGCTTCTAAACACCTCGCGGCCCCGTCCATGGACTCCATTTGTATAACTCTATCGCCCATCGCGGCGGCGGAACCCATGGCGGCTTCGTATTGACGAAAGGCTTTCTACAAAAAATAAGAATTTAGTAACAAAGATATTTTCAGGTAGATTACTTGGGACAAGAAAATTCTTCAGCTAATTGGACTATTTTTATTAGTATACCCACTTCCCAAGTATTTCAAGAACAATTAATTGTACCTATTTCAGATTTTTCAGTTTCAGAAAGTACACGGAAACAAGACTATAGTATAATTATTACAGTAAAGATTTTATTGTACGATTTTCTATAAAATATACTACATTTTTATTAATAAATAATCCGTCCCAAAATTACCCGTACATAAATTATAAAAAACTATAGTTAGTATTTCTAATCAATTTAGTCCTATCAAGTAAATACTAAAATATATATGCATGAACACATCGACGAATGCATGCAAGTCTGACAATCTGTGGTAAAAAACTGACTGCTTTTCATGTGAAATAATCTGTCGCTGCTTGACTTTCGGCATGCGTACCGTGCTGATTGGCGTGACACAGTGTGTGACAAAAAAACGTGCCAGTTATCATTATTTTGTTACTTTACCGAAGTATAGTACGTGCAACAACATTCGACTTATCAAAGAATTATTCTCCGTTGATCCTCAGAATATATTCATACTACGGAATATTTGTAAATAATAAGATTTTTAATGAGCGGGTCGAGCTCAACCGTTATACTTACATTAATATCAGACTTTTTTCTATAAATATCACCCATAATTCTTATACTTCTTGCATAGGTAGCTTGATCACCAGACACTAAGGCAAGTCGTGTAGCTTCCTGAAAATAATTAAACACTTTTGTTGATGTTTCATGGTCTTTTAAATTGCAGTAATCAGCTATGTGTAAAAAGTTGTTTGAAAACTTTTAAAGTTAGTCGAAAAAAAAAGTTTTACCTACATAAAGATTGCGTTCTAAAAATCGACAAACCTAAAATAGGTTTGAATATAGGATAAAGTGCCGTAAGATTTAAATAATTTCACACAGAAAATTAAGTCTTTATACAGGGTGGCAACTATTTAATTGACCATTATTAACCTTCATTCTTTCATATCTTTTTGAACAATTATTTCCATATAATAAAAATGATGAGAAATGTTCTGCAATACAGAGAATAGTAAAATCACATCACAAGCACGAAAATATATGTTCAACAGGTGCGCAACATACAACTGGTAAATGTTGAACATTGTTTATTAAGTAAGGCAGACCTTAAACATGAATAAACACTCGATAATTTACGTGAAATCCGCGTTGTAGATGTACTGTCCCTCTAGCGTATCAAAGAAGATTCAACGGGTTCCAACAACCAACGTCGAAAAAGGCGTTGTGATGTGGCATCACCGCTAACCTACCGACCTACATCTTACACTTGTTAAGTGAAAACAGATATGTGTGCATGTAGGTAATTGTTAGGCTATTCAGACTGTCGACTTAAAACATAAATAGGCTTTTTCTAGGAAACACAAGGAGTCGCCAATTTAAAAATAATAAACCATTTCCATAACACCGTGTGTGGATTCCTTAATATTTTTTGTGTCCTACAATTAAAAATATTATGGCTGCTTGGAACTATAAATATTTTAAATTTGGTTGTGTTTAGTGGTAATGCACTACGTCAATTAATTATCGAATATTGAAAAATTCACGTCCTAATTAATAAGCTGTTATTTCGTTAATAATGAACCTAATTTAATAAGTTTTAACTCATAGAAAATAGGGCAAAATCAAGATGCATATACAGGGTGTCCGCTAATTAATGGTACATGGAAAAGCCACAGACTCTTTACGTAAAAATATTAGGATTTAATTATACTCAACTATATCCGAAAGTAACCTATGAGGAAACAAATGAAATTTAGAGATGCAGTTGCTATGAAACCTTCATGTTGTTATTTATTTGTTGATTATTGTGAGATAGCTGTGTGAGTTATTTCGAATTCCGATTAGGACGAAAGGTACCTGTTTCGCCTAATTGGTCGTAAATATTTTTGAAGATCTCAAAATCAGGTTGTAGGATAGAGTTCCGTATATCGTCTCTGGGCACCTCGTCCATTAAAATTTTGCCTGCGCGCATGCATACAACATATCCAGCATTTCTGCATTTGAAAACAAATTGTGTCTCGGCATTGTTACTTAAGGATTCATAGCAACTGCATCTCCAAATTTCATTTGTTTCCTGAAATTTTAATTTAAATAATTGGGCAGGGTGCACTAAACAATTCGAATTCATATATCTCCCAAACGGTAACTCTGGGCGACCTTACCTTAGTATACCTTTTTGCGTAATAACGATGAGGAACTATTATTTTCACTAAGAACTTAAATACACTAAGGCACAAAAAAGTTATGACCGAATAAATGTTCGAAAAATGCCGCAGACAGCGTACATGTACCATCGTGCCGATAATATACTAGGACAGGAAAAATTCTTATTTTCTCCTTGACTATTAGGAATTATTTACTGTCAAGTCTGATACCAGTAAAATGTCATATACAAATTTTACATGTCAACATAGATTGTCACTTTATCATTAACTTGTCAAGCACATTTTTTTTTAATATGCCACAATTGACCCCCTGCAAAAGGCTATTATCTACAGTCCGTTGCGAGATGGTGCTTTCATTAGGAACATTGCAGACGAACTGGAATTAAACAGAAATACCGTGTTATTGGCAAAACAAAAAATTGCAAGGCATCGAACTATTATTATTTCAGATTCCCCTAGATTGTTTGCTAAAGATGAAAATAGAAGAATAATAATTATCAAGAAGTAATAAACAGGAATGTTCTATGACTACATATTAAAAAAAGTTGTTGCTACGACAAATTTTGTGTTTGTATACTTTTTTACTTCCTGTTAAAATTGTTTTTTTATTCAGTTTTATTTTAATTTTTTGATGACATAAAATATGCCTACTTTAAATAAATCATTTGACTTTTACTTAATAAAAAATGCGTAATACATTTAAGTTAGTCCATATAAACTTCCGCTCAACTTGATAAAACCAGTAACATATTTTGATGCCACCTCGTATCGTAAAATACAAACCTTAAATTATGTAACCTAGGTTACTGTCTAAAAGTTAGGTGTTTTTACCTTTACAGCTGTCGAGATATGTATTTCCGTTCCCAGTTTTGAGATTTTGCTGTCCTAGTTTTTTATCGGCACGATGGTACATTAAAATTTCACAAAAAAATCAATTTCTCGGCCTAAAAACTCATAGAATTTTGTACAAAACGTTGGTTTCTTTCAAAGTTATTAGAGAGAAACAAAAATGAAGTTTAAACTTTAACACCCTGTATCTCAGTCAATATCAACTTTCGGATATAGGTAAGTATAATTAAATCCTAACATTTTTACATAAGGAGTCTGTGGGTGCGGACACCCTGTATATTTGCTAAAATTTAAAATGAATTTAATTTATTTTTAGAGATTAGAGATATATCTAGGTTAGGCACTGACTCAAAAGAATCGCCATGTCACTAGAGGTATAAAAAAAACACTTCTTCTAAATAAGCTATATAGAAAAAACTTTCCGTAAACAATCACTTTTGGCTTTTGCTAGGTTAAAAATAAAAATCATACATAATACAATTTCTTGTCAGATAATACATTTTTGTTATGTGAGTTACATACACTGGTTCCGCACACTTAGCAGTTCTCAGGCTCATCATTCCTAGAAACATCGACTTGCATTTCATGCCGAGATGAGACTTTATTTTAGTTATTACGATTATTTCTTTGGCCAGATTCTGTTCAATACAGTCGATGTCTTTAAATTATAAAATTTAAATAATAAATTGTTTTTTTTAAACACCATCATTTAGAAGCTATAGAAGGAAACCCCCTTTTTTGTACACATCATGTTTTAGTGTATTAATACACAAGTGTTTAACAAAACCAGTTTACACAGATTAAATTAATTTCAAACGAACAACTAATCATTTTATTTAACTTTAATAACCACCCCCTATAACTTGCAGTCCAAACAACCTGACCAACTACTAAATAAGTTGGTCACCATGTTTTTAATGGTATAGAATACTTTAGTTCTACAACAGTTTGAAAGGAACCAGAGCTGGGCAAATACTTTTTAAAAGTATTTAAATACTAAATACTAAATACTTAATTAAATTCAAAAGTATTTAAATATTAAATACTTTTTGAAGTAATGAAGTATTTAAATCTTAATTACAAAAAGTATTTAAATACTTTTTAGGTTTAAATACTATATTTAAATACTTTCTAAGTATTTAAATACTTTCTAAGTATTTAATTACTTTTAAGTATTTATAAATACTTTCTGAGTATTTAATTACTTTTTTTTTAAATATTTATAAATACTTTTAAGAATGAAACACAAAATTTAAATACTTTGTAAACAATTACAGTCGAACCTCTATAACTCGAACCTCTCTTTAACTCGGGTTTGTTCGGGTTATTTGTACATTTTCCAAGATTTCTATGTACATATTTTAATGGTACTTACATAGACATAATGTATGTAATAAAAAAAATGTTTTGGAATATTCATGTGGTTTTCCCTTCTCTCTTCCAACTCTCTGTAACTCGATCTTTTTTGGTTGTCCCTTCAAGTTCCAGTTATAGAGGTTCGACTGTAATTACTTTTAAAAATATTTAAATAGTATAGTAGTATTTTTGTCTCCTCTAAGTAGGCAGTTGAATAGGTAGGTACCTCAATCTTCAAAATATTTTAGAATCAAATAAGATTTAACACCAATAAAAAGTGTGTTTTGTAATATTTTATTGGTATTGACAGTAAATTTTAATTGAAAAACCACGACAACATAAACTTAAGGGTACAGGAATAAAACAGGAATTGTCCATATTTATCGAAATCGAGATTACTAGCGCAACCTGTTGGCACATGTTATTACTTTCCATGGTCAAAATATTAGCCGAATAAAACTAGGAACGTCTGTAGAAATTAGAGTCAAAGTTTTACTGTACTGAAATAAAACTAGGGATGTATTGTCCATACTAAAAAATGCATTTTATCTCAAAACTCTGATTTTCTGACAATCCTTATTTTATCCCTGTATTCTTCAACTGATAACATAACAAAAGACTTTCTACCTAAACCTAATTACTCAAAATTTGTAATGCAAGAATAATAATTTATAATGTAATGTTTTAAATGTTCGTTGCGTTAGCTTTCATAAGAACAAGATTTTCGAAATTATCGTCTGATAAAGCATGTCGTCGTGGCGTATTAATGAATGTTGCAAATGAAAACATTCTTTCAACTGGGGCAGATGAGGGAAGAGTAGTGTTATATTTCAAAAATAATTTGTTGATAATGGGATATTTTCTCAGCATTTCTATGTCTGTTTGTGAGTCTTGCATATATTGTGAATGCTTTCACAGTGGGGACGATTTGCTTCCGTGAGAGAAAATGCAATGTAGTTAGTCTTTTGTACATTAAGTACATTCTTTTGTGATATGATAAAATTAAGCTGCAAACTTGAAGCTGAATTATATTTTTAAAAAACACACTTTAATAAATACAAAATACATTAATAACTATCGTATATTACGTAACATGTGCTAAGATTATCGTATTTCTTTTAATTACTTTTGCCTGATTTCTCCAGTTTTTTTTTCTGTTTCATCGTATATGGGGGGTAATTACAACCAAGGCCCCCCTCCTTTTATACGCGCCTGCATGACCTATTTTCGAGATTCCTACGCCATTGATCAGGATGAACAGCTATGATTTTCGGTCCAGAATCATTTGATTTCTGTCCATCAAAGCTACCATTTCGTTCCTTCCACTTGTGTCGGCATCGTACGGAAACTATCTTTCACTTCCTGACACTCGTGATAAGTGCAAACTTAGAATTTTCCACATGAACCATATTTAAATAGAAAACAGTACTTAAATAACCCAAATACTCCAAAAAATATTTAAATACTAAAAAAATATTTAAATACTCAAAAAGTATTTAAATGCTAAAAAAGTATTTAAATACTCCAAAAAGTATTTAAATACTGAAAGGAAAATAAAAAAAGTATTTAAATACTAAATACTTTTGCAAAGTATTTGTGAAATAAATACAAATACCTATTATAAAAAATACTCAGTATTTAAATACAAAAAAGTATTTAAATAAAAAAAGTATTTGTGAGTACAAATACAGCCCAGCTCTGAAAGAAACCTATTTTTAACTTTGGCATTTATCTAGGTGGAAAGTGATATTTACCCGGGTGGAAAGCGATCACTTTCCACACGGGAAATGTGAACATTCATCGAATAATAAAAATGACTTGACCACTTGACGTTTTTGTTAATTTCTTAATAGTGGCGACGCTTTTGGTTATACAGGGGGTTTACTTTGTTAATTTCCGACACAGTTATATTTGTCACATAAAACATCATTTGCATTTAAAATTTATGGTGCTAAAATGTTTCATTCCTGTCTCGAGAAATGGTCAACGCGGTGTTACGCGCCTCGGTAAGCCCATCCTCTTCTCTCGACAAAAATTAAACCCTTTCCACCTCGGTGTGTAATATACTAACTATTACCGTGCAGAGTGGAAACATTAAACTTACAGAACAGTAATCGTGTGCGTCTCCCAGTTCGCCCTGTTTTCGAAGTGCTGAGGCCATTTGAAGAAGAGCAGCTCTGAAAATACCAAAGATCTTGTAAAACTTCAGATAGAAAACTGTACATTTGTAGTCTGCGCAACGAATACAAACAGTCTTTCCCATCTCTTTCGGTCATTATTGCAGCATAGCCACATTTACATATTTATCGCAAAGGTATCTTGCAAAATTCCAATTAAAAATTTGTTAATTTGACAATTACCACTGATTTAAGGTTAATCCGCAATTGCTCTTAAAATAAATTTATTTCCCAGTAATTTTATTAGATACTGTGAAAAGGCGATGAGAGATTCTTGAAAAAAATATTATTGTACTTAAAAGTATCAAACGAATCTTGAACTAATCCGACTCCACTCTGACAACATCTATTTTTATTTTACTATGCGCTAGGGTCCAAGAGCCAAACTATGAATGGGTAAACAGCTCGTAAAAACCGATTACACCGTTGGTGCTGTGTTCTAAAAGAGTATTAATATATTTTGGTTGTTTTGTCTTTTTTTTTGTGATTATTGGTGAAAAATCGTCTTTATTATAAACAATCATGGTGCATTCATGTCTACTTTGTAAATGAGTGGATAATTTAAATAAGGATTTATATTTTCATCGATAAGTATGGTTATATTTTAATAGTTAACCATTTGATATAACCAGACTTTAACATTATTGCCATTCAGCCAACAAACATGTAGTTAGTTCTCTCTTCCACCCATTACGGATTTGCAATAACATTTCACACAATCTACAGCTTCATTTTCCAAGAGTTTTATGAATGGATTATTGGACCAGTGGAAAACTCATATCTTTATAATACTCTACGGTCATTTTCACAGTTATATCATAATTTATCATAAAGTTTATTATGAACGAAGATTATAAAGAGTTTTTCAACGGTATGAATTCATTGAGGCGTGAGTGGATGGATTAATGTTTAATTCCGGTCGATATACAGGGTATATAAGCTTACACTTTTTTAACATGACAAACAATATGTTTACATTTGTCACGAATATCGCGAGCTATGTTTTCAAACGAGTTCGGACTTGTAACTATTTACCGCGTTTGGGCATACTTGACTTTAATACGCCGGTTCATTTACTCAAATTGAAAATTCAGTTACTGGAATATGTTCCGGGCGTAACGATGATTTCTCAAAAGAATATGAGTTTGAAAGGTCCGAAGAAAAATATCTTACAAATAACAGTATAGGCAGGTGCTGCTATAATAGTGCCAATATCTATTTGGATGGCAACTGATATATCAAAAAAGTTCAAGCCAGAAGTGTCTACTAATAAACAGCTAGAAAAACATGAATGCACCAATCTACCTGGCAGCCCGTGTACTTAACTACTTACCTGTGATGTCTTGAATTTAGATCACCCAGTTGAAGAGATCGCGACAAATCGTAAGCCTTAGAAGCATATTTGGCACTTTTGTCGGCGTCCTGAAGTCTACTAAATAATTCGGATAAACCTACATATACCTAGAAAACATTACAAACAAAACACTGATGAATTAGAAAGTAACTTAGCAATACTGATAACTATTCTCCGGTTACAAGAATAATAGCGAAGAATTTGTAGAGCCTCGTCTTTTACTTCGATCTTAAATTTAATAGTTATTTATGTACCAAGGGCATTAAGTAGACTATAATGCCCGGAAGGCGAAAGCAACCCTGTACCCTGTACAGGACTTCAGACTATCATTTTTGGGTAGTTTTACAGGGTATCTCCGTTATTAGTAAAGATAGAAGGATGCGGTATTCGCAGCACTGTACTACTTTTTTGTCAAACAGAAGATGACGTAATCAGAATTTTTCTAGGCCGCCTTGTTTTTGATATACGGGATGCTTTTAAGATTTATGCATTTTGACCCCCCCCCCCCCCATATCTCGGTTACCCCGTAATGTATCAAAAAGAAATAAAATGTTCTTTTTGTAGTTTTGTACGTAGAATCCAGTATATACCATTTTTTTTAGTAGGCCATGAAAACAAACAAAAGAACACAGTCCTATGTGTCATAATAAAAAAGTCTTCTAATTCTGTCAGAGCATTCAGGTTCTCTAAGTTGTTTTAAAATTTCTAATTAATAGTGAAAAATCAGTTTGTCCTAATTATGGCAGAGCATGTAAACTTTGAGAAATACGACATGCTCGTTTGTTATATCCAGTGTACAGGTCGACAACTTTAACTGTAGCTACAAAAGGAATGCGGGCAAAAAAATTTCTTGGGATAACAATGTTGTCACATATATTAAATTTTAATTTAATAACATGTTACCAAGTAAACCCTAAAATTAAATTTACCCATTTAAAGTAAATTGTCATCAGTATATAAGAAACTAATATTCTATTATAGTTTCAATGTTCTTAAAACTTTCTTTTCATACTATTTATTTTAATATTTAAATGCAAAATAAAATATGTTTTCATTAAAGTACTTATAATCTAAAAATAGGGCAACATGGTACAATATCAACACTAGCGTCTAGGGACAGGGAGTGCACCTGTCACTACGCATGCGTGGAATTTTCAAGGTTTATTCATGTGAGCCAAGTGAACGCATTGTCGACGTCGGTAATATTTGGCTTATTACGTACAAACCGGCATCCAGGCCGGATTGCTAGCCCACTATAGTGATAACCAACCGTCACAAGAATAATGCATTCAAAATCTCGTAAATTGCACACGACAAGTTTTTTTGCATTTAGTTATTCGCGGGTCGATATATACGTTCAAAATTAAACAGTTTAATTTTACTTGGTAAAAGTATTTATTAAACTGTTTAATACCACTTATGATAGAAATAAAAATATAACGAACTTACCGCGAGAGCTGCAGTCGACCATTTATTTGACGAGCCGGCTTCTTTACAGTCCAATCAAGTACGACACCGCCAGGGCGGCATCGATCTAATTATTTTACGAACCGGCGTTTTATATCTGCTCGCAAAAAATAATATAGTATTATAGATTCTTTAAGAGAGGATTTTTATTTGTATGGGAATTGGATCAGAGAATAAAATATCAACGCCAAATAAATCAATAAAAACTTTATTCTCGTTAAATTATTTTACTTCAAGTGAGGATCTATACAAACAATACCATTTTTTAACAGTTAACCAGTTAAAAATTCTTGAACAAAGTAAACTAATACATTGTGTACAAACTAATCTGCTGAAAACAAATTGATATAAAATCAAAGGACTTACACAACTATGCGAGAACCAAGATTCACCTTACCATAGAAGCATTCAAGTTTATAATAACCTTTCCGCCACAACTTTTTCCAGGACAATATAAGATAATTTATTGCATTTGCTCCATTTATTATTCATTTAGTCCCCTGTTTGCCCCTATTACGAAAAAAATGCAACTTTATCGCTGAAAACATATTTATTATTATTATTATTATTATTATTTACCAACCCATTTTAGCAAATTTAAGAGTTAAAGGGTTGCAACCCACTTCAGCAAATTTAAGTGCAATGACTTAAAAACTAAATAAAATTAAAATTACAAGAGCAATACATTAAAAATGTACAGTACAGTGTTCCAGATCTTGTGTTACTGATAGGGACATGCAGATTGATCTTTGAAAGTAAGTAGGAGCAGTCAGTTCTGTAATTGAAAAGGTTGTAAATAAACCTAAGGTCAGGTTTCAAGTGTTAACAAGTTTAGTTGGGATTGTAAGATCTGGTAATCGGGTGCAAGATTGTTTGTACAGGAAATATAAGGTAAGAATTAGTGCTGTATAGTTTTATACCGGAGGGAAAACTTTTTTATTTGTGGGTTTATGAAACCTTATAAATACTCCTGCTTGTGCTCAATCGATCAAAAAGCGCATATATTAATTCTCAAATTTATATACCGAGTGATTACTCTATTAGTATTACTCTCTAAAAGCTTTGTAGTATACGTTTTTCGAGTTCGGCCGTTTCAAAGGAACAAAAATTAAATAAAAAATGCCAGTCCCTGTACATTTAGGCAATAAGTCAAAATATTGGTTGGAGGTGTAGCTTTTCAACCCCAACAAATTTTACTATTTACTTTTTATTGTATCTTTACACATAAGGGTACTTTGCTCCCAGTTATTGTTCATATTTCTTTAAATTCTGAACACCCGGTATATAAATTTGAGGAAATAATATGCTTTTGGGTTGTTTCAGCACAATTAGCAGGGTTCTTATGGTTTTTTTTTTAATTTTTTGGTGGAAAAAAGTCGTCGCTGTGGTTCCAGGCCCTTGTTATAAGGAATGCCACAGGACGACGTAGGAACGAAACTCCCTTCTTGGTTCTTCACCGCAGCAAGAGTGGGATCTAAGGGAGCTAATATAGACTTAACGACATCTAGTTCCTCCCTAGAGTTGGCAGCAGAGACTGATTTTTGAAATCCTTGTAAAATTTCTTGCTTCTCTGGCTGCCAGTCAACTTGCATAGGTTGTTGTTTCTCTTTAGTAACTGATTTTACTAGTGCCGTTACTTCCTTCTGGTCATCATTTTCAGACTCAATGACTAGGCTTCCTTCTATAAAAAGTATTGATAAAAATTAATTTTATTAACAGTTAAAACAGTTTCAAAAATATGATTAATCAACCTTTCAAATCGAAAATTAACTTTTACCACATGTCTACTGTCACCCATGAACTAGCCCGCCAATTGGATTTATTTGAAAAGTCCATTTTAACTGACACCTGCACAAAAACCGACACCAGAACAATTTTGTAAAATTTATTTGACCAGACGACACCCGGTATAAACTATAACTACAACAGTATAGATAAGTAACATATTAATTAGCATAATCGTGGCTTGATTAACTAACAGACACCAACCAAAACCCAAACAAAGTGGAGTAAAAAATGTATATACCTATATTATTTTATTTTGTAGTTCAGTAACGTATTTCAGGTAAAGAAATATACTTGTTCCTAAAAAAAACATAGATTTAAGCAAATATTAGTGGCTTGCTATCGGCAAACTTTCTTAACGGAGCTGAATTTGGATTATTATAGTATCCTTTTAAAAATTTCACTTTAAAAAGTATACCAAGTGTACAGATAACAAGCCTCTAATAGTTTATCCCTGATGGGGAGAATGGTCCAAGGTAACTTTCGCGAAATATGGCTTTCAACTACTAAAATATTATATTACCTGCTTCCATTTGAAATTTTACTCCATCTGCTTCATTCTCCAGAGAAATACTTTTCCGATATCTACAAACTAGATGGACGTGCTTGCACATATTCCATTTAACAGCAGAGTCTAAACAAGTGCACGAGTACCTGTGAATGCATGCCTCACACTCTGAACAAAGCAATTTGCAAGCACATTCTGCTTGTCTTTCTTCTATAATATATATTGCATTTGAAGATTGCGAGGAAACTTGCCACCCTGTTTCCATTTCCAAGACCGAATCCAATTGTAATACATCTGCAGTTTTATGACGCTTTCTTAGATCCTTAATTTTGCTGCATAATTTCCCCTTGTTAAATGAAATAACTCTGTCAAAAACTTTATCACGCACAAATTTTAAAATTGCATCTATGGTTTGTGGATCTTCTGACAATGACTGTACAAAATTATGCATCATAGTGTAAAATACGGTGACATCTGTCTCTTGTAACAATGTTTGCAGCTTTTCGTCAACAACAATCTATTAAAAAACACATCATTACTAAAAAAGAAGCTATAAAAATGAAAATAAAAAAACTTTTAAATTTTGAATACAGGGTTTGGCGGTAATTTTTCAACAAAATTGTGCTACTTATTTTCTTAATGGCGCACCTTGTATATTAGTCCATATTTGGATTTTGTGGATAAACCTTAGAATTTTTTACATTCAATAACACCATAATAATATGGCTATATTTCACTATCTTTCAAAGCTTAACAGATTTTGAGAGGCTGTAATTAGTAGTTACTTAAGGAATAAATAAATTACCTGCTTTTCCTTGCTGGCAATTTTATTCAAGTTTTTCTTCCATGCTCGTTTCACGTGCCACGTACAAAATAATCTGTAATTTGTATAAACAATATAGTAATTGAAAGACATTATAAAACTAATACTATACCTAAACTCTGCTGGAAACATTATTTGGATCCAGGCATTATAGTATGATTCGGCCATGTCCGACATAAACACTTTAGGCTTAAGTTGCATTTGGAGGCGATCTCTAATGCAAGAAAAAAATAATCTCATTACTTCTTCATCTGCACGATTAGAGATTAAGAATGCGCAGGGAAATCCTTCTCGTAAATCGTCTAATATCAATAGAGTATGTAACTCAAACCCATAGGCATTAAGACCATGGGTCCCATCAAGACATACACAATCTTGGCTGTATTTCTGCATCATTTCCACTTGGCCTTGTGTCATTATCACCAATATAAAATCTTCTTTTTTTAATTTTGAATTTTCTTCGCACATGATATCCTGAGGCTTATAACACAGAACACTTCCATTGCTTTTCATCTCTTCCACCCAAGCTTCAACACTAACTGCATCATTTTTGTGGCGGATGGATTCAGAGTTTAAATTAAAACTTTGTTCAATGTTAAAGAGATCCTTTTTTGTCAGTAGATGCTCGCGTTCAAGTTCACAATTAAGAGAATCTCGAATCCCATCTAAAATTGTGGGAAAGGGTATTTTTGCTGCTATTTTTGCTGCAAACTTTTCCCTTTCCGGCCTACTTAATGGTAAATGTCCTAGATCATCAGTATGGCCTACATGAGTTTTGGTAAATGCTACGTAACATTTGCCATCATCTTTCGCAAGAACTAATTTTATTCCAGCTGGACAAAAGCCGTTCATTTTATTGCTGCCTTGGGTTTTTAAATGCCTGATGTTATTTCCTCTCCTTTTGTACGTGCCCGATCGATGGCAAATATAATTCGAAACTATGGAATGCTGCGAATAGCATGATCCTTCCCATTTTACAAAAGAACTTTCTTCTTTATGCTCCATTTGTAACTTCCAAGTTTCAAACTCGGCCATTGTCGAAAATTCCAAATTTTGGCACTCTATTTTGATAGCATGGATTCTTTCCAAATGATCAGTCAAATTCAGTTTTGTTGCCTCTTGGCATTGACATAAACAACATTTGAACGATGAATTTGTATTAATTACAACAGATGTTGTATAATGAATGTTTTTTAAATGTCTTTTTAAAGATGAATGCCTAGAAAAGGACTTATTGCATTTATCGCACCTTGCACTTTGTTTATTGGTCTGTTCCATTATAACAATCTTTAAACAATATGAGTGAAACACAAAGATATTACAAACTGTTAAACCCGTACTAGTCACAAGTCACATGCGAAATAACGAACGAATAACTGAGGTTATGTTCTTTATTTTAGGCGGGACAATCAACCTCACTCAAGACAATTGAGACGTATGCGCTTACTTGACTCACATGAATACTCTCATATATTCTTACGCATGCGTAGTGACAGGTGCACTCCCTGTCCCTAGACGCTAGTCAATATCAACGGTAACCATGGGTAACTGGTGGCTAGAGCTAATTTGATAGGTTATATCCCAGACAGAGGATGACGTCACGCGCCTGGTGACACGCCTATAAGTGCCAACGTGCTTGTTCGGCGATGTCCAATATGTTTCATCCAGTTGCGTAGTGATAGGGTTTGTTTTAAAACTGTGATAATGAATGAATATACCCTAGTAAAACCCTTCATAGTCAAACCCGCGAAGTGATTGCCAATGTGTACAGGGTGTGTGAAGAGGAATCACAAATTAATACATTTAAATTGCCACTTAAGCGAAAGCTAGAAAGGCTCGCAATATATACAGGAGTAAGCGTGGGTGCAGTAAAAAACATGCACAAAGAAGATACTGAAAGGAAGAAAATAACCCGAATCAATTGTTGTCATCTCCTGTCAAAAAAGGGACCGTCTCTCTGCTGTCGAAAAAATCGAAGGCTTCGACTTTGGCATTTTTAGGAGAACAATACAAAAGTTTTATTTGGAACTAAAAGTATTTCCAACCTTAAAAAAGTTGCTACAACAGCTGAGAAGTGACATAAACTTTCCATTTTCCCGTGAAACTTTGAGGTGCATGTTGAAATCAAATGGATTTTATTGGCGAAAATGCCAAAATAAGCGAGCAATATTAATGAAAAGGCCTAATATATTGCACTGGTGATACAAATATATTCATGCTATGAAAAATATATATTATTACATTATTAAGATAATAATAGCACGCCCATGACTCGGCCATGTTTTATAAGATATTGCGTCCCCCTTACCGATACCGCGTAGCTATAGACTTGCTTGTCGAACTGTAACGAAAATGCAGATGGAGCATTAGAAGTGTATTTGAATATGTAAATATAAGCCTTTATGTAGTAATTCTATGAAATTTATAAATTTTCTTAAACTACTTGTAGATATCCCTAAAGACGACAACCGGATAAACGATTTTTTTCAAGAATAAAATCAAATTTAATAGAACACGGTTCATTTTCTAAACCTCGCCCTAAAATCTACCACAAGGATAATCGCGAGACTGATGAAATAAATGTGTTAGCTTCAATTGAAACAAATTCAAGTAGTTCTTGCAGAAAAGTTGAAGGTTCGGTCGGAATGATTAAATCAAGAGTGCAAACATTCCTAAAAAAACACAATTTTAAACCATGTAAATTGTACAAAACTTACATCCTGGTGATGCACAGCGCCGTATAGAATTTTGCAATTGGTATTTACAAAATCTGAACAGGGGAAACAATTTTGAAAAAACCGTTATATGGTCTGATGAGGCTCATTTTTTCAGTGCTGGCTGGTGTGAAACATATCTAAGGCATAATGGAGAACAATTTGAGCATGAGGGAGTTCAATAAATTTTTAATTTTTGTGTCTAATTTTTTTAATATCCGTCATGGCCTACTAAAAAAAAATGGTATATTTTTGAAAAACGTATATTTCGGGACTAATACTAAGACTAAAAATAAAGTGTTATATATTTTTGAGAAGCTTGTTACAAACTAAATTATATTATTAAAAAATATATAGGGTGACCCGTTTAAAACAAATTTGTTTATTTTCCTTGAAAACTACTGAATGTAGAAAAAATCTGAGTACGTTGGTTGGTTGGTTGGTTAAAGGCGGGGGTCGTTTTAAAGGCCCGAACTTCTATCACTGCAGCCTTCCGGCTTATTGTGTACCCCGATCTTGTTAGAAGATGTTTGTTCCTTCTATGAGGTCCAGTAACCTTCTACCAAGTTTGTCATGTGGGAGATTGTCACCACATTGTATGTTCCCGAAGATATTTTGTCTTCTACGAGACAGTGCTGCGCAGCGGTATATTATGTGTGAGGCGGTTTCATCCTCTTCGCTGCAGAGTCTGCATTCAATGGATTTTATTTCTTTTTGATACGTTACAGGGTAACCGAGATATGGGGGGTGTCCCAAAATGCACAATTCTCAAAAACATCCCATATATCAAAAACAAGGCGGCCTAGAAAAGTTATGGTTACGGCATCTCGTGTTTGACAAAAAAGTGCTGCGAAAACCTCATCCTTCTATCTTTACTAATAACGGAGAGACCTCGTAAAACTACCAAAAATCACAATGTCACGGTGATTACTGAAACAGTAATGATGGCTTACTTTCAGGAATTGGTATGTAACCCTTTTGCTCATTGGTAATAACAATTTTTAGTTATTTTTACTTTATTTTAGTCGGGAAAATATATCTCGGATAGCCCTTGGACGAAATATTCCCAGGTGAAGTCTGAACTTATAGTAAAGGAAAGCATTAACATTTCAAGATATTGTCAATTAATAGCATTTTTAAAAGTTAAATCAAAGCGATATCTTCCTAAAAAGCAAAAAGATCGGGAAGGTGAACAAGTTCTAACTTTTATCAAAAATGCGCCAAATGGTATCTTCCTGCTGTATAAAGTGGTACTCCTAATGGGAGTTTTTGGCGGCATAAGACGGGATGAGATTGTAAAAATGACCATTGATGATATTGAGGATAAGTTGCCTTTTATGCTGTCAATGTACCAGAAACTAAAACTGCTAAGCCAAAAAGTTTTACTATAATCGAAGGAGATCAAACAGATGCCTTAGATTAGGTTAGATACTACCTTGCATTAAGGTCAAAAGGAATTACGGAACGCAGATTTTTCTGTACATACCGAAATGGCAAATGCTATGCTTATGGGTAAAAGTACACTAGGAGGTGTTTCTTCAATTATAGCAGAATTTCTTAATTTAGAGAACGCCAAGGAATATACAGGACATTGCCTACGTCGGACCTCGTCCACACTTCTTATCGAGAGTGATGCTTCCCATGCAACCCTTAAGCTACACGGAAAGTGGAAGAGTACCCGCGTAACGGAGGGTTATATCGAACAACCCAATAGCGAAAATGATACCTAGCTCTGTTGCCGAAAAAGAAAATATGTTAATTAATTTTGAAATGGAGTCGAAATCCGCATGCACATCGAGCATGAGAGTCGCAAAATTTTATAATTGGTTCAGTTTCTTTCTCAGGAAAATTCAAAAATTGTACATTTAACATAGGAAAAACAGAATAATATATAAAAATATCCCATGTAATTTTTGAGGTGGCTGAATATTGACTCCCCTATACATTTTATAGATAAACTGCATTATAACTTCTTGAAAAGGCCGACCTGGTAAACCCATGTGCCGAGTTTGAATACATTTTGATGAGCCAATCCTAAGCTATTCAATTAAACGTAACGCAAAACCACGACACTTTCATAGTTCAGATAATACAGCAAACACCAGCAAATTGAATTTTGACAATGACAAAACGAAAATTAGTGTCGATGACAATATTTTCGTAGTTTTGCCAACAAGTTTAATTGAATAGCTTAGGATTGGCTCACTAAAATGTATTGAAACTCGGCACATGGGTTTACCATGTCGTCCTCTTCAAGAAGTTATAATGCAGTTTTTCTGTAAAATGTA
Source organism: Barypeithes pellucidus (assembly GCA_963991005.1). Lineage (NCBI taxonomy): Eukaryota > Metazoa > Arthropoda > Insecta > Coleoptera > Curculionidae > Barypeithes > Barypeithes pellucidus. The sequence continues at coordinate 40,595,798 of OZ022563.1, read as the reverse complement.
CAGGAGAACCAATATTCAGCCACCTTAAAAATTACATGGTATTTCCTATGTTCAACTCAACGATTAATCACTCGATATAATGTAGTTTTTAAAGCTACATAAGTGTCATTTAAGAATTTATGATTATTAGGGTAAAAAACAGGGCCACCCCTGACACTTACTTGTTTGTCCAGGCAGAATATGAATTTTTTGAGAACTGATTCAATAAACATGTATTTCGAAGGAAGGGTTATTTTTTATACATAGTCTCATACATCTTTTTATACAGAATTCTTTTACGACGCCGATCCGAATATCGCATTTATCTCTATTTTATTTACACACGGGTGTCGAATAAAATATTTTCCAATAGATTAGCGATAGCCTGAGGCCGTCGGCGACGCCGAGAATTTTACAGTCGCAGTTTCGGGGATCGGAGGCCCTTTGAATGACGAGGCCCGGGGCTATATCCCCCTTACACGCTCCTCCCTCTCTAATTCCAGGGCTGTAACCGGAGCTTAGCTGTCATAGCCTTTAGATATTTCAAGTTGGAATTCTATTGCTAAATAAGGTAAGTATTTATTAAATTTACCTGCAGTTCCAACGCTGGATCGTGTACAGCCTGCGCTATTCTATGCGCATGCTGAAAACTATCCAATGCTTTATTGAAACCAGCTAATTCTAGGTAGACAGATCCTACAGTCAGGTGAACGTGGCCGGCTGTCGTACAGAGCTCGCATTCATTGTAGAGCGAGTGTCTGGCATATGCCAATGCCCTGAGAAATGTATACAAATAAAAATGGTTATAATCAAGACGCTTTAACGGGTGTATTGTAAAAGAATGACCTATACAGGGAGGCCCTTAATGACGTGCTAATATTTCAGGATGTGATTCCTTAGGTCATTTTATAAAGAAAAGTTCATATGAACATATGTCCGATACGGCATAAATTTTTTGCTACAGGGTGTTGAATTTTTATTTTTTAAATGGTTATTTTTTAATATCTCCGAAAATACTTTAGATGTTGGTTCCAATTTTGGTATATGTTAATAGGATATAGAACCACAAATTTTCGTTAGAAACTTTATTCAATTGTTCCACCAGTGGCGTCCCTGCAAACATGTCCTGAATTTTTTTACAAAAAAGATGGTATGCCACTGTCATTTTTCCTGATTAGCCTGGTCAATTCTACATGAAAACGATCTCTTGAGTTTTTCTCGTCAGGCGCGCACCGTTCTTGATTAAAATCACTAAATTCATATTGAAACTCATTATTATTAACATTGATAAAATAATTAATGATAAATTTTGTTTTATAAAAATGTTGAAATGGTCACCTTCACTTAAAAGGGATGCTTCTGCCCGTCTTCGCATCGAATTGCCCACTCAAACAATTTACAAAACAAACTATATCATTAATTATTTTATCAATGTTAATAATAATCAGTTTCAATATGAATTTAGTGGTTTTAATCAAGTGCATCTGACGAGAAAAACTCAAGATACCGTTTTCATGAAGAATTGATCAGGCTAATCAGAAAAAATATCCACATGGAAAAATATCAGTGGCGTACCATCTTTTTTGTAAAAAATAACAGAGCACATGTTTGCAGAGACGCCACTGGTGGAACAATTGAATACCTTTTCTAACTAAAATTTGTGGTTCTATATCGTATTAACACATACCAAAATTGGAAACAATATCTGAAGTACTTTAGGAGATATTAAAAAATAACCATTTAAAAAATAAAAATTCAACACCCTGTAGCAAAAATTTAAGCCGTTGCGGACATATGTTCATATGAACTTTCCTTTATAAAACGACTTACGGAATCACACCCTGAAATATTAGCACGTCATTACGGAACACCCCGTATAGATATATTTTCGAACCCTGGTATTCTGATTTCTTCAAAGCGCTGTTTTGTAAATAAAATAAATCCCTAAATGCTTGAGTGTAGTTTGTGTTAATGTTTTACCCATCAAAATGTTCAAACGAAAATGAATGGACCATGACGTACTAGTAAAATTCATTTCAAATTAAAATGATGAAAAGAAGGAACACACAAGAACTTACCTTTCTAAGCCACCTAGTCGCTGATGAGCCCTAGAAAGGTTTAAATACGACTCGGCCCTCATGTTGGGGTTGTCTAACTCTTCTGATATGAATAGTTGGCGGTGAGCATATTCTAAGGCATCCCTAGAACAAAATAATAACATATAATATACGGTACAAATGTGCCCTGATAATGGCATTGACTGCCGATGTAACTCATCAAAAGTACAGGTCGACAAGTGCATCTCTGTCTCCGACGTATCGGTAAGGGGAAACCAATATCGTTTAAAACATGGTCTAGCCATGGGCGTGCTATTATTATTTTAAATAATATAATAAAATAATAAAAATAGGAAATTCTTCAATAATTGAATTTTATGTTTGAAGGTAGGTAACTATTTTTATTAAGGTTCAAAAAATTCCTTTTTACAAGAAATCTTATTAAAAAAAATTAAATTTTTCACAATGGAAAAAAACCGGCTACATGATTAATTGATTAATGATGGCTTTTATAGTTTTGCGGTGTCGGCAGTATTTGGTTCCTTATCTCTCGGTCGGGATGACGCAATGTAACGTTGAAGTAGACGGATAAAGAAATTCTGCGGAGGCAGTAATTTTTTAGTCGATTTTTGGGACTCCAGGTGTGCGCCCGCCCGCGTTTTTTTTAGTTTTTTTTATTAATTTTTACCTAAGAAGGGGGGTCCGTATTTTCGGCTACAGGTTTTAGAGTGTTTATCACCGAAAATTCCGAGAAAAGCCAAACCGCGGATCTTACCTCAGTAAATTTTATTTTCAAACACTCGTATGTTTCAGTGCGAGTATAAATAACGCTGACTCGTCTTCAAACACTCGTATGTTTCAGTGCGAGTATAAATAACGCTGACTCGTCTTCAAACAATCGTTTTTGGTACGAGTATAAAATCTTAAGTGCGATGAAAATTATTCTGTAAAGACTTTGTGCCAAAAGCCTAGAATAATTTTCGAAATAAAAAAAAAATTACCCGATCGTGACATTAAACGTAAGTGCTAAAGTATCTTAAGTTAGCATTAGCATTCACTACCGCGAGTTATAATTTTCTTTTGGAAATTATTAGGGTAGTTGAGATCCCTTTAGTTGGGAACAAAATGCTAGCTTAGGTTTATTTTATATTGTAAATAATGAAAAATCTAAATTTAAACAGAGTACGTGACGATGACTGATAGGTTGGTTGAAACAATTGAATGATAGTTCAGGTTAATTCTAATTGTATATAAATTGTACATAATTAACTACGAGTACTTCGGGTCGCGTTACTCGACATACGCAAGGACAGCCCCTTAAATTCACCCTCAAAGACAAGGACCTAAAATTAAATAAATAAAGCCCGCCGTGTTCTAATATAACAACTTGCAGTGTGTTATATCACATTGGACGCGCCCGAGCCAATACAGTCAAAAGTATAGTCTGAACATCAGTTAGGTCTCGTCCTACGTTCAACTAACTATACTTTTAAATTAAAATCATTCATTCTTTCTTATGACAAATTTGCCCTCATCTCTTCAATTGCGCTGGTGGACCGCTGATAGCTTCCAGTTAGCGGGGAAAGGTGGTGGGCCCTGACACGTGCGTGTCAAGTCGGCAATGGCGCTATGCCTGGCATCCCTGGACAACATAAAAATCGAGCGAAAAAATCGTAAGCCAAGAAAAATCGCGTCCGAAAATAGTTAATTAGGAACGGTTCATATTGCTATGATTTTTTCATTACTTGCTAAGACTGGCCACTTTACAGATAGTGCCGACCAGTCTTCACATCTTCAAAATTAAATGGTTCAATAGTTAGTTTGGCAATAATAATCAAATCCTGGGTGGGGGATTACACCTTCTGGTTAGAATCCAACAGGGGACAACATTAAAATTTCCATAAATTGCCATCTAACTAACAATCAGATCAAAGTAAATTTAAATTCAAAAATAAAGTCAAGGGGTAAATTGGTTATACGGGGGTTATCAAAAAATGTCCCACGTAAAAACGTGCAGATAAGGAGAACGTTAGAGTTACCTATCAATTACTAAGCGCAAAACGGACGGACGTTTCGGGCTACGTACTCCACTCATATCATAGTATGATGTACATACGCACTGATCCTTTCAAAATTTTCTTACAATTCGGCGACAGTACCAGACGAACTTGAAACGTCTAGATATCTTTACTTCGTGTATATTGTATCATGATCCGTACTTACTTAAATTTTAAACCCCATTAGTGAATCCGGGGGTCAAAGTTTCAGGTTATAAAACGATACCCTATTAGTATTCCGAAACACGCCCAAACATTGCGAAAACTTTTATCTTAAGTCTTAAACGAACAAAGCGAAGGACGTGCCTGCTACACCATAACATATTGATAATTTTGAACGTAGGTAGGTACAGTTTTAATTTTACATGAGAGAAACAGGATAAGGAATATAGAAGGTACAAAGAATTGATCTGAGGATAATGTTTTTTTTAATGTTAGTTACAAAGAAAGATATAATTACGTGTAGTCAATAATTATTGACAAAGCAAATAGGACAATTATTAGTATTAAAACAGTACAGGGTCCTGTATCCAGGGGTGGAGCCAGAGATTGCCTGCAAAAGAATAATAGTATATTACGTACCGAGGTGGAAAGTGTTTTATTCCTATCGAGAGTAATGAATCTTTTCACCGAGGTTCGTATACTATTTTATTTGCAATCACATCTAACGTCCACTTCTTATTATTTTGAATTAAAATTATTAATTAAAAATAAATGTCATTCTGACTTTTCCATTGAAAAATTAGACAAAAATTTCAAATAACCGCAGGTGGTAAAATAACGTAGGTAATAATACACATCAAGACGACAAATATCATTTGTTGAATATGGGTTCCATGTCACTAAACAATATATTATTGTAACAACAGAAAAATGCTATCAGATGAGGAATTTGATTTTGCTGCCACTCCACCAGAAATTCGAAAAGCGGCAAAAATAGTAGAAGAAGATTATCTGCCAACTAATAGCCGCCCGAGATATGACAAGGTCAATAACTGTTTCAAAGAATGGTGTACGGGAAACAAACTTCAAAATCCTGTTTCTGATTCGGCACTTTTACCCAGCTTATTTCAGGTTTTAACATATCAGTGACTGCCTGCAATAATGCCAATGTAATATTTAATGTAAATAAGTGAAACAAAAACCATGTTAATTTTTTATTTCTGACAAATGTCATTAAGTTTATTTTAAAAAATAAAAAAAATGATTGTCGTTTAATTTGAATGAGTTGTATGTTGGTGTGTTCGTATATTAATTTGAGATATCGATTTTTTTAAAAATTACAAAAAAATAATTTACTTTCCATCCGGGTAGAAAGTAAAAGTAAGGAAACGTCAACTTTCCACCTTTCAAAGATAGATGAAATGTCATTATTACATGCATGGTTGTAAATAAACAAATTTATCATCAAACCCGAACATACCCACAACCCCCCGCCCGCCCTTGCCTGCATCTCATTTCACATCTACTATAGCTCGGTGATTAATTAAGTTTGATTTGTTCTTACCCGATTTTGACTTTACCCGTATCGTATCGCGCATTTCAGGAAAATCTTTGCTAATACAGGGTGTTACAAATTCGACCTTCATCATTGGGATTTCGGAAACTGTAACAGATACGAAGTCGGTTCAATTGGAGCAAAGTTGCGGAACCAATAATATGCCGCCAAAAAATCAGAAATAAATACAGGTGCTTTCAAAATATTAGCGTTTCGGTTTTTATTTTTTCCTGGCTTTGTTCGAATAGATGTCCAAAAATAAATTTCACTTTCTCATTGCTACTCTCTACACAAGATGGTTTCATCAGATCTTTCATGCGACGTTTCTACTGTAGGTCACCATCATCAACTATTTTTTTTTATAATACAAGGTAGAAAAAGATATGATTGTTGAAACTGTTTTTCCAACAATCACTATAAACGCTATCCTTCATTGCAATGCAATTCCTTCATTTTTCTATCGAATACTTCCTCTTAAAAGGAAGTTAATATGCCATCTTTATTTAAATGTCAGATCTATTTGCAGGTTTTAAAAGTTATTCCTTGTAGGCACACCAGAGAAATGCATTTCCACGTAATTCCTTATCAAAATAGCACTTGGAAATTCGCCAGAGAGCACCGAACAAACTCTTACTGGAAAACTTCCATTGAATCGCCATCATTCGGATTTATTACAGCAGCATAGAACTTCTCATAAGTTCGGAATTTTATGCCGGAAAAGTTTTCATATTGCGAGAAAATTATCTCGGAAGTTACAAGTTGTAAGGAGTCTATTCACCGCTAAATTCGGTAATCTCTGTTTCTTTCTTATCTTTCTTTTTAGGGGAGAAAAGGTCTCATGGTGCAGGCGGAGAGGTTTTATGTCTAAAATGACGCTTGCAGACCTTAAAATAATTATTAATTTTTGCTATTCGGAAACCTTTCCTTATTTAATTTGGCTTGGATTCCTTGTTGAAGAGGACCTCCTTTAATAGATTTTTTATAATATTTCAATAACTATTTATACAGGATGTTCAAAAAATATGATTAAAAATGAAATTGAGAAAACTGCAAAAAATCTTCAGTTTCAAATGGAAACCCGAAAATTTTATAATTATTTTCTATTTAGCATTAAAGATGAGGGTAAGTTTGTCTATTCCAAACAATTTGTAGTTCTCGAAATATTGCCACTTAATCAATTGTTTTATGGCGATATTGGTGCGGATCTTAAGGTCAGTTACCCATAGTTGGCTATGACGATGTTAGAGAACAGTCAAGTGCTAAAGAAATAAATGAGTCACATGTTCTTGACATTACTTTATCACATTTTCAATAAATAATAAATAAGGTTAAATAATCTTCGTTTGTATAATGTAAGGGCCCCGGCATGATTGCTCATAATTTTTAATTGATAACTTTTTAATAGATCCCTTTAAAGCCGTATTAGACGGCAATCTTGCGCCGGCAATGGCAATTATAATTGCACGTATTCATGCGCACTAAACCGTTCTCGATCAGCCGGCGCAATGCGAGAATGGAATCCGTATTACAGTCGGCAATTCTAGTCTTCTGGTACTTAAAATTGCAGGGATTCATGCGCAGTACACCGTTCTCGATCAGCTGTCTCGCATTGCCAGATATGTGACACGCGCCATTTTCATTGCCATTGCCGGTGCAAGTCTGGGTAGAGATGGATTATTCTGTTATTTTTAAATGTTTATTAGTTGATCGAAGCACCTATGAACAGCTAAACTAACTGGTACTTAAATTAACAGTTTACAATTTTTATAAAGCATATGTACCTACTGCTAATTCGTCGCAACTCTTTTGAGCTGCTATGTGTAAGTCAGTATCTGCTTTAACTGGTAATAGAACGAACAGGTTTGCCCATCTCTACTTCTGGGAGTATTTTAGGGTTTTCGACACTACAACTGCTGTTCTGACTGTTAGTAATGCGCCAGCTGAACGAGAACGCTTTACTGCGTATAAATTCGTGCAATAATAATTGCTATTGCACCGGAGATTTTTATTGCCGACCCTAATACGGGTTTTAGCACTTGACTGATTTTCAATGGCGTCATAGCCAACTATGAGTAACTGAACTTAAAATCTACAGCAAATCGCCATATAAAAATATTAAATTCGCAATATTTCGAAAACTACAGCTTTTCGTAATAGACAACGTTACACAAATTTACCTTTATTTTTAATGTTAAATAGAAAAATATTATAAAATTTGAGGGTTTCCATTTGAAAAAGTAGATTTTTTTGGAGTTTATTCAATTTAATTTTTAATCTGATTTTTTGAACACTCTGTATTAATAGTTATCAATATATTATAAAAAATCTATTAAAGCAGGTCCTTTTCAACAAGGAGTCCAACCCAAATTAAATAAAAAAGGAATAATTATTTTAGCTCAAAAGTTATTTTAGATCTAAAACTGTAAATATGTCAAACATGCTTATACTCGAAAAGGACATACGAAATCTGCCTAGAATCTTGCGTATAATCCAAAAATGTAATAATATATAGGATGTTTAATTTAAAATAAACAAGTTAACACTGACTTCCGGTATAACCGGAAGTGACGGATACGTCAAAGTATCTTCATTAAAAAGATCGGCATCTTTTATAGCGAGTAACAATATTTAAAACAAATGTCTTCCTTAGTTCCCGATATCTTTTAATAGGCCACTCACCGTGAATGACCCTGTATATGTTTCGAATCAGGAAAGAAATACCTCTCATAAAAATATAGCTGTAGCGTTAAGAAATAAACTGATCGAAAAAAGTTAAGGATATTGTGAATTCTCTGAGAAAAAAATTGTTTTCGAAAAAATTAATTGTATAACGTACATTGACTCTCATCTCTTCCAGAAATGAAATACATTTGTTTAACTGAAAAAATGTTTTAATTACAATTTACAGGCAACTTTAATTAATTATCAAAAAGAAAAATTTATTAGTAGCGTGTAGTTCCATCTCTATTGGCTATTACTGCTTCAACTCGGCGAGGCATATTTAAAATTAAATGATCCAAGTCATTTTCATCTAAGGTATCCCATAAATGTAGAAGAACTTGCCTCAGTGAACTTACGTCCGGAACAGGAGGTTGATGGGAAATTAGTGAGTGCCCTTCCGAGCATGTCCCAACCATGTTCAATGCATGCAGTTTAAATCTGGAGAGAGTGGAGGTAATTACAAATGATTGATTTCATTGAATGTTCGTTCTTGTACTATCCTGGCTCAGTGTAGGCGAGCGTTATCATCGAGAAATCTGAAATTTATTCACTATGTTATCAATGATGTAGTGGACATAAATTCCACCTCTCATGGTACCCTCACAAAGATACAACTCCGTTCGACCTCCGTACAAAATTCCACCCCAGACCATTACACCTTCACCTCCAAATGGATGCACTTCTTGAACATATTGGTCGCTAAATATCACAGTACGCCACTAATCATTCCAGTTGGTTCTTTCATTAGACCAAAGCAAACGTTGGGCTTTATGGACTGCGGTCAATGTCTTATAGGCCTATAGCAATGTAAACCTGCTGCACACCGTCCGAGAGGTAATACGAATTCTGCTGGCATCGAAAAGGTCCTGTAGGATCCATCCTAGCTCCTCTCACTAATATTCGATCTTCCCTAGCATTTGTCGATCTTGGTCTACCCGCTCTATGCCTGTCCATGACAGATCCAGTCTCATTAAATCGGTTACTAAGTCGGGACATTACACTTTGAGAGACATTATACCGATCAGACACATCGATCTGTCGCGCACCTCTAAGAAGCAACCCAATGGTTTGATTTGCTTCCTCTACCGTTAAATGACATCTATTCATATTGTCGATGACAGAATAACAAGAATATCGCAAACTACGCTTAGCAACACACAAACAAAACTAACCTTTACAAAAATAAAATCTACATTTTGGGTTATAATGCTTTGTATCTGTTTGGGTACAATTTCAGATGTTTACATTTTTTTTAAAGGCAAACGACATAGGTATTAATACCTATACCATATGTTTTCTAGAAAATTTTCTTCATAGCGAAAACACAATATCCTTAACTTTTTTCGATCACTTTATAAAACTTTACGATACTGTCTTCTAAATGGCAGGCTCCTGCTGGGTTTTCAAATAAATACAGAGAAACTCAACAATAAACCCCCGTTCAGTCTAGGTTGGATAATTCTGTACAGTGTACCTTATACCAATAAAAACATTTGCCACTAACAGTATTTTCATGAATATTATAATATTTACTTTAGGTTTTATATCATAGAATAATGACTAATTCAAACCGAATACTTCTTCTATGTATACTTTTCGCTAAGGTAAAGAAACATAAATGGAAACATAAATTATTGAATGAAAATAAATTATCCCGTCAATTCCTGACCCTTTTTTTCCATATACGACGATTAATTTCGGCTGCGTTTCTTTTTTAGAAGGAGTTTTTGTATTCCTGTTTGATAAAATACACGGCCATTCATGGCAAGTGGCCTATTAGATGATCTCGGGAACCAAAATAGTATATTAAGATACAAGTTTCAGAGACATTAAGACATTATCTTAGAGCACGCGTATAATTTAGAAAACGACCCGCGAAGCGGGGAGTTTTCTAAAGTACCAGTGCTCTAATTGTCTTATGAACCGTGTATTTTATAATACTTTTTCTATTTGGGTCTTTAAAGTCTGAAAAACTTTTAAAAAATATAGTTGATTTTTTCTATTTCAATTAATATTTTCTTTTTGGGTTGGCAATACTTTTACAATTTAATAAAATGTTACAAGTATCAAATATGCCATGATAGAAACAATTGAACACAATAAAGCTTCTTCCCATCCGTCATAATTAAAAATAAATATATTATTAAAGTTGATAAAAATTGGTCAGGAAGAAAGCTGTAGTCCGTCAGAAATAAGAGAAAAAATAAGAACTGCAGAAAATAATCTAGAAAAACTTTTAAAAAGAATATGCAAAACTTTGAGTTATGGTGCGAGCAGAACAAAGTTCAAAATATTGAACAAAATAATAAATAATTGAACAAAATATTGTGTCGACACAGAATCTTTAACAATTAATGCCCAGGAAATGTCTACAGTAACTATAAATATGTATATATAAAGTAATATGTATAATACTATATTGAATTAAAAATAAAAATAGTACTTTATTGAATAAAACTTTAAAAATAGAGCATAAACTAGAAGATATTTCTATTCTTTTTAGGTTATGTTGTTTGTGACTAGAAATTAGTTGACGGACACCGTCAGCAAGTTATATATTTCCGAGGTAGGTATTTCAGATAAATATCTAGTAAAAATGATCTATTTGCAAGGTTAGTATTTTAAAGTTTTCTATAAAAAATTTTTGTCGAATCCATAATGGCTAGGAAACAAATTTCAAAATCGAAGTAAGCCTAAAATTCGAACCCTACTTGCTGCCGACATAAAAAAATAAAATTTCAGTTTCATAAAGTGGCAGGTTATTAATTTTTTTGCATTTCATAATGTAGCTATTATGAAACCCAAGTAGAAAAAATATATTTGTGTGAAATATTGGTAATCACTATAAAAGATGCCGAACTTTATAAAGAAGACGTACATATATCGGAAGTTAAGGCTTAACATTGTTATTTTAAATTGAATACCCTATATATATTCGCATTTTATCGATTCTATGTAAACATCTATGTAACTTATGGTAACAATTTTCTATACCTATGTCCAACCGTTTCTGAAATCAAATTCATTAAAGCCCGTATTCTCCGTTTTGCCAAGATTAATTTAAGCCCTTCTATTGCTTTAAGCTGCCTTTAAAAAAAGTGGTCACTCAGTTTTTCTTATTATTGTCAAAATTCAAACTGGCACAAATTTAAACAAAAATCATTTTAGTTTTTGTAAATTAAACACTTAGGTACATTTAAAAGTGCCTTTAATCATCAAAATCCAATTTTATAGACAAGAATGAACAAAATATTTCGTGCTACGTGCCAACTAACTTAAAAATAATCCTATTTCTATATCAGTTTTTATGGTCATTCATTATTTTACATCAAAGAAAGAAACCACGTCGGCCAAAAATGTTTATATCAACAAGAGGGATACTGTTACACTTTATCAAAACCTCTCAAGTCGATGACATCACTCATAGCAACGCCAACAAATATTATTTAATATTCTAACAAATATAAGTATTTTTCTGTTATGGATGCTACTAAAAAGAAATCCTGTAATTTTACTTATGCAGAAAACGCTGTTGTTCCTAAAACTTGGTTGTGACTATTTTCTGTGACAAATATTATACCAAAAATTAAATAGATTTTTACGCAATAGTTATAAAGTAAGGTCAAATTATCTTTTACATGTTTTTATAAAAGAAATCCTTCAATGGTTCTAGATGGTTATAGGAAATTGATAACAAAGTTACCTGGATTTTTACAAATGCAGTGGTACATTGAGATACGAGTGCCCTAACATACGAGTTACTTGAGATACGAGCTGTCGAGCGAGCGACGTTTTGTTTTGAAATATGAGCGGCATTTGAGATACGAGGAACGGTCAGCTGCGACGCTGCACACAAGTTGCAACTGGTCGTGCATCGGAGCTATTTAATGACACTTGCCTAACTCATTTCCGCAGCATTCTGAAAGGGAGGAAGCAACAAACCTCCTTGGACAGTTTTTTTTCAATCCGGCGAAAAAGGTAAAGACCAGTGAAGAGAAAAATAGTGACTAAAATTAAGCATACAGTAGCATTTAAGTTGTGTGTAAGTTGCATTTAAGTTACCAAAATACAAATATGTATGTTATAAAACCAGTTTTTTTTGCTTACATTCTCTTTTATTATGTTTTTATACAATATTTGTCATTTATAAATACATTTTTCTTATTCAAAAACACGTTGGAGGTAGTGGGGCTAGAACGGATTAATGGCATTTCGATTAATTTCAATGGGAAAAATTGCTTTGAGATACGAGCAAATTGACATACGACCAAGGTTACGGAACGAAATATACTCGTATCCCGAGGTATCACTGTAATCGAAAAATGCACAATACAGGGTACTCAAATAAAAAATAACAATGTCAAACCTAACTTCCAGTATTCCAGTATAACTGGAAGTGATAGATCCGTCAAAATATATTCTTTAAAAAGAACGGCATCTTTTATAGCGATTATCGAGTACCAATATTTCAAGCAAATATTTTTTTTAGTTCCCCAGATATTGTAATTACTCACCGTCAATGACCCTAGTAGGTAACTGATTTCTCAAATAGCTTACTTTTATGATTCATTAAATAAATCTGACTATTACCAATTAACAAACAGTATAACATTAGAGTTTTAGTTTATTGCCCTAAATTATTTTCCTAAATGTATAAAGTAACATTATTAAGGTTTCCGACTACAATATATCTCTAATTCAGCTAATTTATTCCTTTATCTTTAGTATACATCGCACGTTTTCTCCATCCTTATGTCATAAAGACCTGCCTTACCCCATTTCTAATTATCTTATCCATTACGTCAGTTTTTGGCGCTTTATCTTCATATACCCATGAGATTGGGGTATCTTATATAAAAATTAATTAGATAAAGGACATTTTCCAGGCGGAGAATTACGGTGGGCCATGCATTTGTTTTAAATAAGATAATTACTGGGTAAAATGATTGCATAGCATACCAGGAGCCAGCGTTTAGAGAAAGAGTTCCGAATTATAAACCACACTTTGGATTAAAGTATCGTGCGTAACTCCTGATACACTTGATCGTCATACAGTGTATGTATATAGTCTGGAAACGGCTTAATAACAATTTATTGGCCGATTTAAATAAAAGTTGGCACAGTTGTCTAAGAGGATCTTACGCACCGAATTGCGTTATTGGCGTTATTGTCAGCTGTTTAATTTGTCTGGACATCAAATGAATTTTAAGCTATTATATGGAACTGTTTTTCGAGTACAGGTTGTCAGTGGCCGTTGTGATTTTCATTAGAAAAATGGCAAATAAATCGGAATGATCCGGCTCTCGTTAGTTCATCCGCTTTCTCATTACCTAATATCCCAGAGTGACCAGGGTGACCCACAAGAGTTCCACCTTGTTCCCTCTGGCCGCCAGTTCTTTTAGGTTGTTATGACACTCCAATGTGAGTTTTGAAGTAAACCGATTGGAGTTCAGAGCCTTAAGAGCAGCTTGGCTGTCCGATAGGATGTATATGTCGGCGTCAATTAGTGAAATCCGTCATTCCCTGAAATGCCTAGTCATTTCACGTATTACCGGCAAATAGTGTAACTCCAGGTTTGGTACACCGTTTGCCTAAGAGTATCAGGCATTCCCTGTAATGACGGAATTCTTCCAGCCAAACGCAGTAAGAAAATTCTTTAGGATTTCAAACATAACCTCAAACTACTTCAACCCACAAAATCATTTCAAATACGTACATTGTTGTCACGTTTAACACTGTTTTATAATTCATATGCTTGAGATGAAGTGATATCATTGTGTGCCTTTTTATTGGTTTCTGAGCATGTAGATTTTAATTCACCGACTGCTGCTCAATTCGGTTGTATTTTTTCTTATGTTGTGACCTCAGAACTCCGCAATTTATGAACCAATTTAGATTTTTTTTTTGTTGGAGTGGGAATATTTTCAATATAGGTTCCAATTTAATTGTACTGCAAAATTCTCAAAAGGTGGGGGTAAAAAGGGGGGTATTAATTACCAAAAAATTACGGTTTTTTTTTAACTATGGAAAAAATATGTAATTTTAATGGTATTTAGTTGCGCAATTTTTGCTTTTTATGATTTGTTGTCTTAGAAAAAAAATGGAAGGGGTGAAAAAGTGAGAAGGGGTGAAAAAATAGATCCAATTTTAAGGAAATTCCTGATAATAATTAGTTATTTACAAACCTTTTAATGTAAAATATCTTATTTTCGTGCACTACTGGCAACACTTTCCAAATTACAATAATCGACTAAAACCGGCAAACAGGGTAACTTAAATCATTTAGTTAAGTACAGCGTTTGCCTGAAAGAATTCTGTCATTACAGGCAAACGGTGTATCAAACGTAGAGTTACACTATCTGCCTTCAATACGTGAAATGACTAGGCATTTCAGGGAATGACGGATTTCACTAATTGACGCCGACATATATATCATTTGGTTGTGGTAGCCCCTTTCAAGATTCTGTAGTACGCATGCTTGTGTGGCATGAACTTCCGAGTGGTATATTCTCGCGTAGTTCCTCAGTGTGATGCTTATGCCATCCTGGGTCCTCCGCAGGTACTCAATTCGGTTGTATACGCCCACACCATTAGCGATTTTTGATCCATCGGTGTACCAAACTAGACCTTTGGTTATAGTAGTCCCTTTCAAGATTCTGTAGTACGCATGCTTGTATGGCATGAAGTTCCGATTGGTATATTCTGGCGTAGTCCTGCTTATGTCCATCCTGGGCCTTCTGCAGATACATAAACGCCCACACCGTTAGCGATTTTTGATCCATCGATGTATCAAACTAGACCTCTGTCAAACTAAGGGGGTGTACTATGCAACTACATATATTAATAAATTGTGAAATTAAAATAAGTGAAATAAGATATATTGCGCTTTATATTTTTTATAGGTTACCTATAAATAATTATACAGGGGAAAAAATATTTCTCCATATATAGGTGGCCCAAAAAGTGTAATATCATAAACTTGTATTTTTTAAATTGGATATCCAGTATATTATTATACAGGGTGTCCGGAAACATGTGGGAAATCTCCCGGATATGAAGAAAACACGTGAAAAGAATAATATAGGTTCATATAAACTTCTTTCGTATCGGCCTCCTCTTCGGAGATATGGGCTCCCAAAGAGCACCAATGGAATCAAGTTTTTTACACATAATTATTGAACCACCTGGTATATTTCAATTATTTTTTAATATGATGTATACCATGTAAGACCCGTCAAATTACTACCCAAGAAACTGTTGTGAATTACTCACAGCTGCAGGGACGGACTAGCTGTAACACTCATAGGCCCATTTTTTTTACGCCCTGTATGATGAGAACTTTGGACAATATTTTTTACATACCTTTAACTATTGGCTAAAAATTAAGTACTTTTCATTCATGTCGCTAATCCTAACCGTTTTCGAGAAAACGTCATTTTATTTACACTGAGTCCCCTAACTGCTCATGGGCTAAATATGAAAAAGCGGAATCTTGAAGGTTGAACATTGGATCGGAACAAAGATGTATCTTTTATTGAAATACCCGAAGCACATGATGTATATGAAATGCCGTTTTTTCGAAAACGGTTAGGATTAGCGACATGAATGAAGAGTACTTAATTTTTAGCCAATAGTAAAAGGTATGTAAAAAACATTGTCCAAAGTTCTCATCATACAGGGCGTAAAAAAAATGGGCCCATGAGTGTTATAGCTAGTCCGTCCCTGCAGCTGTGAGTAATTCACAACAGTTTCTTGGGTAGTAGTTTGACGGGTCTTACCTGGTACACATCATATTAAGAAATAATTGAAATATACCAGGTGGTTCAATAATTATGTGTAAAAACTTGATTCCATTGGTGCTCTTTGGGCGCCCATATCTCCGAAGAGGAGGCCGATACGAAAGAAGTTTATATGAACCTATAGTATTCTTCTCACGTATTTTCTTCATATCCGGGAGATTTACCACATGTTCCCGGACACCCTGTATATTTAGGTTCATATTGTCCTCTATAATTACTTAAAATATTATCGGATTTGCTTGGGTAGTTTAAGGTGTCTTGACTAATAAGTATAAACTACAGTATCTTGATCTGTGCACAAGGAAATGTTCTTGAAAAGATTTGTTTACATCCCACAGCATTTCAGGTAAAAAACTAGCAAACACTTCTCTTATTGTTTGCTGTATATTAATAGCAGTTGTAGGCCGATATTCATAAACAATTTGGTTACGTATCCCCATAAATAAGTCAAGTTCTGGATAACATGAGGTAAAATGACTCCTTGCTAACAAACAATTTTTTTCGCCCACACCAAATACAAAGATCATATCAACGAACCAATAAAATCCATTTTAATTTCTTATTATAATTTATTCGCCCTAAATAACAATTTTTTAAGTTAAAGAACTAGACTGTTATATAACTATAATTAACAAATGAATTCTATATTCTATATCACAGCCTGGTTTTTAGGCTTAACCACTGCTAATAAACAGTTGTGTTACTATTTCACCTCAAATGAGGGATGTAAACAGATCTTTTCAAGAACGTATTTACTTATGCACAGATCAAAATGAAAGACATTTTGAATAATTACTGTAGGTTACAATTATTAGTTTAGGCGCCTATGGTATTTAACCAATGTTTGTATTAATATTTTCTTGAAATACACTCCATGATATAGTATATGTCTACATATGAATAAAATTATTAACATAATTTGTATAGGAGATATGCAACCCTCGCGTACTATTGCAGGACCCTGTATATTGTAAAAATCGTCAGCATGCATATCTTAATGTCAATCAAGATACATTGCGGTTTATTTCCTTTTAAAGGTAGTTACCGATACGTTAATGTCAATTATTATATTATATAAAAAATATAAATTAAAGACAATGGATTGCACGCAATAGATTAAAAATCACAGTTAATTATCATACATTAATAAATTGTGTTATGAAAATAACAGTGTATCGCATTTTTAAATATTGTAAAAATGGTCAGCATTCATATCGGCGATCTTAATATCGATCAAGATTTATTACGCTTTATTTCTTATTAAAAATAGTTACCGAAACATTAATATCAATTATTGTATAAATTAAAGATAATGGATTGCACGTAATAGACTAAAAATTATAGATGATTAAGTATCATCCATTAATAAATTGTGCTGTTAGAATAACTGTGTATCGTATTATGGAGTATTGAAAAAATCGTCAGTATGCTTATCGGAAATCTTAATGTCGATGAAGATATATTGAGCTATATTTCTTTTTAAAGATATTTACCAGTACATTATTATCAATTATTATATAAAGAATATAAATTAAAAACAACACGAAATAGATTAAAAAGTACAGTTAATTATCATACATTAATAAATTGTGCTATGAAAATATCTGTGTATCGTATTTTGGAATATTGTAAAAATCGTCAACATGCATATCGGTGATCTAATGTGGATCAAAATATATTGCGCTTTATTTCAATTTAAAGATATTTACCGATACATTATTAGATAAATATTATATATTATATAAATAATATAATTTAAAGATGGTGGACTGCAAGTCACAGTCTATTAAGTATCATACATTAATGAATTATTTTATTTAAATAAGTGTGAATCGTATATTAGGAAATTGTAAAATCATATGCATGCATACCGATGATTAAAGGATAGGTAAACACATTTTTCTTTCAGTTACATTTAAAGAGAATGAACAATGAAAGTTTGTGTATTTAACTGTATATGGGTATATCTGGGTATATTTTTGACCAAAAAAACATTAGTACTTTTACATACTTCATTAATTTGGTAAAAAGGCATATTTTCATAAATATCAGATTATATTCTTAACAAATCTTTTATGCGTTCATAAAATTTTAAGATTCAATTTCCTATTAAATTATAAAGCCTATTTAGGCACTATTACATCGGTTAACAATTAAGTTTTTTCTGATTATTAAACTGATTGAAACTTAGCTGGAAACCGTTGAGCGTTTCAGTCTTTGGTTTCAGTCTCGTTTGATACGGGAGAGGGCCAACTCTTCGGGGCGGATTTCTCTTGAATTCCAACGTGTATTTATACGAGCTTTAATGGTTAAGGTAACTCTGGGCTTAATAAATAAGGTGTTAAATTTACCAGTTGTAGAACAATCGTTATTTTGTTCTGTTGAGAAATAATTTGGTTTCATTTGCTTGTGATGTAATTTTAAATGTATGTTGCCAAACATACATTTTTAGCCGTCGTTTTTATACAAATTATGGAAAGAATTGTTCAAGAAGGAATGACAGAATGAAAAAGTGTTAGAATTATAGTATTTTTTCTAAAGAGTTTCAAGTATAAAACTGACAACACGGACCAATATTCAAACGACCACTGGTCTCTGTTCAGAACCCATTGATCTACCGCATTAATTTGTTTATACAGGGTGCTGATAAAGTCTGGAATAATCGATTTTTCTTGAAAACGCAAAACTTTTTCGAAAAACGCTCGTACCCGTCGATTTTATTTTATTCTTTGAAATTTTTTGGCGTTCTTCAATATTATACCGGATGCGCCAAAAACGCTAGGCAAGTGTCAACTTCACTTTTTCAAATAGAACACCCCTTTTTTTCTCCAATATTCAGATTCCTCTCTAAACTCTAGACAAGTTTCATATAACATATTGTATGGCTAAAGTCAACAGTAATTGAAATACAGGGCCCACAATAAAAATCAAGGTATAATTTTAAGGTCTAGGTATTTAATTTCTTACCGGTTTCTACATAATAACTTAGTTACGTAAATGTCAAAACATTTAATATTTACTCCAAAGTTGTCACTTTTTCCCATAAAAATGTTTCTAACGGAAGCTGAGAGAATCGAAATATTAATAATAGTAGGATGTGGAGATCGAAAGAGAACACAAATAGAAGTTTGTGAGTATTTTAATGATAAATATCCAAATAGAGAACACATAAATCAGGCAACTGTTTCCAAAATTGTTAAGAAGTATAATGAAGTTGATCACGTTAAGGATAAACCTAGAAGTGGACGACCTAAAATTTCCGACGATGTCAAACTTGATATTCTAGTTTCGTTGGAAGAGAGACCACATTCGAGCACAAGAAGCATTTCTCAAAATGTTCAAAATATCCACGATTCAACGGTGGCAAAGTTCCTGAAAAATGGCATGCATATAAATGTCAAGGAGTACAGGAACTTTTGGAAGGCGACCCTGACAGAAGGAATGAGTTCTGCGAAATTCTCATGGATAATTACTTGATTAACGATGCATTATTTCCGAGTAACATAATTTTTTCCGATGAGGCTACTTTTTTCTTGGATGGCATGGTAAATCGTCAAAATTGCCGGTATTGGTCCAGCTAAAATCCCCATTGGTTCCGAGAAATTCATACCCAGCGGCCGAGAAAAATTAATGTATGGGCAGGAATAATTCGGGATACTGTTATAGGACCCTATTTTTTTGAGGAAAATTTGACTGGCCAAAGATATTTGCAGTTTCTTGAAGAAGACCTCGCTCCAGCGTTGATTGCCCTATTTCCCGATCGGAACATTCCTGACTCACATGATACAACTATGTGGTTTCAGCAGGATGGTGCACCAGCCCACTATTCGGTCGAAGTCCGTAGATACCTGAATGAGTTATTTCATCATCATTGGATAGGTCGCCGGGGTGAAATAGAGTGGCCTGCGAGGTCCCCCGACATAACGCCATTGGACTTCTTTCTGTGGGGCTATATTAAGGAAAGGGTTTACAAAAATAAACCAGAAGATATTGATGTTCTCAAAACGCGTATAACAACAACCATAAGGCAAATTACCCCAGAAATTGTACATAATGTACAGTTAGAATTTGTTGAGA
The DNA here is from genome assembly GCA_963991005.1 of Barypeithes pellucidus. Classification (NCBI taxonomy): domain Eukaryota; kingdom Metazoa; phylum Arthropoda; class Insecta; order Coleoptera; family Curculionidae; genus Barypeithes; species Barypeithes pellucidus. The sequence goes on along the minus strand of OZ022563.1, from coordinate 40,575,610 downwards.
GATTGGGACATTGTAGAGCCGTAAATGGACACCATTTTCAACACTTACTCAAATAATTTTTTAGATGGTTCACTGTATTACCAATTTCCTGTTAGAATTTTTTTTCTAGCCTAAGTATTTGTCATGGAAAACAAGCTTTAAAATTATACCTTGATTTTTATTGTGGGCCCTGTATTTCAATTACTGTTGACTTTAGCCATACAATATGTTATATGAAACTTGTCTAGAGTTTAGAGAGGAATCTGAATATTGGAGAAAAAAAGGGGTGTTCTATTTGAAAAAGTGAAGTTGACACTTGCCTAGCGTTTTTGGCGCATCCGGTATAATATTGAAGAACGCCAAAAAATTTCAAAGAATAAAATAAAATCGACGGGTACGAGCGTTTTTCGAAAAAGTTTTGCGTTTTCAAGAAAAATCGATTATTCCAGACTTTATCAGCACCCTGTATATCTCGCAGTGTCTTCTACGTGTTTGTCGTGTTTGACGTCAGGTGACTTATCTCGCTTTGTTATCGATTTGCTTTAATCTCAGGATTTGGGGGTTTATTCCGGTTTGTTTCTCTTTTCAAAAGTCTAAAAACTCAATTTCATAAAAAACTGAGATGCGTTCTGAGAATCGTAAGTGTATCTTTACTATGACCACCTGCTAAAATATTTTCTTAAGAAGTTCGCAGTAACTTATCGTTTTACTCTACTTATAAAATCAGAACGGTTTTAAATTTAAAACTTTTTGGTGTACATCTTAAAATGCAGGAATTTTATAGCGACCTCGGACGAAATAAGAACTTGCTACAACAATTTCTATTTTATGTTTTATTTTTCGTGACCAATAAAATTTTTTAACCATTTTGACGTATAAATGAACTATTTTGTTTTCATATCTAGCCTTATCGAGGCTGTAAAATCTAAATGGGTTTTGTTGGAATAACAAAGTTTACATTTTCCCATTTTAGTTTTTTATGATAAAAATAGAATATTCACTTTTAGTACCCTCATGTTCAAATAAAAAAAAACGGTCATTACAAAATTCTGACTTTAGGCTTAATAACTTTTTTCTTTTTAGTCCGATATTAGTGAGTTATAGGACTGTAGGCACAACTATTAGCTTTAACGGGTATATTATAATTTTTAACTAACATTGGTTAGTTAACATGTTATACAAGGATAATTGAACTGTTATTTTTAATTTAATTTCTAAATGCTCCTGTGGAATAATCAAGTATTTAAAGAGTCATCTATTCTTTACGTTTTTTGGATCGCATCACCTTTCCATCATTCGTGCGTAATATGCTATATACAGGGTGTCCGCTAATTAATGGTACATGGAAAACCCACAGACTCCTTACGATAAGATATTAGGATTTAATTATACTTACCTATATCAGAAAGTTGATATTAACTGAGATACAGGGTGTTAATGTTGAAACTTCATTTTTGTTTCTCTCAAATAACTTTGCATTAAACCAAAGTTTTTTACAAAATTTGGTAATTATGTTTTTTAGGACGAGAAATTGATTCTTTTATGAAATTTTAATGTATATGTCTGCGGCATTATTTGAACATTTATTAGGCCATAACTTTTTTGTGCCTCAGTGTATTTAAGTATTTAATAAAAATAATACTTTTCTCATATTTATTACGTAAAAAAGGTATACTAAGTTCAGGTCGCCCAGAGTTACCGTTTCGGAAATATTTGCATTTAGATTGTTTAGTGCACCCTGCCCAATTATTATTAATCTGCAAACGAAATTTTTTTCAAATAACCTATGAAACCCGAACAAAATATTATTTGGTTGCCTGGGATAACACACTAAACACTTTAAATGCAAATATCTCCGAAACGGTAACTCTGGGCGACCTGAACTTAGTATACCTTCTTTACGTAATATATATGAGAAAAGTATTATTTTTATTAAAAACTTCAATACACTGAGGCACAAAAAAGTTATGACCATATGAATGTTCGAAAAATGCCGCAGACAGCGCTATATCTGGCCAATATCTATTTTCATTGAAAACAGAAGTCGCCACAATATCGTAATAAAACTGTGACGTTTAAGGTGCATGTTGTTTATCACAGCCTACCTATTAGTTTATTAACTTAGGCCTCCTTATTTTTAAAATTATGCATGAAGAAGTTGTCTTTAAGGTAAGATGAGGTAAAATGAAGACTTATTTATAAATAACGGTACTTTTATTCTAATATTTTCATTTTTACAACGCATTTATTATTTAAAAAACAAGACTCTCATCTTTCTTGGTTAAATCTTTATAGTTATGGGGAGCTTGTTCCACAGATGGGAACATCTTTAAACTGCAATTTAATTTAGTGTGGAAAATGAACATTTTGGTAGAATTTTCGGTATAAAGAATGACTTTGAGACGATGAGAATTGTAAAAATAAATAGATTTACCGTGGTAGGGTCAACTTCCGTTTTCAATGAAAATAGGTATTGACCAAAAATAGATAGGAAACAAAAATTATCATAAGTGACTCAAATTTGCAAGTCAAGTTCTTTTAAGCATGTGTTAAGGTTAATGACTTAAATACGTGACAACTAAACTAGGCAGACAACTGTCAAAAGTGTTTATATTTACAAAACCAAATCTGCTTCTTACAGGTCGACAACTTTATCTGTAGCTACAAAAGGAATGCGGGCAAGAAAATTTCTTGGGTTAACAATGTTGTCACATATCTTAAATTTTAATTTAATAACATGTTACCAAGTAAACCCTAAAATTAAATTTACCCATTTAAAGTAAATTGTCATAAGTATATAAGAAACTAATATTCTATTATTGTTCTTAAAACGTTCTCTTCATACTATTTATTTTAATATTTAAATGCAAAATAAAATATTTTTTTATTAAAGTATTTCTAATCTAAAAATAGGGCAACATGGTGCAATATCAACGGTAACCATGGTGACACGCCTATTGTGCCAGCGTGCTTGTTCGGCGATGTCCAATATGCTTCATCCAGTTGCGTAGTGATAAGGTTTGTTTTAAAACTGTGATAATGAATGAATATACCCTGGTAAAACCCTTCATAGTCAAACCCGTGAATGTGTACAGGGTGTGTGAAGAGGAATTACAAATTAATACATTTAAATTGCCACTTAAGCGAAAGCTAGAAAGGGTCGCAATGTATACGTGAGGAAGCGTGGGTGCAGTAAAAAACATTCAAAAGAAGATACTGAAGGGAAAGAAAATAACCCGGATCAATTGTTGTCGTCTCCTGTCAAAAAAAGGGCCCGTCTCTCTGCTGTCGGAAAAATCGAAGGCTTCGACTTTGGCATTGTTAGGAGAATCATACAAAAGTTTTATTTGGAACTAAAAGTGGTTCCAACCTTAAAAAAGTTGCTACAACAGCTGAGAAGTGACATAAACTCTCCATTTTCCCGTGAAACTTTAAAGTGCATGTTGAAATCAAATGGATTTTATTGGCGAAAATGCCAAAATAAGCGAAAAATATTAATGGAAAGGCCTAATATATTGCACTGGTTATACAAATATCTTCATGTCATGAAAAAATATATATTATTACATTATTAAGATAATAATAGCACGTCCATGACTCGGCCATGTTTTAAAAGATATTGCTTCCCCCTTACCGATACCCCGTAGCTATAGACTCGCTTGTCAAGCTGTACGTACTAGATCATTTTTAATCTTGCAAATGAATAAATTTCATTTTTTATACGAAAACTGTACGTCAAACGACAGAAAATCAAGGAATGATATTTGTTCAACAAGGAATGAAAATTTCAAAAGTTATTTTTATTTAAAAAAAAAGAAGTGGCGTGCCATTGTTTTCTTCAAAAATATCGAGGGGAGTTCCCGCAAGAACGTCACTGTACTTGATGAATAGAAAGTGTGAACCAAATTTCACAGAAATATCTAGAGCAGTATCACAGATATAAATAAAAAGATTTTTGAAAATTTTTAACACCTTCAAAAGTAAAGACGTTTAGGGCGTATGTTCATATAAAGTTTTTTCCTGAAAATGAAGCGAAGAAGAACCTCCTTAAATATTAGTATTTTATTAAGAAACACATTGTTTAAAACAGTTTTATAATTTGGGTTTGTTCAATTTCAATTCAACATTCTATTGTAGCTATTTGAGTCTAAAAACAAAAGTGTGTTACGGGAGATCCTTATACAACAAAGTTGCAGATCGAGAGGTTTCATAAATTTGTTATAAAAGGGCTCAACTGACTCTTAGACTATTATTACGCCATGTGATCTTTCGACTCGACGACCTAGCTTAAAATTAGAATACAGCCAAATACGAATAGAGAACGGAATTAACAATTCATTAAAATTCTGAAAACATACGAATGGAATGCCAAGATTTGATTAAGGGGGAAAGATAATTAGAAATGTCAAGTAAATATTCAGACCATACGAGGGGAATGCAAGCGACACGTATTTTGGGAGCGATCGTTAAGTTTTACGCAAAAACCATTTGCTTAATGCAAAATAGTTTAAAGGCACAAATGAGTAAATTGATGATATAATAATATACAGGGTGTCCAGGATAAGGAGGACATCCATGGGGATCTCGTTAATGGTAACAGATACAACTTCGATTAAATAGGAAAAAACTGTCGCAATCCAAGCACGAACAATATGCCGTACAAGAAGTTTTGGTAAAATTTTTAAGTTTTGAGTTATTTAAGAAAAACTGAAATTTTTAATTTTTTATTTAATATTAAAGATAAAAACTGACGAAACATTCTTACAGCAACTTTTAGTGAACTCAAAGATTACATAACAAATTTTTTATACGACGTTTCGTTTTCAAGCAATCATCATCAACTTCATTTTTTCTAATACGGCTCTGATTTTATAATGTAAAATTTTAAGACCTTTTTTTATTCTAATCAATTAGGTACCAAACATTATCGTTTAATTACGTTTCGAGTCTTTCTAATCATCTTCATGAAATTTTCTGGATACGGACCTGTACTTAGTTACATAATTTTGTAAAAACAGTTCAATGCAGTAGGTACTAAAACGAATATTTTTTTCAATTATTTAATAATAATGCACTACATAATAATCATAATAAAAGATAATTAACACTAACAATAACAGAACAGTAAGGATGAAAAACTAAACAACAAATAGATACATCGTCAAAAACACATTAATTAAAGTAGAAATAACAGTAGATTATTGGAAATTAATTTTCCACAAGGTGTTCGAAATGATTTCCGTCAGGCTCCAATCAAATAGCATCTTAAAATTGCAGAATTTAAAACAACCATTAACATTTGTGGCCTTTGAAAGGCTTCAATAACTTTACCACTAGTCTAAGGTTTCTGGAAAATAACGAAAATCACTTCGTACACCTTCTGGAAAATTAATTTCTAATAATCTACGGTTAGTTTTATCAAAATTAATGTTTTGTTGCCCATGCACCTATTTGTTGTTTATTTTTTCATACTTATTGTTTTGTTATTGTTAATAAATCATTTGTTTAATGATTTATTAACAATTTTATTTATGTAGTGCATTATTATAAAAATATTTTTAAAATATTCATTTTAGTACTGCATCAACCTGATTTTACAAAATTATGGAAAATACAGGTCCGTATCCAGAAAATTTCATGAAGATGATTAAAAAGATTCGAAACGTAATTAAACGATAATGTGTGGTAATTTAGAATAAAAAAGGTCTTGAAATTTGACATTATCAAATGAGGGCCGTATTAGAAAAAATTAAGTTGATGATGATTGCTTGAAAATGCAACGAGTTCACTAAAAGTAGCTGAGAGAATGGTTTGTCAGTTTTGCTCCAACTTTAATATTAACGTCGAGAAAAAAATAAATCAGCATTTCGAAATTTCAGTTTTCTTTCAATAACTCAAAACTTAAAATTCTTACCAAAACTTCTTGCATGGCATATATTCGTGCTTTGATTGCGATACTTTTTTCCCATTTCATCGAAGTTATAATTGTTACGATTAACGAGATCCTAATAGAGGCCCTCCATATCTTGGGTATTTAGACGTGATCCACCTAATCTACGTGACATTAAACTATGAATTATTGGTTTAGATTTTAGAGGTTAAAATCGGTCTGAAATTCTTTGTAAATGTTACCACGGAGCAGTTAAGCTCAGCGGTAAAAGGAATATATGATAACAGCTGTTGATGTGATAAAGAACTCTTGTCTATATCAATTTTATACAATAAGAAATTCTCACACTTTAACTGAACACGCTCAATTCGATTAATATGAATGTGTAGAATCCCCATCTCTTTTTATCTTCTGTCTGTTTCTGTATTGGTTAGGCAAAGCAAACAATCGACGGGCGTAACTCAAAAGTGTATTATTTTGAGAGCCCCCCGATTGTTTTTCTGGATAGTTATTTACAACCTATCTAAGAATGTGAATTGTTCATTCTTCAAAGACTGTGACCCATAGTCGTATCCTTCTTGATGTAAGATCATTTGTTCTACACATTCTACATATAGAATCCCCATATCTTCTTATCTTCTGTCTGTTTCTGTCTTGGTTAGGCAAAGTTTGACACTATACAAAGCCCAGATTCGACCGTCACTAGAATACTGCTCTCATGTCTGGAGCTCTGCACCCAAACATACTCTTCGGCTACTGGACTCCATCGAAAGGAGGGCTATTCGTCTGATCGGAGACCACGAGCTGACGAAGAACCTCGACAGCCTAGAACATCGAAGACAGGTTGGGATTTGACTCTCTTTTACATATATTTTCATGGAAGGTGCTCGGCTGACCTTGCCGGCCCAGGGCGACGAATAGCAGAAATACACGACGAACCACTGCCGCCCATCCATATGTGGTTAAGCTTAGTACTCCTCGAACTTCATTATTTAAGAATTCTTTCATCTGGAGGACTTCATCCTTGTGGAACGACCTTCCCGAGGTCGTTTTTCCCAACGAATATAACCTCCAACGATTCAAAACGAACGTGAATCGCTTTTTGCGCACACGCACCACTCCCAGAGTGCCCTAAAGGATTTTTCCTATAGTGCTTGTGTTTGATCATAAAAAAAAAGCAAACAATCGACTGGCGTGACTCAAAAGTGTATTATTTTCAGAGCTCCCCGATTGTTTTTCTGGAAAGTTGTTTACAACCCTAAGAATGTGAATTGTTTATTCGTCAAAGACTGTGAACCAAAGTCGTATCCTTCTTGATGTAAGATTCTTTGTTTAAATTTAGATTTACTATAAATTTCAATGCTTTCCCAACACTCCGCGTCTCCCCTAACAAATACATCACGAGCCGCCACTGGCCACAAAGTATATTTAAATACCTATTTTGCCAACTCGGACGACTCCACGGAAGTGTTAAATAAAAGCCGTTTCGATTCTCAACAAAATTCCAAATCAAATATCCCAGAAGTTTTAAAATTTATTCGAGCTTAAAACTTTATCAGTAAAAAACTTTACGAATCCTAAAAATATTATTTGACTTTCCGAATGGACGATTACCGTCACTTTTGATATTCGTGCAAGTGGAAACTTTATAGCTCCTGTAAAACCGGTTTAATCGTAATGCTTTCACATACTTTTCTAGAAGCAAGGTTTATTTAAGGGCAGAAGTGGATATGTTAAACTTCAGATTTGTGAGCAGGGCACCTGGCTAATGCAGCCGTTAAACTGGTAAGAGCAGAATGAACCAAATCCAATGAAGTGGTAGAAACGAGGGGTGATGTCGAGGCAAACATGGACCTGGTATTTCTATCTGCTTCGTACACGTCAATGTGACGCCTGCTTTTATGAAAATAAATTCAACAAAGAAGACATGGGGATTGTATCTGTAGAATCGAAAACGGTTAGGATTAGCGACATGAATGAAGAGTACTTAATTTTTAGCCAATAGTTAAAGGTATGTAAAAAACATTGTCCAAAGTTCTCATCATACAGGGCGTAAAAAAAAATGGGCCCATGAGTGTTACAGCTAGTCCGTCCCTGCAGCTGTGAGTAATTCACAATAGTTTCTTGGGTAGTAATTTTACGGGTCTTACCTGGTATACATCATATTAAAAAATAATTGAAATATACCAGGTGGTTCAATAATTATGTGTAAAAAACTTGATTCCATTGGTGCTCTTTGGGAGCCCATATCTCCGAAGAGGAGGCCGATGCGATTGAAGTTTATATGAACCTATAGTATTCTTTTCACGTGTTTTCTTCATATCCGGGAGATTTCCCACATGTTCCCGGACACCCTGTATATTAATCAGGGTTGCACAAAATCATGTATTTTTGTTTTCAATGTTTTTAGTAGAATTTAAAAGATAGCTTAAACTCCTTTCCCATTGAACACCTCAGACTGCTTTCTATTCATAGAGTTTTACGACATTTAGGATTTTTGCAAAGAATCATGACATTCTCAAGATGCTTAGTTTGTTAGATGATAGAAATAGAAGAAAAAATCGTCTACTTCTACTGGTTCAGTATCAAGTTCAGCATGTCAAGTTTTATTATTCGAACGAGCGAATCAGACAAGAAAAAGCTGGATATATAAATAGTCAGATATTTATATGCGACACGCCATTTCCTGAAGTAGAATATCGTGAGTTTAAACTGTTGATTAATTTGTTATGTCTTGGATATTCACCATCAAACAGAAATGTTATTGCCAACAATTTGCTCGATACGGTTTATAACTCAGTACAAACAACAATGGAAGATAGTGTGTATCAGAAGAAAGTTTGTCTAGCCCTGACGGTTGGAGTAACGTCCATAATGAACATATAATAGGCATATGTGTCATAGATATAGAAAGTTAATGGGTGCATCTAATAGAGGCCGTAGCCACACATCAGAGTATTTATTACAACTACTTAAGAAAGCTATACAAAAATGCCAAGAAGGGTATGAATGTCAAGTTACCAGTGTAGTAACAGACAACGCGTCGAATATGACTAAAATGAGGAAAAACCTTTTTCTTGAATTAGACCGAAAGGATATAATAACTTATGGTTGTTCAGCTTATATATTCAACTTATTTGCTCATGATTTAGAAGTGCTGGGAGTCAAGAGTAACGTAACGAAAGTTTGTAAATACTTTGGAAATGTGCATTTCGATAACGCAAAATTTAAAGAAGCCGGTGGCTCCGCTCTCGTATTACCTCAGGATATTCGCTAGAACACTTTATCAGACTGCTTGGAGAGTTATTTGAAAAACTTTCCAATATTATTTGATGTGTGTGTGTACTAACAGAATACTTATTGAGAACGACATCATAAAATTAGTTACTGACGTTAATTTAAAAGTCAATGCACAGGAGTATCACAAAAAATTAAAATGCATTGCTGTGGCTCTAGATAAAGTTCAAAAAAACACTTGCACGATAGGAGAAGCGACAGAAATATGGCTCGAACTATTGGAGACGTTTGAAAACAAAAAATCAAATGGGGAATTTTCAATTAGTGACGAAAATAAGGTTATAGAACGTTTGAAGATGGCCTTAACTCCAGTTCATTTTTTAGCAAACTTGCTTGATCATCGTTTTAGGGGAGATGGTTGGTTGGTTTTTTGGTTAAAGGCGAGGGTCGGTTTAAAGGCCCGAACTTCAAATCACTGCACCCTTTCGGCTTATTGTGTGCCCCGATCTTGTTAGAAGATGTTTGTTCCATCTATGAGGTCCAGTAACCTTCTACCAAGCTTGTCTTGTGGGAGGTTGTCACCACGTTGTATGTTCCCGAAGATATTTTGTCTTCTGCGGGACAGCGCTCCGCAGCGGTATATTATGTGTGAGGCGGTTTCATCCTCTTCGCCGCAGAGTCTACATTCAATGGATCCGTTGTTTAGCCCTATCCGTTGAAGGTGTGTTCGCAAGTGGCAGTGGCCTGTTAACAGACCCATCACTTGTTTCAACTGGGGCCGCGTCAGGACCAGGTAACTCTTGCCATCGAGATAGGTGTTGCTTTTTCGACCATCCATCTAATGTTGTTTTTGTTGCCTGTTATGATATTCCAAAGGCCGGTTCAGGGCCCCTGAGACTTTGGGCAGATCCGGCTCTCGCTAGTTCATCCGCCTTTTCATTCCCTAATATCCCGGAGTGACGAGGGACCCACAAGAGTTCCACCTTGTTCCCCCTGGCCGCCAGTACTTTTAGGTTGGTATCACACTCCAGTGTGAGTTTTGAAGTAAACCGATTGGAGTTCAGAACCTTAAGAGCAGCTTATCTGTCCGAAAGGATGTAAATCTTTTGGTCGTGGTAGCCCTTTTCAAGATTTTGTAGTACACATGCTTGTATGGCATGAACTTCCGCTTGGTATACTGTGGCGTAGGTCCCCAGCGGGATGCTTAGGTCCATCCTGGGCCTTTCCCCAAATATACCTGCGCCCACACCGTTGGCGGTTTTTGATCCATCGGTGTACCAAACTAGACCCTTGTCAAACGACGGGGATGCACTGTTTGTCCATTTATCAAAGTTCCAGTCAATCTTGAAAGGCTTTGTGAAATCGTATGTTGCTGTCATACGATCAGATTGCATATCCAAGAGCTCATCGTTGATTAGATCCGTGACTCTTGTGTGTCCAATTTTTACGGGGTGTTGTGTCCATTCCCCATTTGTGATCATCCTTGAGGCGCTGCAAATAGCCAAATAGCAAAATCCATTCTGATGTGGATGTCTAGGGGTATTAGTCCCAGTATGACTTCCATTGCTGCAGTGGGGGTACTTTTCATCGCCCCACTGGTACACAGGCAGGCCAGCCTCTGCAAACTGTTAAGTTTGTTTGCTGTCGGAATCTGCTGTGTTTTTGTCCACCAGACTACAGACACATATGATATCAGGGGTCTGATGACTGTGACATAGAGCCATTGCATCATCTGGGGCTTGAGTCCCAGGTTTTCCCAACCAAGCTTCTGCACCGCATTAGGCACATTTTTGCTTTGTTTAGGTTTTTGTTTTTGTTGCATGGGGGAGATAGACTAACTCCAAGGCAATTAGAAATTGCCACGGAATATGTAGAAACCGACCATTCAGAGGCAATGCCAACGATTGTTAATTTTCAGGCTAGATGTGCACCATTTATGCCATATATGTTTTCTCAACAGATACTTGAAAATGTAAAAACATTAGGATGGTGGCGGTCTATTAAACATTTAAATATAAGAGCAATGGAACTTATCCAACAGCTACATACAGCTATTGCTTCGTCCGCCCACATAGAAATACTTTTTGCGTCTTATTGTTTAGTTCATTCCAAACCCCGTAATAAGCTAGGCAATGTCAGAGCAGCTAAGTTGGTTACAATTTTTAAAGAACTAAATTCTAATGCACCCACTTACGGCGCTAACTGATGTCACTTCCGATCAGTGATTATTATACATTTTTACTTTATTCCTTTTTTTTTCTTATGGGTTATACAATTATTTGTAGTTTTTTGTACATACCAAAGTTCTGTGCATGATGTTCATTAGGTACCTAACTTTTATTATTTTGTTAATTTCAATGGAAATTACTATTTTAGTAAGTAATTTTATTACTATTTATCAATAAATATTTTTCACACCAAGTTGTTGCATAAATTAAGTATACTCGTGTTAAATAATCAATTTACTAAAAAAACAATAACGCTTGTTTAATTTACCTGTTTTAAACTTGTTTTTAACATTTTTAACAAAACATTGTTTTAATCTCAAACGATTGTTTAAAACAATTGTTTATACAAAATGTTTAAAACGGAACAACCCTGATATTAACTCGAACAAAAGAGTTCGAAACCGGTCTGCGTGCTACTGGGTAGACATAAATACGCCCTTATTGTATAAGGTATCATTGGGTGGGCTGGGAAATAATAATTTTTCCATATTAGAATTATTTTTAATAAAAATTTTAAGAATTACAAAAGTTATGCAATTTTTTTCCAAAATGTGCAGTGGCCACCAATTATCTCATGTTTAATAATGTCGCTATGTTGCCAGTGGCTCTTCAAATAACTGCGCTATCTATCCCGTTGCGCCATCTGTCTCGGGTTTAACCTGCATCAAGTACAATTTTAAAAATTTCTCCTGCATATAGAATGCAACATCCAATAACAAAATTTTTAAATTTAAAATTTTAAGAAGGAAAACTTTGTTAAAAGTTTCATATCAAAAGTAGGATATTTATAATAACAAACTAAAAGTTAGAGTTAGTGACAATATTTCTCTTTAATCAGAAATAAATGTTATAAATTACTCTAACTTTGCAACTTTGCAACCAGGCAACATTTTTAAAGGAAAATTTACTTAACTATGCCAAATTAAAAAAGTTTTAAGTTAAAAACCATTAAAAATGTTTATAGAAAACGGAAGGGAAATAAGGAATAAAGAAGCAATTAACCGTAACATAAAGAGAATCTTCCCACAAAAGATTAATATTTGTCTGTTGGGATGATTACAAAGTTATACAGGTACTAAAACTTTTGGAAATCAAAGAACGGTGCAAAAAGATTAAATATTTCAAATTTTGTGCCAAGAATATTAAAATATTCCTTTCAGTTTGCTTGTTCTGAACTGCTGAATTATGAATGAATTGGAATTTTTAAAGATTAGGGCTACTTCTTATTTAAATCATATTGAAAAACTTATGAAAAATAAGTTATATCAAAAGAAAAGTCATATTTTAAATGGAAATGAAATACATTAGGCCTTCATAAATGGATTTTAGTAAATTTAAATATGTTAAATACACTACCCAAATTAAATATCGAATATTCAAAAATGGACGTCCAAATTAATAAGCTGTTATTTGGTTAATAATGAACCAATTTTAATAAGTCCTTTAAATGATAGGAACTAGATTATGGCAGAGTAGTTTACGTCCTGATGCGTCTAATTGTACGGGGTAGGGCATAAAATCTAGATGCAAGTAAATTTCCTAAAATTGAAATATCTTACATAAGTTTTATTTTCATATTATTTTTTAAAATAAATCAATTAGAAATATATCTGGATTAGACACTCATCCAAAAGTATCGTCATGTCACTCTAGCCAACAAAAATTGCCATTTCTTCTAAATGCGTTATATGGTCGTTCCGGAAACATTAAAATGCGACAATTTGGTTTTCGCTTTCAACAAATAAAGTATATAATATTGAGTTAGGAAATTATCTATTCATTTAATTCATTTACTTAACATTAAAAATTCGAAAATAACGATACAAATTGGTCATTCTCTTACAAACCGTACACTTTTTAAGCTTGATATTTTAGAATCATCGCTAAGGACCTAGGGAATACTAAAAATCCTATATTTAGCTTTGCTGACGATAGCACACTTGTCTCATCCTTGCAGACAGCATGTAGTAGCGCCTCAACAAAAATCTGGAAGAAATTTTTGGCTTGGGGTGACAGTAACCAGCAGTTTTCTCTAAAAAGGTTAACATTACAGAACCGGATATAGTGATGACAGGACACGCAATTCCACTGGCTTCATTTATTAATTTGTTGGTAGTGAAGTAATGTCACTTTTTATGAAATTACTTTTTTCCCCGGTAAATAAATTAAGACAATTACTTTTTTCCCAGATATATAAAGGGTGTTATGGAAATTACGTATTATATTTAAATGGGTGACTCCTTGGGTGTCCTAGAGAAGCGCTACATATTTTATTTTTTTTAAATCGACCGTTTTAAAAGTGGGGTAATAAACACTCTTACTCACAGGTCAGTCCACGCTACTGTACAACATTTCACCCAGTGAAATAAAACTGAAATTCCATATAAAATTATAAAAATAAATTATTTTCGACGTACTTGTATTTATCATTATACCTAAAGAGCGAGGAGCATGGGAACACTCCTGGAAACACTTTATGTACACACAGTAATAGTGAAACAGAACCGATAGTTAGCTTTTGCAAATAAAATAATACAGATTATTAGATTTTATTACACGCGACGAAATTTGACGTCCAGAAGAACCGCGTCAATAAAAACAATATTCAAGGATTATTTATGGACGGGCGAGATACACGCGTAAACCGAAAAACAGAGCGGATCGCTGAGAGTGTGTTGGTGATCGACGAGACACAATATCCGGCCGCTGGTTGGTCTTGAACTAACAGACGCACGCATTCGGCGCTATATGAAACTACTTCGCTCAGCCGATGTAAGGCGTAAAGAGGTAATTGGCATTTGACCAGCGCCATTTATGTCTTTATCTCAGGAATTGCAGTTTAAATATAACACGTCATTTCCATAACACCCTGTATATAGTAAAAAACAGAGGCCCCCAGAATTGACCCCTGTGGAACCCCATATCGAAGGTATCTTTCTTCCGACCTACCACCGTTCAAAACAAACACATGTTTCCTACCTGATAAATAGCTCCTGAAAACTCAAGTATTTAAGAATTGCTAAAAAAAGAGTGTGATTAAGTTTGTCAAATGCTTTGGTATATACTAACAGTTTAAGTTCTCCTCTTTCTGTTGCCTCAAATATATCATTTGTTACCTTTAATAATGCTGTAGTGCAACTGTAATCCCTTCGAAATTGATGCTACGAAAATCCAGGCAGCAGTTTTCTCTAAAAACATTACAAAACCGGATATAGTCATGGCAGGATACGCAATTCCACTGGCTTCATTTATTAATTTCTGGTAGTGAAGCTGGGAGGAAATATGTCTTAGGATAACAACATAGTGGCAATCATCAAGATAGCTTCGCAGAGACTTGGTGTACTCTTCCGGACCAAAAAGTTATATACACCTCAATAACTTTTGACACCATCCAAAGCCCAGATTCGACAATCACTAGAGTACTGCTCTCATGTCTGGAGCTCTGCACGAAAACAGACTTTATGGCTACTGGATTCCATCGAAAGAAGAGTCATTCCTATGATCGAAGACCACGAGCTGACAAAAAAGCTCGACAGCCTAGAACATCGAAGACAGGTTGGTGATTTGACTCTCTTTTACAGATATTTCCATAGCTCGGCTGTATCGGCTTAATTCCGCCTAGAGCGACGAATAGCAGAAATACACGATGGAACACTGCTACCCATCCATATGTGGTTCAGCTTAATACTAATCGAACTTCATTATTTAAGAATTCTCTCAACTGGAGGACATCATCCTTATGGAACGACCTTCCTGAGGTCGTGTTTTCCAACGAATATAACCCACAACGATTCAAAACCAACGAGAATCGCTTTATGCGTACACGCACCACTCCCAAAGTGCCTTAAAGGATTTCTGCTTTAGTGCTTGTGTTCGATCATAGAACAAATCGTAGGTAAAGTATGGTACTTAATTCGAGTTGTAAAGAAATTACGTACTCATGAGGTTGAGCACTCGCCGCTAAGCGTAATTTTCCATATGTGCATAATATGCTGTTTACAACACTCGTTATGTAATATTACTGTTACATAATATTGCACTACTACTCTACTACCTTATATCCGTGGGTGTATTCATCATTTTCTGCTTAAGTTATGAAATCATAAATAACTTTGAATTTCTTATATCGGGATTATTATATTTAAATTTTCTTCGGGAATATCATAATATGTGGGCGCTGTCACGGGAAAAGGTAATTTCTCAAATAAATTGATACAAATAATGTTCTTACATAAAATGAATTCCCTTAAATATAAATAATAAAACGCCATGTGTCAATAAAGGACCATAGGAATGTAAATAAAAATAACAATTCGGTAATTGAATTATACAGTGTCACCAAGTCCAAATTGGGGAAAAAAAAATATTGTTCGATTTAGGTAAAATTTGAATTTGCCATAAGTTTTTGCTTCAATAAAGACCAAAAATTATACAGGGTGTTATGGAAATGACTTATTATATTTAAACCCGCAAATCCTGAGATGAAAATAAATTGAAAAAAAATAATAATTTGATTTTTTAAACGAAATATACACCTTACATGAAGTCTCAAAATTTACGTGGCCGCTACTGAGGACGTTCGCAATCAATAGTTTATTGAGGAAGTGTTGTCATATTCGCTGAATTATAAACGCACGTGTTCAGTTTTTGACAACAAGACGTCTTTGACCCGCGTTATCAATTCTTTTTCAAACTTTTTAGAAAAAAAAAATTACAATTTTAAGGTACAAACTCTCTTACCTTCGATCTTATTTTAAAATAATCCGTTTTATAATTAAATTCCATAAAATAACACCAACAGTAGATAATATCACAGAAATTTGAAATCACATCACAATATTTGTTATTATGAATTATTTCACAACAGAAAAAAAATGCTACAACTATCAAAACGTTTAAAATTCATATACGTCAAGCAAGTTGAACCCTCGATAGCGTTATTCCACCCCCGAGTCTCGAAACATACTGAGCAACGATAGTCGCTCGCGGCCGATATCCAAGCAAGGGCGAGACACGCGGTGTGATCTGACATCATCGTTAGTATACTCTAGTTACCCACATTGTTGCTAAGTGAATCCAGGTGGAACGGCGCGACAGTATGTGAGTAAAAAGGGTTTCTGCCTTAGTATTTAGATATTCGATTAAAAAAAAAGTATGCAGATTTTTTCTAGGACAACCTAGGAGTCACCAATTTAAATATAATAAGTAATTTCCATAACACCCTGTATAATTAAATGCGACCATGCGGTTTTTCTTAATTGTCAAATTTGACATTTTCTCCACAACGTGTCGAATAATAGCATTTAATGATCGAATTAAAAAAAATATTTAAAAAAGTTGATTGTATTGTAATTTTATGCCTATACGCCAAATCACTACTGATAATTTTTGTTTTCTATCCATTTTTAGTAAATATCTATTTTGATTGAAAAAGGAAGTCGACCTTACCATCGTAATTATAAATTACTTTAAGAAATTATTCTAATATGTCCATTTTTCAACGTGTTTATTATTTAAAAAACAAGACTCTCCTCTTCGTTGGTTAAATCCTTAAAGTTACGAGGGGTTTGCTCCACAGATGGCAACATTGTTGAAATGTAAGTTTTTTATGGAAATTATGAACACACTGTATAAAATAGATAAACGCCATTATATTCACAGTATCTCTAGACCGCTTGTCTTAAATTCCACCCAATGCCTTGGTTAAAAAAGTTATTCTAGGTAGTTTTTTTAAATTTTTTCTAAGACTCCAAAACTTTTTTTTTAGTTCTTAATTTATTACTCTTAAACTACATAACCAAATGAAATAAAACTTTAGGCAATTATAAAGGACACTAAAACGAACCTAATTATGTAATAAAATACTGGGTGTCCCATTTAAAAAAAGAAATGAAATTAAATCTCTAAGTTAATTCGTATAGGAGCTATGGAAGCCTAACACACTATTGCACGACCCTGTATAAACAATGAAAAAGTGACTCAATTCACTTCTTTTCTTTAAAGTCCTTGATTAAAACGATTTATCTCAAACGAAACTCAGACAAGGATAAAGAATAAGAACCAATTAACTGTGGAGATAAAGAGAATCTTTTTACAAAAAATTAATATTTGGGGGTTTGAATGATTACAAAGTTAAACAGGTACTAAAACTTTTGAAAAATTACGAAACGCTGAAAGGATTAAATATTTAAAATTTGGTGCCAGAATATTGAAATATATCTTTTAATTTGTTCGTTTTGAACTGCGGATTCAGAAATAAATTTAAATTTTTAAGATAGGGTTTATTAATTGTGAGGGTGGTTATGGCAATAACTTTCTTGGGTGAGACAAAAATTCTAAATCAAGAGGTTCAGATGGTTAACTAATAATTTAAATAAGATTTATAATTTTAGGAACTTACTTACTGCACGAACAACGAACACATAAAGATTCAAAAATTTGAGTAGAAAAGTAGGTACTAAATTTTTTAACAAATATGGTTATTTTAAGAACTAAATAAAACTATGTCCTGACTAATTTGAAACAGACTAAAATATTCTAAATATATACAGGGTGTTATGGAAATGACGTATTATATTTAAACAGGCAATTCCTGAGATGAATACAAATTGAAGAAAAATATCCTTAAATGGCGCTTTCAATTCATTTAGCGGTAAAAATGACCTGACGTCAAACCAGGAATACCTCTGTACCGCACTGCGGCACATCCGAATTCTCACCAGTGTTGTCAGAATTAGACTCTTTAAGTTTGAAATACCCAACTACGTAACTAGGTCAAATGTCAATGACCTTTGACTTTTGATTGGCTGATTTTTTAATGTAATTTTATTTAGGCCACACACATACACTTACCTTGTCGGTCTTATTTAAAAATTAATGTCAACTTCTACAGCGTTTTAGTAGAGAAACCGGCACATCACATAATCTGGTTATGCAAAACTAAACTACACATGAACATTGGCCGCCATAAAACTGCACAAAATTCACTTGGAGACATCGTTTTTATTAACATTGGCTTGTCTCGCTTAGGTTTGCATGAACTTTTGCTTTTAATTAAAAAACACATTGTAAAATGTAAATAACATTAAAAACCACATCTGACCTGAAATATTCAAAACACGAACTGTCAAAAACTAGAAATGTATTATAATGCAATGCATGTTTTCCGGTAGATTCCTGCGCATTCACCAAAAAAGGTTGAAATAAATAATTATAATAATCTACTTGTTTTCCTTCACTGCTGTAGATACCAATAAAGATTAAAAAACTTGTTAATCACTGCTCTGGTGCTTTATTTCATTCGAAAAGCTTAAAAAAATTAAATCGATCGTTTCACAGCGGGATTTTAAAACCCAAGATTAGCACATCTCTAGTATAAATCGACAGGTTAAAAGTTGACATTTGCTTGACAACAAGCGGCTTCGCGCGAAAGAGTTTTTTCGGGATATTTAATCAACTGTACAGTGCGAATAAGTGGGAAAATGTTTAGTACATACAGAAAAATCAAGTCGAAGGCATATTAGAAAATGTTCCTTTAGTAAGAGACTGGAAATCGCAACCGGATCTTACATCATGCAATTTTTTCTATGGGGTACGATTAATAAAGAAATAGTTGATAAAGTCGAAGACATGGATCAGTTGCGATATAAGATATTGGATGCAGCAGATAAAATAATTGCTGAACGTTTTAGTTTATAAAGTGCCAATTGTGTCCTATGTCCTATTTGTGTGTTTGTTAAAGAATGCATTAGTATGTAGCGATTTTGTGTGACAAGGGCCTATCTTAAAAAATTAATTTGAAACGTGTGTTTCTTTAAGTGATTTATGGTAATTTGTTCAGTGTTTCACTATTTGTTCTGTGTCTCTGACGATATACAGGGTCATGTTCTGAGATTGGAAGAAAAACGCCGAAGGGGTTTTAGTGGTGGGTTATAAGCTTTACCCACTAAAACCAAAAAAGATTTATGTGCCCTGGATTACTTGCTAGTATACTGGCACCTGGATTCACTTCTATTTGGATATTAGGTAGCTAAATATTTATTTTTATAAGAATCTAAAGTTTTACACGAACAATTTGGCAACATTGCGCTAGAACATCTGTTTATTACACAGCTGCTCAATGTAATGTGACTGTGCCGAGGAGTTGTGTGTGGGTTTATGGGTGAATTACCCCACTTTTTAAACGTTCGATTTGAAAAAAAATATATGTAGCGCTTCTCTGGGACACCCCAGGAGTCATCCATTTAAATATAATACGTCATTTCCATAACACCCTGTATTGATCCATAAATTAATTTAAAACCGTTCTTAGATAAAGAAAAAAACCGAAAAAATTATAATAAAAGAGACATAATGCCGCATCCACACCAAACCAACAGAACAAAAACAAAACAGCAACCAATGTTTTTCAACAATTTAGAAACAAATCCACAACATATTACCAACTTTTGTGTTTTGTTTCGGTTTTTAGCAACCTATTGTCTTCCCGTCGAGGAGCGGTAAACACCAAAGGGTTTCTGTTTTGTTCTTATTTCCGGCAACACAATTCTGTAATCGAATTCCCACCAAATTAAATATTCTCTTTTAAATCATTTATTTAATAAATATTATTTTTTGCCGGCATATATAATGAAGCCGACGGCGGCGGCACCTCCTGAACTAATTGGACCGATGCCGCCCTAGTGGTTCTATAGGTACATTCAATAGAGCTATAAAGTAATGAAATACTATAGAATCAAATACTAAAAATTAATTATATATTAATATTAAATCAATAATTTCCAATTACATTCATATTTTGCGATTAGAATGATCGCAAACTTAAACAGATAACATATTTTAAGGTTTAACGGTGATAAAAGGATATTAAATATTTATTTAAAATCTGTTATCCGAATATTAAAATATCCCTTTGGGTTTGTTTATTTTGAACTGCGGAATCGTGAATAAATTCGTATTTTTACGATTGAGTCTATTGGTTTTAAATAATCCTGAGAAAACTTATGCGGTCGATAGAAAGTAATTTTGTATAACTGAATTTAAGTTAATTTAAATATGCCACTTACTTAATGTCATTAAATATATTATCAGAATATAATCAATAACATTTCTGATAGTTTCAAAAAATCTGTCCTCTTCAAACAATAATATTTTAACTATACTTTATAGTATATGAAAATTAAAATATTAAACATTTATAAATATTTATGAATAATAGTAAATATTAAGTACTATAATCAGTGGCGGATCTAAGGGGGGAGGGGGGCTAGAGGGGCATTGTCCCCTTCTACCCCAGCCCCTGACTAGCATTTAAAATGGATAAGGTAAGGTTGAATGGCATAGCACTCGCTAATAGTGTTGGGAAAAACCGATGATTTTAATAATCGACTACTTGAGACTCGAGCGATTTTAATAATCGGGTGAATCGCTCGAGCGATTAATTACTTGAAATTTTTATGACTAAGAAGAATGCGTTGATAAAACACCAGGGGTTGTTTTTGTAAGTTTTAGAAGTTTAGTCTAGAGTTTCTATTAAGGAAGAACAGTTGATTCTGATTTAAAAAACAAATTGCACCTTTAATTTTTTAAGCTGGCTAGCCAGTCAAAACAAAACCCATGTCGCGATGACTCCACTAAGGGATTTGTCATACTTTTTTATATGCACCTTCTCGTTTATATGCCTTTAAGAAAGACGTATGTTGTGTTTACCTTCTCAGCGTCAAACTCGAACGTCGCCAATCGGCACGATTCGGGTGGTGCGGCGCGTAGATGGAAGGTCGGGTATCAAATCAAGTGACGGGAGATGATTTTCGATTTCTCGCCTGAATTTATAACTAGAGTATTTCCTATCGAGCGAAAAACTGTTCGAATATACGAGCAGTTTTTTAACTCGTACACACTACAGCGGTACATTTCCGTCGGCGTCAAGCGCAGCTCGGGTATCGAGTGAAAGATAATAAATGACCAGCGATGGTTTTCGCCTGAATAGATAACTCGAACGTGGTTTTTTAATAATCGAGCGATGTCGGTTATTTCAATAATCGAGTACTCAAGCGGTTTTTCGCTCGAGCGATCACAACACTACTCGCTAATATAAATTCGAGGGGGGAGATTGACGTCCATGACGTGGTTATTACTTTAATACTTTTTGCAACATAAAACTGGGATTGGATATGTTCTATTCCTCTTTATTGTATGTAGGATGTAGGTATTGTAGTTTAATAAATAAAAAAATGTGTCTTGTTAGATTCTATTACATACAACAACTAATTTAACATTTATAATAATTAATTAACGTTTATCGTAGGCGGGACATTTCGGACCTTGTTCTCGATTTTTTTAAGATTATCTCTTTAAAATACGGACTATTTTCCAAAAATTATTAATTAAGCAGTGGCGGCTAGGCGGAGCGGCTGGCGGAGGAAGTAGGGGAAGTATATTGACGCGTAAAGATAGTTTGTGTGTTTAAGAATATTTTTCCTTGGCTCTTCCTCTATATTTTCGCTCACGAGCCGCCACAGTAATTAAACGTTAAAGTTACTTAACATAATGTAAAAATCATCAACATTTCTGTTATTGGTCCGAAGAATTTGTCGCTTTCGGCGATTTTGCCTGCTGTGGGCGTTTCTTAGCCCCCCTCCCCTTTAAATCTAATTCTAGATCCGTCACTGACTATAATAATATATGGTATGATGAAAAGGGGTTAAGTTAAGCTTAAACATGTGGCTATCAATGTCGAACCGTCGTTGAGCGGCGC
This sequence comes from Barypeithes pellucidus, assembly GCA_963991005.1. Taxonomy (NCBI): domain Eukaryota; kingdom Metazoa; phylum Arthropoda; class Insecta; order Coleoptera; family Curculionidae; genus Barypeithes; species Barypeithes pellucidus. Next base: position 40,553,520 of record OZ022563.1, on the reverse strand, counting down.
ATGTGATCTGATTTTACCGGTCGATTTAAACTGAAAAAGTATGTAGGACATCCATTTAAAAATAATAAACCATTTCCATAACACCCTGTATTATCAAAGCGCAAGATTAAAAATTATATCTGAAAATGTTCTGTTTAGGACATGACAAACATTAATTTTTTTTAATTAATTCAAGTTAATAGCATTTTGGAAGTACTGAAGCGAGGACTTGCTGCCCAGCGCCATCTTAAATGTTTACAAAAGAGTTTAATAAATTTTACAAAAGATTCTAGAATAGCGCGTATGTATGAAAACGTCGTTTGCTTGTTAAATTATATCTTTTTTATCTTCTTGCTGGATTAAAATGACTGAGAGGAGATTTGTAATAAATATTGTGTGGTTCCTGAGTGCCTTAGCACTTCCAGAAATGCCTCAGAAAACTGTTCATAAGCGTGCCATGCAGGCGCGAATACAGGATTTAATTGGGAGGCGGCAAAATTAAGAAAAAAAGTCCCCCGCAGAAGAAACCGGTGGAGGCTAAATGTTTTTTTAGGACCACGCAGAAATATTGCTAAATTTAGTCAATAATTGACAGTAAATATTAGAAAAACCGATGCTTTAACGTAAGTTTAAATATGCCAACGCGAAAGCAGACTACAAAATATATGATACATATATTTATTTTAGATACAAGAAGACAGAGAATATTATATGTACATAAAAACAATGAAGAACGGAAAAATCAGACTTAAGCAAAAGTAGTATCAAGGTTTTTGACTGTCAAAAAAATAGAGTTACAACCCACAGATCGAACCTATCGTCACGGTTTTTACAAAAGAAAGAACAGCAATCTTTGATTAACAACTTGTTACTTCCTGAACCTTCAGAAATGATGACGGCGAGCTGGAAAATGGGATAAAAATGTTTAAAGATATGGGTGTTATGAGTGTTATTTAAGGCTGAAGTTCGCAGCAAAGGAGTCCAGTGTACAAGTAGAGATTTGCCATTGTCACAAATGGGAAAAAAGAGAGAACGTCCTCTTAAGGAACGGGTTCCGAGGAAAATGCAGTTAGAAGGAAATAATACCGATTCAGTTCCCAGTAGCGGCTCTACATCAACATTTATTTTAACAGATTTAAGTTGGTCAGATTCCGATTCCAATACTAGAAATGTATACAGGGTGACAATTCAAAAACTTGAAATGGCCATATATTAGAAACGAAAAACTGAAGAAAAAAACGCAAAAAACAGTTTCTATAAAACGAAGGGGGAACAAAAACAAGCGTATTAGCCCACCCCTATCTGCAACCCCTTGGACAGGGTGAGATAAACCCTTAAAATCTTAAATAGAAAGGGGGTCGAGTGATACATCATTTTGAAGCTCTTGAAAAATGCTTTCCAATGGTACCATAGAAAGGTACATTTCAGGAAATTCTTCTCTGTTTATTAAGGAAAACAATAAATGAAAAGACAATTTTGAAATTTTTTATTATTAGTTAATTAAATGTTCAAAATGATTTCCGTTGTTTTGAAGACAATAATAAAGCCTACTTTCAAATTCTTCACGTACATTTGCAAAGGTTTCTCTGGATATAGCACGGCATTCCTGAACTATTCTATGCTGAAGTTGCTCTAGTGACTCAGGTTGCGTTTTAAAAACCACAGATTTTAGGTGACCCCACAAAAAGAAGTCAAGAAGTGTTAGGTCCGGGGATCTAGGTGGCCATTCAACAGGACCTCTTCTTCCAATTCACTGGTTGGGATAATTATCATCCAACCACTGCCTAACGGGAACTACATAATGCGGAGGTGCTCCATCCTGTTGGAAATGTAGTAAGCGTTCTTCTAAAGATAAATTTCCGAGTATGTCCCTCTGATTTTCTAATTCGCACACTATTAGTGGTTCGATAGACCTCTGTAGCATTTCAGCATACCTGTCGCCGTTTAAATTTCCTTGTATAAATATTGGGCCGATAATACCATCTCCCAATATACCAGCCCAAACATTAATTTTCTGGGGGTACTGGGTATGCCCTTCTCTAAATACGTGGGGGTTCTCGTCATTCCAGTAACGACAGTTTTTCTTATTAATATGCTCATTTAAATAAAAGGTACACTCATCACTGAAGCAAATATTTTTAACTAGTCGAGGTTCTGCCGTAATTCTAACTGTCATTATTTCACAAAACTGTATTCTTCTGTCAGGGTCGTCGTCACCAAGTTCTTGCAGTATGTGCAGTTTATAGGGATAAAACTTATGAATTTTAAGTACCTTTCTTATTGATTCACGAGATAATCCAGTTGCTACAGCTGCTTGACGAGTTGATAAAGTTGAATTCATTGCAAACTGCCCCAGAATTTCAATTTGCGCTGCTTCGTCGGCTAGTCTCGGTTGATTTCTCTTTATATTCGCGACAGAACCAGTTTCTTTAAATTTGGCTACTAGTTGGCGAACATACTCCGGGCTTACATTTTGACCTGGATGCCTTTCGTTAAAACGTTGAGTTGTTCTTAAAAAACATTGATCCTGGGAACCATAAATGAAAATAATTTCTACCCGTTCAGCTGTGCTGTACACCATTGTTAAAGATAAGAAGTGCTGCTTTTCGTTTAAACTGAACCGAAAGTTAACTGTTCTTAAAATAATAATACTAGTAGAAGTTACCTTTAAGGTAAATTATGTGATAATAAAATATTTATTTAAAATATTTATAAACAAATTTTTTTTTTCGACAAAAAAAAAATAGCAAATAAACCAAAATGAAATACCGAGGCTTAAACTGTTTAGAATTCTTAAGAGATATCTCTTAATATGCCAGGATATTGGTAGCAATCATTTTGAACATTTAATTAACTAATAATAAAAAATTTCAAAATTGTCTTTTCATTTATTGTTTTCCTTAATAAACAGAGAAGAATTTCCTGAAATGTACCTTTCTATGGTACCATTGGAAAGCATTTTTCAAGAGCTTCAAAATGATGCATCACTCGACCCCCTTTCTATTTAAGATTTTAAGGGTTTATCTCACCCTGTCCAAGGGGTTGCAGATAGGGGTGGGCTAATACGCTTGTTTTTGTTCCCCCTTCGTTTTATAGGAACTGTTTTTTGCGTTTTTTTCTTCAGTTTTTCGTTTCTAATATATGGCTATTTCAAGTTTTTAAATTGTCACCCTGTATAGATATTCCAGAAGAAATACAAAAGGGGACATTTTTATTGATAGAAAAAAATCAGAAATTTTATTTAGTCTATATCTAACCATAAATAGTCCAAGTAAGTCCAAACGGACTGTAATGAACTGACTACTTATAGACTGTAGCAAACTTACACCTTCGCGGACGGCGACCCTATCGAGCTGAAATTTTAACAGTTTATTTAGATGATCGAATTCTATTGAATAACATAAAAAAAATGACGAAACAAAATTATCGTTAACAAGCCCATAATTTTGGTAACTTAAAACCCACCGACACTAAAACGTTTTAAAGTTTTACCCAAGAATTTTACATATTTATTTAAATTCAAATATATCCCTTTAAATTTGTTCGTTTCGATCTAAGGACTCATGAATAAATTGAAATTTTTAAAGATTCAGCTTTATTATTTTCGAATTATCTTTAGAGGACTTATAAAATATGAATGCTGTCAATGGAATAGTCATTTTTCAAATGAAATTCAAATAAAGTAATATTTGATAAATGGATTCGCAAAAATTTAAATAATAAAAACATTATCTTGATTTAATATCCTATTAAAATTTTGTTATTCTTGTTCCCTTTAAATGTTTAGTTAATATTGTTTTATTTTTAATGTGGAAGGGTCCTATGCAAGCTGAATCTTCTCCAACAAGTGTTTATCATTTTTCAATTAAGGAAAAATTGTACAACAAACTTTAGGGATATTCTATAGTACCGAATACTTCCGAAAATGTGTTTCATTTACTTCCGTGGGTTTCTATTAGCGTACTTTCCGGCCCGTGTTATTATTTTAATAATGTAATAAAAATAGGAAATTCTTCAATAATTGTATTATATGTATGAAGATAGGTAATTATTTTTTATCAAGGTTTAAATAATTATGTTTGTAAGATGCCATTCTTTCAGCATGGAAAAAACAGCTACATAGTTAATCGATTAATGACGATTTTTAATTTTCATCCATTTGATTTCACCATGCAGCTCAAAGGTTCACAGAAAAACGGAAAGTTTCTGTCACTTTTTAGCTTTTAGCATTTTTTTTAGGGTTGGTATATATGGTATATTGGTTAAATTGATGGTGGGGGAGGGGTCATGACCCTTATCCCCCCCCCCCCCCCCCCCGCTTGATCACTTCAGGGGTTTGACTATGAAGGGTTTTACCACGAGTATATTTATTCATTATCACAGTTTTGATCACTTCACCGGTTTGACTATGAAGGGTTTTACCACGAGTATAATTCATTATCACAGTTTTAAAACAACGAACACTTTTTAAAAAACGCAAGTTAACACAATATAATAACTCTTGCCATTCCTATCACTACGCAACTGGGTGAAGCATAGCGGACATCGCCGAACAACTATACCGGCACAATGGGCGTGTCACCAGACGCGTGTCGTCATCCTCTGTCTGGAATATAACCTATCAAATTAGCCCTAGCCACCTGTTACCCATGGTTACTTGATATTGCACTGTGTTGCCATTTTTTAGATTAGAAGTAACTACTTTAACAAAAAAATATTTTATTTTGCATTTAAATATTAAAATAAATGAAAAGTTAAGAACATTGAAACAATAATAGAATATTAGGTTCTTATATAATGTGATGCGTACCCTAATTTAAATAAAAATATTTATTTTTCTAGCAAAAATATTTTTGAAGTCTCAACATAAACTTTATTTTTCAGAAATATTTTGAAGTTTTCACACATATTTTGAAGTCTCAACATAAATTTTATTTTTCATAAATATTTTGAAATTTTAACAAAAGTGTTATTGTTCAAAAATATTTTGAAGTCCCAGCATACTAAGTTTTAGTTTCCAAAAATAATTTGAAAACTAAGGTTTAAGAAAATATTTAAGGAAGAAAATTTATTTTAAAAATTAATTGTAAAATTTTATTTTTTGGAAAATAAAAATAAATTAAATTAAACTCATCTTCCAATGAAAATAAAAAAATTTGTACCCTATTTTGGAATGAAAGTCAATATTTTTCTAAATCATTATAAAAACACAAGTGCTCACATACACCGATAACTTAAAACTACATTTTAAATTCTTTCTTTGGATGTTTTGATGGGTGCATCTGATGAAACCTTTCCAATAATAATTCTCTGCGTATTTAATTCTATAGGAATTTTCTAGAACCAAGTGGAGCCAAGACTTTTCTCACGTAGGTAATTGGGATTTTATTTACTTATTTCTATTTACAGAATTTGGAAAAATACTATCAAGGCTAGATTGCCCGGTATGGTAGCTCAGTAAACAGAACTATCGCATTCGGCCGTGGCGACCCGGGTTCGATTCCTGGTAGGTGTACGTCAGTACACAAATTTTAGTAGGCAAGAATGCAGCATGTTGCTAGTTTAGTCCTGAATAAGACCCACTGACTGGAGCGGATAATCCTGCTCCTTTGGGGACTGATGGACAGACTGGGGGTTTAGTCCTGAATAAGACCTGACTGGAGCGGATAATCGTACTCCTTTGGGGACTGATGGACAGACTGGGGGCATGCGCGTGGTTCGGATCCCACGTCAAAAGCTGTAGGTCCCGTCTGGCTGACATTTCCCAGACGTTAAACAAAAGGGATACAACAAGCCGTTCGGCTGCAGTATAATGGCAACATGCCAGCCCTCATTCAACCCCCACCAAGGCTAGATCATGAAAAGTTGGGTTGTTTTTAACCTTTATGTGATCTTTTAAGAACTGCGATATATATTAAAATAAGTACCCGTGAACCCATAGAACACGTCACTCTAGTGGGTTTTGTTTATAGGAAAGTTTTAAAACTGTGGAAAATATCATAGAACATATGGTATTCCCAAGCGGTCATCCATCCAAGTACCAACCGTGCCCATTATCGCTTGTGCTCCTAACTAAGAAAGAGTTGTGATTGATCCGCTGCATCGGATTTAAGCTCTTCATTCGTGTAAAAAAGCATTTTTACAACACCTTATTTAAACTTGGTCATTTTTACGAAAAAGGCTACTTAAAGTACAATAATATTCGTCAGTAAATTGTACCATACATTTAAATATATTTAACTACTGGAGTGTAAATAAATTATTTTCACTTACATTCGTTGCAAAATTTACAATATACTTTATTTGATTTTAATAAATTTTGATATTTGAAAACTGTAATTATTACAATATTTTAAATAAAATCGTACTATGAAGGTTTTTTTTTATTGGGAACATGAAACTAAAGTAATGGATTGGTTCTCATTATTTTTTACCTTGGTTTGTAAATAAAAAAACAAAGAAAGGCAGAGTATGATATTTCAACAAAAATATACCGTCTGCAAAAAATTGACACAATTAAAATTATTTCCTATTATTAAATATTTGTACATTTTGGTACATATTTGTTACCTAAAACGCATTTTTAGTAGTGATACTTGCGGTCCTATAGTGAATTTCATCCTTATCTGAGATGGGGTATGTGAGGTGGTTGCTGTAACCTATAAATTTATTTTTATTTTTTATTGAGGATAACTTATGGTCCTATAATGAATTTTGTCCTTATCTGGGATGGGGTATGAACGGGAGGTTGCTGTACCCTATAAAGGATTTTTATTGAAAACATAACACTAAAACAAGGGTTTGATTCTCATTATTTTTCTTAAATTGGTTTGTAAGTAAAAAAACAAACAAAAGCAGTAAGCTGGTGGATCACTTATTATTTGTTAAAAACCAACGTGTGGAAATAGTGGGGGAGAGTAGTATGGGAAATAGTGAGGAGAGTAGTGTGGGAAATAGTGGGGAGAGTAGTGGGGATATAAGGGTCGATGAAAGAGTGGGGATATAAGAGTGAGGGGATCAAACCCAACTTGTAAATGTTCTCTACTAATAAAATCTTTACCATAATAACTTTACTATAGGTTTGTTAAAATTTACTATATAATTTAGTATTTACTTGATTTTACTAAATTTATTAGAAATTCCAACTATACTTTCTTAGAAATTATATTTACAATAGTGTTTTGGTACTAATACAAAATGTAATTAATACTATATTTTATAGGATATTTCACAATAAAATCTTTACTATAATAATTTGACTATAGTATTTTTCCGTATATACAGTGAGTCCCAGAAAAAATGTCTAAATTCATTTAAAATTCAGCGGTAAGTTTTTTCAAAAAACGCTCGTACCCGTCGATTTTGATTTTTTAATTTTTTTTTTGTGGTAATTTCATGTATACAGGGTAGCTCAAAAATAAGTTACGACCATCAACTTCATTTTTTCAAATGAAAACATATATTTTTTATTTCATTTTTGAATTTTGCATTGAATTCTAAGCATGTTTCATGTACCATGTCCTATACATAAACTCAACAGTTATTGAAAAAATTAGGATTGAACATAGGGGAATTTAGGGAATCCAACGATCTATCAAATCTTCTAGCAATATGGCATTTTGGGCTCCATAATAAGTAAGAGTGTACTGTCTCACTGTCACCGTTTATTTCCATAGAAACTGTATGACAATTTTATTTCAAATAAGTATAATTATTGTTATTGTCAAGCGTAGTTTCAAAGTTGCGGTTTTCACAATAATGGTGAAGTTAACGGAACGGGAAAAAATTGAAATTCTATGCATGGTTGGGTTTGGTGATAAAACACGTACCCAAATAGAAACAGCCCAATTATTTATTGAAATCCATCCTGATCGTTCTCCCATATGTCAAAAGATGGTGAGTAGAATAGAGGTTAAGTTTAGAGAATTCGGTCATGTTAGAGATTTGCCTAAATCTGGTCGTCCTACTCGAGATGAAAATGAACAACTTGACGTTTTGCTTTCCTTGGAAGAAAATCCATGTACTCCCCTGTCGCACATTGGGGCCGATTTACACATGCCGAAATCTGTTGTTCACCGAGTAGTTCAAAAGCACAATTATCACCCATACAAAGTTATTCCAGTGCATGAGTTATTTGAAGATGATTTCGATAGGCGAAGTGAGTTTTGCGGACGCATGCAAAATATGTGCAATCTAGATAATAATTTAGTAAAAAATATTATTTTTTCGGATGAAGATACGTTCTATTAGAATGGTAATGTGAACAGACAAAATTGTCGATATTGGGCAACAGAAAATCCGCATTGGATGATAGAGGTTCACAGCCAGTACCCTAAGAAAATAAATGTTTGGTGTGGAATCGTACGCGAAAGAGTAATTGGTCCATTTTTCTTTGAACAGTCTTTAACTGGACAAGTATATCTCGAATTTTTCCAACTAGAATTAATTCCAGCATTAGTGGCTTTATTTCCGAATCCATTGGATCCAGACTCCCCTGACGAAGAATTAATATTCCAACAAGATGGTGCTCCTCCGCACTATGCGGCCACTGTGCGCACATTTTTGGATGAAACCTTTCCCAATCGGTGGATTGGAAGGAGAGAACCTATCGAATGGCCTGCTAGGTCGCCAGACCTAACTCCGGGAGACTTTTTTTTGTGGGGTTACCTCAAATCAAAAGTATTTGTTAACAGGCCAAACAATATGCAGGGGTTGAAAGAAAGGATCCGAAGAGAAGTGCGTGTCATAACTCCGGAAATGGTTGGAAACGTGCAAAGAGAGTTTATTGATCGTCTTGGATATTGTCAAGCCGTAAATGGCGCACATTTTCAACATTTAATTTGATTTTGTTGTGTTTTTTTTTTTAATAAACAGGTCTTAGTTATATATATGTTCAATCCTAATTTTTTCAATAACTGTTGAGTTTATATATTCAAAAATGAAATAAAAAATATATGTTTTCATTTGAAAAAATGAAGTTGATGGTCGTAACTTATTTAAAAAAATTAAAAAATCAAAATCGACGGATACGAGCGTTTTTTGAAAAAACTTACCGCTGAATTTTAAATGAATTTATACATTTCTTCTGGGACTTACTGTATAAAGAATTCTCCACTAGCGATAATTTTTTTAGGTGTTTAAAGCATTATTTTTTCGTGTGATTTGAATAAGAATAAGAGTAATACTGAGGATCGTGGTTCGGAAAACACTTTAAGCTGTGGTTCCCTCGAGAATGGCACTGGCAGCGAACGAAGAGGTTAAAATTGAGATAAGAACAACAAAATCATAATTTATAAAGGTAGAAATTACGATGGTTTCGATAAATATTTGAAATAGAATATTGTTAAGTTTGTTGCAATTTGTTTTGTTTGCAGATTTTATGAATCTGATTTAAAAAAAGGTTAAACTATTGCAAATTGTCCAATTAAAACAGGCCAAGCGTGTTGTGAAATTTAAAATGAAGGGAAGTACTTTTTTAAACTTTTTATCTAAATTTTATTCGAAATTCCAATCCTTTTTCGGATAGAGCATAATATGACTAATCTCGACTTTTTAAATTGTAAAATCCAAACTGTTAATCTAGTAGTAGTATAATAAACTATACCGGGTGTTTCATGAGGTACGCACACCCCCTAAAGTTTGTTTGTTTAAATTACTGGAGTAAAATTTGGTGGGATTGTGTGTAATATTATTTTGCAATTTATAACATGACGGACTCCATTTTGTAACTTCTGGTTCAACCGGAAATTACCTTAAATTTGGATATTTAAATAAAACGCCAAGTATCTTGGGTACCTAGATAAATGCAAGGCCCTCTTCGCTTCCTGTTGTATTGTTTTTGTCATGAATTGGTATTTTTAATAAATTATCTCTCATTTTCTAACTTGGCTTAGAAGTAAACCATTTTAGAAGGTCATAGCAATCTAGATGAAAAATAAGAAGCCATTTTTTTTTAGAAAGCCCAATGACCACTATACACTTACTCTTTTATAAAATATGCATGGTTTGTAAAAATTGTGTATTTGTGTGACTGAAATCGTGCAAAAGCGTGTAATTTTTCCAGCTAATTGTGTAATTTCACAAATTCAGATTGTAAACACTGCTTTCGAGGTATAGGTAGTAAGCAGTGGCGGCTCGTGACCTATGATAGAGGGGGTTCACAAGTATCGTGAAATTATTTTAAACAACAGCTCTATCTCCAACTGAGCATTGATATGAGCTTGGGTCTTTTCAATCTTTCTAATTTTTTATGTTAAATGCCCCAAGTCGGCTATTCTATTTTTTGTCCAGGCAGGCTCCACAACGCCGCGACCAAAGAACAATAGGGAAAAAAAACAGTTAGTTGTGCTGCATTCACAAATTCAGTTATTTTTTTTCGTATATTTCCTTTTTAAACTTTCTAATAAAGTCCCTAGATTTGCCCTTTGTGGTCTGCGTTAAATTAATTTCGGGTTTAGGTGTTCCCGCATTCTTCACTTCAATTTTTTGCTCCAAACTCAAAGAGCTAAAGTTGTTTTTTAAATAGCCCATCGTCAAACTATTCATTTTACCTTAATAAATATGTAATATTAAAATATTGAAACATCCACGCTCGAATTACTACAATCATGCGCGAGCAAACAGACAAAGGCGCACTCCAAAATTGTGCGACTTTTCCATATAAAATCGCCATATCCCCGCTATCCCCCGATACCTAATACTAAAGAGAAACTGCATTATGTCCTGCCTATTTGAGCGCATATGCGAGCATTTCTCGTCATAAATTTAACGACTGGCGCGCCACGTTGAGTGCCTATGTACAGTTTGGTTTGACGGTACGATAAAATATTAGGGAGGCTCGGACTTTATACGATAAATAATATTAAATGAATATAAATTATTTTTATATATACAGGGTGTCCGGGAACATGTGGGAAATCTCCCGGATATGAAGAAAACACGTGAAAAGAATACTATAGGTTCATATAAACTTCTTTCGTATCGGCCTCCTCTTCAGAGATATGGGTCCTAAATAGCACCAATGGAATCAAGTTTTTTACACATAATTATTGAACCACGTGGTAGATTTCAATTATTTTTTAATATGATGTATACCAGGTAAGACCCGTCAAATTACTACCCAAGAAACTATTGTGAATTACTCACAGCTGCAGGGACGGACTAGCTGTAACACTCATGGGCCCATTTTTTTTACGCCCTGTATGATGAGAACTTTGCACAATGTTTTTTACATACCTTTAACTATTGGCTAAAAATTAAGTACTCTTCATTCATGTCGCTAATCCTAACCGTTTTCGAGAAAACGTTGTTTTATTTACATCATGTATTTGGCGTATCTTGGTAAAAGATACATCTTTGTTCCTATCAAATGTTGAAACTCAAAATTCCGCTTTTTCATATTTAACCCGTGAGAAGTAAGGGGACTGTATAAATAAAATGACGTTTTCTCGAAAACGGTTAGGATTAGCGACATGAATGAAGAGTACTTAATTTTTAGCCAATAGTTAAAGGTATGTAAAAAACATTGTCCAAAGTTCTCATCATACAGGGCGTAAAAAAATAGGCCCATGAGTTTTACAGCTAGTCCGTCCCTGCAGCTGTGAGTAATTCACAACAGTTTCTTGGGTACTAATTTGACGGGTCTTACCTGGTATACATCATATTAAAAAATAATTGAAATATACCAGGTGGTTCAATAATTATGTGTAAAAAACTTGATTCCATTGGTGCTCTTTGGGAGCCAATATCTCCGAAGAGGAGGCCGATACGAAAGAAGTTTATATGAACCTATAGTATTTTTTTCATGTGTTTTCTTCATATCCGGGAGATTTCCCACATGTTCCCGGACACCCTGTATATTATTATATATTTTTATTTGCGCTGGGGGTACATGTCGCATGTACTCCTGTGGAAGAACCGCCACTAGTAGTAAGACAGCCAGGCCATTGTCTTGAACGGAATAATCTTGGCATTATTAAAAAATTTAAACCTAACAAATATTTTAAGCTAAGTGTTAAAACTCGAGACGAGAGTAAACTTAAATTTTTGTCATCGGTTTACGGTCACTTTACATGACAAAGCAGATAGACGCTTTAAAGCGAACAAGTATGCAAATGTATATTCACTGATTCCCTTATAATTTAAGTTTTAATAAGACTTCAAATGAAATGAATATTTCAGTCATCAACACCAAGTGAGTATACTTACATTATTTCCCTTAGATTGTGCAATTAATGTATTTAGTGTAAATACAGTAAATTTGTTTTTTTAATTGCACTATTTGAGAACAAATGAAAATCGGATAAAGGAATAGAAGGTTCTTCTTACATCGGGCGCATTCAGAGAACTACACTGCTTTATTGGAGCGGTTGCCTGAAAATAGACTATTTTTTGTCAATGCGCTGTAGTGCTATTTTAAAGTGATAAAGCCAATGGCGTATCCAGAGGGGAGCGAAGGGGGGTGGTCGCCCTTTGGCCTGGCGGTCTTTCTATCGTTGTTGGAAAACCAGTTTCCAACAATAGTGTTCTTTTACATAACCTGTCCGAACTGAGCAACTTAGGTTCGTCAATAAAAACAATGTCAAATAATATACGACTGGCAAGATAAACTGAAACGTGTGGACCGAAGATCATTACAACACAACTATTATACGAGTACCTCCTGAAAACAGAGCGGATGGCTGAGAGTGTAAAAGGTTATCAACAAAATAGACTATTCTAACGCCCTTCTTCTTACACTGACAATTGCAAGCCTCACGCTTGTGCGTCGGGATGACTAAGACCTATGTACGTCGATTAGCCGTTGCTAGCCGAGTGTGTGACAGAGACGGAGAGATGGCGTCGTGCTTAGGAGCTGTGAGAAAGAAAATTAGATCGCGCCAATATCAGCCTTCGTTCGAATTAATTTTGAGTAGAACTAAGCTAAACTGTGATTCATGCTGTAAAATGATTTAATTTTTTAAGCTTTTTAAAAGATAAAGTACAGTCGCAGTATTACCTTTTACCTTAATTGACAGATATATCACAGGTTCGAACACGCCGGCGGAGGCGCGGCGGTATCGACTACTACCTACTATCATTTTATGGAATTTGGTCGAAATTCCATATAAATTACACGTCTTGCAAGGTAAATAGCCAAGTAATAGTGAAGAATTTCGTTTATCACCATAATTAGGATTCAAATACAGTGACCCTAATGATACAAAATACTAAAATGGCGAATTTTCGATACAAAATCATACTCAATGGTTTCATGTCTGTGGAATAAAGGGTTGTGATTGTGATTTCTAAATCACTGAAAAAATCCTCAAACTGTGAAATACTGCCCATCCCTATTCCGAGTTTTGAACGCTTCGTTCGTTCGTTTTCAATAGATAGATAAAATGTCATTTTTAAATTGAAGGAATCGTATTTAAAATGTGTGTTTTTCATTAGTTAAACAAAAAAGACCCAAAATCAATTAAAACAACGTTTCCGTGTAATCCGTGTATTATTTTCATATGAATAACTACTATTTTTGAGGTTATGTGAGGAGTTTTTACTAAAACTTAGATTCTGTGTGGTTTTTTTATAGAAATTTATGAAACTAATAATTGTTTTTAAGTAAGTAAAGGTAAGAGAGCATGAGTCTTAAATAAAATTGCATTATTTTATAAGAATTTGAAAGATAATCATTCAAAATGTCAATGACATTTGACTTGTTTACTTTCCTTTGCTTGTGATGCCTTTGAAATTTGTGTGTGATATTACTATTTTTTGTGTGCAAAACATTTTTAGGGGCCAGTTTTCTGGAATAATATTTGTTCATAAATGATGAATGAAAAATTGTTAAAATTATAATATTTTATTCTAAAGAGTTTGCAGTGTAAATATGACAACACTGACTGAAATGCGCTGACGTCTTTAGAAACTACGTGGCTCATTGTTGATTGTTTACATCTTACGCCATAGCACACACACGTATTTTTTGGTTTGGCATAAGGAGTGATATAATCCGCTTATTAATTGAAAGTATCACTTAGGGTTATTTTTATTCAATTTGTTTTCATCTCAGTTAATAAGTCATTTCCATAACACCCTGTATAAAGCTAAAATGTATTCAGGCTGAGTATATTATTTTTAAAATAAGTACCTCTTTTCTTGTGTGTAAGTACGATTCCAAATTAGAAGTAAAATTTAACAGTGGTAGAAGCATCCTCTTAACATTTTGGGAATGTCTTAAATGTTTACATTTTCTCCACCCGGCGTTTAAAGCACGTTACAAGTCAAAGTGAGCAAATATGCAAATACCAATTTCCCAATTCGCTTAATGATTTAACTTTGAACGTAGCATATTATACTTCGTTACCAAATTCGATTAAGGAAAGTTTAAATTACAATCTACTTAAGCGAATAAAAATATCATGAGTTTTAGAGGGCCGTAATTATTACATATACTGTAAAAAATAAGAAGGCTTTGGAAACAAAAATATATATTTAATAATAAAATTGGGAAGAAACGTTAAATTATTAATTTTTAGATCCACTGGAGGCTTTCGTCCACTTAATTTTGGGAGACGCTGTGCTGGTAGAACTGAATCAATGTTTTAGAGTATATAGACTTTCATCCCTATGTTACTACTCGGACATTTTTTTTTATTGTTGTTGTCTTTTCACGAACTACCATTCAATAGTATATTAAGACAAGTTTCATAAGACATTATCTTAGAGCACGCGTTTAATTTAGTAAACGATCCGCGAAGCGTGAAGTATAAGTGCTCTAATTGTCTTATGAACCGTGTATTTTATAATACTTTTTCTAGTAGGGTCTTTAAAGTCTGAAAAACTTTAAAAAATATAGTAGATTTTTTCCATTTGAATTAATATTTTCTTTTTGGGTTGGCAATACCTTTACAATTTAATAAAATGTGTATATTCTTCCCATCCGTCATAATTAAAAATAAATATATTATTAAAGTTAATAAAAACGAGTCAGAAAGAAAGTTGTACTCCGTCAGAAATACCAGAAATTGCAGAAAATAATCTAAAAAAATTTTTAAAAAGAATATGCAAAACTTTGAGTTATGGTGCGAGCAGAACAAAGTTCAAAGTTCAAAATATTGATCAAAATATTGTGTCGACACAGAATTTGACAGGAATAACAATTAATGCCCAGGAAATGTCTACAGTAACTATAAATATGTTTATACAGAGTGTTATGGAAATGACGTATTATATTTAAATCGGCAAATCCCGAGATGAAAATAAATTGAAGAAAAATAACCATAAATGGCGCTTTGAATTATTAAGCGAAATATACACTTTATATGAAATCTCAAAGTTTACGTGGCCGCTCCTGAGGCCCTTCGCAATCAATATTTTATTGAGGCAGTCTCCAGGTTCAAAAGAGGTTTACGCATTAAATGCGATGTTGTCATATTGCAACACATTGCACGTGTTCAGTTTTTGACAACCAGACGTATTTGACGCGCGCTATAACTTCTTTCTCAAACTTTTTAGACAAAGAAAACTACAATTTTAAGGGATATACTCTCTTACCTTCGATCTTATTTTAAAATAATCAGTTTTATAATTAAATTCCATAAAAAAATAAAACACAAAAAGTCTGCTTTTCACGAGAACAAACAGTAGATAATATCACACGAATTTGAAATCACATCACAACATTTATTATTATGAATTATTTCACAACAACAAAAAAATCGTGCAATACAACTAACCAAACGTTTAAAATTCGTATACGTCAAGCACGTGGCACCCTCGACGTCATGGAACCAACGTCCTTTCACTCCCGAATCGCGAAGCCTACTGAAATATAAAGGACGCGCCGCCAGTATTCAAGTAAGCGCGAGACACGCGGTGTGATCTGACAACACTGTTAGTATACTCTAGTGACCCGCATTGTTGCTAAGTGAATCCAGATGTAACGGCGTGACAGTATGTGGGTAAAAAGGGTTTTTACCTTAGTATTTAGATATTCGATTTAAAAAAAAAGTATGTAGACTTTCTCTAGGACTCCCTAGGAGTCACCCATTTAAATATAATACGTCATTTCCATAACACCCTGTACAACGTAATATGTATAATACTAGATTGAATTAAAAATAAAAATAGTACTTTATTGAATAAAACTTTAGAAATAGAGCATAAACTGGAAGATATTTTTATTATTTTGAGGTTATGTTGTTTTATAGTTGTGACTAGAAATTAGTTGACGGACACCGTCAGCATGTGTTAAAAAATTTTTTGGTCGAATCCATAATGCCTAGAAAACTAATTTCAACGAAATCGAAGTAGGCTTAATCGCACCCTACTTGCTGCCAACATGAAAAAAATAAAATTTCAATTTCATAAAGTGGGCAATTTATTCATTTTTTTTTTCATTTCATAATGTAGTCATTATGAATCCCAAATGAAAAAAATATTTTAGAATACCATAAATAGGTAAGTTTATTTTACATATAATATGATATATTTAACCAGTACGTAAGCGCTGCACCAGTTCGGAAAAGCTATTTTGCCATAATGACGACGATTTGGACCACATACCTACTCTATTTCAGCGATTACTGCACTTTTAAAGAGCTCAAAGTAAACACCAATCATTCATTAAACTGCAATTTTAATATTAAAATTAAAGGAAAACAGATCTAAAAATGACAATTTCACATTTCTTTCCAATATTATTATTACATATATGTATATACATCTTTTGTTTCCAAAACCTTCTTTTTTTTTACAATATATGTAGTTACCGGGGGGATTAATAAGTAGTACTTAGTTACATAAATTCATTTTTCACCGATATCTCCGGTTAGTAAAAAGTTACCGACTAGAGTAAAAATTATATACAGTGTCACCATTAAAGTCCGCACCATATGGAACTTTTTTTTATTAATGAGGTTAGTTAAAATTAAATTTCGGCAATCGTTTTTGCTTCAAATTAGACTAAAAATTATATAATCAAATGTCACCATCTGTCATTCGGTATCTGTCAAAAATTACATTCTAATCAAAAAATGCTGAAAAATGGCATTGTTTTACCGAATTTCAAAAAATTTTATTAGAAAAAGTTGTTTCTAGTACAATTCTTGGCCTAAATACAAAGTTTCAGTTTTCTAGCTCAAAGTTGATTTTTTTGCCATTTTTTCTAATTAACTTTTTTTTTATTTAATGTAAGTTCGCTTAATGGATATTAAACTATTTGCTTATACCATACTCAATATTTTATTTAGTTTGTAAGAGCTTTTTTTTACTAGAATGCCATTTTTTTTCGAAATTTAAAATTAGAGGCAAAAAAATTTGACACAGGTGGTGCAAAGTTATCCTAATTTAAAAATTTTAACAGATAGACGTCAGATGTTTCGTTTTTCAAATGACAAATACATCTAAATATTTGATAAAAATTTTATTTTATACTTAAAACTATCATTATTATTAAAAGGAACAAAAAGGAACTTTAATCATTTTAAATAGGTAACACAAAAGCAATATAAATTTCACATTTCAGTGTGACGTCCTTCTCGCTCTATACAAACACCCGTCCGTCTATAAACGTCTTTGACAGCATTTTGTAAAAAGCTTGGTCTTATATCGGCACAACACTGTCCTATCGTTTGTTCCAAATGCTCGATATTTCAAAACGGTCGATTCTTATAAACTTTCTGCTTAAGATAACCCCACAGAAAAAAGTCTAGTGGGGTTATGTCAGGCGACCTGGGTGGCCAGTGACATTCTCTATCACGCCCTATAACTCTGTTTTGAAATAATTGGTTTATGCGTTCTTTCACTGCTACAGTTTGATGTATGGGTGCACCATCAAGCTGATACCATAAGTTATGTCTATGGTGTAAGGGCATGTTATCCAAAACTTCGGTAATCTCGTTATCAAGAAAATTCAGGTACCTTTCACCAGTTAAGTTTGCTCTAAAGAAGTATGGCCCAATAAGCTCATCTTTCAAAATTCCACACCAAACATTTCTTTTAAAATGATACTGGTCGCGACATTCAATTGTGAAGTTAGGATTTTCTTGGGACCACCATCGGCAATTTTGTGAGCTCACGGTACCATTCGAAGAGAAAGTGGCTTCATCTGTCCATAATATCTTGTATGGAAAAAGAATATTCTCCTCATATTGTCCCTGATACCAAAACGAAAAATCAAGTCGGATATCAAAATCGCGTTCTTTTAATGTGTTTATAAACTTGGGTTTATATGCCCGAAATCGATTTTTCTGAAGAATTTTTCTAACGCTTTCCCTCTTGCACCCTGTTGCATCACTTATCTTGGTTACACTAGTTTGACCGTGGTCAATAACAGTTAAACAAACATCAAGTTGTGCTGCTTCATCGTATTTACTTGCCGCGTGAGGTTTCTTAAAATTATTTCGAACAGATCCAGTTTCTCTAAATTTTGACATTATTCTTGAAACAGTGCTATGCTGCAAATTTTTTTCTGGAAGCCTCTCATTAAAAATGGCAGATACTTGCCGGTGAGGCATATTCTCTCCACAAATTAAGACAATTTCTATTTTTTCTTGAATGGACAACATTGGTGATAACACTGAAAACTATAACTTGCGAAAATATTCACATTTATGACATTTCTTTTATTTATTCGGCACTCTAATTCGTTTTTTTCCATAGCCTACTTATAAAATTCAAAATTGCCTTGATATTTTATTGTGGATAAAAAGAAAATGTGTCTAAATTTTGAACTAATCTGATATCTGGGAATTTTATTATAAGTTTTTTAAACTTCTTAGGTGTATGTACTATCAAAAAAATGGAATATCTGACGTCTATCTGTTAAAATTTTTAAATTAGGATAACTTTGCACCACCTGTGTCAAATTTTTTTGCCTCTAATTTTAAATTTCGAAAAAAAATGGCATTCTAGTAAAAAAAAGCTCATACAAACTAAATAAAATATTGAGTATGGTATAAGCAAATAGTTTAATATCCATTAAGCGAACTTACATTAAATAAAAAAAAAGTTAATTAGAAAAAATGGCAAAAAAATCAACTTTGAGCTAGAAAACTGAAACTTTGTATTTAGGCCAAGAATTGTACTAGAAACAACTTTTTCTAATAAAATTTTTTGAAATTCGGTAAAACAATGCCATTTTTCAGCATTTTTTGATTAGAATGTAATTTTTGACAGATACCGAATGACAGATGGTGACATTTGATTATATAATTTTTAGTCTAATTTGAAGCAAAAACGATTGCCGAAATTTAATTTTAACTAACCTCATTAATAAAAAAAGTTCCATATGGTGCGGACTTTAATGGTGACACTGTAGACATCTCTTGTAGTGTAGCTGATAGAGCATGAAGAATTCTTTTAAATGATACTAATGTTAATATTTTCCTATAAGACCACTATGAGATATGGAATTTTCTCCAAGTCAATGTTTGCTTTACCTCGTACATTTTAAATCAGAAGCACATGCAAATTTACTATTATATGAGATCGATTTAATAATATCGAACAAAAGAAGTATTATCCACGATGTAACCGCCCTAAACAGATGTTCGAATTGGCAGTGGCCATAGGATGGTTCGAGCATGCATAGAAATAAATGTGAAAGGAGAGAGGATTGAAATGAAGGAAGGAAAGTAATTAATGGAAATCCTTGAGAAGTCTGAACAATATCAGCAAGAAATGCCAAACATAAATTAAATGGACAATATAGAAGAGCAAAGTGTAGAATCATTAAGCACTCACATTACAGATATTGTAAAAATTCTAAAAGATAAATAGCGAAAATCCAAATAGACTCATGAGAAAAAGGAGAGAACTACCAGATAAACACTCTGTATGGGCGAACCGATTGAGGGAACTAAATAGAGAAATATCTAAAGCGATAAGAAGGGATGTGCGAGCATTTTACATAAGAGAAGCAATAAAAGCTATAGAGGTAAATAGAGTCACGACGAATATAAGTAATAACTGACCGTATCGACGAAGGTAAGGAACTATTGGGAAGACTGAACAATGCCTCAATATCAAGACCAGCAAAATCCAATATATGACAAACTTGGTTCTCAACAAAAATATAGGCGTAGGAGGAAGCTATAGTCTCTTATAAATACGTAGATCACGAGATTGGCATAATGAGACAACCAAATAAATCAAATCGCTCGCAGAATAGGTCTGACATGGGAAGCATTTGTCAAAATTAAAAATATACTAAAATCTAACATCCCAACGCATTTGAAGAAGAAAAGGGTCTTTACCAGTGCATGATTCCTGTGAGTACTTACGAAGCAGAAACTGCTGATTAAGAAAACCGTCAATAAAATACGCGTGGCACCGAGAGCTATGGAAAAATCATTGCTGAGTTTCTCACTGAGGGACAGAGTTCCAAATGCAAGGTTTCGAGAAATGTCTGCCGTAACCGACAATGTCGAACGCTAAAATGGAATTGAGCAGGACATGTGGCAAGAGCGACTGATGATGGACTCGAAAGATTTTGGAGTGGAGGCCATGACGCATTCCGAAATAGGGGGCGTCCA
The DNA here is from genome assembly GCA_963991005.1 of Barypeithes pellucidus. Taxonomy (NCBI): domain Eukaryota; kingdom Metazoa; phylum Arthropoda; class Insecta; order Coleoptera; family Curculionidae; genus Barypeithes; species Barypeithes pellucidus. Next base: position 40,533,022 of record OZ022563.1, on the reverse strand, counting down.
CCGACGAGATGGCCGGATGACATTAATAGAGTCAGATTGGATGAACGCAGCACAGGATTGATTATTGAAGAGAGTGTCAAAAAAACTTTCTAACGCGTCGTTAAGCATGTGAACACAGAATTATTGGTTAAATCATGAATTGTCATATAATAACTAATTAAAGTCAAAGTCTTCCCTGTCGTGGCAAATAGGAGACGTAATGCTGGATGAGAGTCATTTAATAGCATTTCCATTCGCAAAACTGAGTACAATTTTAAAGCTTGTTCAACAGTTGATTTCTGAGTTTTAACAGAGCTGACACTGATACAGAATGAGCTGGGTGTATGCAATACCCACCTGTTAAAGTTATTAAGTGTTTTATGGTACCTAATAGTGTCAAATTTGCTATCTTCTACTACTATCTTCAAAATACTAATATGTTTGCACAAACTATACTCTATTTCTTTCATCAATTCAGGAGCATAAACAAACATCAGCGCGTGATAGCAACATGCTCGATGCATAAATTCATTGCTATCGGGCAAACGGCGATAAAACTTCCGATGCTTGTTCAACAGTTGATTTCTGACAGTTTTAACAGAGCTGACACTGATACAGAACGAACTGGGTGTATGCGATACCAATCTGTTAAAGTTATTAAGTGTCTGATGTAACTTAAGTCAAGTTGCTATTGAACTTCTACTACTATCTTCAAAATACTAATATGTTTGCACAAACTATACTCTATTTATTTCACCAATTCAGAGCATAAATAAACATCAGCTCGTGATAGCCATATGCTCGATGCATAAACTCATTGCTATTGGTCAAACGGCGATAAAACTTCCCATGCTGGAGAGAACAGGGTCGTTGTTCAGTGAATGCTATTATTTCAGGTCTATTCATACGTGGTTTGAGATTGTACTGTTATACAGTTCTTAATGCGACCCCTTTAAGGCAGTCTGAGAGTGGTGCGTATGCGAATAAAGCGATTCACGTTGGTTTTGCATCGTTGGAGGTTATATTCGTTGGGGAACACGACCTTCGGAAGGTCAGTCTATAAGCATGATGTCCTCCAGAGGAGGTATTCTTAAACATTGATGTTCGGTGAGTACTAAGCTGAACCACATTCATGGATGGGTGGCAATGGTTCGTCGTGTCGTACTGCTATTGGTCGAAATTTAGCGTGCAATGTTAGTCGAACATTTGCAATGGAAATATCTGTAGAAGAGAATCAAATCCCCAACGTGTCTTCGATATTCTAGACTGTCGAGGTTCTTCGTCAGCTCGTGGTATTCGATTAGAGGAATGGCTTTCCGTTCGATGGAATGCAGTAGTCGGAGAGTAAGCTCCAGACATGAAAGCAGTATTCTAGTGATGTACGAATCTGGCCTTTGTATAGTATCGAAAGTTGTTGAGGTGTGTGCAACTTTTTGGTCCGGAAGAGTACACCAAGTTTCTGCGAAGCTATCTTGGCGATTGCCACAACGTGGTTATGTCAAGACATATTTCCTCCCAGATTGACGCACAGAAAATTAATGGATGAAGTCAGTGGAATTGTGTGTTTTGCCATGAATATATCCAATTCTGCAATGTTAACCTTTGCAGAGAAATGGTTTTCTTAGCGTTAAAGTCGACTTACTATCGGTTACTTCGGTTACTATCACTCCAAGACAACATTTCTTCTAGGTCTTTGTTGAAGCGTGACACTTCATGCTGCAAGATCAGACAAGTGCGCCATCGTCTGCAAGCACATACGTTGTTTTGTTTATTTTGTTAACATTAATTTTGATCAAGTAAAGGCCTCCTCAATAGACTCAATTTTTGCAATTTCTCTTGAATTTGAGCAAGAAACTCTCGAAATCAGAGGCTTATGTTAGAGTTTAAATATAATAATTGCTAAATCTTATCCTAAATGACTTAACGTCGAACAAAACCTTCCAAAACACATTACCTTATTAATTGAAGTTTTAATTACAATTATCATGCCATAGGAACACTAAACTGGCTTCGAGAATATCTTGGCAGCTGAAAATGTACGAAATATGCATTTTAATTGAGTAATTTCGTTCTATTAAAGAACACGATATATAAAAACAAAGTTGAACAGAGCTCGAAACTTTATAAAAGTAAGTTTATATAGGTTCCTATTATTAAGCACGAAGCACATCGAGATAACTTAAATCGTTTGGGGAACGAAGTTGAGGAAGTTCCTATTCGTATTGTGTTTTTCGCCATATTATTTTTTCATAATTTTTATTGCATAGGGTTGAAAAGGTACCCGAAATTTCCCAATTGTAAGGAATTTTAAAAAAACAATAAAGGGGAGGGGGTAAGAGAATAATAATTAATAATAAATAAAAGTCATAATGTTAAATATTGACGCATAATTTAGTGTACAGATAGATGTAAAATAACAACATAATATTTGTTTTACCCAAAGGTATTGTAAACTAGAGATCTAATCCATTCATAAAACTACTGGAAAGTGAATATGTGATTGTGTGAAATGTTATTGAAAATCAGTAATGGGTGGAAGAGAGAACTACCTGTTTATTGGCTGAATGGCAACAATGTTGAAGTCTGGTTATATCAGATGGTAAAATATTTAAACATAACCATACTTACCGATGAAAAGATAAATCCTTATTTAAATGATCCACTCTTTTACAAACAACACATGAATGCTTCATGATTGTTTATAATAAATACGATTTTTCACCAATAATCACGAAAAAAACACAAATCAACCAAAATATATAACAATCCGTTAGATCAAAGGACAAACATCGCAATGTATACGAGATTAGTATTCATTCATCTTTTACTTATCTCTTGGGTCCGAATCGTACGGCATATGTAAAATAGAAATAGATGTCAGAGCGCAGTTGGATTAGTTCAAGGTTCGTTTGATACTTTTAAGTATAATAATATGTTTTAAAGAATCTCATCGCCTTTTCACAGTTTATAGTAAAATTATTGGGAAATAAATTTATTTTAAGAGCAATTGCGGATTAATCTTAAACCAGTTGTATTTGCCAAATTAACAATTTTTTTTTGGGATTTTGCAAGATACCTTTGCTATAAATATGTCAATGTGGCTATGCTGCAATAATGACCGAAAGAGGTGGGAAAGACTGTTTGCACTTGTTGCGTAGACTAGAAATGTACATTTTCCATCTGAAGTTTGTAATATCTTTGGTTTTACCTAACTTGTAACAAATAATATACAGGGTATTTCATAACTTATGGGCAATAGAGGAACTGCAGAGAGTAAACATCAAACTAGACCAGGGGTCGGCAACCTTTTGAGACGGAAGAGCCAAAAGTTATAATTTACACAATTTCTCAGTTTTTAAAGAGCCACTAACGGCCGCAATTTGATATCGAAAGAGACACAACTTGACATCGAAAGAGCCGCATGCGGCTCGCAAGCCGTAAGTTGCCGACCCGTGGTCACAACCAAAGCACTGGTGAAGACGCCAAATTGTCTTGCGTCGAAAACGAATTAAAACCTACATGGAAACATCCGACGACGGCGTCATTCGAGAGCTTTCGACGGACTGACGATGGTAACGACGCGTGTCACGGGGAGGGGTGCAGTGAAAAGCGAGTACAAGTGGCTGAGAGATAGAATCGGTGCCTAATCCTGGTTAATCGAATCAGAACGAATTTTTAATGTTTTTTTTCGATAAAATAACTAATATTTGCGTATGGAACTAAAGAGCCGCAGCTTCACATCCAAAGAGCCGCATGTGGCTCACGAGCCGCAGGTTGCCGACCCCTGAACTAGACTGATCAAGTAATATAAGTTTTTTCGAAATGTTTCTCGTACTAGAAGTGAAAGTTTATTTTCGAAATTAATCCAAAATTTGAAAACGGTTCAATGTATCGGATTGAAGTTGGCGGTATGATATTTTTATGAGTAAGAAATAAGAATTTGTAGAAAATTTTAAGTTTCACCTTAGAGGGCGCTAATTACATACACTGGGTTAATAGATCTATAATTTATTTTCTACATATGGTGTCGTTACACTATTCGGACACACTAATTACTTGTATTTTTACCTTTTTTTTTGTTTGATTGTGTAATATTAATACTTTTAAGTAAAATTAGATGCGGAAAACACACATTAATTCATAAAATTTGAGTTTAAAGGCAAAATTGGTCGTAAAATTGTTGATTCTTAAAATTTACGCTGCGAACATGTATATTTGCAAGATTCGGTATTTTAACAGTGTTGCCACATAGAAAAGCTTTCTGCAATAATACAGTTTTTAGGTTGTTCGGGTTTATTTATATCGATATAAGACCGCAGTTTATTGTCAATGTAGTTATGTCACGACTAAGCAATATCTTTTAAGAGGGTTAACTGCGATAGAAAGGCCCAAAAATATCCGTTTTTGTGCAATATTTTTTTCCTATGTAGCTAATAAAAGACAACTCTGTTGAAGATGTCACTTTTAAGTCGAACACAAATTTGACATTGCATAACACTGTTGCCAAGAGCAGTTATACTTTGGCGTTGAAGGAAAAGGAAAGAACAAATCTAAATAAAATGGAAATAGCAAATATAGATAATGTTGACGCAATTACAAGCAAGTATGATGTGGATTTTGCAAAATATACAATACAATACATAGGATTGATTAGAGATAATTTCAGATGCAAAACCAGAAATTGTCGTCTCGTATGCACTATTAGGCAGAAAGTTAATGCAAATGCCTTGAATTCCTGCTTTTATTGTTGCAAATGCCGGAAAGATTATCCTTTGTTTTCGGACCGAGTCCATAAGAGGCGCGTGGCGGAATGAGGTTCCAGAAGCTGTAGCGGGGCGGATTTTCACTTGTTAGGACACTATCAATTTATGTAACTTTCTTGTGTTTTCTTTTCCCGAATACAGAAGGAAATCGGCTACAAAAGGTGTAGCGGGGGCGGGGTTTCAGTGGTTTTCCCAGGGCACTGTCAATTTATGTAACTTTCTTATGTTTTCTTTTACCGAATACAAAAATAAATCGGCTACAAAAGGTGTAGCGGGGGCGGGTTTTCACTTGTTTTCCCAGGGCACTGTCAATTTTTGTAACTTTCTTGTGTTTCCTTTAGTCGAATACACAAACAAATCGGCTACAAAATGTGTATTGGGGGCGGGTTTTCACTTGTTTTCCCAGGGCACTGTCAATTTATGTAACATTCTTATGTTTCCTGTTTCCGAATAGGAAATCGGCTACAAAAGGTGTAGCGGGGGCGGGTTCTCACTTGTTTTCACAGGGCACTGTCAATTTATGTGACTTTCTTATGTTTTCTTTTTCCGAATACAGAAGGAAATCGGCTACAAACGGTGTAGCGGGGGCGGGTTCTCACTTGTTTTCCCAGGGCACTGTCAATTTATGTAACTTTCTTATGTTTTCTTTTTCCGAATCCAGAACGAAATCGGGTACAAAAGGTGTAGCGGGGGCGGGTTTCCACTTGTTTTCCCAGGGTCCTGTCAATTTATGTAACTTTCGTGTGTTTTTTTTGCCGAATACAAAAACAAATCGGCTACAAAAGGTGTAGCGGGGGCGGGTTTTCAGTGGTTTTCCCAGGGCAGTGTCAATTTATGTAACTTACCCTAACTTTCTTATGTTCTCTTTTTCTACAACCATATCTTTCCATTACATTTTCAAAAATTGTTAAATTCCGTGGGTGCTCAAGTGTAGTCATTACACAAAACCTTTACTTTTTATTTTTGTTATAAAATTATAAATCCGGCAACATCGCTAAAAATGTTAGGGTCAGAATCTTGTCAAATCACTCAAAAACCATAAAATCAGGATTTTTATTAATTAATTTCTTAAAAATTACTGAGTATTCCGCAAATTTTTTTATTGAATATTACTACTAAAAATGTATACTTTTAGAAAAAAATAGTAAAAAAGTATTTTTAATCGAAGATTATCAAAGGGCAATTTCTAAACTAAAAAGGTATACTTGCTCGATCTAAATATCCGTAACCGTTTTCGGAATGTTTCCATTTCTCTACCATCCGTGAGTAATTTACAAACTTGGTTACCAAGTTATCTGAAAAATGAGATATCTTCACCATGATCAAGAATTATCAGATGAGAGCTTTGCTCTCGGGATTTAACCAGAATAAACATGCCAACGACATTTCCAAAACCAAACATATCGTGACGTTTTTCAATTTTCCAGCCAAACGACTAGTCCTGTGATAAATGTCAAAATAAGTTTTTAGGTTACCAATCATGCAGAGACAGCCAGCGTAAAAAAATGTATTAATATTTCAATAATAAGAAAGTTTTTCATAAGTGACAAACTTTTTGCCGGTCACTGTATAAAATGAAGCAATATTTTATTTCCTTTTATCCTTTAAAATTTCCCGGCTTGGAATATGACAATCCGAAATAATTAGGTAGAATTAATCAAAAGTTTCTTGAAGCAGATGTCACCCGGGCTGATGCAAATGGAGTGTAACCACGTCGCGACTATCAAAATAGACAAATTGTGGATTTTATGTTATGACAGGGTGGATTTTAGTCCAAGAAAATTTCTTGATAATGACGCAATTCATCTAGTTAATTATTATTAAATATGCTTGCACTGACATCAAGAAGCTTATCGAAAGAAAATGAGTTAACTATTTTAATTGAAAGATAGTACAAGAAGTATTTTTTTATTTGGAAAATCTGGTACTCTATCTCGTACCTTCTAAGACATGGTGTTTCATTTTAAAAGAACACACTTTTCGTCATTTTTCCAAACATAAAAATATTTGTATTTTTAAACACCTTGTAATATTATAATTGGAAACAGAGGCCTCTGGGTATTACCCAAAAACATTTAATTAATAAATAGACAGAATTGTTTCTATGTTGTCAGAATCATACAAAGTTTTAAACAGTGATCAATGATGACAAGTCTGTACTGAGAGTCCTAAATCTACCGCCTGGGTTTGAAACCGACAAGTTTGTTGAATTATATTGAATGCATTTCTCATGTGTACCTATTAAGTAAGAAGAAGACGAAGTACGTTTCACGAAAATTGGATACGACTTAATGATTTCCTGGGTAGGTCCCATTGTGTCGTCAAGGGCTTGGCAATAAACAAGTGAAGTATGAAGGGACGGACTAAGGAAAACAAGTAATGATATGATTATATTAATGTAATCAAATGAAATAACATTTTTTAAAAATATTACTAGTCATATTTATTTACATTTATAATGTCATTCTATAGATAGTTCTGTTTTGCTATCGCTATCCTCATCAAAATTAATTATAATTGGATTAATAATTATACGATCCAGACTAATATACGAATTTTCTACAGTTATTACGTGACGGACTAAATTTTTCCAACTACCTGGGGGAATATCATTAAAGCATTTTCGTATTAATTCTACAACATTAGAACTTAAAGTCGTAGAAATATTTTCAGACCTAACCAGTGATTTTAACTAGTGCCACATAATATGCTCTATGGGGTTAAAAATGCAATAATAGGGTGGGAGCCGTAGCACTGTATGTCCAATTTCTTCTGCCAATGTGTCACAAACATATACTTTTTTTATACAAAATGTCTTTAAAACTTCTAAAAGATCAATTTTTTATAACTTTTTTCAAAATATATATCATTCGCCGCCATGTAGTTCTGAATCTCCAATTTTGTATTATTTCAGCTTGGAGCTTTATGTAATTGCCGACTGTGATAGCTCGCATTGTCCATTATTATCACGCTATTCTGAATCATTCCACAAAAACTAACAAATTTTACCACAAAAAGATATTTAAATATAAATTAAGCAACCCAACCTACCTGATGTGCCTATATTTAATTATAATTATTACAATCCGGTCCTTTCCACATAATAATAACAAACGGTCATAAATAATGGGATGGCCCAGGTACTTTTACGACAGTCATTAAATTATATCCATTTTTCGTGAAACAAACTATACTAAATATGTGTGGCTGTCTTCATTCAAAGAGTGCGAAAACTCTCCTTTAAACGGGCAAAATTTTGTATTTGGGAGACGAATAAGTACGGTGCAAAAACGCTCTGAAGACACACCGGCAACCAATCGCGTATGCGTGGCAGCGCGAAAAGACTTCCCCGAATGAAAGTATGTGTGATTCCCCGAAAGCAGTCCGCCGTTTATTTGTGCCTGGCAAAAAGTTACAAAAGAAACAATTACAAAGTGTTTTCGTAAAGCAGAAATTAAAACAGATCAAAACCAAATTGTAGAAAGTAACTATTTTTCAGCAGAAGCTAACCTACCTCTTTCTATTTTACGTGAGATATGGAAAAACTCTGAATTTCTTGGATTTGATAACAATGATTGGAGCGAGTTCATTAATATTGATAGCAATGTGCTATTAGAAGATGATAGTGACCCATTCCTACCGATTATGTAGCCCAAACTGGAACCACATCAATATCTGACGACTCTGATGAAGAAGTTGAATGCAGTAATCAAACAAATGTCACCAATTATTAACAAGCCATTAGTATGGTAAAGGAATTACAAGAGTATGCAAAGAATCGAGGTGACTCTACAGAAATGGAAATGTTATCAGACTTGGAATTACATTTTCTAGATTGTAACGCAAATACGTCAAACTACGTTATTAGAGTCCCGTAGGTGTCCGCGTACGAGAAATTTCACTGTATACCGAATTTAAAAAAAGTAAATTATAGGAACGTCCAAGGGGTATTTTAATGAAAATGGTCAACTTAAGGAACAAAACGTCGGAAAACCAGTAAGTGTTGTATACGACTGAACGTCGATTTCGGTCCTCTTTCATAATTTAAACAAAAAGGTCCAGGCCCGTATTTAAAAAAATTAACTTTATCATGGTGACTCAAGGACGAAACGTCGCCAAAAATCACATCTTGCGGAGAATAAAAGTAGCAATGAGGAAGTGAAATTTATATTTATTTAAAGTCAAGAAAAAGTAAAAAAATTAGATTTTTTCAAATATTTTGTACGCCCCTGTATTTATTTTAGATTTTTTTGCGGCATGTCATTGGACCCATAATTACCGTGAAATGGGGTGACATTGGCCTCGCGGGGTGACTTTGATAACTATTTAATATTTTTACATTTTAAATTTCCAGCACATTGCATAAATGTCAATCGAAACGACGATGACTAATTCTTGTTTAGTAATAGCGGATGAAGTGATCTCTGGTGATTAAGAGTGCGATAAATATTTATTATAAAACAATTTAATTTCCCTTTAAAAAGGTATGTCTTCAATTAGTCATTTAAATTTCCTCTAAAAGTTGTACTCTAACTTGACATTCATCTAAATAATACACATTTTAGAAACAGAAACATAATCGTTGATACCTGGTTTCATTCTAATATCAATTACTTTTTTATTAAGGCTGGGTTTGGAATAACTGTATGGGGGTGAAATTGGTCAACATGCTGGGGTGAAATTGCTCACAGTAATTATGTATAATTTTTCTTGATTTTAAGAATATTAAGTACTATCAATACAAAAATTACCAATGCTGCAAATTTAAATCGGGAAAAGCAATATTCAAGATGTCCTGGAGAGAAGTTCTCCTAGAGTGGAAAAAACACATCCGACAATGTCTTTCATAGATAAAAAATATTTTCCGCAATTACTACAATAATTGGTTAATTATTAACCCTAACTCGATTGGATAACAAAACATTAAAAGAAAATAAGAAAAATGCTATAAAACGAAATCTAATTTCTGCCTTTAAAGCGACTGGCATTACTCCATTTAACCAAAATCGTGTTTTGGATAAACTGCCAAGAGAAAACGTTAATGAAGGTCGTGGAAAATAAACTTGTAGACTATTTAAAGGAACAAAGATTTACAAACATGCCATCCAGACGCAACCAAAAGCGAACTGAGCTAGTGGTTGAACCAGGGAAAAGTGTAACTGCCCAACGATCCGATTCAAGCAGTTCTGATTTCGATTTAGATAATCATATAGTAGATGACAATTCGGATGGCGACAGTGTTTCCGAATACTTGTATACGATTTTGGGACAAAATGTAGAACTTATACAGAAAGATGCTATTGGAAAAGGAACATTTTTATCGGTAACAGCACTAGGTGGGCTTCGAAAATCAGTAACTTATTCAGTATTGGAAAACTCGGAATTTGAAGTTTTGGGAATGAAGTTAATAATATCCCTGAAAAGTAATAATCTGTGTTTACAATACAAGAAGACGACGAATTTACCGTTGAGTTTGATGACATTATTTCAATTCTACCCGAACCTACTGTATACATAATAGTGGGGACTTTGTGAAATATGTATTTAACAATGTTGTAGACGTGAAAGGTAGACTTATTTATTGTCAGGTACACAATAAGTTAAAATTTTTGGACTGCGTTACCAATTAGTTCTTAGATTTTTGTTCTTTGAGTGTAATAACTTTGTTTATTGCTCTAGAATACGTTTCCTGTTAATTTTTTCTGTTTTGCGTTATCTAATTTTTGTAGTTTTTTTATTCTTTGCCTGTAATAAATATTTCAAAAATTGAAATCTAATGTTTTTTAAAGGATCTATCCATAAATAAAATGATGACCAATGTCCCCGTTATGAACAATTTCACCCCAAGGGTTTAAATTCGTCATAAGTTTTGAACGCATTGATAAAATTTGATCTGGGTCAGATTGATCATGCACTCTATTACCTTCGTATATGTATTAGTGCTAAAACCAGTGTTGTGATCAAAGTCACCCATATCAAGTATGAAATTGATCATGGAGTTTATTGGTTTTTGACAGCCTAGACATTTTTTGGGGCTCTGACAATAGCCAAATTATATTAGGTAGTATGAACCTAGTCACCAAATATTAATATGTACAGGGTGGCCAACTAAGCGAGGTAAGCGGATATATCTCGGAAACCGTTCACAGTACAGCTTTCGGAAAAAAATATTTATGTTTTTGGAGTTCCTTAGGAATGAATTATGTGTTTTATTAGAAGATGTGCCTCTTGAAACCAGGCAAAATATGTTCCTGCAGCTCGATGGCTGTCCAGCACATTTTTCAATTAATGTGCGAGAATACCTGAATGAGACATATCCAGACCGATGGATAGGAAGAGGAAGCCGTTTTCCGTGGCCAGCCAGGTCACCTGACTTGACCTGTTTGGACTTTTATTTGTGGGGACGATTAAAAGATATTGTATTATAAGCTAGGCCTATGACCAGGGAAGATATGAAGAACAAAATCCAAAATGCAATTCTTGGCCTGCCAAGAGCGGAAGTGGAAGCTGCTGTTCTTTCTACTATAGGAAAGGTGTGTGCCAGGATGGCAGACAGTTTAAGCATTTAAGGAAGCACTAGAATACGTTTATTTTTGTTTATAAAATGAACGTTTCTTCCCAATACTCCTATTATATATAATATGTATTTTGTTTCCAAAGCCTTCTTATTTTTTGCAACATATGTAAGTACCGGGGCGGGAGATCTAGTAGGATATAAATTAATTTTTCATTGATATCTCCGGTTAGAAAAAAGATACGAACTTGCGGTTTTCACCGTTTGCTCTGGCCTTTATTCCTCACTGTACTGGTGTAATAACATATTTACCATTGCATTTAAGTTTTTCGAGAAAAATGATAAATACGTTAAATCTGTTGAAAGCGCCATCTAGCGACTACAGTAAAAATGACATAGACATCGCTTGCAGTGTAGCTAATAAAGCAAGAAGGGCTCTTTTAAATAACACCAATTTGAATATTTTCAGATAAGGCGTTCCTGAGATATTGCATTTTTTGCAAATCGATGTTTGCGTTACCCCCACCACTTTATTTGCAAGGCTAGAGAAAAAAGTGTTTAAGCAAAGTTGTTCACGACACAAGTGAGATTTATTTATAAGTATTATCAATATACCTTACCTATGCCAATTGTAGAGAAATCGACTGGCAACAAATTACTATTCGTGTTACGCCCCCTAGCGGCCGGCATACAAACTTCCCAATAATTTCCAGCAATTTCTCTTGGCAACTTTTCCTATAAATATTTTTTTCCGAAAGCTGTACGGTGAACGGTTTCCGAGATATAGCCGCTTACCTCGCTTAGTTGGCTACCCTGTACTTTAATGATATGTTTCTTGACAACCTTTAACAACCTTGAACAAACCCGACATTTTTGGACGTCTCAAACTTAAATAGCAAATTGGTGTCATTGTCAATGCCTTCAAGATTGTGATTTGATTCAGAATGTTGCTCGTCGAGAAAAATATCAATGGTGCATACTAGCATTTAAGTATTAATATTTCGTAAACGATTGAAGATAGGTATACGATATGATTATGGAAAATATCTAGAATTGATTGTAAAATGTAAAAATGTAAAAATATATAGTAAGTTCCATTAAAAAAAATTGAAGGTGATATAAGAAACATATCCACGCGAAGATTTTCAAGATCACCCGTAAGTTAGGAACTAACAGAGCCATGACAAATTTGACACTGGAATCTTTCATTTCGTTAAAAAGTAGGGAAGGAAAGTGGAAACCGCAACATTATATCTTTGATAATAACTGCTACCAGAAAGTATCGAAAATCGGACAGCATGTACGCGTTCCCGGTAAATTTTTTTAAAAACTCGTAAAAACTGTACCCTGAAGTGACAGTCCGTACGTAGAAAACACCCCGTATAAAAACAATTTGAATTGTTGCCACTCCATTGGAACCGCTTTACGGGCCAAGGCAAATTGTCACTTTAAACTTGGCAAATATGCAAATGAATATTCCCCAACTCCCTTAATGACTTAACTTTTAACGAAACGCAGGGAAACACATACCATTAAGCCGCGTTAAATTATAATTCACATGGCCACACGGTTTTGGGGAAAAAAAATCATTTAACAAAGAATGAAAAATGCATTTTACTCCGCTCCGCTTTATTAAAATTGTATATTGGAATACAATCATTATAAGGCTTTGAAACGTGAATTTGAAACTATTTTTTCTATTTCGTCATAATTTCAATTATATTTGCAGAGTAAAAACAAAAAAGGGTTTAAAATCGAGGGAATTTTTATTTTTAAAATGGTAATACTGCCGGGCATTGTCAATTCAAATATCAAAAGATGTAGATTTGGTTATATTATTTACTTAAATTTCCACTTTTTATTTGACAATACGACATGTTTCACTGCACTGCAGTTTCGTCAGGTAATGTACATTTTATTTCAAAGTTATGCCTTATAACTTATAAGTGTCTCTATTAACAAAAGAAAGATTATTTTATGATATGAAGGTTGGGTATTTCCTATTTCGTTCAAATTATTCTAAGTTGTGGTATTTAACAAACGGGGAGAAATATTTAGCCTAAAGTATGTTATAAGTTTGGTTTTTTTTTCCTATTATAATTTAATATGATAATGAGGGTCTTTTACATTTTCAAGGTATTTTATTGAACTATTGTGATGGATATTTAAATAAGTTTAATAGGGGTGAATTGTTTAAGTCTATTTGATTATTTAATAACACATTTGCATTTTTAAGTTTGTTTATTTCTAGCGATTCAAGATGATTTAATTTTGAACCTTTGTTTTCTATATGTAGTATTTTGAAATCTTGATTAAAGAAATGGTTTGATTCAATAAGATGATTGGCGTAATTGGAGCACTTTTGCCGTTTATGAAGCTGTTGTGATGCTCTTTTATTCTTTTTGAGAAACTTCTACCTGTTTGGCCAATATAAGTTTTTGGGCAATCCCCGCACTTTAATTTGTATACTCCTGATTTATCTTTTTGGTGGGTTTTTGTTTTACTGTTTTTTATGAGTTTTCCAATGGTATTTTGAGTCTTAAAAGCTGCATTAATATTAAGATTTTTTATGAATTTACTGATTTTTGTGCTAATATTTCCTATATAAGTTATTATCCGATATGATATCCCAATTTCTATTGGATATATCATTTTTAGGGCTTTATTGTACATTTTTTGTTTTAATATTTTATCTATCATTTCAACTTGGTATCCATTATTTGTTGCGATTTGTTTAATGAGGTCTACTTCTTTTTGAAAATCTATTGGAAGGAGGGGAATTGAAATCAATCTGTGGACCATGCTGTGAAATGCTGACATCTTGTGTTGGGTTGGATGGCAAGAGGTGTTGTGTATTGTTGTATCGGTATGTGTAGGCTTATGAAAAATTGAGAAAGTGTGTTTGTTATTTTCTTTTTTAGAACGACCAATAATATTAAAGTGTTAAAAGATGTAGAGTCAAAGGCCATTCCAAAACCTATCAGATATGTACAGGGTGTCCCAAATTCGATTGGACCATTGGGATCTCGGAAACTATAAAAGATACACGAAAGGTTAAATTGTGGCAAAGTGGCATCATTTAGAGCTTAAGTTAATGCCGGTGAGAAATTAAGAAAATTCCGACTACTTCCGGAGATATCCGAAAAAAAAACGAAAATTTTATTTCCCGTTTTCGTTCTTTTATGACGTTATTTATAAACACATTGAAAAACGGAAAGCCTTCCTACATGCATTTATTTACGCTGTATTGCTGCTGTAGGATTACGTTTCGATTTTCGGATATCACCATCAGGACAAACATTTAAACACGGACCTAAAATTTAAACATTACTTTATGAATTATTTCGTTCCTCCAGAACATAAACCAATAATATTTTACGAAAATTCCATCGTTTTGAACCGAAAATACATCATCAGCAGCTTAATTTTTTTTGCAATACGGTCCTGATATTATTATGTTTGAAAAATATGCTACTCAAATCAAAAAAAATAATATATATTTGGTAAGCAATATTTTGGGCAAGAATAGAATTTTACACTGAAGATTATAATAATAAAATAAAGTTTCTAAAATATTTAGTCTATCGAAAAAAAAATTGTTTAAAAATGAGATTTTGGTAACAAAGAAATTTATATTTAGTCTTCTGCTTCAATACATTTTTCTAGTTTGAGAAATTGCACCAATGGAAAAGAAAAAAATTTAGGATAAAAGTTTGGTGACGTAAAAAAATCGAATAAACTTCGCTGAATTACAACACTGTTATATATAGCGTGTGTGGTTGAGAACCTTCTTAGCCATATACGAATATCCGAAATATTGTACAGAGTGGTCAATAAATGTAAAATTGATTTAAGAATAGAATCCCTTATTTAAAAAAAAATATATCAAAATGCCGTTTTAAGCTATTTCTAGAATTATGTTCTCTCTCTAAACATGTTGTCGAGGAACAGCCACCTATGAGATATAATTAGGTAATATAAAAAGTATATATCAAATTTTATTTCAAGACAAAACATAAAAATAATTATTTATATTACATAAGAAATTAATTTTGACATCAATTTCACATTTTTCGACCACTATGTACGATATTTGACTATGTCTCTAAGGAGGTTTTCAACCAAATAAAACTTTTTAGCCAGAGGAACTTATTTCGATAACATGAATGATAAAAGATTTCCTATTTGTTACATTTTCTATCACACGCGCTATATAATGTTTTAGAATTTTTAAATATCTCTCTCAAATTGGCCATGTTCACCTCGGCAGGCCCAAGTCACCCTGTTTTACGGCACCACCTTTTGCTGGTGATTTTTAAATTTTTGACCTGGCAATTTCCCTTCTCCGCGCGTAACACATCGCGTCGCGTCATATTGGTTGATGGTGGAAAGACAAATCAATGTGCTTTGAGATACGCCAAGCTGCTCTTACGGCTCTAAACTCCAATCGGTTTACTTCAAAACTTAAACTGGAGCGCCATACCAACCTAAAAGAACTGGCGGCCAAGGGGAACAAGGTGGAGCTCTTGTCACCTGGTCACTCTGGGAAAGCGGATGAACTAGCGAGAGCCGGATCTGCTCAAAGTCTCAGGGGCCTCGAACCGGCCTTTGGTATATCAAAACGGGCAACAAAAACAACATTAGATAGATGGTCGAAAAAGACAACACCTATCTCGATGGCAAAGGTTACCTGGTCAAATACACGCACGGGCCATCGAAAATAATATCGAATGGGATGCTAACACTGACGCAGTCCCAGTGGAACCAGGTGATGGGTCTGCTAACGGGCCACTGTACAATACCTTCCAAAGGATTATAAACAACGAATCCATTGAATGCAGACCCTGCGGTGAAGAGGACTAAACTGCCTCACACATAATAGATCGTTGCGTAGCGCTGTCTCGCAGAAGACAAAATATCTTCGGGAACATGCTACGTGGTGACAACCTCCCACATGATAGACTTGGTAGAAGGTTACTGGACCTCATAGAAGGAACAAACATCTTCTAACAAGATCGGGGTACACAATAAGCCGGAAGGCTGCAGTAATAGAAGTTCGGACCTTAAACCCGACCCCCGCCTTTAACCAACCAACCAAGATACGACGAGGAATTTTACTTCTCCTTATTTAATTTATAACTGGTATATTCACGGTCTCTTTCCTGTCCATTAGACGTCTGATTATGTTTATTATATATATATATACAGGGTGTTATGGAAATGACGTATTATATTTAAACCGGCAAATCCTGAGATGAAAATAAATTGAAGAAAAATAACCATAAATGGCGCTTTGAATTATTAAGCGAAATTATACACTGAAATCTGAAAATTTACATGGCCGCTACTGACGACGGTCGCAATCAATAAAATAAAAGGTCTGTAGTGTAAAGAAGTCAAGCGTATTTCGGCCGGTGTTGTCATATCTACACGGCAAACTCTTTAGAAAAAAATTATAATTTTAACAATTTTTCATTCTTCATTTATGAACAAATATGATACCAGAAAACAGACGGCGAAAGATGTTTTGCAAAACAAATAATGGTAATATCACAAAAAAATTTTAAATTCGTCACAAGTACAGGAAGGTAAATAGGTAAAACGTCATTGACCTTTTAAATTATTATCTTTCAAACTCTTTTAAAAAAATACAATTTTATTTGATACACATGCTCTTTTACCTTTACTTATTTAAAAACAATTATTAGTTTCATAATTTCACACAAACCACACAGAATCGAAGTGCTAGGAAAAAACCTCTCTAACCTCACAAATAGCAGCTATTCACATGGAAAGAATACACGGGAACATTGTTTTAATTAATTTTGGTCCCTTTTTTTCTCGCTTAGATTTATTTGTTTAATCACATTTTAAATATAATTCCTTCAATTTAAAAATGACACACACGACGAACGAACTGAAGGAAACGTTCAAACTGCGTTGTTCCAAGCTTTAAATTGTTGTACCGGCTGGATCGGCAAAATTGTACGGAATCTTATAGAAATGTACCAGCACGGTGGACACCAACTTAAAAAAACTTAGAGTTCTAAAAAAAGTGAACTTAAAAAAAATCGGTTACTTTCAACAGCCCTACATAACAAAACAAATCGTTGGATTTCACAAATCGATGGGAAATCGCACGCCATTTTTTCCATCGAATTTAAAAAGCGATTTGTGATTTAGCGATTTATGTCATTTTGTCAGGTTGAGGAGTAAAATATATAAAAAATTACGAAAGAAATGAATTAAAATTATGAAAACATATTATACACGATCTCTGTTAGTGAAGAGAAGCATTAAAAATAAAATTATCCATTTCACACAGAATAAAATGTAAAATTTGATGAAAATATTTAGAAGGTAACATAACCAAACAAAAAACTGACAACAAAATGCATTCAGCAGAACTACAAATCAATGCGCATTGTGACGTCACCGGCTTATAAATTAATGGGTTCTGTTGAATGCAGCCAATACCTTGTAAAGTGTACCGAATTCGGTACAAAAGTATTCTCTGGAACAACCCTGCGTTCAAAACTCAAAATGACGAAATGGCACATACTCGGCATACTACGGCTGAGCCGAAGTAGTTCGTAGATGTCGCTGTACGCTTGCGAGCTTGTCAGTTTAACATAGACAGCTTCGGAATGCGCTTGATTTTATTAATAACCCAATACACACGCTGCAATCCGCTAGGTTTTGCAGGTGGTACTCGTGTTTGTAATAATTTTTCGGTTTACTCGTTATATTGCTAGTCCATAAACAAACTATGAATATTGTTGAGCAATGAAACTTAATTTTCTAGACGCAACAGCTGCCGTTTGACAGAAAATATGGGATGTCGCTGACGAACAAGTCAAATTTCGTCGCGTCGCGTTTAATAAAATCCAATAATCTGATGTGTATTTTCAAAAAAACTAACTATCGTTCCTGTTTCACTGTTATTGTGTTCTGTGTTGCTATCAAGATGTTTCGAGCATAAAGTGTTTCCAGGAGTGTTCCCATGAAAAAGAAAAAAAACTGACTGTTTGTGCCTGGATTTCCTCACTCTTTAGGTATAAAGATAAATACAAGTAGGTAGATAAATAATTAATTTTTATAATGTATATGCAATTTCAGTTTTACATTAAGTTTAGCAACATTGCCATTGGGCCTGGGTGAAATGTTGTACAGTAGCGCGGACTGACCTGTGAGTAAGAGTGTTTGTTACCCCACTTTTAAAACGGTCGATTTAAAAAAAAATATGTAGCTTCGCTAGGACACCCAAGGAGTCACCCATTTAAATATAATACGTCATTTCCATAACACCCTGTATATTGTTTGCCAAACCTGTATACCTACAGATTTCTGCGAATTAATTAAATTTCATTTAACTGGTAGTCGAACGACATCTTCTTTATCCAAAAACAATGCTGCCAAAATAAGAGAACAAAAAAAAACGTTACGTACCGCGAAAAGGTTAGAGCTAAGAAACGTCTTTTCATTTTATCTTCCGGAAGGTGTAGATAATTTAGGATATAATCTAACCTTTCCCCGAGGATCGGGGTAGCTGATTTATTTGCCGAATTTCCCTTAAAATCAGGATAAGCGGATTTTCGGATAAAGCCGAAAAAGGAAGTTACGGACGTTTATTAAATCCTGGTCGTGTATATGAAGAAATATGATTTTAATAGCGGTATGGCGATAAACGAGACGATAAACATAAATTTGAGGACGCGGATTCGGATAATAGAAAGGCCGCTGCGATTTCTCAACGACAAAACAGCATAGCAGTTCTAAAGGAGCTGGTATTTCAGAAATTTTTGTAGATAGGAGGACAGACTATACAGGGTCCTGCATCTCACCTCCCATCTTCTATAGCTCGGTTATTAATTAATTTAGAATTTTGATATTTTCCAGACTTTACCTGTACCCTATGGTGCGTTTTAGGAAAATATTTTTGAATATACAGGGAGTCTTACATAAGTGTGACGTCAAGATGGTATATTTTTTAGATACAAGCCATATATTTTCTTGCCTATTTACCAGTTACTTAACAGCTCCTAAAATTTTCTTGCAATTGGTTCGGTGATATCAGAGAAAAAAAATAATAGCTAAAATAAATCAGTTTTTTTACCAATGGTTTTAAAAATGAATGAACAATAAAAATATTGTCTCGCTAATAAAATTTAGGATGCTTAATAAATAAGATCTAATAGTCTTGTTAATCAAGTTTGATTGATACGAATTGTACAGGGTGTCCAAAATTTATTGTCAATTGTCCATTTTTAATACACTTAAGAGAACACTATTGACCAGTCGCATTGCTTTCAGTTATATTCAGAGTAATGGAGGAAGCTATTAATCAACAACATCTAAAGTACCTGGAAGGCTTCAACATTATCAGCGATCATCAATATGGTTTTCGGAAGTCCAGATCAACTGGAGATCTTCTAGCCTATGTCACCCATCTTTGCATCTGTTGCACTGGATATTTCTAAAGCTTTGTTTGGCATGAGGGGCTTCTATGTAAACTGCGATCCTATGGTATGCCCAGTCGATTGTGTGCATGAACCTAGGAAGCAGTTTTCTCTAAAAAGGTTAACATTACAGAACCAGATATATTCATGGTAGGACACGCAATCCCACTGGCTTCATCTATTAATTTGCTGAGCGTCAATCTGGGAGGAAATATGTCTTGGCATAACTACGTTGTGGCAATGGCCAAGGTAGCTTCTCAGAAACTTGGTGTACTCTTCCGAACCAAAGTTGTATTGTATACACCTCAACAACTTTTGATACTATACAAAGCCCAGATTCGACCATCACTAGTACTGCTCTCATGTCTGGAGATCCGCACCCAAACATACTCTTCGGCTACTGGATTCCATCGAGAGGAGGGCCATTCGTCTGCTCGGAGACCACGAGCTGACGAAAAGCCTCGACAGTCTAGAACATCGAAGACAGGTTGGGGATTTTCATGACAAGTGCTCGGCTGACCTTGCCCTCTTAGTTCCGCCCAGAGCGACGAATAGCAGAAATACACGACGAACCACTGCCGCCATTCATATGTGGTTAAGCTTAGTACTACTGGAACGTCATTACTTAAGAATTCTTTCATCAGGAGGACGTGATCCTTATGGAACGACCTTCCCGAGGTCGTTTTTCCCAACGAATATAACCTCCAAAGATTTAAAACCAACGTGAATCGCTTTATTCGCATACGCACCACTACCAGAGTGCCCTAAAGGATTTTTCCTATAGTGCTTGTGTGTGATCATAAAAAAAACAATTAACTTTTTTAATTTTCGATTAGAGCTCCTGTATATTTGTATGTTATTCGGTTTTCAAACATTTCCATAATTACAACCCTATCGTAATTCCTAACCCATCAAGAGTTATTTGCAGAAAACTAATTATAGCAGCGATTCAAATGGTAATTTTAATGAATAAAAATGGAAGGCGGCTTACAAAAAATCATTTATTTATTTAAATGGCAATAATAGAAACAAAGAACAATACACAAATGGTCTATTAGTGTATATGAAATGTTGTGGATTAGTCCATTATTGTGCTGCAGAAGGTCTAAGTTGATAATTGGAGTTTTTTGTAAATAGTGCTTAGTATGTTAAGAATTGCGATAGGGTTGTAATTAGGAAAATATTTGATTTTTAATTCCGCATCGAATATACCGGGTGTTATGCAAATGACTTATTATATTTAAATGGGTGACTCCTAGGGTGTCCTAGAGAAAGTCTACATACTTTTTTTTAATCGAATATCTAAATACTAAGGCAAGAACCCTTTTTACCCACATACTTTCGCGCCGTTGCATCTAGATTCAGTTAGCAACAATGTTGGCCACTAGAGTATACTAACAGTGTTGCTTTGCTTGGATACCTGCCGCGCGCGACTATCGTTGCTTCAGTATGTTTTGAGATTCGGGAAAGATTACGCTGTCGAGGGTTCCAAGTGCTTGACGTATACGAATTTTAAATGTTTTGTTAGTTGTAGCATTACCCGATTTTTTTCTGTTGTGAAATAATTCATAATAAGAAATATTGTGATGTAATTTCAAATTTGTGTGATATTACCTATTGTTGGTTCTGTTGCAAAACATACTTCGTGTGTTTTATTTTTTTATGGAATTTAATTATAAAACAGATTATAAGATCAAAAGTAAGAGAGTATGTACTTAAAATTGTATTTCTTTTTCTAAAAAGTTTGATAAAGAAGTGATAACGCGGGTCAAAGACGTCTTGTTGTCAAAAATTGAACACGTCGTTTACAATTCTACGTTGCAATATATGATAACACCGCCTCAATAAACTAATGATTGCGAACGTCCTCAGTAGCGGCCACGTAAATTTTCAGATTTCATATAAAGTGTATATTACTATTATTATCACAATAATGCAAATCGCCATTTATTATTATTCTTCAATTTATTTTCATCTCAGGATTTGCCGGTATAAATATAATAAGTCATTTCCATAACACCCTGATAGGGGGACTCAAATTAAAAATCAGAAAACTAAAATGCTTTGAAGTTTAACACTAAATTTTGGACATCCTGTATTGTTGGTTAACAATAATGTTAGACCTTATTTAATAACTATCTTGTCTAATTTTATAAACGATTCACTATTTATATTTTTAATTAGTTTTTTAAAACAAGTGATTTTTTTTTAGTTTTTATTATTTTCCGCTGATATCGCTAAACCGATTTCAAACAAATTTTTGAGGGTATGTAAGTGACCATAAGAGACACTCAAGAAGCAATATAGTATATGGCATATAATCTAAAAAATAGATCGCAACACTTTTTTGGGACTCCCTGTATAATCCTGAAATGTGCGGGCAAAGTGTGCAAAATATTAAAATTTTAATTTAATTAATAAAAGAGCGAGAGGACGGGAGGTGAGATGCAGGACCCTGTATATAATCCATCTCCTTTGAAGTGGCCAGTAGGATGCCCTGGTTTATTTACTTATAATTATAATAATTTATTAAATTGGGAATCATTTCTTTAGCATGGTACGGTCAACATAGGGATGTTAGAAATCAATATTTTTGGTAACAGGTATGTGTTATTCCTGTTCCAGAGCCATACCTGTTCCAAATACCTGTTACCCAAATACCTGTAACTACTACTAAAATAGATAGTTTTATAGTATTGCAGAGTCCAATTACGGATCTACGTTTGGTAGCGTCAAACGCGTATTCCGAAAATTATAGTAACAAATGTTATTTTACATATTAATGATCAATTTATTAAGTAGTGGTATTTTTGTGTTAACTTTTTGTTTTTTGTTTAGTTCCGTTATGTTTTTTTGGTTTATATAATTTATTAAGCATAGTTGATAGTTTTTATTGCATTTTGTATTTATTATCTATAAAAACAACCATGTTTTACGTTTTACGTTGAGCAATTGTTATTATAAATAGTAAAATAACTATTCCTCTTGTTCTAATGTGATTATTCGGTATGTCACAATTTTGTCACATACTAAATAAGACTATGTTTTTAGTATATGACTATGTTAATTTTTATTACTCATTGAATTACAACTTACGGTACAATGTGCGGCCTAAACTGCGGCACTACAAATAAGTAAGACTTATTTTCAGATAGATACCCGTAGAATCTGTTCTATAATACAGGGTGGTCCAGCGAAAACTTAACACCTCGATTTTCATGCTTTAAAATGAAAATGTAGAAAATCGCTCGGAACCGTCGATTGCTGATTCGAGGGGGAATAACTTTTCCGCTTTTTTCATCTCCGTAACTTCAACCCCCTAACGGGGGTGAACACAACCCCCTGATTTTGAATAGGGATCAGGGGTGTTGCGATACCTCATTTTGAAGATCTTATCGAGTACTATCTGACCGTAAAATTTCGGTTCAAAATTTTCATCTTTAACAAAATCACAGCTAAAATAGTGGAAGATCACTTACTTTTGTGATTAGTTTATTAAATGCTGAAATTCACTTCCATGCAGTAAAGAACGCTGGTGTATGAGTAGAAAATGTGGAATTTACCTCGAGGATATTACTCTTATCAGACGCAGTTGAATTTATTTATTTGTTAATTTTTTGTCCAAGAAAGTAGACGGACCATGTTTTTGTCTGTTTGTTTGTTCGGGTTTGTTCGTTTGTTCGTTTGTCTATCGTGAATTTTTAAGAACGTTAAAACTGTGTCAATTCGATTGTACCTTTGTAGTAGAATTAAAATGGTGTATTCTGTAGAAGAAAGGGTGGAAATTATAAAATTATTTTTTAGAAATAACGACTCAGCGCGAGTAACAGCGGCTTTAGTTAAGGAACGGCATCCTGAAAAAAATGTATCCGCTGCTTACGTTGTGCAACTGGTTGCCAAATTGGACGCTACTGGTTCAGTCGGAAACAAAGAGAGGGTGTATGACAGAGACGAAGCGAGGGAAGTGGCTGTCTTAGGTCAAGTAGCAATGGATTCGACCCTTAGTACTAGGAAATTGTCCGATGTATCTGGTGTTTCACGCACAACAATCATGAGAATCCTTAAACAACATAAGTTCCTTCCTTTTAAGATACGACTGGTTCAGGAACTGAATTAGGATGATTTCGATCGCCGACTCCAGTTCTGTGAAGTGGTCAGTGGAATTATTAACAATAATCCTAACTACATATTCAATATCTGTTTCTCGGACAAGTGTTTATTTTATTTAAATGGCATTGTAAACAGGAATAACTGTCGGTATTGGTCAGATGAAAATCCAAGATTATTTCGTGAAGTGCATACTCAGCATCCCCAAAAGTTAAATGTTTGGGCAGGTATTTATGGAAATCACATAATCGGCCCCTTTTTTATACCCGGTAATCTTATTGGCCAAATGTATTTAGAACTATTAGAGAACGCTATTTATCCAGCCCTCGTTCAAGTATTGGAGAATGAAGAAGACCATGTAACGATCATTTTTCAACAAGATGGCGCACCACCTCATTTCGCTCAACGCGAATACGCCATTTTAATTCTACTACAAAGGTACAATCGAATTGACACAGTTTTAACGTTCTTATAAATTCACGATAGACTAAGGTGAATCAAAAACATGGTCCGTCTACTTTTTTGGACAAAAAATTAACAAATAAATAAATTAATTAATTCAACTGCGTCTGATAAGAGTAATATCCTCGAGGTAAATTCCACATTCTCTACTCATACACCAGCGTTCTTTACTGCATGGAAGTGAATGGTGGCCATTTTCAGCATTTAATAAACTAATCACAGAAGTAAGTAGTCTTCCACTATTTTAGCTGTCATTTCGTTAAAGATGAAAATTTTGAAGCTAAATTTTAAGGTCAGATAGTACTCGATAAGATCTTCAAAATGAGGTATCGCAACACCCCTCATCCCTATTCAAAATCAGGGGGTTGTGTTCACCCCCGTTAGGGGGTTGAAGTTAAGGAGATGAAAAAAGCGGAAAAGTTATTCCCCGTCGAATCAGAAATCGACGAGTCCGAGCGATTTTCTACATTTTCATTTTAAAGCATGAAAATCGAGGTGTTAAATTTTCGCTGGACCACCCTGTATAATAGTACGTATGGACAAGTAAAAATACTCTTACCTGTATTAAATAATTGAATAATAGTCGGTGCATACCTTAACAGATACCAGAATTAAAATATCTGAAAGTAAAAATACTCTTACTTCTTTTAAATACTTTAGTAACAATCGGTAGATATCTTAACCATAATAAAAATATCTGCAAGCAAAAATACTCTTACTTCTTTTAAATAATTTAGTAACAGTCGGTAGATATCTTAACCATAATAAAAATATCTGCAAGCAAAAATACTCTTACTTCTTTTAAATACTTTAGTAACAGTCGGTAGATACCTTTGCAGATACCAGACTAAAAGTATCTGCAAGCAAAAATACTCTTACTTCTTTTAAATACTTTAGTAATAGTCGGCTATTATTTATAGGCGACTGAGAGATGGACATCAAATAAGAAACATCGCAGAAGAATTAGGAATTAGTACAAATACCGTTTTAAAATAATAAACATACGTATTTTCATTGCTCCTCATATTTGTAAGGACGGTAGTATTATTGTTTCGGTGTTTAACCTTCTCACTTTCATGACAACAATGATAACATATCCTCAATATAGATTTTGCATACTCTATATAGCCTAGGAGCTAGTTTACAATAAGAATTTTGTTGTCCCAGATTTTTTTCGGCATGATGCTAGCTGTTTCATCTTTTATTTGCTTCATAAATTATTTGGCAAATGTATGGTCCTTCGAGAGAATGAAACCTCCTCCCCGTATCTATTCTTGACTTAGAAGAACGATGATATCGAGAGAAGTAATTATTTATCTATCTAAGGAACGCAGAGAAAGAGAGAGAAAGAATTACTCACTTCTCTCGATATCATCGTTCTTCGTGAATAGATACACTGGTAGAGTATGTCGCTCGCATATATTCATTCCTTTCAATGCATACTTCTGCTCTAAGCTCCCCCTACCGTTGCCATCCGCAACATAACTAGAAACGGCCTCCGTCTCTTCTAGGTGAACCTGTTTTCATGATAGGGAAAGCAGGCCAAAACAGACGAAAATTGAGTAGTTGAGTAGCCCAATCAGTCTTGGTCAAACATAAGCAAGATAGTTGAACGGTTAATTTCGGATAGGCTTTCAGCCTTTGTCGAAAATAACAACTGTCTACCAGTGGAGCAATTATTCGGCTTTAGAGCTAACTTGTGTACAGTAAGGCAAACGACAAAATTGGTTCCTAACATTCTCAAAGGATTCAATAGACGGAGGAGCACAAGAGCCGTCCTATTTAAGATCAGTAAAGCTTTTCACAAACTATGGCATAATGGCTTAATTGTCAAAATGATCAGGATAGGAGCACCAAACTATATGATAAAGCTTATAGCTCTCTTGAAAACCGATCCTTTCAAACTTATGTTGAAGAGTGTTATTCAACCTCAAAATTAATCAGGGCCACAAGGTTCGGCAATAGCCCCCTACTTTTCAATATCTTTACATCAGATATCCCAATGCATCCTGATTCACACTATCTTACAACCGCATCTGTAGGGTGTCTGTAAGCAGATTCTCCTCGGTTGTCCAAAAGAAAAAAAAAGAACCTGTTTTAAACAGAAATTGTAGTATTCTCTCCTCTTAGGTTTGGTGAGATCTCCTATAAATGCTATGGACTTTCGTACCTTCCCCCTGGGGTTTATACAAACTTTTACACTCGCTTGTGCATTTCCCGTTAGAAAATTGAGGTACAGTACGTTTCACGAAATTTGGATACGACTTAATGATTTCCTGGGTCGGTCCCATTGTATCGACAAGAGCTTGGCAATAAACAAGTGAAGTATGAAGGGGCGGACTAAGGAAAACAAGTAATGATATAATGATATATAATTGGATTAATTATACGTTCCAGACTAATATACGAATTTTCTACAGTTATTACGTGACGGACTGAATTTTTCCAATTACCAGGGGGAATATCATTAAAGCATTTTCGTATTAATTCTACAACACTAGAACTTAAAGTCGGAGAAATATTTTCAGACCTAACCAGTGATTTTAAATGGTGCCACATATGCTCTATGGGGTTAAAAATGCAATAATATGGTGGGAGCCGTAGCACTGTATGTCCAATTTCTTCTGCCAATGTGTCACAAACATATACTTTTTTTATACAAAATGTCTTTAAAACTGCTAAAAGATCAGTTTTTTTATAACTTTCTTCATAATATATATCATTCGCCGCCATGTAGTTCTGAATCTCCAGTTTTGTATTATTTGACCTTGGAGCTTTATGTAATTGGCGACTGTGATAGCTCGCATTGTCCATTACTATCACGCTATTCTGATGAATGTTTGGTAAAAGACAATTCTTGAACCATTCCTCAAAAACTAACAAATTTTACCACAAAAGGATATTTAAATATAAATTAAGCAACCTAACCTACCTGATGTGCCTATATTTAATTATAATTATTACAATCCGGTCCTTTCCACATAATGATAACAAACGGTCACAAATAATGGGATGGCCCCAGGTACTTTTACTGCAGTCATTAAGTTATATCCGTTTTTCGTGAAACAATCTTTACAAGAAACACTAGACCTCCAAAAAAAATAGTGGTAGTTATCGTACCGTGAACTTTTTAATCAGTTGTACAATAAGATTACCCAACAGCCGATTGGTTTAAATTTAAGAAATTTCAGTAAAAGGAATATAAACATATTAAAGTAAACGAGCCTCTTTGGTTTCAATTCGTTTAAGTGCACGACCCGACGATGTTATACATTTTACGATATTATGTCTCCCGAATATAATAAAAGTAAAAACATTTACTTGGGTCCCTTCTACACTTCCCATATTTATTCAGTTCTATTTCCTCACCGGTATATTTCACTCCGCAATTTCGTTAGCTTTAAAAATGTTGAAAATAAGTAAAATATATTTTTAAATATACTCCGCAGTTATTTTATTGTGAAAGTAATTAGTTTCCACAATAATGAAGATCATGAGCGCCCGCAGCATATTTTTCAAGGGAATGCAGCAGTAATAATAGAGATGGCCAAGCTTAGCCTTCAGTCGAAGGGCCACAATATTCAAGTTTTTTTTTACACTCAAATTCCGAGTTGTAATTCAGAATTCCTAGTTGCAAATTGAAGAAAAATAGCCCTGAATGGCGCTTTCAATTCATTGAACCGTAAAAGTGACTTGACGTCAAACCAGAAAAATACCTGTGTGGCACTGCGATACATGTAAGCAATCAAGAATTCTGGCCTGTGTTGTCATATGTGCACCTTAAACTCTTTAGACAAAATAAAATAATTTAAACACTTTTCCATTCTGTAATACCTTTTTGTACAATTAATTGAAGAACATTTACGACGGACTATGTTTTAAACAACCCGAAAAAATATATGGAATAGTAATAGCCACGTACGTCACTAGATCAAATGCCAATGACCTCTTGACGCCTTACATCGGCTGAGCGAAGTAGTTTCATATAGCGCCGCACGCTTGCGTCTGTTAGTTGAAGAGCAACCAGCGGAGGGATACGTTGTGCCTCGTCGATCATCGACACACTCTCAGCAATCCGCTGTGCTTTTTCGGTTTACGCGTGTATCTTGCCAGTCCATAAATAATCTTTGAATATTGTTTTTATTGACGCATTTCTTGTGAACATCAAATTTCTCTTGTGTAATAAAATCTAATAATCTGTAGTATAATCTGTATTATTGTATTTTTAAAAGCTAACTATCGGTTCTGTTTCACTATTACTGTGTGTACATAAAGTGTTTCCAGGAGTGTTCCCATGAAAAAGAAAAAAAAAACTGATTGTGTTTGTGCCTGGATTTCCTCGCTATTTAGGTATAAGGATAAATACAAGTAGGTAGAAAATAATTTATTGTTATAATTTTATATGGAATTTCAGATTTACATTAAAGTTGGCAACATTGCCATTGGCTCTGGGTGCAATGCTGTACAGTAGCGCGGACTGTGAGAGTGTTTATTACCCCACTTTTAAAACGGTCGAGTTAGAAAAATAAAATATGTATCGCTTCTCTAGGACACCCAAGGAGTCACCCATTTAAATATAATACGTCATTTCCATAACACCCTGTATATCCCGTATATTGAAATAATAATAAGGGTCAGCAGTTCAAGGCAGTGCTTTCTTAATCGACCACAACCTACAGAAATACCCTCCATTCTCTCAAATTGTAAGGACCAAGAGAGGGGTCCCCTTACATTAGTCATTGAAATTCCATGTTCATACAATCATTAAGTTCGTTTGTAGAGCGAACTTTCCAACCAATTTCATTCAGCGCATGTTCCGGACGAGTTTCTAACTGGTTGCTGCTTTTTTTCTCTGTGCACAGATACAATAATTGCCAAACCTTCAACTGTCAAATCTGAGAATTGACTTCTTAATCTACAAATATTCTTAAGCTGGATTCATAGTTGCCGTAACGTATGTGGTAAGACGTAATACGGTAAGTCGTAAGGAAAATAAACATGTGGTTTGTAACAGAATAAGCCATATTGCATCAAATTAAGCAGTAAGAAGTAAGAAATGGTTCAATTCCATTTCCTACGTTACAGCTTATGGAATCGGTTGGGATCGGCCATACTCGTGCATAACTGTCATATCGACATTTTCAAATTATGTTTTTTTAAATGTTTTTTTTTGCCAATAGCAGCACAACATTGCTCTCGCTATTACTTAGTCTTCATCGCTTGTAATCATATTTTATAGTTACAAATAAAGAAACATGTGAAAAATAGAAACCATAACCTACAAATTCTTAACGAAACTGTGAACTAGTATGTCCTTACTGCTTACGTCTTACGTTTTATTGACTACGGCTTACTCCTTAGTGCCTGTTCTCACCAAAGCAACTGGCAACCGCAAGGCAACCGCAATGCAACATCAACGCGAAACAGCACTAATATTTAAATACGCGTGTTCCCACTGACTTAAGGCAACTCAACTGCAACGCAACTAAACTGCTGGCCATTTGCTTTCGAGCAAGAAAAATTTCGCCTAAATTTAAAAGTTAATATTTTCTGAACCACATATGACATCGATCTCCGGTTTTTAATTGTTGATAGATCTGTCCCTTAGGAAACAACTTCCAAAGTGGGATTGTCTTAAACTGTCAGGAAATTTTATATACAGGGTGTTAAAGAGGACGATGATTTTTGCTAAAATTTCAATAGCATGTAACTTTCACAATAATATTTTTAAATATTATCACTGTACGTCAATTGAATCACTGGTTCATAGCAAAGAAAGTAATTTGTCAAATTTTTGATACCTGCTATATTTTAAGAGATACCGATTTTTTTGAAAAACTTTGCTTTTTTTCAACTTTTTGTTAGCTAGACCCCACTGTGCGTTGTATCGTGCAAACTTTGCAAGGGATTATTATACCTTATAAAAAACTTGTTTATGTTCAGTAACAACAATTGTACCTAAATGTTGTGATGTGCAGTGGCGTACTTATAATCACTTATATGTCTATGCTTTATGAGTATCTCACAATTTTTTTGTATTGGAAAGTACTCGCCCCTAGATTAGGCAAGTTTTTCATATCGCGCTACAGGTATATTATACAGTATCTACAAAATTTGAAAAAAGAAAATTTTTTTATTTAATTGTTTAAAAAAATTTATTTATTAATTTCTAACTTTCTAACACATGGTTAGGTTGGTTGACTTGATATTGTTTTTTTTTCGTGATAATCTCGATTCAAATTAATACACTCGGATGGACTGGATTTGGTTTTACGGCAGCTAGTGATATTTAATATTAAAGTGCCCTTCAATGTAAGTTTAATTTTAGGAATAGTGTCGTGTTAGAAAGTTAGAAATTAAAAAATAAATTTTTTCAAACAATTAAATAAAAAAATGATCTTTCTTAAAATTTTGTAGACATGTATAATATACCTGTAGCGCGATATGAAAAACTAAAAAATAAGGAAAAACTTGCCTAATCTAGGAGCGAGTACTTTCCAATACAAAAAAATTGTGATATACTCATAAAGCATAGACATATCAGTGATTATTATATATAATTATAAGTACGCCACTGCACATCACAACATTTAGGTATAATTGTTGTTACTGAACATAAACAAGCTTTTTATAATAATCACTTGCAAAGTTTGCACGATACGAAGCACAGTGGGATCTAGCTAACAAAAAGTTGAAAAGTTTTTCAAAAAAATCGGTATCTCTTAAAATATAGCAGATATCAAAAATTTGACAAATTACTTTCTTTGCTATGAACCAGTGAATCAATTGACGTACAGTGATAAAATTTTAAAATATTATTGTGAAAGTTACATGCTATTGAAATTGGAGCAAAAATCATCGTCCTCTTTAACACCCTGTATATAAAATTTTCTGACAGTTTAAGACAATCCAACTTTGGCAATTGTTTCCTAAGGGACAAATCTATCAACCATTAAAAACCGGAGATCGATGCCATATCTGGTTCAGAAAATATTAACTTTTAAATTTAGGCGAAATTTTTCTTGCTCGAAAGCAAATGGCCAGCAGTTTAGTTGCTTATGAGTTGCCCGGCATACCGCGTCGTCGGCGTCAGTTGCTTCCAGTTGCCGAGTCAATGTGTCGAGGCGGACGAGACAGCAAATGATTTAACTTTTGTGGCTCAATCGGTAAAACCTATACAATTTAACGGGATCATTATTGAATTCCTGTGACACTATATAAGAACTATGTCTCAAATTTATGGTATAAAAAGGGTTAACCCAAAATTGTCGCTAAGTTTTTTTTTAAGCTTTTTAACGAGCAAGTATGTTGTGGCTATATACAGGGTTGCCAATTAGTGCGACAAAGCTCAATATCTTTTTTACTGCTAGGGATAGCGGAAAACTTTTTTCACGAAAGTTATTAATCGTTAAGGGGTGCAGCTTTTAAAATTATTTTCGACCATACAGGGTGCTCCAAAAGGGCGGTGTGATAAAAATTTCATATTTTTTAAATGGGACACTATGTATATTTTTACATATTTGAATTCACCGTAAAATTCTGTACATAGCACCGTAATTATTTGTACACATTTTTGCAACGTTGCCAAATAGATTGGAAAATTCCTAAAATTTGTGCAAAAACATGGTTCAATGAAATGTGTAATATTTCTTAACTTATAATAATTTGAAATAAAATATTTTTATGTCGGAAAGAGGAATGTTGACAGAAGTCCCCTATGATAATACATATCAATATTATTATACAGGGTATTTTCTATGGATATGCCAACATTATGAACTTTAAACCTAAATTTCGTAAGTTTTTTAAATGAAACACCCTGTATATGATTACTTAATCTTGTAGATATTTTAATCCTCTCTAATTTTTACTAAGGTCTTTCTATGCTTATCTCTACCAATATTGGTGCTGATTCAATTTTTATTTAAACTCGAGCAAAAAAAATTGGATGTATTTTACCATTGTCCTTTTTCTAGTAACCTATGACAAAATAAAAACAAAATGTTATAATTTAAAAAAAAATTATTTATTCATACGGGAGGATACGACACAAAAATATTTTAGCGATTCAAGCTTGTGGACAATTTCTGAAGTAAATTATTGCCTATTATTTGTTCATATAGTAATCCCCAGTACCTTGAACACATAATTCAATACGTTTTTTAAAAGAATGAGTCATGTCTCTACACATTTTCAACTGTTGTCAAAGTATTACTCGGCAAATGTCTAGAAATATTCTTTTGAAAAACGTATTGAATTATTTGTTCAAGTTAGTGGGGGTCACTATATGAACAAATAATTAGGTAATAATTTACTTTCGAAATTGTCCACAAGCTTGAATCGTTAAAATATTTTTGTGTCGTATCCTCCCGTATGAATAAATATTTTTTTTTAAATTACAACATTTTGTTATCATTTTGTCATAGGTGACTAGAAAAAGGACAATGGTAAAATACATCGACTTTTTTTGCTCGAGTTTAAATAAAAATTAAAATATGTTGTGAAACAGTACCCGTATCCCACTAACAACACGCTTAATAATTCGCTTATTATATTCAAGAACGTACAAAACATGTCCATGCAATTTATAACACGTCAGAATAGGCACGGATCGATAATAGCCAAATAATCTATCAGTTTAACCATTAACAATAACTCCGTTCATGTAATTTGCGCTATATACCCATCATAAACATACTTCCAGAGCCTAATATTTGCATAATCAAGGAATATTTAACATATAAATGCCCAAATCAACATAAAACCATATTTGCATGTTTTGACACAACTGTACATTCATACAACTTCTAGCAGGCAAATTCTCTAAGTATCAAAACTACCCTCTAGTTACTTCCTTTGTTGTCTGGAAATAACTTATATATAAACACCCAAGGATTCACGGGTAAAATGACAAAATTACCTTCCGTTTTTGTCCAAACCTGCATAAACATATTATTCTAAAAACTCAAACTAGCTAAATTAAATCAATAAAGACCATAATCGCCTAACACGCTACCTACAAAACGCCAGACAAATGTACCACATTCCTAATCCAAGTGAGACACTAACTACCCTCTTTCTCACACCCATACCGTGAAAATAATTAAATATAATATTCCGTACTTAAAAACTGCAAAAATCGATATCAGCATCTACCCCTTCCGTCGTAGGCGGGTCGTGTGATTGGTTGTGACATCAGGTACGTCACCAGCCACAAGACCTTGCGAATAATCTCGCCACTGTTGATCTAGTTTTCAGACGAAATAGGTTGTCCTTTAGCGATCGGAAATTGGTGATTTCTCACGTAAAGTGGGTCGACAGTCAGTGCGGTGACAGAAAAGCCGTACTTTAGATAATACAAAACTTGACCCGGGTTCGAATTAACGGAGTTTGATACGGTGCCGCGAGCGAGTTTTCGGTATTCAGTAAGATAAGGTATTGAAATAACCTTTTCTTTCTTTAGTTACACCCAGGAGTAAAGGTATTGAAATAACCTTTGCTTCTTTAGCTACCCGTCGGAGTGAACCGAATTATTAGATGAAGTATTGCAATAACTTTGTCGTTCTTTAGTTACCCATCGGAGTAAACCGAATTATTATTAGATTACCAGTGCATGACAGGGTGTGTAGAGGTTATTCGTAACCTATATGTAGTGATATTGGATATGGTATTGAAATAACCATTTTATCCTTTAGTGTGACTAGACAGTGAGTCTAGTCCCCACCGTTTTATTGTTATACTACCAGAAATACTACCGTTTTGACCAGAATATGGTTATAGTTAGTGATTACAGGCAAGGCTGTGCAGAGAAGTAGTCAACCCTGTTTGTAATAACCCCCATTCTACCGAAGAAAATAGATTTAGTTTATTTTACTAACCAAAAACCTGTGTTTGACTTCTACTATCATAAAACCAACCAGCGACCCCAAACCTATGGAAACCAGTAGTACCCAAACTAAGCCGTGCAAAGCAAATTAAACCTGCACGGAATTGTTCATGGTCCATCACAGCCGGATTGTGGATTGTCAGACGTGAAGCAGGAAAGTAAAATAAACAAAAATCACGAGGAGGAAATTAGTAGAACTGCAAAAATAGTTCAAGAAGAAGAAAGCAAAAATATCTAAGTCAAGGAGAATAGATATTTCCAAGGAAAACTAAGAGAACTCGAGGAAAATAGTAAGAAGAAATAAAGAAAGGTGATAGAACATTCCGCAGCGGAAAAACTTTCAGTATTGACAAAGGGCAGAACCAAGTGAAACAGTTAAGTGTGCCGAAAGAGACTTTCTAGTACCCAGGATCCCTAGGGTAATCCTGCAAAACGACTAGAGCGATAGTGATCAATCGAAGTGCAGCCTAGACAGCATTCCAGCCGGAGCAGTAATTGGTATAAAGTGGTAGCACAAGGTACCTAGAGTAATAGAAATAGTTTGAACAATAAATAACATTGATTAAGAAAGTTTTAGTAAAAAAGAAACTAAAAGTACAAAAAGTTGATAAATTTATTTCAGGAAAATAGTAGCTATAAGCAGATTTATTTCAGGCATTGTTGATAAAAAAAAAAATATTAGTGTTTTCATAGATATATAAAAAGTAGAATCAGTGATATTTATTTTCAGGAAATTTATTAACCATTTATTGATTTTTTGGTAATATTAGTGTAACGTCAGTGCATATTGTTTTTGATATTTTTTACAGCAGTCAAGCAATAAAATTATTGTTTTTAAGCGCACAAGTGACAGTACTATTTTCAATCTCAGTACGGTAAAGTAAACTTTTATTCAAAAATGGAAGGGCAAGATCTAGATATGTTAATAAAGTTACGCGGTAGAGCGAAAGGCTCAATAACAAGAACACAAAATTGGTATGACAAGACAAAAACTGACATACAACAGCTTACACAAGTCCCCCAAAGGGAGGAAGGGTTGATCAAAGCTTTTAAACAATACACAGAGGTACAAGACGAAATCGAGGAGTTAGATCCTGACGACTTAGATAGGGACGAGGTTGAGAATAAGTACTATGAACTGATGACTGAATTTGAACAGTATAAAAATAGTAGTGCAGCGCCAATCATAATATCACATAAAGTATCGCCACCCCAAATAGTGTCCAATGTCAAGTTGCCCGAGTTAAAGGTACCCTTTTTTGACGGTAGTATCGCAGAATGGCGGTCTTTTGCAGAAGTTTTTAATGCTCTGATCATTCAGAACTCGACCCTCGGAAATGTTCAAAAGTTAATTTATTTAAAAACGGCCTTAAAGGGGGAAGCCTTTAAATTGGTAGACTCGCTTGAACTCATAGCAGACAATTTTGATTTGGCATGGGATATTTTAACAAATAGATACGAGAACCTAACCTGTGTGCTAAATAGTTATTTAATTCAATTGTTGGACACCCCTGTTATGACAAGGTCAAATTCAAGTAATTTACGGGATTTTGTAGCGACAAATAAAAAGACAATTGAATCTTTCAAAAAACTAAAATTAACGGAGACACAGCTATTCGAATACATGTTAGTTTACATACTGGAAAACAAGTTAGACTTTGCGACAAAACGAGCATTTGAACAAGACAGGGACTTAAACGAACTACCCATGTTACAAGACTTGTTTGAATTTTTAGAAAAACGTTGCATAATTTTTGAAAACTTGTCAAGTACCAATAGTAGTCCAAAGTATAAAAGCGAAAAAGTTTCTTTATTTACTAGTAACCATCAAAACGCAGTTAAGTGTTATATTTGTGGCACTGTGGACCACAGATTGTTTAAATGTCAAAGATTTCTGGAATTGTCCGTTAATCAGCGCACCGATTTGATAAAAAGTAAAAATTTATGCTTAACGTGTTTCGGCAGACATTCCGGAGTTCAGTGCTTGTCAAACAGTAAATGCTTGTATTGCAACAACCCTCACAACACTTTATTACATAAGCAACAGTTTCAGTCTAATTTCAATACTCCGCGACAGAATCAAAACCCGAACTACGCAGGTGAGCATCACTCATTAACAAACAGAAATAATCAACCGTTAAGATCGCAACCGCGCGCGACCCCTCCAAATTTAAATAGACAACGCGTCCTTCCAGCTACACAGAAACAAGAACCACACTTACCACCTGGTTTAACACGTGACGTAACGACGCATCCGAGGCGTGAACGCGATGGCTCTAGTGAAAATACCGAACAGGAAGCAGTAGCTTTGTCAGCAACAGTTAATAAACAAAGTACAGTGTTATTGTCGACTGCGCAAGTAAACTTAATTAACGCAAAAACCGGAAAAATAATATCTGCCAAAGCGCTCCTCGACAACGGAAGTCAAAGTTCTTTTATAACCCAGAGATTGGTAAATAAGATAGGAAGTGACGTATACAGACATAATTTAAACATTTCAGGTATCGCTCAACACGGGTTCCCTTCAAATAAAATGACAGATGTCACTGTTCATTCAAAAACACAGGAAGAAAGTTATTCCGTGTCATGTGTGATTTTAGATCACATAACTTATAAGCTACCGCAGGTGGCAGTAGAAGTAAGCGCATTAGATATCCCCGAAGATTTAAAAAGTAATTTAGCAGACGCGACTTTCCATATACCATCACAATTAGATTTACTTATAGGTGCCGATGTGTACAGCGACATTTTACAGAACGGACTTCATTCATTAGGAAAGGGTAAACCGACATTAGTTTGTACCTCGTTAGGTTGGATAATAGGAGGAAACATTCCGAAAAATAAAACAGTTAAAAACTCGGAAAACAAAGTGTCATTTTTTACACAAACAAGAGAGAGAGACAAGAGTAAAGAGGACTGTCCGCCTCTTAAAACATTGAGACATCCCAAGTCAAGGTTTTGCCGACGTCTATACAGTGGCGTACGGAGCAGACAATATTTTCCAAAATTAAATTAAATCTCACTTATTTCAGTTCAACAACCAAAGGCGTACGAATTTTGGGTGGAATATTTTTCACATTTTTCAATATTTTCTCGACTTACACGCTCATTGGCGTACGTGTTAAGGTTTATTCATAATGCAAAAAATAAAAATAATAAAATTATAGATTCAATCATTACAGTTAATGAGATAACAAAGGCTCAAACATTCATAGTGAACATTTTACAGACTCAATCTTTTTCAAAAGAAATCTCAGAATTAAAAAAGAATGAAATAATTTCACACCATCAGTTAAAAATGCTCAAATTATTCTTAGATGAAGACAAGTTAGTCAGAGTTGGAGGTAGGCTAGAGAACGCTGACATTTCATTCGATCAGAAACATCCTTATTTACTACCATCTCACAACGCCACTGTCAGAATCATGCTGAAGCAAGAACATTTAAGGTTAGGACACGCAGGTGCACAATCAGTGTTGTCAAATTTTAGGTTACGGTACTGGCCTTTGAACGGTTTAAAAGAAGTTAAAAACGTTATACGGAACTGCATAGTATGCAGTAGATTTCGAGCTCTTCCAGCACACCAAATTATGGCAGATTTGCCAGGAGATAGAGTTCAAATTTCACGCCCATTTCAGAAAGTAGGTATCGATTACGGAGGCCCGTTCCTAATAAAATCATCACGGTTAAAGAAAGCACCAAAAATTAAAGCTTACATTGCCATCTTTGTTTGTATGACTACAAAAGCAGTTCACACAGAATTAGTTACAAGTTTATCGTCTGAAGCGTTTATTATGACCCTGAAACGTTTCATTTCACGGAGAGGTAACCCTACAATTATTTATAGCGACAACGGTACCAATTTTCAGGGTGCTAACAACCAGCTGCACGACGTGTATACCTTTTTCAAAAATTCGACAGCTTGTGAAACTTTTATAAATTATCTTTTACAAAATGAAATTCAATGGAAATTTATTCCACCGAGATCTCCACATTGGGGCGGCCTATGGGAGGCTGCAGTGAAAAGCACTAAACATCATATTCATAGAATAATCGGAAATTTAACTTTCACTTTTGAGGAATTTTACACGATCCTAACGCAAATAGAAGCAATCTTAAATTCACGACCTTTGTGTCCAATGACAAATGATCCTTCAGATTTCAGTTACCTTTCCCCAGGACATTTTTTGATTGGTGAAAATTTAACGGCTTATCCGGAAAAAGATGTAAGTGAAATTTCAGATAACAGATTAAAGTTTTGGCAACAATGTACCAAGATCCAACAAATATTCTGGAAACGATGGTCTGTAGACTACTTGAGTCGTCTTCAAAATTGCCCAAAATGGTTGAAGAACACCGCGAACATTAAAATAAACGACATCGTGTTACTACTAGAAGACAACGTACCTCCGTTACAGTGGCCCTTAGCCCGAGTGTTAGAAACATATCCCGGTAAAGACGGTAAAGTTCGTGTTCTTAAATTAAAAACTCCCACTAGTACGTTCACTAGAGCTATCACTAAAGTATCCCCGATTCTATATAATGACTTAAATATAAATGTTGACTAAAAATTATGCAGCAACGAAAATTGCGTATACTTTTCTTGCGTTGAAATACAATAAATGATATTGTGTTTATATTACATTTTACTTACTACATTTGGGTTTGGTAGCGTACCCTTAAACGTTACTGGGAGATACGGCCTACCTCCCTGGGAAACCTAAACAAGTCAATGATCTTTGCTTTTTTTGTTTGGCCCTTTGTTTCAAACTGAAACATCGTACGAGTTAATCTAAGTATAATCCTTCAACAACTCTTTTAGCCTACTGCTTGTGGAAACGTATCTCAGCTTTACGACCTGGTCTACGATTTTCATAAGTATTCCTACCCAGTATCTGCCAAGAGGGCAAAAGTATTTTTCTATGGTTCGTGCCAAGAGAGCACAAAGAAAGTTATGTAAAAGGTTAACCTGAGGTTCGGTGCGGAAGAGAATTCCCGTAGTCGGCACAGGCGTGGTATCGGTGAATCCGGTGGCCATTAGCGGTGGTATCCCGTGGCGTACAGAAGTTGTATTAATACAAGTTAATTACTACAAGTGTAACATTCAAGCAAGTTTCTTCACAATCACATTTCTATGCATTACTCAACCATTACTTGGGTTTGGTAGCGTACCCTTAAACGTTACTGGGAGATACGGCCTACCTCCCTGGGAAACCTAAACTAGTCATTGATCTTTGCTTTTATTTGGCCCTTTGTTTCAAGGTGAAACATCGTACCGAGTTTGCTTAAGCTTAACCGCCTAACAGCTCTTTAATCTATATTCTTTTTCTACACTAGATACGCTCCTAGTGGCTAAACTTAATAGCGTGTTTTCACGGCAGATTTTTCTTCTGCACTTTCGTTGTATGTTACAGTTTACCTGTCCGCAACACCGGCTAGACTCTCTAGCATGCTCTCAGAGCCTTTTTGTTTTGAATTTTCTCACTGGGGCATTACAGTGTCTTTACAAGCAAAAATGTCAGTGTTCAGGAACAAGGCACCCTTCTTTTCTTCTACCTGTCTATCCTTCTAGGCAGCAAGTTCTTTTTAGGAGAGGATTCCTAAAAAACAAGTTTCTACCCGTTGCCAAGTGTGCAAATAAGTTTCTACCCGTTGCCAAGTGTGCAAATAAGTTTCTACCCGTTGCCAAGTGTGCAAATAAGTTTCTACCCGTTGCCAAGTGTGCAAAAAAGTTTCTACCCGTTGCCAAGTGTGCAAAAAAGTTTCTACCCGTTGCCAAGTGTGCAAAAAAGTTTCTACCCGTTGCCAAGTGTGCAAAAAAGTTTCTACCCGTTGCCAAGTGTGCAACACAAGTTTCTACCCGTTGCCAAGAGGGCACAATTTTCTATCCATTACTTTCTACCTTCACTACTTGTGAAACCCATAGTTCAGCCTTACAACCTGTGCGGTGGTGTTCATGAGTACTGATGTCTACCATGGTAAGATGTTACCATTACTACGCTCGGATTGAGCTTTCTACCCTTTATTTAGTTATTATCTTGTTCGGTGAAACCTAGGTGGATTTACAACCTATCTGGAGCTTTCATTCATATTTACACTTTATCTAATAGTTATTTTCGTTAACGCCAGAGTGGCATTATTATTTATATTCTCTTCAGTCGTATTAGCTTAATAATACTGGTCCTTCGAGCATAACTTCATTTCCTTCGAGCATAACTTCAGTTCCTTCGAGCATAACTTCATTTACTTCGAGCATAACTTCATTTACTTCGAGCTTAACTCATCAGATCGATTTTTCATTTAAAGTTCAAAATATTGTGAGTCAGTTTAGTTGAATCGCAGGAGGATTCAACAGGGGGGAGAATGTTGTGAAACAGTACCCGTATCCCACTAACAACACGCTTAATAATTCGCTTATTATATTCAAGAACGTACAAAACATGTCCATGCAATTTATAACACGTCAGAATAGGCACGGATCGATAATAGCCAAATAATCTATCAGTTTAACCATTAACAATAACTCCGTTCATGTAATTTGCGCTATATACCCATCATAAACATACTTCCAGAGCCTAATATTTGCATAATCAAGGAATATTTAACATATAAATGCCCAAATCAACATAAAACCATATTTGCATGTTTTGACACAACTGTACATTCATACAACTTCTAGCAGGCAAATTCTCTAAGTATCAAAACTACCCTCTAGTTACTTCCTTTGTTGTCTGGAAATAACTTATATATAAACACCCAAGGATTCACGGGTAAAATGACAAAATTACCTTCCGTTTTTGTCCAAACCTGCATAAACATATTATTCTAAAAACTCAAACTAGCTAAATTAAATCAATAAAGACCATAATCGCCTAACACGCTACCTACAAAACGCCAGACAAATGTACCACATTCCTAATCCAAGTGAGACACTAACTACCCTCTTTCTCACACCCATACCGTGAAAATAATTAAATATAATATTCCGTACTTAAAAACTGCAAAAATCGATATCAGCATCTACCCCTTCCGTCGTAGGCGGGTCGTGTGATTGGTTGTGACATCAGGTACGTCACCAGCCACAAGACCTTGCGAATAATCTCGCCACTGTTGATCTAGTTTTCAGACGAAATAGGTTGTCCTTTAGCGATCGGAAATTGGTGATTTCTCACGTAAAGTGGGTCGACAGTCAGTGCGGTGACAGAAAAGCCGTACTTTAGATAATACAAAACTTGACCCGGGTTCGAATTAACGGAGTTTGATACGGTGCCGCGAGCGAGTTTTCGGTATTCAGTAAGATAAGGTATTGAAATAACCTTTTCTTTCTTTAGTTACACCCAGGAGTAAAGGTATTGAAATAACCTTTGCTTCTTTAGCTACCCGTCGGAGTGAACCGAATTATTAGATGAAGTATTGCAATAACTTTGTCGTTCTTTAGTTACCCATCGGAGTAAACCGAATTATTATTAGATTACCAGTGCATGACAGGGTGTGTAGAGGTTATTCGTAACCTATATGTAGTGATATTGGATATGGTATTGAAATAACCATTTTATCCTTTAGTGTGACTAGACAGTGAGTCTAGTCCCCACCGTTTTATTGTTATACTACCAGAAATACTACCGTTTTGACCAGAATATGGTTATAGTTAGTGATTACAGGCAAGGCTGTGCAGAGAAGTAGTCAACCCTGTTTGTAATAACCCCCATTCTACCGAAGAAAATAGATTTAGTTTATTTTACTAACCAAAAACCTGTGTTTGACTTCTACTATCATAAAACCAACCAGCGACCCCAAACCTATGGAAACCAGTAGTACCCAAACTAAGCCGTGCAAAGCAAATTAAACCTGCACGGAATTGTTCAAAATACCACCAAGATTGGTAGAGATAGGCATAGAAAGACCTTAATAAAAATTAGAGAGGATTAAAATATCTACAAGATAAAGTAATCATATTCATTTAAAAAACTTACGAAACTCAGGTTTCAAGTTCGTAATGTTGGCATATCCATACAAAATACCCCGTATAATAATATTGATATGTGTTATCATAGGGAACTTCTGTCAACATTCCTCTTTCCGACATAAAAATATTTTATTTCAAATTATTATAAGTTAAGAAATATTACACATTTCATTGAACCATGTTTTTGCACAAATTTTAGGAATTTCCAATCTATTTGGCAACGTTGCAAAAATGTGTACAATTAATTACGGTGCTTTGTACAGAATTTTACGGTGAATTCAAATATGTAAAAATTTACATAGTGTCCCATTTAAAAAATATGAAATTTTTATCACACCGCCTTTTTGGGGCACCCTGTATAGTCGAAAATAATTTTAAAATCTGCACCTCTTAACGCTTAATAACTTCCGTGAAAAAAGTTTTCCGCTATCCCTAGCGGTAAAAGAGATATTGAGATTTGTCGCACTAATTGGCCACCCTGTATTTATCTGACGAAGACGACATTTTGCTCATGTCAAAAGAGACCTCAAACCAGTTTGTTTCAGTGGAAACGTAAGAGCAACTCAACTGAAGTTGCGGTCGCGTTGCAGTTGCGTTGCGGTTGCTTTAATTCCAGTGGGAACGCAGGAGCAACTCAACTGCCGCTTTGGTGAGAACAGGCACGGTTTACGTTACAGCAACTATGAATCCAGCTTTATTCTTGTTCCTTTCTGCTTTATTTACAGTTTTTGAATGGATAATTATAGAAAAATGAAAAGATTTACCAAAACATGTTGAAACTAAACAAAATGAAACGATAAAGACAATAAGTCAAAAGTAAACAAAGAGCCGACTGAGCAAATGCTCCAAACCCATAATTCCGTAGCAGTACGCAGATTATTCTGACGGTTGCAAATCAGTTGGCAATCAATACATTTTGCTCTGCGAACGAACCTATTTCTGGATTCAATTAAATAAAAACACATTCCGCAAAAGCGGCTTTCCTCACAATATCTTCTCCACTCTCATATTTCTCCAACGTTATTTCCTTACCTGTACTTTCCCCAATCCATGTAAGCCTGATACAGATACCCCAAAACGTTGAATTTGTCATCCCTTTTCCTTAGGGCTTTCAGAGCGCTCTTCCATTTCCGGACTGCCTGTTGTTGCTTGTGCTGGTTGTATAACTTTAAGCCTTGCTCGACCTAAAACAAAGATGTGCAATTTATCTGTGAGGATTCCGAACGAATGCGACGAGATTGACAAATTTTTGATGTGTTCCAAGTAAATGTATAAATGTTATATCTATAGTCCGAGAGCCTACTTTCCGAATTGTACCGTCATACGTTTACCTTTTGATAATAACCTCACGAATATTATCATACAGATCGATATGGAAGTGACTTACTATACAGTAGTGGCGTCTGTGAGTCAAACGAACATCGAAATACTTTCAGCCGGAACAAGAGCGCGAACAAACCCGAACAACCCCCTCCCCCCCGTTTTCGAGGATGCTGAACACGATGGCGGTGTCATAATTTCTCTTTGGGGTTGCGCAACCCCTCAAAGCGGCCAAAAGCCACCCCCCAGAAGGGTTAAACGCGCTTCAAGAGGTTTCCCTGCAGAGAAACACACTTTCCTCCTGTTTTCGAGGATGCTGAGCACGGTGGTGGTGTTGGATATCGCGTCTGACCCCCTCCCCCCTCTCCCCCCGTTTTTGAGGATGTTGAGAATGGGGAAAATAGTTCTCTTTTGGTTGTAATGGTCTCTCATTCTTGTCTAACTGAAAAAATATAATAAAATAGTTTGCGCGAAAAAACGCAAAGGCGTGGTCAGTTTATTTTTCATTTTTTAGAAAGAAATTTTTATTCTCTAAGTTAAATTTTTTTTTTCAATTTCAATTAAATAAAAAAATCATAAAACAGAAAGAGTAATTTAAAAAAAAAAATTTTAAACACTTTTTTCGAATATATTTGCCGGCGATACTTGAAAAAGAATTCACCCCTTTCAGGGGCGAGTATTGGCCGGTGGAGGGGTTGGAAGGGGTCGGACGCGATATCCAACACCACCACCGTGCTCAGCATCCTCGAAAACGGGGGTAGGGTATATATTTGCCGCTGCTTTTTTCCGACTATGGAAATGATGATATTTAAACCGGCAAATCCTGAGATAAAAATAAATTGAAAAAAAATTAAACGAAATATACACTTTATATGAAATCTAAAAATTTACGTGGCCGCTGCTGAAGACGTTCGCAATCAATAGTTTATTGAGGCGGTGTTGTCATATTGCAACACAGAATTGTAAACGTACGTGTTCAGTTTTTGACAACAAGATGTCTTTGACCCGCGTTATCACTTCTTTTTCAAACTTTTTAGAAAAAAAAACTACAATTTTAAAGTGCATACTCCCTTACCTTCAATCTTATTTTAAAATAATTAAATTCCATAAAAAAATAAACACAAAAGTATATTTTGCAACAGAACCAACAGTAGATAATATCACACAAATTTGAAATCACATCACAACATTTACTATTATGGATTATTTCACAACAGAAAAAAACTCGGGTAATGCTACAATTAACAAAACGTTTAAAATTCGCATCGAAACCACATATATATATATATTATATAACCATTATATTGGCAACACGATAGTTCCAA
This sequence comes from Barypeithes pellucidus, assembly GCA_963991005.1. Taxonomy (NCBI): domain Eukaryota; kingdom Metazoa; phylum Arthropoda; class Insecta; order Coleoptera; family Curculionidae; genus Barypeithes; species Barypeithes pellucidus. Next base: position 40,488,242 of record OZ022563.1, on the reverse strand, counting down.
AATACAAAAAGTGTCCCCGCTATGGGAGATGCCGTGGTAAAATTGAGTTTGCGCAGTAGGGTGGAAATTTTATCGATAGTGAAGACGATTTTGATCGCAGAATTCAGTTTTGCGAAATCATTATGGATAAATTGAATCAAAATGTCAACTTTGTCAACCACATTTTATTTTCTGATGAATCAACGTTTTGTTTAAACGGGCACGTAAATCGACACAACTGTAGATATTGTTCAGACCAAAATCCACATTGGATGGAACAAGTTCATACCCAAAGACCACAAAAAACCAATGTTTGGTGTGACATTATTGGTGGAAATGCCATAGGACCCTATTTTATACATGGAAATTTGAACTCTGAACGATATTTATTACTTTTACAAGAGAATATTGTTCCACAGCTCAGACGATGATTCCCGAACCATAATAATCCCAATTTACCGGCTGAACAAATATGGTTTCAACAAGGTGGGGCTCCACAACATTTTGGATGGATGGTGAGGGAATATCTAGAGGAAACTTTTCCTGGTAAATGGATTGGGCGCAGAGGTGCAATTGAATGGCCTGCTAGGTCTCCTGATATGACCCCTCTTGACTTTTTCCTTATAAAATAGGACTTTAAATTGTTGTTTACTAAAACTTAGTTTGTCTTTTTTAATATTGTTATTAGATTTATTTGAAAACGATATTCGAAACTCGATCATAGGAAGGCGAGTCATTTGAAATTGTCCCTTGCTACCTACTGTAAAGGCTGTTATAGGTCTGCTATACTTGTTCAGTTCTATTTGATAGTAACTTTGTGATAAATCTAAATGAGAAAAATAAGTTGCGCCTCCTAACGAATCTAAAATTTCATTGATACATGGTAAAGGCCATCTATCGTCTGAAATAACCCTCGAATTCAGAAGCCTATAATCTAGTACTACCCTAAAATCTGTTTGTTTATTTCTTCCTTTTGAGAATGAGGTAATCGATATTGTTTGACGTAAACTGGTGATACATTGGGTTTTAAGTGAATTTTTTGTTTATAAATGTTAGTTGTTGTTAAAGGATCATTTTCTAAAAGAAAAATATCAGAATACTTTGCGCATATTCTCTGTATAGAAAATGTCTCTTTATCGTTCATATGTGTGAATTCTAATAAATTTAGTAACTTTTCTACCCTATTAACTGAATTGTTGTCAGTAACGTCGAAATGACCGAATTCGTAATTTTCGAATAATTCGATTTTTGGTTGAAAATTTTTTAAACTAACATCCTGATCACGTACATTAAGAAACTTTATAGGTATCATATTTGAGGTAGGTCGGACTACCGCTCCGGCAGTGAAAATACCTTCACCTACTTCGTCAGCTAAAATAACACAATCTTTATCTGTTTGTACATGAAAATATTTAATTATTTCGCTGCGTTTAGGAATAAACGTAAATAATTCGCTTTTAGAATGCAAAGGTGTCGTTATTTTGTTATTGTTAAAATTAAATGAAAAATAGAACTTCTCGTAGTTTATCGTTGCTAAATATTTGTAGCAAAAATCCGATCCTATTACACCGTGACAACTATCGTCAAAACTGTCAATCAGCAAAAATTTATGAATTATATTAAAATTGTTTACTTTTAAATTTAAGTTTGCTGAACCTTGTGAAACTATTGACCCAGATATTCCATTAATTGTTATATTATCTGAAAACTTTATTTTTTCTAACTTACTTACATAGTTTTTGAAAATTACGCTTACAGATGCACCTGTATCTATTAATAGATTAATATAATTTTCTTTATACTTTACGCTAATAAAATTTAAACCATTTGAATGTAATAAAATTTGTGGTTTAGAAGCCTCGAAAAACATTCTATTTGGATGTGATTCAGTATTAGAATTGTTCGTACTTAGATTCCGCTGGTCTGTATTTTGCATAAAATATCCTCGCTGTCCGTATCGATTACTGTTATTGTTAGTTCCTCGAGTTGAACTCCTGAAAGAACCCCTTGTAAAATTGTTATTAACACCCCTTGTAAAATTGTTATTATAACCCCTTGTAAAATTGTTATTAAAACGTCTATGATTCGTGCCTGTATTATTCGCGTTATGGAAATTCGAACGCATAGAAAAAATTGGTCTCGAGTTGTTTAGTGTTAACTCCTCGTCCTTAGCACCCCTAATCGCGTCATTGAGATTTAAATAATTTCGTGCTTTTATAATCGTTCTTAGGTCATGATTATTAAGTCCGTTTGCAAATGAATTCACCGCGATTTTTTCATTGATTGGTCTCAAAATCGTCACATTTTGGTCATTTCCGTCCGCTTGTGTCAAAGTAAGATCAACTAATAATTTTTCCAGCGAACTCCCAAATTCCTCGATTGATTTTGAGTTTTATTTTGAGTTGTTTAATTTAAATGACAATGCAGACACTGATTTTTTTGAAATAAAATAAGATTTTAAATCGGTAACTAAAAGTGCATTTGTTAAGTACGATTGTTTAAGTCTAATTTTTGCGCTTTCAGTCAGTCTAGTTTTTAAAACATACGTGGTTAAAAGTTTTTTGCCCTCAGTATCCAATAAAGAATCGTACAACTCTATAGTATCAATAAGGTGTTTTGTGGAAGCTTCAGAGCCGTCCATTACCGGAATTAACCCCGCTGCGGTCTTCAATTCGAATTTTTCAGACATTTTACTTTCCGTTTCACTATCTGAAGAATTAGAATCAAGCTCTATCGCAGATGGTAACTTCAGCAATTGGATTTCTGTACGCCTTTCTTGAAAAATCTTGTCTAGATGCTCTAGATAACTATTTATATCGTTTACATATAATTTAGCCTTATATACGACTTACTCTTAAATTTATCCCTAATTTCACTAAATTGCAATTTCAATTTTTCTAATTTCTTAATATAATATTCTAGTACCTTAGAACTATTTCTTCGCTCTTGATTATCTTTTCCAATATTTCTATTAAATACTTTTAATTCTTCCAATAAATACCTAAATTCATCTACTTCTTTCGGCATTTTTTTAATTACTTAACCATAATACCATATATACCATAATTATTTAAATTTTGTCAGTACTGCTGCTAGCACAGCTCTTCTCATTTTCCTCTCACATGCTTGTTTGCATATTCTGTATCCAATCCATAATAAAGTTATAGCCAAGCAAACCATAATCTCTAATAATAATCTCTTCCTTGCTTTCCTTATTACCCATTTTCGTATGGAACCATTACCATATTCTGTACTATAGTATTTTTCTTAGATCAGGCCGTTGGCAGGATCGCCATGTAATAATCTTTCCCTTTGGTATTACTAATCGTCTCGGAGCTTCATTCAATTAAAACGACGTTCTCGTTCAAACTCTTTCTTTAATAATAAATCCATGTTTTTTTTACAATACATCCAAATCTAAGTATATCGAGCATTCACCTTTGATGTTACAATATTCCTATTTAATCAGTCCACTAAGCATAACACGGATGAAATCGTTAATTGACAAAATTAACTATTTCATCCTCACCTAGTATCCGTTCGGAATCAGACTAGTATCCGTTCGGAATCAGACTACTAGTGGTTATACTTAGTGGTTATACTTATATTACAATCTCGAAAACGGTTAAGATTGGGTATGTGGTGTGCTTAACATTTTTTTTTAGAATCTTGTAAATAATGGAAATATTGAATAATATCAGGGGGTTCCATTTAAAATAAAGTAACTTTGTTCTTCCATGGCTTTTTGACTGATCCTGTATACTTAGTTTATGTGTAGTATAATAGATTTCTAAAAACCCTAAAAGTTTTGTATTTAACATTCTTCGCTAGCTATCTTACTTTAGTAAATAATCGACCGTTTCCATACATAAAAGCGACCCTGTATATGTAGCCACTACCTAACCTTAAAATTAATGTATTTTAATTTGGTGCATTAGTAGCCGATAATAATTTCGAAAATAGTCAATATGGTCATTCATTCTTAAAATTTTTGGTTTAGAAAAAGTGAGGTTGAGAAACATACGACGTTGGATGAAATAAAGCTCATCACTGTAGTTTACTCTAGTGACCTACATTGTTGCTATTGTTGTAACTGAAACTAGAAGGAGCGGCGCGACAACATGTAGGCAAAAACAGTTTTTACCTTAGTATTTAGATATTCGATTAAAAAAAGATTATGTAGACTTTCTCTAGGACACCAAGAAGTCACCCATTTAAATATAATAAGTTATTTCCATAACACCCTGTATTTAAACCGGCAAATCCTGAGATGAAAACAAATTAAAGAAAAATAACGATAAATGGCGCTTTGAATTAATAAGCGAGATAAGTCACCTTAAATCAAACCCGAAAAACCACATAGAAGGTATGCGAGATATTCGCAATCAATTGTCATAGGTCAAATCTCAAAAGATATTAGTGAATGTTGGCCATCGTTATATTTACACGTCAAACACCTTAGAAAAAATATTATAATTTTAAAACTTTTTGACTCTGTCATACCCAAGGTCACACCTCTTTGGATAATTGTTTTCATAACAATGATGGAAAGAAATATTTTGCAACGCAAAAAATTGTAAACGCGAAGAAGTACGTGTTCAGTTTTTGTCAACAACACGTCTCTGACCGCGTCCTCAGTTATTGTTTCAAACTCTTTAGAGAAAAACACTACAGACATATACTCTCTCATGCCTTCGGACTTTTTTAAAAATAATTCGTTTAAAAATTTACCTAAAAAATACAGCACAAAATGTATGTTTTGCAACACAGCCAAGATTAACATCACACATTTATTATAAAAAATTATTTCACAAAAAATGATAATACTGCAACTGGGAATTGAAGAGAGAGCTGGCTGGCTGGCGCGCATCTAGTCAATGACTAATCGCTAGATTATTAAAAAATACGAAAGTTTTACTCGAGCGGAAAAGTTCGGCAACGCTGCGCTTACCGGTCAGAGTGATTTCAGTACGTAAGAAAGCAGATCATCTTTTTTTGTTAATACGCCTTGTCCGTTCTTGATGAAATCAAGAAAATATAAAAAAAAACGTGAATTCATCGACAACGGACGTTTTGAGGGTTGCAAAAGTTCAATAGTTTAACTAAAAGATGTAAAGGAAAGGGGGATAGAAAAGTTACAGCGCCCACAATTGTTGATAACACTCTAAAAAATAGTAAATCGAGTCGAACGGACATTTTCCGTGTTGCGCAGCTGCATGGAGGGCTGCGTAGTTGAATCTGGTATCTGTATAATTCATGATCGAGGTACACGGCACGCTCAGGGGACGGCTTGCTGTGTGGCTTGGTTGTATATGACAACTTAGCATCAGCTATGTCCCCATATTGCATTATTATTGATACTCGGATGTGTTGTATCGATATTTTTATCTGGTTATTTGGTGTTAGTTAGTCGTTGTTATTTTAAATATCGGAATAATGGCTTCGCTTCAGAAGTGGACAAACCAACAAATAACAACGAAAAAAATTCATTTTTTCTTGACTGAAAACGGTTCATATCAGTTCATATTTTTCCCCCATTTCCCGAGCCACAATACACGATTTCTGCTTGAAAACGGTCACGAATAACGAAAAATAACATCCGACAAGTAAAACGGACGAGGCGTGTTAAGTTTAATTCTCCGCTGTAAACAAACACGATTTTTCTCAAACCAAAACTATTCACCGCACGGAAAATGTCAGTTACTATTTTCATCTCATCAAAAATATCACTCTCAGTCAAAAAATAAAAAGAACGGACGAGGCGCGATTTAATCTACCACCAATTTTCTTCTTAGCGATAGTTTAACTTTACAGATGTGAACCCCGACGTTCTAATATTCATTTTATATTTCGAAAGTATCTATCAATAAACCCGAAATTTATTTAGCCACCAGCCTTTTCCGATCATTTAGTCTCGGAACAATAAAATTCTGTTTCCTGTTACGATTTTGTAGCAACCATAGCGGCCCGACTTTTTCAGTTTCTGCTGAACAAATGCTTTGCTGTTATCATATTTCCCGAAATTTTATTACCCAGTCTTGATGCTATTACCGTCCCCTAAGATAAAACTTGATCTTGTTGCCTTACTTCTAACTTTTTTATTGTCAACCATAAGAATACGGCGACGAGTTTTTATTGACTATAATCACGTATATAACAATATATTACAAATTCCATTGTGTCGTGGCGATCCGATTTTACCCAAGCAGCCAGCCCCGGATCTAGTGGGAAGGGGGGGGGGGGGGGGGGGGGGGGGGGGGGGGGTCCTGGTGAACCAAAAGCGCAAAAAAGTTGCACTTGGTGCTATGTACCCGGAGTGTCGTCGCGAGCGTCCACTACAATCTACATCAATATTATTAACAGATTTTATTATTTATTATTACAGAAATTATTAACAGATTCAAATTTCTCGCCCCATAAAAGCCCCTAAAACCAAAAATGTTATGCTAAAATATTAGTTAAATAGCAAATATAATTAGAAAATGAAATTTTCACTTGGACCAGTGGCGGCTCGTGACCTATGATAGAGGGGGTTCACAAGTATGGTGAAATTATTTTTAAAATTTTATTTTTGTGTAACGATCAAACAATTACTTTCTAGGCGTTTTAAATGTAGAAAGAAAAAAAAGTAATAAGAAAATGCGTTAGGTAAAACATATTTTTATTTTTTTTTAATTTTACACAAGGAAATACAACTTTTGGAAAATAAGAAAGGTTTTCTTAGTGTGTATAGTTGTCGGATCTTAACGTCGTCGCATGCACCCCTCGTAACAATATTTATACAGTCCACTACTAATACTACTACAGCCATCTACGAGCTATCCAGAAAACCGAATGATGTCCAATACCACTACCGCCATCTACCGTCATCAAGGCGAGCAGGCGCAACCAATAGAACGAATCGAGAAACGAGACTGACAAGTTGGGATTCTTCATATTTTCAGTGTTTTTTAGTTTAAATCCTTAAATAAAATGGTTTATTATCATATCGAGTATCATTTATCGAAATACACAACTAACACACAACCGACCCTACACAATAGTGCTTAAACGTAAAGTTCATTCTTCGGTTCTTAATTGTAGAAAATTGATCAATAACAGCCTCATTAAAGTTTGGAATACCGTCTATAATTTTTTTTTCATATATTTCATTTTTAAACTTTCTAATAAAGTCCCTAGATTTACCCTTTGTGGTCTGCGTTAAATTTCGGGTTTAGGTGTTCCCGCATTCTTCACTTCAATTTTTTCCTCCAAACTCAAAGAGCTAAAGTTGTTTCTTAAATAGTCCACCGTCAACTATTCATTTTAAATTAATAAATATATAATATTAAAATATTAAAACATACACGCTCGAATTTCTAACTAGAACACGAACAGACAACAGCGCGGTGCACACAAAAACTGTGCGCCTTTCCCATGTTAAATCGCCATAGCCCCGCTATCCCCCGCCGTCTCCCGCCACCTGTTACTACAGAGAAACTTCATTATGCCCCGCCTACTTAATCGAACGTGCGAGCAAGTCTTGTCATAATCGTCATTTACCTCGACCGAGGCACTGTTGCCGGATCGAGAGCCTATAATATACAGTTTGGTTCGACGGTATGATAAAATATTAGGGAGGGTCGGACTTTTTTAGCTTGACGGTACGATAAAATATTAGGGAGGGTCGAACTTTATACGATAAATAATATTCAATGAATATAAATTAATATTTTTTATTCGTTTTGGTGGTGCACGTGCGCATGTGCTCCTGTGGAAGAACCGCCACTGACTTGGACACAACTCGGTTATTATCAACTTTTGAACCAGCAATGTTTGACCAAATCACAATAATTTTACAAAAGAGTCTGCTGTTTTTACTGTGCACTAGTAGTTTTAGGACATCCTGTATATAATAGCCCAATCTGGTCAAAATACGCGGGGGTACGGCCGAGATGTTTTTTAAATTTTTAAATACAACTACTATAAACAACAAGGGATGGAGGATATACAATGGCGGCAGTTTTAAGTATTAAGATCCGGAGCAGCATTTCCAATAAATTATTTACCTATTATTACCTTATAATACGTACAAATATCTACTATTGGAATAACAGACTAAAGATCCATGTTGCACGTGTATAACGGCTTACTGAAACAAGATGTCACGATTGATTTCAGGGTTGCTATACATATACCATCTTAATGGTACATATCTATAACATTTTTTCACCTGCGAATAACAGCTATTCCTTAAGTATAATTTTTATTTTATTTTTTCCCATACCCATCTTCAATCATAAGAACACATCTTTATTCGTAACAATTGAGGCATGAATATCATCATATCATAAATATCATACACTCATATATTTCTGTAACCGGCAGCGCAACCAAGGCGATTGACAAGGAAGGGTTACGGTAAAAACCATGGTATAAAGAGGTATGATTCCACGCCGATGGAGGCGTGGCTTTTGACGTCAACGGGTGAGTGATTTTTAAATCTCTTACGGAGATTTATATTGCTGTCAGCGTTTTTAACTCTCTTTTAAAGGTATTAAATGATTTTAAGCATTTAATCGTATGTGAAATGAAAGAATAGTATATTTATTTCATGAACAACAACAAAGATTGAAGCTAAAATACGACCTAGATTTTTTAAATAGTCCATCTCTCAGTGGAGTGAAATTATAAAGAGGTAAAGAATCTCATAGTCTGCTCCAGTAGCTAAATAAATAATATTTTAATTTCCATACGTTCTTCGAATAAGGCATATACCCTCATCAACTTCAATGGAAAATACTTAGAAGTAAATGTTAATTAAATATATAAAACCGTATCCATTCTACTTTTTTGTTTTTAGCCTTAGAAAAGCGGAAACACCTTATATTTCTGTCAAATTTTTATTTGCCTGGATATCCATATCACAACCGAACACAGCGCACGTCACATTAAGAAAATGCAGATCTTTATTTTAATAAAATCACATGACTAAATAAGAGACAGATCTGGTGAACTTTTCCATGGAAAACTAAGTCAAACGGCACTCACTAGGTGGCGACCAGTGTTGCCAGAAATCTTTGATCAAAAGTAATAGGTTGACGGTTCGCAACCTAATTGAATAGTTAGAAACGGTGGGAGAGCAAGAGTACGAAAAAAATGTGTGTTATATTTCTATGAATTTAATATACGTAAATGTTGTCATACAATTATTATTCTTTCATTTCATATACCATTACATGCATAAAACCTATTAATACCTTTAAAAATTAAAAACGCTGACAGATAATAAATTTAAAAATCGCTCTCCCCAAGATGATGAATTACTTCAAACAATCCAAAAGTATTAATCTATTTATAATTATGAAGACGAAAATTAGAAAATATTACTGATTAAAGAATATGTCTGGCAGAAAATAGCTTTTTCGTTCGGAAGATGGTAAGTAAAGTATATTGATAGTGTTTTTAATTGTTAAAACGTGCTTTCATACGCGCCACCGAAACCACTTGTTTTTTTTCTGTTTTTTTTTCGAGATATTAATCTAATATAATAGCCAATAACGTGCGAGCAACTGTGAACATGTTTAGTACATACAGAAAAAGGCATATTAGAAAATGTTCCTTTAGTAAAAGACAATGGACATGTCACCTGGCCCCAGAAGGTCACCGGATCTTACACCATGCAACCATGCAATGGTACGATGAATAAAAAAATAGTTTATAAAGAGTCATTCGAAGATATGGATCAGTTGCGAAAAGATATTGGATGCAGCAGTGAAGCAGTCGGTTATTTTCAATATCTTCCATTCTAAAAGAAGAAAGAATCTACAAATTTGCTGTGATTTGATGTGTACAGAATTCAGGGTTCGCGAAACCTAATAATCTGATAGTATCTCAACAATCATTTATTAGTTCTCTTTCACTATGTGTTGTTCACTGTTGCCTTGAAAATCTTAGTGTAAAGTGTTCTTATGAAAAATAAAAAATAAAACTTAGTTATAAGATAAATACAAGTAAGTAATTAATTTTTATAATTTATATGCAATTTCAGTTTTACATTAAGTTGGACAACATTGTCATTGGGTCTGGGTGATATGTTTACAGTAGCGCGGACAGACCTGTGAGTAAGAGGGTTTGTTACCCCACTTTTGAAATGGTCGATTTAAAAAAAAAACAATATGTAGCGCTTCTCTAGGACACCCAAGAAGTCACCCATTTAAATATAATAAGTCATTTCCATAACACCCTGTATACACATATTGTATAAGAAATACGTGCTTACCTTCCTTTTCGCTATACTATTCCGGAACTTCACTCTACACGCATGGAAGCATCCAAAAGTGCATATCGGTGTTCGCGGGGTCCGAACCTCGGTATAGGTGTCTCGGTGTAAACTCGAGTATGAGCCATTCCAGGGCCAAGCGTGATCGAGACCGTCCAATGGATGCCTGGATCCATCTGGCGATGATAATAGTCTGGTTGCCGAAAGTTGGTGACTGACTCCCACGCCGGTGCTGTGATAGATGTTGTTAAAATTGCTGAAAAAAAGATAGAAGTTATAGAGTAAAAGGAACAGAAGTAGAGTATTTGGAAAAATTTACCATAACCTATTTTTGTATAAAAAATGTTTTCGAATTACTGCTTTCGCTTTCAGGTAGGTTTCTGTTAGTTTTTCTACTAATTTATCACCCATGGTATAAATAACACCAATTATGATTCGACGCAGGGAGGCGTGGCTTATAACCCTCTCGAAGACGTCACAGACGGCAAGCGGCGGCGAGCAGCTCAATCACTTCCCGTATGTTTTCAACGGATCTTTTAAAAGTTTATCTTATTTGTCGTTGTAATGTGTGTTATATTTTTATGAAATTAATTATTAAATTATTCTTTCATTTCAGCTACTATTAAATGAGTAAAAGCTTTTTCTATTTGGGTTTCATAATGGCTACATTATGAAATGCAAAAAAAATTGAATAACCTGCCACTTTATGAAACTGAACTTTTATTTTTTTTTATGTTGTAGTTTGTACTTTGATTTCGTTGAAATTAGTTTTCTTGGCATTATGGATTTGACAAAAAATTTATATAGAAAATTTTAAAATACTAACCTTTAACCTTGCAAATAGATAATTTTTTACTAGATATTTATCTGAAATACCTATATGTACTAGGAAATATATAACATGCTGACGGTGTCCGTCACAACTATAAAACAACATATCCTAAAAATAATAGAAATATCTTCCAGTTTATGCTCTATTTCTCAAGTTTTATTCAATAAAGTACTAATTTTTATTTTTAATTCAATATAGTATTATACGTATTACTTTATACAGGGTGCTGATAAAGTCTGGAATAATCGATTTTTCTTGAAAACGCAAAACTTTTTCGAAAAACGCTCGTACCCGTCGATTTTATTTTATTCTTTGAAATTTTTTGGCGTTCTTCAATATTATACCGGATGCGCCAAAAACGCTAGGCAAGTGTCAACTTCACTTTTTCAAATAGAACACCCCTTTTTTTCTCCAATATTCAGATTCCTCTCTAAACTCTAGACAAGTTTCATATAACATATTGTATGGCTAAAGTCAACAGTAATTGAAATACAGGGCCCACAATAAAAATCAAGGTATAATTTTAAGGTCTAGGTATTTACCTTCTTACCGGTTTCTACATAATAACTTAATTACGTAAATGTCAAAACATTTAATATTTACTCCAAAGTTGTCACATTTACCCATCAAAATGTTTCTAACGGAAGCTGAGAGAATCGAAATATTAATAATAGTAGGATGTGGAGATCGAAAGAGAACACAAATAGAAGTTTCTGAGTATTTTAATGATAAATATCCAAATAGAGAACACATAAATCAGGCAACTGTTTCCAAAATTGTTAAGAAGTATAATGAAGTTGGTCACGTTAAGGATAAACCTAGAAGTGGACGACCTAAAATTTCCGACGATGTCAAACTTGATATTCTAGTTTCGTTGGAAGAGAGACCACATTCGAGCACAAGAAGCATTTCTCAAAATGTTCAAAATATCCACGATTCAACGGTGGCAAAGTTCCTGAAAAAGGAAAAATGGCATGCGTATAAATGTCAAGGAGTACAGGAACTTTTGGAAGGCGACCCTGACAGAAGGAATGAGTTCTGCGAAATTCTCATGGATAATTACTTGATTAACGATGCATTATTTCCGAGTAACATAATTTTTTCCGATGAGGCTACTTTTTTCTTGGATGGCATGGTAAATCGTCAAAATTGCCGGTATTGGTCCAGCGAAAATCCCCATTGGTTCCGAGAAATTCATACCCAGCGGCCGAGAAAAATTAATGTATGGGCAGGAATAATTCGGGATACTGTTATAGGACCCTATTTTTTTGAGGAAAATTTGACTGGCCAAAGATATTTGCAGTTTCTTGAAGAAGACCTCGCTCCAGCGTTGATTGCCCTATTTCCCGATCGGAACATTCCTGACTCACATGATACAACTATGTGGTTTCAGCAGGATGGTGCACCAGCCCACTATTCGGTCGAAGTCCGTAGATACCTGAATGAGTTATTTCATCATCATTGGATAGGTCGACGGGGTGAAATAGAGTGGCCTGCGAGGCCCCCCGACTTAACGCCATTGGACTTCTTTCTGTGGGGCTATATTAAGGAAAGGGTTTACAAAAATAAACCAGAAGATATTGATGTTCTCAAAACGCGTATAACAACAACCATAAGACAAATTACCCCAGAAATTGTACATAATGTACAGTTAGAATTTGTTGAGAGATTGGGACATTGTAGAGCCGTAAATGGACACCATTTTCAACACTTACTCAAATAATTTTTTAGATTGTTCACTGTATTACCAATTTCCTGTTAGAATTTTTTTTCTAGCCTAAGTATTTGTCATGGAAAACAAGCTTTAAAATTATACCTTGATTTTTATTGTGGGCCCTGTATTTCAATTACTGTTGACTTTAGCCATACAATATGTTATATGAAACTTGTCTAGAGTTTAGAGAGGAATCTGAATATTGGAGAAAAAAAGGGGTGTTCTATTTGAAAAAGTGAAGTTGACGATTATTCCAGACTTTATCAGCACCCTGTATATACATATTTATAGTTACTGTAGGTAGACATTTCCTGGGCATTAATTGTTATTCCTGTCAGATCTTGTGTCGACACAATATTTTGTTCAATAGTATTATTTATTATTTTGTTCAATATTTTGAACTTTCTTCTGCTCGCACCATAACTCAAAGTTTCGCATATTCTTTTTAAAAGTTTTTCTAGATTATTTTCTGCAATTTCTCGTATTTCTGACGGAGTACAACTTTCTTCCTGACTCATTTTTATTAACTTTAATAATATATTTATTTTTAATTATGACGGATGGGAAGAAGCTTTGTTGTGTTCAATTGTTTCTATCATGGCATATTTGATAGTGTTGTGATCGCTCGAACGAAAAACCGCTTGATCACTCGATTATTGAAATAACCGACATCGCTTGATTATTAAAAAAATCGCTCGAGATATCTATTCAGGCGAAAACCGTCGCTCGTCATTCGATATCTGAGCTTCGCTTGACGCCGGCGGAAATGTACCGCTGTAGTGTGATCGAGTTAAAAAACTGCTCGTATATTCGAACAGTTTTTCGCTCGATAGGAAATACTGTAGTTATAAATTCAGGCGAAAAACCGAAAAATATCGCATGCCACTTGATAAACGACCTTCGTTCTACGCGTCGCGCCATCCGATTGGCGACGTTCGAGTTTGACGCTGAGCAGGTACACGACATACGTCTTTCTTAATGGCACATAAACGCGAAGGTGCATATAAAAAAGTATGCCAAATCCCTTAGCGGAGTAATCGCGACTTCGGTTTTGTTTTAACTGGCTAGCCAGCGGCGTAGTTTAGGTCTCCGATTGTAAATATTAAAAATTTAAAGGATATAATTTTTAAATTTTTATTTACTATATACTCGAGAAAACTTCTCAAAAATAACATAATAATAGAAATTGTAAATAAAATAACAAAACGAACAAAATGGTTCAATTTAAACAGGAACTTTTAGGTAACTATAAACATGAATTTAAAAAAAATAATCACCTATTTATTTTGCCAGTCGCGTAACTAAGCCTACATTTTTGAAAGGCACACAGTGGGCACCTGATAATTTAAAGTCGAAGAATTTGACAAGCCATTTTAAATATCTACTTATTTTATGCTCGTAGATTGAGGAAGATGTGAAGAAAAATTGGTAATACTTTTGTTTTAAAAAAGTACAAGAATAAACCCGAACAATAAGTACATATTTAGGTGATTTTTTGCAGTTTTTTTTGTTTCGTATCGAGACATGTGGTAAAAATTCATTATTCACAAATAAATAAATTTCTGGAATTTTTTTGGTGACACTATAATTTTTTAGCTAAACCTGTGCCCACCCGTAGTTACGTTCTTGCTAAATACCCTACCTGATCACATGTAAATGGCTAGGCTGCCGGCCGAGCAGTCGATGACGTCATCGCTTGGTGAATTGGAATTTCAAGCGATTCACTCGAGCGATTAATTCGATTATTGAAATCGCTCGAGTATCAAGTACTCGGTTATTGAAATCATCGGTTTTTTCCAACAGTAATATTTGATACTTGTAACATTTTATTAAATTCTAAGTATTGCCAACCCAAAAAGAAAATATTAAGTCAAATGGAAAAAATCTACTATATTTTTTTAAGTTTTTCAAACTTTAGACTCAAATAGAAAATGAAACTTGTATCTTAATATACTATTAAATGAGAATTAAAATGGCTAACAATAATGTAAATCTGCATAAGCAATTTGAAAATCACTCTCCCCGTGACTTCACTGCACGCGCTAGACGAAATTCGAACGGTTAGATATCTTGTTGTTATTTGTACCATGTAAATCACAATACCTGAAACGTATGAGAAGAAGAGAATGTGGGATGTCCATTGACCGAAAATGAGATAACAGATTCGCTCGCCGAGCGAAATTTCTAACCGGTTGGAAATTTCGTTCTGCTCGTTCGGTTGTGAACGAGTCTCGCTGCTTTTTGTCTCTATGAACGGTTATAAATGCCAAACCTTCAACTGTCAAATTCAAGAATTGACTTCTTAACTTAACCTACGAGTATTCTTATTCTGGCTTATCTTTGCTTTGTTTAGAGCTTGCCTTTCGTTTGCGAATGTCTATTTACAGAATAGTGGAGAGTAAGTTCAATCAAAATATGCCAAAACTAAAAAAAAATAAATGGTAAAAACAAGTCAAAAATAAACAAATACACAGAATCCAAACCTAAAATTCAGAATCAGTCCGCGGCTTACTATGAGAGTTGCAAATCAGTTGGCAATCGATACATTTTGTTCTACGAACACCAATTTTTTTTACTTTCGCCGGTATCTGGACAAAAACAAATCAGCTTCGGTCAGTGCCGAAAACGATAGGTTTTAACAGGGTTCTTCCAGTTTCCGGCACCAGCATGAGATGCTTTCGTGTTTCGTCAGTCACTCATACGACAGGATTTCTAAGAAATTTAGTAAAACCAAGTAATTACTTTCTCATAGATGAACTGTTGAATACCTATGAATTACTAGGGTGTAGCATGTCTCTAAAAATACATTTTTTGCACTCCGATTTTAATTTTTTCCCCGAAAATTTGGGTGCAGTAAGGGATCAACAAGGAGAGAGGTTTCACCAGGACATCAGGACGATGGAAACAAGATACCAGGGACGCTTGAACTTATCTATATTAGGTAGTGTTGGGACAACCGATGATTTTAATAATCGAGTACTTGATACTCGAACGATTTTAATAATCGAGTTAATCGCTCGAGTGAATCGCCTGAAATTCCAATTTACCAAGCGATGACGTCACCGACTGCTTAACGGGCTGCCTAGATCTTTACATGTGATCAGGTCGGGTATTTAGCAGGCACGTAACTACGGGTGGGCACAGGTTTAGCTAAAAAATTATAGTGTCACCAAAAAAATTCCAGAAATTTATTTATTCGTGAATAATGAATTTTTACCACGTGTCTCGATACCAAACAAAAAACTGCAAAAAAAATCACACAAATATGTATTTATTGTTCGGGTTTATTCCTGTGCATTTTTAACCTGAACAAAAAGTATTACCAAGAGTTATTTTTCTTCATATCTTTCTCAATCTACGAGCATAAAATAAGTAGATATTTAAAATGGCTTGTAAAATTCTTCTACTTTAAATTATCAGGTGCCCACTGTGTGTCCTTCAAAAATTTAGGCTTAGTTACGCGACTGGCAAAATAAGAAAATTGGTTATTATTTTTTTAAATTCATGTACTCATGTATTCATAGTTACCCAAAAATATCCTTTTTAAATTTAAGAATGCTTACTTTTAATTACCAAAAAATTTGTCGATACCTATGTTTTGTTAACTATTTTGCTCGTTTTCTTATTTTTCATTAACATTTTCTATAATGTATGTTATTTTTGAGAAGTCTTCTTGAGTTTAATAATAAAAAGTTCCTGTTTAGATTTAAAAATGTTTACTATAAGATTACCAACGAATTTTTCTATATATTTTGTTAACCATTTTGTTCGTTTTGTTATTTTTCATTATCAATTTCTATTATTATGTTATTTTTGAGAAGTTTTCTCGTCCCTATAGTAAATAAAAATTTAAAAATTATATCCTTTAATTTTTTAATATTTACAATCGGGGACCTAAACTACTCCACTGGCTAGCCAGTTAAAACAAAACTTTACCAAATCATGTCGCGATGACTCCGCTAAGGGATCCAGCATAACTTTTTATATGCACCTTCTCGTTTATGTGCCTTTAAGAAATACGTATGTCGTGTACTTGCTCAGCGTCAATCTCGAACGTCGTCAATCGGATCGCGCGGCGCTTAGACCGGAGGTCGTCTATCAGATAACCGGCGATATTTTTCGGTTTTTCGCCTGATTTTAACTAGAGTATTTCCTATCGAGCGAAAAACTGTTTGAATATACGAGCAGTTTTTTAATTCGATCACGCTACAGCGGTAAATTCCGTCGGGGGCAAGCGAAGCGCGGGTATCGAGTGAAAGATAATAAGTTACGAGCAACGGTTTTCGCCTGAATAGATAATTCGAGCGGTTTTTTTAATAATCGAGCGATGTCGGTTATTTCAATAATCGAGTGATCAAGCGGTTTTTCGATCGAGTGATCACACCACTAATATTATATGACTACTGTTGGTTTTAAAAAAGTGATGATGCTACAGAACACAGAAGGAAAAGTGAACGTTTTTGTCGCTGTATCATATCTTGTGCAATATATTTTTTATTAACATAACAACTAATCCTAAGTAATGTTTTTGAATAGATGCCACATGTTTTATATGTTTATATTAAATAAATAAATTAGATTGTAAAAATAGGTCGGTCGTCTTCTCTTTTTTCTCCACCACCCACCCCTTATAACAAAAAAACTGTACGTGTTACAGTAATTAGCTGATCATTTTCGGATTTAACACTCTAAAATACTTCAGACAAACCTATTTTCATCATTGTTACTTTACAAAATTTAAATTTGTCGACTTGTGTAATCAGTGTTTGTTTTTCGGTCAATACTGATTGCACTGAAAATTAAAAACACTAAAATTTTAGTTTTATTTTATATATTTATTTAAACGCATTTGTGAAGAAATGTCCGGATTTTTTATGAAAAAAGCAAGCTTCTTTTACACATTTTCCATCTACCCTAGGTACTACCGCAATGAATCGTGATAATTTTTTGAAAAGTTACATTCCTTAACTGGGACTAAAGCTGAATTGTTGATAGTATCATTCAGATCACATAAACACCAAAATTAATATAATCACATAAAAATACAGAAAAGCCGAGAAAAACAGGTTATGTTATCGTCGCCACCGTCAAGTTTATAAATCCAGCTTTTTACGGCACCTTCAAACTGCACCGTCAATCGTCACCGTCGAGTTTATAAATTGGCCTTAAGATTCCGGAGCAGTGTTGAATTTAATTTACCTTCGCCATTCTGTCAGCTAATATTTTACATGCTTTCTTATGGGGAAAATTCTTATGGAGTAAATTACTTATTAACAAAGTATCGTTGGATCATTTCAATTGATTCTTTCACAGAAAGACGTAAAATCATGTGCTTCTATGCACTGTTTGCTTTAAATTACTAAGTCTAGTTAATTATTGTGCTTTTTTTGCTATTTTTTATTTATTCATTCAAAATTTTGATTTATTTATCATTTTTCATCATTTCATAGTAAAACAGATTAAAAACTGAGCAAACAGTGCAATTTCTGTATATATCATTGATACATTTATGCCTATTTCATTAAGAATTATGCTTCATTTTTCAAATAGAAAGGAATTGAAATTGACCATGTTTATTTTACCGCGGTTTTCGTAATGCAAAATCTTTGTACAATATGGCAACGCAGCAATTCTTGGTAGCGCCTCTTCGTTTAGTTTCTCGTCTAGAACAACGCGCCGGAAGAACTTTTGATTTTTAATTATCGAATTGGGGAGTATTCGCGTTTAGTTAGTGTTCGCACGAACTGACTATTTGTGTTTAAAGTGTCGATTAGTTTATTTGTATTTATATTATTTATCCCAAGTTATCCGCAAAGCGGAAAAGTAGGCGGAAGTCCGTAAAGCACAGTAAGTATAAAAATAAATAAAATATTTATTTATTTAAATCTTTATCGTTTTTCTGTTATCTAAGAATACACTTTAAAATTGGTCGGATATAGATATATCGTTATTTAATAAAAAAAAGTTTCGCTGAATGGAGATTGAGGTGAGGATGTATTTTGAACGGGTTGGCTTTATTCAAGTAAGAAAAATACATGTTGCTTAGTATATTTGTTTAAAATAAAAGTTAAGTGTGGTCAGGTAGGAGTGAAAAGGAAAGAAATGTTTTGCAATAATGTTGGACGGTGTACGTTTGTCAAAGTTATTATGAGTGGCGTAATTCGGGGTTGTTGCCACCCCAAAATTGTCTACCTTAGTATTTTGCCACCCCAAAATTTACGACGTCCCATTTTACATAGTTTTAATTTAAACAAATATCCAATTCTTTCTTCAGTGTTGAGCGGTATGGAGTTTTGGGAGATGTTGGGGGTCCGAAAGACTGTTTTGGTTAGAATTTCTTAAAAAAATGTTGAAAGAGACATTTTTTAAATGTTTTTAGGTTATTCAGGTGAAAATCCCATGTTGCCCTTTTTTGTTTTAAGGTCAGGAGAGGAATATAGGAAAGGTATATTTTTTTATAGTCGAATAACCTTATGTTGTTTTCTGAGTTATTGACAAAAAAAAATGCTTTGTAGTTATTTCTTAAAACAAGTTAATATTTTGTCAAAAATGTTGACTGAGTACTCTTTTTCGGAGTTATTAAGTTCAGGAAACATATTTTGCTTAGAATTTGTTGAAATAAAGTTAAGACGGCAGGAGTGCGACGGGATAACAATTTTTTTTTCGAAAATACTAAGCAGTATATTGTTTGTATTCAGTTTTATTGAGGTCCAAAGAACTATATTCTTTAGTATTTGGTAAAGAAAGTTAAAGGGAAGGAGTGGAGGGATGATAAAATTTTATATTAGATCATGTTGAACTGTACCTATATTTAATTAAAGAAAGTAAAAGGTGTGTATGTGCTGGAAAGAGGAAATAATTTCAAACTGGTTGAGTCGAGTATTGAACGCAATGAACTAATGTATCAATATAAAATATATTTATAAAAATATCCCTGCGGAAGCAATTAAACAGAAATTACTAAAATTTGCCATACTGACGAACTTAAACGAGATGGAACTAAAACAATGTCACAAATCACAATTATTATTATCAA
Organism: Barypeithes pellucidus; assembly: GCA_963991005.1. NCBI lineage: Eukaryota > Metazoa > Arthropoda > Insecta > Coleoptera > Curculionidae > Barypeithes > Barypeithes pellucidus. The sequence continues at coordinate 40,468,420 of OZ022563.1, read as the reverse complement.
GTACAGGGGCAGCTTCATATAAATCAAAGGCAATTTTGTTATTTTATTGTTTGGTCTTCCAAAGGAATGTTGGTGCAGAAGGTAAAAGTTATCATTAATCAATAAATTACATTTTAGATTTAGGTAAAGGAACATATATTTATTTTCAAGGAAATTATAAATTATTATTTTCCTAAGATTTTATGTTTATGTTATTATTGATTGATTTCAGATTTACCGGGACGATCAATTCTGGGGTGTAAAGATGGAGTCAAAACTAACAACTTTTTATCATAACTGTTTACTACCGGAGCTAGTTGACCCTCGGCATGTACCAAATTTGTCAATTATAAATCCATCAAGAGACTAACTTGACATATAAAATAATAAAAGTTTTATTATTTGACATATAAAATAATAAAAATTTTATTAGAGCTCACTACCCTAGTTCGATTCACTAAACATTTTTGGTAAAATTCTTTTCACACCCCACTTATCCTACTTCGGGTCTGGAACTATTCTAACAAATTATAGTACACAAAATTCTCTGATGCCAATAACATAGAAGATGAAATACCACCCAATCTTATAAAAGTCCTATTTCACCCGTCTTACCACTACTTCGAAACTAACTGTTTTTGGTAAATGTTACACAAGTTTAATTTTTCTGATGCCAATAACCCCGGAAACAAGATATCACCCAGCATTTCTTATAAAGGTCCTATTTTACCCGTCTAACCCCTATTTCGAGTTTCTTTAAACTATTTTTAACAAATAGTAAGTGCACCACACATGTAGTTTTTCTGATGACAATAATCCGGAAAACAAGATACCACCCAACAAATGTCCTATTTTACCCGTCTTTCCGCTCATTTTTGACAAATAGCACACATATTTAGTTTTTCTGATACCAATAATCCGGGTGTCATACAAGTTACGAAAAGTAATACCCTGCCGCGTTAATCAAACCGGTATATGATATTTTTCGTGTTAAATTGTTGGTTTGGGGGGGGGGGGGGGTCATGACCACAATGACCACCCCCCTGGATCCGCACTTGTACCGCTCACTATTTTTGACAAATTATACACAAGTATGTATAGTTTCTCTAATGTCAATAACTCCGAAGGCACGATAACACCCAACATTTCGAATAAAAGGCCTAATTTACCAGTCTCACCCCTACGCCAAATTTTAAACTATTTTTGACAAATAGTATACACATTTAGCGAATAATCCAGAAAACAAGATACCACCAAAAAATGTTCTATTTTACCTATATTTCCGCTATATCTAATCTCTAACTATTTTTGACAAATAGTGCAAACATTTAGTTTTTCTGATGACAATAATCCGGAAAAGAAAATGCCATCCAACATGTCGTAAATGTCCTATTTTACCCATGTCACCCCAACGTCGAATCTGTAACTGTTTTTGACAAATGGTACACAAGTTTAGTTTGTCTGATGCAAATAAACCGAGAAACAAGATAGGTACCACCCAATCATTTTTTCAAAGTCCTATTTTACCCGTCTCACCCCTACCTCAAATTTTTAACTACAAATGGTATTTACTTTTGATTTTGACACACCCTTCGTTTGGACAGGCTATTTAACTATATACATCTAGTGTGATGGTTACTCAGATACCTATCAATAACCCCGAAAACGACATCATATATGTATATTTATACGTATAAAAACGTTATTTCGTCTACTGTTACCCTCACCGACTTTTGAAATTTATTTTTTCAAATTGGATTTTCAGACCTCAAAGCCCCCCAAATTGGCCAAGGACTCAACATTTACGATGAAAAAATATCGACGCTATATTTCATCCTCTCGTACCCCTGCTCCCCTTTATTATTTTAATTGCTTGCAATGGAACTACCTAAACAAATTTTTGACCATACCTGTACATACATATGTATTATATTCTTTTTACACATTTTGTACCTATTATAATTAATATTTGACAATAAAATTATATTTATTAGTAAATTGACGTTTTATTACAACCTAATAATCAATTAGTCTTCTATATTCCTCATACTTATGCAAATGCAAATATATAAAAATAAAATCTAATTATATTTGGCAGACCAGGCAGTAGGCCGGCTAGACATAATTCTCGGAATTTCACCCTGCTCCTTGTGCATTGCGCGTAAATCGGCACTTGGCAGCACGACCTTTGACCGTGGTTGCCAGATGTAGCTCAAAGTAAAAGTTTATTAGTTTTTACAACCAGAAGTTAACGGTTTTCAGTTCTAACCGCGCGGCGTCGTTGCAATCGATCTTGATGTCCCGCTCGACTAGGCCGCGCTCTTAAATGAGAAGAGAATAATATAGGCATACGCCAAACAACTCGCAGAATGTCGATATTCACCGGAGAACGTCGACAGTGGTCAGCTTTCACAGTAACATATTATACGCCTACTTTCTCGGACTGGCTTCATGTATTGTCTCTATTTAGGTAGCGTATAAAAGTTCTTAAATTGGCTATTGTACCAAGATTTATAGCAGTATGTACAATTTATCTTTAAATTAGAAACCACAGGCCTTTCCCGATTTATTACAGCTCTATTTCTTTCATCAACCTTCTTTACGCTTCTAGAGATTAATGCCTTTGTGAGAGAGTCTAGGGTCCCTAATTCAAAAGCAGTCTTTTAATCCTAAGTACGGTTTTCTCTATAAAAAAGATACCATTTTTTACAACAGAAAAAAATACTATGAGAAAGGGTATACTTTCTGACCCTTTAATTAAGTTGCAGTATTGTGGCCGTCTTTATGGACCTTTCTCTTTTTGAAAAACATACTTTAAGTTAATTAATATCAAGTAAAACGTAGACATTGTAAAGTATATTTAAAATAATGTTAATTCCAATTTCTTGAATTTAAAGTCGAAATTTGTGAGCCGACCACGTTGGGAACAGTTAAGGATAACGCATACCTATTTATGACTAATGTTAGATCGAAATTACCTAAACGTGTACCTTATTACAGCGTTGTCATTTTTGAAAATTTTATTTCATATACAGGGTGTCGGGAGGAAGTTATATAAGAATGTAAAAAATTTTAAACTGTAGAACTGTGCGCGTTTGTAAATAAATCGTGTTGTATGAATGAAATGTTTTGTCGCCTCTTTTATATTATATGTTTATGATATTACTAGTGAAAAATAAATTTAGCAACAAATCTTTTAGATGTTGAACAAACCTGCACACGCCAAAATATACACGGATGAGTTTTTTAAAGTGTTACAAGGCGATATCTCGCAAACGGTTTAAAATATTTTCTTGAAATTTTAATGAGGTAATAGTGAGATGAGTGAGATTAAACATATTTTTGTTATCTACCCCCTTTCCCCAATTTGAGGGGTGGGGGGTAACTTTGAAATTTTAAATGGGAATATGTACTTTTGTTTATTAAATTCGGATCTACGTAAAAAACTACGTATTTGTACAAAAAAAATTTTTGGTTAGCTCCACTGGTTACCGAATTATAATTAATTATTATTAAATTTCTATTGGATTTAAAAAATACTAAATTTAAAATAAATCAAGTTCACTTATTTCAAAATTATTATTCGTTTACATGGAAATGCGTTGTTTTGACTTCAGTCAGTTGAGAATTTTTACATATCAACGATTATTTCTCAGCTTGGTCAATTGAACATGGAAGCGAATTTTAGTGTGCAAGTTGATATGTTGTTAATGTTGGGGGAGTGCAGAAGAAACTACAGACAAGCTTCACTAAGGTGGGCGGAAAGGTTTCCTAACAACCTGAAATCTCACATGGCATTTAAAAGGCTGGAAACTAGATGTCGCACTACTGGCAGCCTGAAGTCAAAACCACGATTTCGGAAGCGAACTAAAACAGATGCAGATAGGGCAGTTGGAGTTTTAGGAATGGTAGCTATTAACCCGCATGTAGGTTCCAGACGGCTTGCTGCAGATGCTGGAATAAGCCAAAAATCAGTTGTGACCATATTGCATATGTACAAATTTCATCCATATCACATTACACTCTACCAAGAGCTTTATGGGCAAGACTTTGAAAATCGCGTTAAATTTTGCAATTGGGTAACAGGGCAAATGCAAGGAAATAACAGGTTTCTAAAGAATGTTGTTTTTTCTGATGAAGCTAGTTTCCAGAATTGTGGCCAGGTAGGATTTTAAGTTATCCCTTGTCGGTAGAAATTAATTTTTTTTTATTGTTTGTTTTCTTAAAGGTAAATAGACACAATATGCACTACTGGGCATCGGAAAATCCCCACTGGATGAGAACTGTGCCAAATCAACATCCTTGGTCAGTTAATGTCTGGTGTGGTATAATTGGAGATAGGGTTATTGGTCCGCATTTCTTTGAACGCCATTTAAATGGAGAAATGTATACAGATTTTTTAAGGAACGAATTACCACTATTATTAAACCAAAACATAAATCCTGACATGTGGTTTCAACAGGATGGAGCTCCACCGCATTATGCAATATAGGCCCGTAATCATTTAAACGAATTGTTTGAAAATAGGTGGATTGGTCGAGCTGGTCCTCCGGATTTTACCCCTCTTGACTTTTTCTTCTGGGTTTGTTGTAAAAGACAAAGTGATGGCGACTGCACCTACAACTATAGACAATATGAAAGACCGAATCCGCTTTGCCTGCTTATTAGTGACACCTGAAATGTTAGAGCGGGTACGAAATTCGTTTAAAAAATAGTGAGAAAGTGTTTGGAAGTTGAAGGGAGACATTTCGAACATCTTCTGAAACATGACAGGCGATAAAGGGTAAATAATATTTTTTAAATTTTTATAACCTAATTAATTATAATTCGGTAACCAGTGGAGCTAACCAAAAAATTTTTTTGTACAAATACGTAGTTTTTTTACGTAGATCCGAATTTAATAAACAAAAGTACATATTCCCATTTAAAATTTCAAAGTTACCCCCCACCCCTCAAAATGGGGAAAGGGGGTAGATAACAAAAATGTGTTTAAATATGTCCCCCCCATCTCACTATTACCTCATTAAAATTTCAAGAAAATATTTTAAACCGTTTGCGAGATATCGCCTTGTAACACTTTAAAAAACTCACCCTGTATATTACATATCCAATAAAAGTAATTTACGTTGGATCGCTATTGCTATTGGTTGTATCTTGTATCAAAATGCATTTTCATATTAATTTTGGAATGCCGAATACAAAAATAATAATGGAATAATGGAAAACTTAGTTGCAGTTTTCAATAAAAGTTGTTATTTTTTACAAAATAATAAATACTAGATAATTTTACACTTTTAGGGTCACTGAATGCGCTGTCGTTTGGCTATTCTTCTGTGAATTGTTTCTGGAGCATCTCTAACAAGAGTCCAACAGTAGTCGGCAACCATTGAAGCATTCCAGTTCCCCTGGTACCTGTTCTCCATTGTTGATATATCCTGATGGAAGCGTTCGCCGTGCTCATCACTTACAGCTCCGCAGTTGTCAGGAAAAAAGTTCAGGTGAAAGTGTAGGAAATGGATCTTTAGAGACATATTGCAACCCTTTTTTTGATAGGAGAGTAACGTAATTGTCAGCTTTTTTATTTCCCAAGAAATTAGTGACCACGAGGCGAAAGTCATTCCAAGCGTTTTTTTTTTCAATATCTATTAGAGTGCTGTCAAAGTGTTCATCTTTCAGAATATTTCGAATCTGTGGCCCATTAAAAATATCTTCTTTAATTTTTGTTCCACTTAGCCTCGGAAATTTCTGGCGCTTTAACAAAGTTTTTTCATTAAGTCCAATTTGATATGAAGAGGTGCGAACAAGCCCGAACAAAATCTGTTTGGAGTTTACCAATGGCATAAAATGTTGTACATTCTATTGCCCTGGCTCTAATGATTGTCGAACAGGCCAGTGTTGACTATTGTAATGAAGTGACCTTGCCCCATTCACACAAACAACAGCAAAACTTGGTGTAGCCTAGCTGCAACCCAAGAAAAAGTGCAACAACCTTTAAGTCGCCACATATCTGCCATTGGTGCTCATCATATTTTATGGTTGTCAATAGGAACTTCATATTGTCGTATGATTCTTTCATGTGAATTGCATGTCCGACAGGAAATGCAAAAGTACTGCCTTTAAACTCAATGTTTAAGTGTCTATAAACAAAGTAATGGCAGAAAACCAAGTTATTTTCCATATCAAAAAATGGTGCTAGGCCGTTATGGCGTTTACGAAAAACCCTTACAGAGACATCGTCTTCTAATAGGTTCCACTGCTGAAATCTTGCTCCTAGTAGACAATATTCCTATTTAGGTAAATTGAATTAAAACTCATTATGTCGCTCTTTTATATTTGTGAATAGATTTTTATTATACAGAGACTGCAGTGCAATGCAGACATGAAAGTTGATTTACATGGGTTTAAATGGCTATCGCTCTTATTTTAAGCAATAGGAGATTAAGACTTCGCATATGGGGGATCATCCCTGTGGACCCACCATGCAGTGTTGTCGTGATAAATTTCCTTAACTTGGTGAAAATGTAGATTTGGCAATGTAAGATCCATATACAGTGAGTCCCAGAAGAAATGTCTAAATTCATTTAAAATTCAGCGGTAAGTTTTTTCAAAAAACGCTCGTACCCGTCGATTTTGATTTTTTAATTTTTTTTTTTGTGGTAATTTCATGTATACAGGGTAGCTCAAAAATAAGTTACGACCATCAACTTCATTTTTTCAAATGAAAACATATATTTTTATTTCATTTTTGAATTTTGCATTGAATTCTAAGCATGTTTCATGTACCATGTCCTATACATAAACTTAACAGTTATTGAAAAAATTAGGATTGAACATATCTAGAAGTAAGACCTGTTTATTAAAAAAACACAACAAAATCAAATTAAATGTTGAAAATGTGCGCCATTTACGGCTTGACAATATCCAAGACGATCAATAAACTCTCTTTGCACGTTTCCAACCATTTCCGCAGTTATGACACGCACTTCTCTTCGGATCCTTTCTTTCAACTCCTGCATATTGTTTGGCCTGTTAACAAATACTTTTGATTTGAGGTAACCCCACAAAAAAAACGTCCAGCGGAGTTAGGTCTGGCGACCTAGCAGGCCATTGAATAGGTCCTCTCCTTCCAATCCACCGATTGGGAAAGGTTTCATCCAAAAATGTGCGCACAGTGGCTGCATAGTGCGGAGGAGCACCATCTTGTTGGAATATCAGTTCTTCGTCAGGGGAGTCTGGATCCAATGGATTCGGAAATAAAGCCACTAATGCTGGAATTAATTCTAGTTGGAGAAATCCGAGATATACTTGTCCAGTTAAAGACTGTTCAAAGAAAAATGGACCAATTACTCTTTCGCGTACGATTCCACACCAAACATTTATTTTCTTAGGGTACTGGCTGTGAACCTCTATCATCCAATGCGGATTTTCTGTTGCCCAATATCGACAATTTTGTCTGTTCACATTACCATTCAAATGGCCGGCTATACTTGTTGTGCCTAAGAATCAGGCGCAAAGTGCTGATAAGACTAAACAGGATGTGGCTAATCAAATCGATCCAGCTGAGTCAAATCTACATTTGACAAGAGTAAAATCGGCTAACAATGGGTCAATTTTGGTTGGATGCAGAAACTCTGTTGAAAATACTAAATTTAAACATTTGGCTGAACAAAAACTATCCGACTTATATGAAGTAAGAGAACTACATGGAATTTACCCAAGAGTGAGGATTGTTGGCTTCTCTGAACATTACAATGAAGAAAATCTGCTTGCGATTTTAAAAAAAATTAAATACTGATATTTTTCGGACGGACTCTATCTGTGAGTTAATTAAGATCGGTAAAACTAAAAAGAATGAAAGAGTTTTTCAGGCTTCGTTGCAGCTTGATCGCGACACATATGAGCGGATTACGCGGGTTGGTAATGTGTTTGTGGGTTATAATGCATGTGCTGTTTTTGATGGGGTTGAGGTTGGCCGTTGCTATAACTGTAATGAATTTAATCACTCATCTAGAAATTGCTCAAAGCCTCACTGCTGCCCTAGATGTGGTGGGGACCATCTCGTTAAAGACTGCCAGTCCCAAGTGTTATGCTGTTCCAATTGTGTAAATTTTAATAAAGCTAATCGTGGCACAAACTGCGTTAAATTAAATAGTGGAAATCACGGCAACCCTGTTAGTACCGATCACGCTGCATGGGATATAAACAAATGCGCGGTTTATAAAAATGCATGTTCAAAACTCAGGGCAAATATTCTCGGCCAATAGCAATTACTCATACCTTCGTCTCTGAATGAAAATAATTCCCTTCCCGCTTCCGCTTCTCAAGATCATGTTGTACTTCAAAATGTTGAGCAAAAGCAAATGCAGGGTATCTCAGTGTATTATCAAAATGTACGCGGACTTCTTACTAAGTCGGCTGAAATCCTAAACAATACTACGGTTTGTAATTTCGACATTGTGGCACTTACAGAAACTTGGCTTAATCCATCCGTTTATAATAACGAAGTGATCGATTGTAAATATAACACATATCGTGCTGATCGTGATTTGTCTGCAACTGGTAAGTCGAGGGGTGGCGGTGTTTTGTTAGCTGTTGATCAACGTTTTAAATCTTCGGAAATTGTACTTAAAAAGGAAAATCTGTTGCCACACATCGACATTATGGGCGTGAGGGTGAGTTTTGACTACTTTTCGATATTATTTTTTGTTGTCTATATACCCCCACCGGTTACTTTGAATGATCTTGATAACCTTCTTGAGTTTTTTGTTGTTTCTTTTCCTGTATTTGAAAAGAATGTCTGTATTTTGGGTGATTTGAATTTGCCCTCATATTCTGATTTTGTGGATAATGGCGTGGCGAATAATTGTATAACTGCCTTTAATTACTTTTTGATTTACATGAAGTTAAAGCAGGGTAACTATGTAAGGAATTTCAACAACAGAATCTTGGACCTAATATTGCATAATAATAAAAAATGTATTGTTGAGGGTGCTTTGGATGTGCTTGTAAGGGAGGATGAGCATCACCCTGCCCTTTCTGTGTCACTGGAATATTCTCATCCAGTTAATCGCAAGCGTGATTTCGCATTGAATCTTGAAAACAGCTATAATTTTCGTAGAGCAAATTTTCCGCTAATGTATAATATGTTTTCAGATATTAATTGGTATTTTCTTACATCATTTGATAGTGTAGAGACTGCGTGTTCTTCTTTCTATACAAAATTATTTGAGATCATTGACTTATGTGTACCTCGATATAAGAAGTTTCCGAATAAAAAGTATCCCCCGTGGTTTACTTCAAATATCATACAAAATATAAAAAAGAAGGACAGGTTCCATAGAAATTTCAAAAGGTCAGGATGTCTTCAGTCGTTGCAGGATTTTAAATCTATAAGATCTATTGTTAAAAGGGACATTCAAATTTCTTATAATGGTTATTTGCGGAAAGTTGAGATTGATATAAAACGGGATCCCAAAAGGTTCTGGGCTTTTATTAAGAGCAAGAGGGAGACCTGCAATATTCCAAACGTCATGTCTTTTAATAATAAAGAACTAAATACCCCTACTGATATTTTGAGTCATTTTGCAACTTTTTTTAAACAGTCTTTCTCTGATGTTACTACCAATCATGTAATAATTCATGAATCCCCCTATGCACAGGACATTAATATCCACTACTTTTCTGAAGCTGATGTTGTGAATGCCTTAAAAAGTATTAAACCGAAGTTTACCACTGGACCGGATTCTATTCCGGCATTTTTAATCCATGACTGTCGTTTTGTATTGGCGAAACCGCTCCAGATCATTTTTAACTTATCTTTGAAATGTCAAACAATTCCTCAGCTGTGGAAAATTTCTAGAGTATGTCCTGTACACAAAAAGGGCGACAGATCGGAAATAACAAACTATCGACCAATATCAATTATTTGTAATTTTTGTAAAGTGTTTGAATTCTTGCTCCGCAATTCTATCTTTCCGCTTGTCCAAGGACAAATAATTCGGCAGCAGCATGGATTCTTTAAAGGTAGATCAACAACAACAAACTTGCTTAGTATCTCACAAAGCCTTTCGGAATCGATAGATGAGGGTCTGCAGACTGATGTAATATATTTGGATTTCTCAAAGGCGTTTGACCGGCTTGATCACTCTATTTTAATTTCAAAGCTTAACAGATACGGTTTCTCACAGCCTTTAATAGCGCTTATCAGGTCATACCTTTCTGACCGCCGTCAGTATGTAGCTCTTCACGGCTATAACTCTGGTAACTATACAGCCAGTTCTGGAGTCCCACAGGGTTCTGTACTGGGGCCGTTACTTTTTATTCTCTTTATAAATGATATTGGCTTAGAGCTAACTGTTGAGTTCTTGGTATATGCGGATGATATTAAAATATTCAAAGTGATTAGAAATATCAATGACTGTATTATTCTTCAAAACAACTTAGATCTAATTAATAATTGGTGCTTGAAAAATAATCTTCAGCTAAACATTGAGAAGTGCAACGTTGTATCATTCACAAACAAACTTTCTGTCATTAAACATGACTATGTACTTAAAAATACAGTTATCTCCCGCTGCGACTCATTCTGCGACCTGGGAGTAGTTTTCGACTCAAAACTTTCTTTCGTCCCTCATATAAATAAGGTAGTGGGCGAATCTCTGCGGGGTTATGGGTTTATTGTGCGCTGCACCAGAGATTTCAATAATAGTGATGTCTTGAAGACATTGTACAATTCATATGTACGGTCCAAGTTAGAATATGCTGCAGTAATCTGGGCTCCTGAGTACAGTGTTCATATTAATGCCATTGAAGGTGTTCAAAGAAAATTCTTAAAATATCTTAGCTTTAAGAGAGACGGAATATATCCCATCCAGGGTTTTCCTCAATCCAGGTTACTTGAGGAATTTAATTACGGATCTCTCAGTGATCGCCGTGATTACCATCTTTTGATTACTTTGTTTAAATTATTAAACAATCAGTTGGATTGTATGGACATTTTGACGAAGCTTAACTTCAACGTGCCGCGCTTAGGTTCACGGCAAAACATAACATTCTATTTGCCATGTCCAAGGACAAATATTTTGAAGTTTTCTCCTATTTTTAAAATGTGTGACAAATACAATAAACACAATGAATTGGATTTTTTTAATTGCTCGATAAACATAGTTAAAAAGCTGGTGCCTCACTAAACTGCTTTTCAATTATATCATACGGTTTGCATATTTGTTTTGTTTATTGTAAGACTAAATAAGTTTTCAAATTTGTAATATAATGTAATGCAATGTAAATTTATCTTATCTTAAGTTCAATTAAGATTATGTGCCTATATCTTTTGCCCTGCCTTGTAGTTGGGAAATGTTCCTGTAAGGCAGGTAAAGTAAATAAATAAATAAATAAATAAATAAATAAATAGAACGTAGCGAAAAAAATAATATTTTTTACTAAATTATTACCTAGATTGCACATATTTTGCATGCGTCCGCAAAACTCACTTCGCCTATCGAAATCATCTTCAAATAACTCATGCACTGGAATAACTTTGTATGGGTGATATTTGTGCTTTTGAACTACTCGGTGAACAACAGATTTCGGCATGTGTAAATCGGCCCCAATGTGCGACAGGGGAGTACTTGGATTTTCTTCCAAGGAAAGCAAAACGTCAAGTTGTTCATTTTCATCTCGAGTAGGACGACCTGATTTAGGCAAATCTCTAACATGATTGAATTCTCTAAACTTAGCCTCTATTCTACTCACCATCTTTTGACATATGGGAGGACGATCAGGATGGATTTCATTAAATAATTGGGCTGTTTCTATTTGAGTACGTGTTTTATCACCAAACCTAACCATGCATAGAATTTCAATTTTTTCCCGTTCCGTTAACTTCACCATTATTGTGAAAACCGCAACTTTGAAACTACGCTTGACAATAATTATACTTATTTGAAATAAAGTTGTCATACAGTTTCTATGAAAATAAACGGTTACTTATTATGGAGCCCAAAGTGCCATATTGCCAGAAGATTTGATAGATCGTTGGATTCCCTAAATGATATGTTCAATCCTAATTTTTTCAGTAACTGTTGAGTTTATGTATAGGATATGGTACCTACATGAAACATGCTTAGAATTCAATGCAAAATTCAAAAATGAAATAAAAAATATATGTTTTCATTTGAAAAAATGAAGTTGATGGTCGTAACTTATTTTTGAGCTACCCTGTATACATGAAATTAACACAAAAAAATAAAATTAAAAAATCAAAATCGACGGGTACAAGCGTTTTTTGAAAAAACTTACCGCTGAATTTTAAATGAATTTAGACATTTCTTCTGGGACTCACTGTATTGTTATTACAATACAAATATACCACGTGCGTTCTTGCGGTTACAGTGTTAATATATTAGGGGAACATGACGTCACGTATCTCATAAACGTAATATTAAAAAGAGTTTTTTTTTTGTTTTATCACACCTAAAATAGTAAGATTTAGTAGATTTTATATTACATAAATTTTAGTTGTTGTCCAGTGTTCCATAAAGGTACGCGTGCTTATAGTGCGGCCGATTAGTGTGACAAAGCCCAATATCCCCTGTACCTAAAGATAACGGAAAACTTTCTTCAGGAAAGTTATTATAAGGGTTAAGGTCTAAAATTATTTTTGACTATACAAGGTGCACCAAAAGGCGGCGCGTTGAAAATGTCATATTATGTGCAGCGCAGCAATTTTTTTATTATATGCAATTATTTATAAGCAACGTTTTTTTTTGTTTTTTTTTTAAGATTAAACACAAGCACTATAGGAAAAATCCTTTAGGGCACTCTGGGAGTGGTGCGTGTGTGCAAATAGCGATTCACGTTGGTTTTGAATCGTTGGAGGTTATATTCGTTGGGAAAATCGACCTCGGGAAGGTCGTTCCACAAGGATGTAGTCCTCCAGATGAAAGAATTCTTAAATAATGAAGTTCGAGGAGTACTAAGCTTAACCACATATGGATGGGCGGCAGTGGTTTGTCGTGAATTTCTGCTATTCGTCGCTCTGAGCGGAATTAAGAGGGCAAGGTCAGCCGAGCACCTTCCATGAAAATATCTGTAAAAGAGAGTCAAATCCCCAACCTGTCTTCGATGTTCTAGGCTGTCGAGGTTCTTCGTCAGCTCGTGGTCTCCGATCAGACGAATAGCCCTCCTTTCGATGGAATCCAGTAGCCGAAGAGTATGTTTGGGTGCAGAGCTCCAGACATGAGAGCAGTATTCTAGTGATGGTCGAATCTTTTGCTTTGTATAGTGTCAAAAATTGTTGAGGTGTGTACAACTTTCTGGTTCGGAAGAGTACCCCAAGCTTCTGAGAAGTTATCCTGGCGATTGCCACAACGTGGTTATGCCAAGACATATTTCCTCCCAGATTGACGCCCAGCAAATTAATAGATGAAGCCAGTGGGATTGAGTGTCCGGCCATGACTATTTCCGGTTCTGTAATGTTAACCTTTTTAGAGAAAACTGCTGCCTGGTTTTTTTTAGCGTTAAATTCGACTTGGTTACTGTCACCACGTTGCCAAAATGATTGGGAAATTCCTTAAATTTGTGAGAAAATATGGTTCTGCTCAAGAAGTAACTCTAACTGCTCTTATTGCGATCTCTACTCTAAATGTTAAAAGTACATTAAAACCATTTATTTTTAATTTTCTATTCTTAAAGAGTTCTTCCAGGAAACTTTAAATTTATGTATTAAAACTTATTGCACTTAAAATATACTTACAGCAGAATAAATTACCTTGAGAATCATTATAATTAATCCTGAAAGAGTTTTATTTTTTTTACTACGGTCGGACAACTTTTGTGAGTAAATGTAAGTGGCAATAATATGAAGCGATCATAAATAATGTTCAACTGCAAACTATGCTCGTAAACAATTTACCAACGGATGGCATCTTCCTGATAAAAAAAAACTTCTTCAAAACTCGAGAGCTAACAATTTAATGATTTTTTAATTATTTAAAAAATATTTCAAAAATATGGTGAAATTAAATTTTCCATCTAACATGCATTTTTTTTCCTAAATTGTACGTTTTGCAGCGTTCTACCGTTATTTAAGGCACATTTATATTTCAATAATAATATATTTTTTTTCGGCTATTAAATATTGATCTAGATTAAAACTGATTGCAAGTTTATAGAACATTTTAAATCTTACTAGACTTAAAATGCGTTTTATTTACCACTTTAAGTACCAGTACTCTCGCAGATGTCTAGTCACTCTTCATTTTAAAACCGAAGTAGCTTGAATATGTTCAAGCTCGTGCCCTTATTGATTTAAAGTGGTCTGGCGCACGAATGAAATCGTAACCTTACAAATTGTACCGGTTTTGGCGGTTTTGTGATTGCTGCATTTTTTTAAATTACCGCTTGGTTTAAATTTAAAATACTTGTCGCTAACATTTTCCATTTTAAATATGTGTTCTAATTTTCTTTCACGCATAAAGTAGGTACACACACACACATTAGCTTATTGAGAAGATGGCGTCTTCTCCGAATGTGGTGGGTAGAATTAGTTTTAATAAAGTTTCCAAAAATTCAACAGGCATTTCTTTTAACCATTTCCATCTTGCTGGAAGACGGCGCAAGTTCAGCCTATTCCAAAGCAAGGTAAGAGAACTCTGCCTAACAACTATCGACCAGTCGCATTGCTTTCAGTTATATCAAAAGTAATGGAGGAAGCAATTAACCAACATCTGAAGTACCTGGAAGGCTTCAACATTATCAGCGATCATCAATATGGTTTTCGGAAGTCCAGGTCAACTGGAGATCTTCTAGCCTATGTCACCCATATTTGAAACAACGCAATCGAACATCATGGGGAGTCTCGGGTTGTTGCACTGGATATTTCTAAAGCTTTTGATCGCGTTTGGCATGAGGGGCTTCTAATTAAACTGCGATCCTATGGTATGCCCAGTCGATTCTGTGCATGGTTGTCTAGCTTTCTTAAGGACCGCTCTTTGCAAGTGGCGATTGACGGATTTCTCTCAGACACCTTCACCATCAATGCCGGTGTTCCTCAAGGGTCCATATTGTCTCCCACTCTCTTCTTACTCTACATTAACAACCTTCTAGTGAAAACTAAAAATCCGATATTTAGTTTTGCTCACGATAGCACACTTATCTCATCTTTCTCTTTGAATGCGCAAACATCGGCTGCCGACGCACATCTTCGCAGACAGCATGAAGTATCACGCCTCAACAAAGACCTGGAAGAAATTTTGGCTTGGGGTGACAGTAACCAAGTCGAATTTAATGCTAAAAAAACCCAGGCAGCGGTTTTCTCTAAAAAGGTTAACATTACAGAACCGGAAATAGTCATGGCCGAACACGCAATCCCACTGGCTTCATCTATTAATTTGCTGGGCGTCAATCTAGAAGGAAATATGTCTTGGCATAACCACGTTGTGGCAATCGCCAAGGTAGCTTCTCAGAAGCTTGGGGTACTCTTCCGAACCAGAAAGTTGTACACACCTCAACAACTTTTGACACTATACAAAGCCCAAATTCGACCATCACTAGAATATTGCTCGCATGTCTGGAGCTCTTCACCCAAACATACTCTTCGGCTACTGGATTCCATCGAAAGGAGGGCTATTCGTCTGATCGGAGACCACGAGCTGACGAAGAACCTCGACAGCCTAGAACATCGAAGACAGTTTGGGGATTTGTCTCTCTTTTACAGATATTTTCATGGAAAGTGCTCGGCTGACCTTGCCCTCTTAATTCCGCCCAGAGCGATGAATAGCAGAAATACACGACGAACCACTGCCGCCCATCCATATGTGGTTAAGCTTGGTACTCCTCGAACTTCATTATTTAAGAATTCTTTCATCTGGAGGACTTCATCCTTGTGGAAGGACCTTCCCGAGGTCGTTTTTCCCAATGAATATAACCTCCAACGATTCAAAACCAACGTGAATCGCTTTTTGCGCACACGCACCACTCCCAGAGTGCCCTAAAGGATTTTTCCTATAGTGCTTGTGTTTGATCATAAAAAAAAAACAATTTTATTTATTTTTATATTTTAAATTGACTAAATTAAAACCTTTGAGTTTTAAAATTTTCTTAATGGACTCTTTAAAAAGTAAAAACTTTATTTTTGAATATAATGTGTAATTTTATTGAGCATTTAGGCTGAAGATGAAATAGTTTTCTTAATGGATTTTAATGAGTACATCGAGGGTACTCCATAAAACTACATTAAAACCATTTGTTTCAAAATTGATTGTTTTGCTAATTAATCCTTTAAGAAGCAAATTAGTTTCAAAATAGCCAATGTTACGAGTATTACAAAACCAGTATCAGTAGGGCATTAGGAGCACATATTTTTTTTTATTTTAATTTAAAGAGTGTTTAAATTCTTTGCATGAGAATAAGTGGTCTTTAAGAAGTTCTAGTTTATTTTAAGGTAACTTTAAAACCAACATCTTTTTATTGATCATATTAGCACTTTTAAACCATAAATCAATTAAGAGTGTCTTGCGAGTGAGCTGGGAGTGAAATGTGTTGTTGGAAAACCAGTTTCCAACAATCGTGTTATTTTTCCTTTATATTTTTAATTATTATTTTCTCTTTTCCCCGGTATAAATAAAACACTTTCTCCCTCGTATAAGAAATAACTGAATTACACACGTCAAATATTTCTCGCGTAACGACATGTTAGAGAGTCGGCAAGAACGTCGTAAGTAGACGAGTCTTCTGATATAGAAAACTTTTTCACTCTTTTTAACACGGCAAAGCACCGTTAAAAATTCTAAATGTAAAATCTGTGATCTCAACAGAAATATTCACTGTCGATTTTTAGCAGCGAAGCCGAGAAGTCTACATTTTTATCTCACTCGTTTTTATTCTTTCTAACACGACAAGGCACCGTTGTAAAAATAAACTTAGAATATGTGAACTCAACAGAAGTATTCGCACTAGTATCTCACACAAAAACCCAAATCATCACAGTCATGAGTAAAACCCGAACAGTTGAGGAATCCCGCCGTAGATCGAGGAACGATACGGACAAACCAAGACAAAAACATTAAAAAACAGATGATATCTTGACCAGACCAATGCAGAGTCAGTATTAACAATTAAGAAAACTGCTCTCATGTCTGGAGCTCTGCACCCAAACATACTCTTCGGCTACTGGATTCCATCGAAAGAAGGGCCATTCGTCTGATCTGAGACCACGAGCTGACGAAGAACCTCGACAGCATAGAACATCGAAGACAGGTTGGGGATTTGACTCTCTTTTACAGATATTTTCATGGAAAGTGCTCGGCTGACCTTGCCCTCTTAATTCCGCCCAGAGCCGCGAATAGCAGAAATACACGACGAACCACTGCCGCCCATTCATATGTGGTTAAGCTTAGTACTCCTCGAACTTCATTATTTAAGAATTCTTTCGTCTGGAGGACTTCATCCTTATGGAACGACCTTCCTGAGGTCGTTTTTCCCAACGAATATAACCTCCATCGATTCAAAACCAACGTGAATCGCCTTTTGCGCACACGCACCACTCCCAGAGTGCCTTAAAGAATTTTTCCTATAGTGCTTGTATTTGATCATAAAAAGAAGGCTGATTTTCAAAAAAAAAATTTCACTTTCAACACCTGCTGTTTCTAGAACGAGGAACATTTCGAAAATACTTATATGACTTAATCGGTCTAGTTCAGGGGTCGGCAACCTTTTGAGACGGAAGAGCCAAAAGTTATAATTTACACTATTTCTCAGTTTTTTAAGAGCCACTAACGGCCGCAATTTGATATCGAACGAGACACAACTTGACATCGAAAGAGCCGCATTCGGCTCGCGAGCCGTAGGTTGCCGACTCCTGGTCACAGCTAAAGCACTGGTGAAGACGCCAAATTGTCTTGCGTCGAAAACGAATTAAAACCTATATAGAAACATCCGACGACGGCGTCATTAGAGAGCTTTCGACGGTAACGACGCGTGTCACGGGGGAGGGGTGCGGTGAAAAGCGAGTACAAGTGGCCGAGAGATAGAATCGGTGCCTAATACGCGTTAATCGATTCAGAACGAATTTTTAATGTTTTTTTTCGATAAAATATATAATATTTGCGTATGGAACTAAAGAGCTGCAGCTTCACATCTAAAGAGCCGCATCGGGCTCGCGAGCCGCAGGTTGCCGACCCCTGGTCTAGTTTAATGTTTAGTATCTCCAGTAGTGTTGGGAAAAACCCATGATTTTAATAATCGAGTACTTGATACTCGAGCGATTTTAATAATCGAGTTAATCGCTCGAGTGAGTCGCCTGAAATTCCAATTTACCAAGCGATGACGTCACCGACTGCTTAACGGGCTGCCTAGCTCTTTACATGTGATCAGGTAGGGTATTTAGCAGGCACGTGTGGCACAGGTTTAGCTAAAAAATTATAGTGTCACCAAAAAAATTCCAGAAATTTATTTATTTGTGAATAATGAATTTTAACCACGTGTCTCGATACCAAACAAAAAAACTGCAAAAAATCACCCAAATATGTATTTATTGCTCGGGTTTATTCTTGTGCTTTTTTAAAACAAAAAGTATTACCAAGAGTTATTTTTCTTCACATCTTTCTCAATCTACGAGCATAAAATAAATAGATATTTAAAATGGCCGTCAGATTCTTCCACTTTAAATTATCAGGTGCCCACTGTGTGCCCTTCAAAAATTTAGGCTTAGTTACGCGACTGGCAAAATAAGAAAGTAGGTGATTATTTTTTTTAAATTCATGGTTATAGTTACCTAAAAGTTCCTGTTTAAATTTAAGAATGTTTACTTTTGGTTACCAAAAAATTTCTCGATACCTATGTTTTGTTAACTATCTTTCTCGTTTTCTTATTTTCCAATAATATGTTCTATAATGTATGTTATTTTTAAGAAGTCTTCTTGAGTTTAATAATAAAAAGTTCCTGTTTCGATTTAAAAATGTTTACTATAACATAATCAACGAATTTTTCTATATATGTTGTTAACAATTTTGTTCGATTTGTTATTTTTCATTAAGAATTTCTATTATTATGTTATTTTTGAGAAGTTTTCTCGAGTTTATAGTAAATAAAAATTTTCAAATTATATCCCTTAATTTTTTAATATTTACAATCGCAGATCTAAACTACGCCGCTGGTTAGCCAGCTTTCGGATCGCGCGTCTTGTAAAACGAAGGTCATTAGTTGATATTTTTCGGTTTTTCGCCTGAATTTATAACTAGAGTATTTCCTATCGAGCGAAAAACTGTTTGAATATACGAGCAGTTTTTTAATTCGATCACGCTACAGCGGTACAATTCCGTCGGCGGCAAGCGAAGCGCGGGTATCGAGTGAAAGATAATAAGTTACGGGCGACGGTTTTCGCCCGAATAGATAATTCGAGCGGTTTTTTTAATAATCGAGCGATGTCGGTTATTTCAATAATCGAGTGATCAAGCGGTTTTTCGCTCGAGTGATCACAACACTAATCTCCAGTTGCTTTATGGCCCATAACTTATGGAACATGCCGTGTATTACATTACAACAAAATGGAACATGGTCACCTGGACAAAACGTGCCGTGCTATACAAGAACCTAGTAAGTCGTAAAAGTAAATTTTAAGACATTCCATTTAAAAATTGCACAACTTCTTTAATAGTTAATTTATTGTTCTAAAATTGTATACACAATAAGCTCTTGTTACATAGTTTTATTTTCCAAAAAATCATTGATTTTTATTCACTAATAAATAGTTAAATAAATATTAAAAACTTACTACTCTATTTTATAGTAAGTCGACTTACTAGGTTCTTGTATTGCACGACAGAAAACATATAATTTGAAAATAATTGGTTTAACATTAAGCGAATTCCCTCTAACTAGTGCCCCTTAGATAAAGACGAAATAATAAATTATTTTATTTCCTAATGGACGCCAAACAATAATAAAATATATCCTCTACACATATTACATTAATCATCAAATAAAGCAAAATGTATATCATACATATAAATGTTCTGAGATATAATACGACGCGTGTCATGCATATAAATATTGTTAGATGTATTATATATCATATCAATAGAATGTTTAAGGAAACAAAATACATTCAGTCAGCAGGGTTTGAATATCAGATCGACTGGAATAAAATTTTGACGATTCATAGTATTTGTATTTATTTTCCATTATAAAATCATAAAAAGGATATTAAATACTTATTCTAATACTGATCCTGAAAACTTTTAGCGGAATTAACATATTTTACATATTGTTTTTTAAATTGCAAAATACACTACACCAATTACTTATCGAATATTCAAAAATTAACGTTCTAATTAATCAGCTGTTATTTCGTTAATAACATTTAAAGGACCTCGCAGAATCCTTATGGAAAATGGGTCCCGGACAAATTGGCCCAAACTTTCCTCACTGATAGGATTCGGTGAGTATATAAAAGTGTCCATGGGTGCCCAGCATAAAAAGCTCCCTCTCGAGAGATATCTTCGTCCGAAACTATGTTTTATTTCGTTGTCTAGTGTCCTGCAATATTGTCTCAACAGTGGTATGAAAGGCGGGGAGGAAATGTTGTGTTTGTTCAAATCCGCGATGCGTTAACATACCAATCAAATTAAGTGCAAAAAATTCAGCATTGTTTAAAACATTTACGTCTACAGGGTGAGTCACAACTTGTCACAAGTAACGGACCAAACTGCAGGACAATGTTGCCGTCCTAACAATGAAAAATATCCCAAGCGCGAGAACGAAATAGGCCATATTTTTTAAAAAGTACCACGGTGTCTGGTGTACCATATAAAATGAAAATACTAAAAAAAAATGAAAGGTATTTAGAATTGAAAATAAAGAAATAACGAGTTCATTACAAAATGGCGGATTGATATTGAGTACACAAAATACGCTTTAACTATTTGGAGCGCTTATTACCCCTTAAT
The DNA here is from genome assembly GCA_963991005.1 of Barypeithes pellucidus. Taxonomy (NCBI): domain Eukaryota; kingdom Metazoa; phylum Arthropoda; class Insecta; order Coleoptera; family Curculionidae; genus Barypeithes; species Barypeithes pellucidus. Next base: position 40,447,493 of record OZ022563.1, on the reverse strand, counting down.
TTTGTGACTTTTAAAATGTTCCACGAATTGACCTTTATCCCACAAAGATCTCAAATATCCCACGAAATGGGACATATCCTACAGGTTGGCAACACTGCTCCAGGAGCGTAGTGTATACGAGAGATAACTTCGTCCGAAACTAGGTTCTTTTTCGCTGCCTAGTGGCCTGCAAGAGTGTGTCGGGCTTCCATAGCTCCTATACGAATTAACTTAGGAATTTCAGTCATATGCCGATTTATAATGTATTATAGGGTGCATTTCAGGAAAAAAAATTTAAATATACAGGGTGACCTAAAAATGTGTGGTTACATACTGCTGTCTTTTTTTAAATGGGACACCCAGTATTTTATTACATAATTAGGTTCGTATTAGTGTCCTTTATAATTGCCTAAAGTTTTATTTCATTTGGTTATGTAGTTTAAGAGTAATAAACTAAAAACTAAAAAAGAAAGTTTTGGAATCTTAGAAAAAAAATCAAAAAAAAAACTACCTGAAATAACTTTTTTAAACCAAGGCATTGGGTGATATGTAAGACAAGAGGTCTAGAGATACTGTGATTATAATAGCGTTTATCTATTTTATACAGGGTGTTCATAATTCGGTTTCAAACACGACACATTTCAAAACAATTTTTCTCCAGATTTTCAAATGAAACATCCTACATATTATTTGGCTATTGGATGTAGAATTCATAAGCATTCTTTTTTTGTAATGGAAGCATATAAGTTATTTCCAACCGTTCTCGAAATAATGGCCTTAAATTATGTTGTTTAAATACAGTTTTTATTTTGAAAATTAAGCATAGGCGCCTAGATTAATAATTATAAACTATAGAAAATGTTCAAAATGCGTACCATGTTGATCTGAACCCAAGTTAATTCGCTCTTCAAATGATCTATTTATATTCCTCAACATTTCAGATGAAATACTAGCAAGACGGCTTAAGACAAGAAAATAAGTATTTTTAAAAATTTTTTGAATTGAAGGCCGTGACTTGGTATGCGGACATAACTTTTAATTCTAAACAAATGAAAATTGTGTCTAAAATTAAAAATAAAAGTACTCGTTAAAAACTTTTAAAAAATTGAATCTTCCTATATCTATCCCCCGCTGTTCCCTGCCACCTGATCCTACAGAGAAACTGCATTATGCCCCGTCTACTTGTTCGCATTTGCGATCATTTTTTGTCATAATCGTCATCAACCTCGAAGGGCGCGCGGCGTTCCTGCTGGATCGAGAGCCTATAATATACAGTTTGGTTCGATAGTACGATAAAATATTAGGGAAGGTCGGAATTTATATGATAAATAATATTCAATTAATATAAATTAATATTTTTTTATTCGTTTTGGCGGTGCACGTGCGCATGTGCTCCTGTGGAAGAACCGCCTCTGCGTGCTCCAATTCCGGACATAACCACCAACGTCGCGTCGGAGTGTCCAAGGGGCCCATGGCCCAAAGTGGCGTCCCGTTACGCAATGCGAGGCCCCCTTTCAAAAAGTGTTTGTCCTTACGCAACACTAATTTATTATGATATAATACTATCATCAAGAAAAGGAGTTCCTGCACATCCAATCGCCTTAGATTTTAAGAACCTTTACAATTTTTTCTTGTTATAATAAAGCATACCTATTCGTTTTGGAAATAAGATAAGTTATTGTTTTGTTTGTGTTGAATAAGTATAGTGTCGCGCAAGTCAAGTGCTGAGCTCCTCTGAAACTTTGTCGCCAGGCCCAGACCCACCGGGCCTAGTAGGAAAATAGGTCCTGGATAATGTTTATAGTAACAAGGAATTAACAACTACAAGGTTTTAAAGCTTTTATATCACCATAGGTATATTTTATTGAATGCAGCACTTGTTATTTATAAATAATATTGTTTATACTTATTTGGCGGTATGGCGGAAGGTTTTTAAAGAATTATTTCTTACTGAGAATTTGGTTATGGATTGAAAATTTGTATTTTTCATCATAGAGAGTTTTTACTGTTAGAGAGTAATAGGGAATCTAAAAATTTGAGCAAGACAAGTGGTGAACAACGACTTAGTTGTCTTTTAGTTTTAGCCGGCGTGAAAGCTGAAGAGGCAACAAAATTGGAATTAAAAGATATTATAACAAATTTTGCTGAAGTAAAAGCGCGACGTAAATCATTCACATAATTTTTTTTTATTTACTATATTACACTTATGATTTTTTCAATATTAATTTACGTTTATGTAGACGGTAGTCCAAAAAAGTAACCACAATATTCTTTTCTGAATAACTTTATTGTTTAAAATCACCAAATTTCCAGGAAATATTTACAAAAGTATAAGTTCTCGTAAAATTAATTTAAAAATACATGATAAGATCGAATAATTAGAATATCATACAGGGCAGGTTAAAATTAGAAGTTACTTTTTATGGGATTTGGAATAATATTATGATAATAATATTATATAATAAATGTGATTTTCCACAAAAAATTACATTTTTTTAAGGGAGTGAAATCTGGGGAGTTAGGTAACCATTACTGTGACATATTATGACCTGTTACTTTGTCTAAAAAATTCGACTTGGACCGCTCTTACACTATGAATGGGTGCATCGCCATGGTGGAACCACACACAATATTTTTCACCTCGAGGCGCATTTTATTTTCCATAAACTCAAGTATTTAGGTATTAAAAATATATTAGTAGCATGCAAAATTAAAATTGCGTCTACGAAAGTACAGATTTAGATATTCAATATGCCGCACCACACGTTCGTTTTAAAAGAATATTGAGTAACGGCATTCTATAAATTCTATTATGAAGTTTTCTGGGGCACTGCCTCCATCTACATGCTTAAAATTTTAAATAGAACCCCCTATATATTATGGAATTTTTCAATTGTACAGTGTGGCCCAAATGTTCGGCAACTAACATTTTTCTCTTAAGCCTCTGTATGAAAGTGCTTCGAATTTAAGATGTATGAGTAAAAAATGGTTTTGTTTTCGTTGGTGATATCTCACCAGGCTATGGGATGTAGTCAATGAACTCAACATTGTCCAATTCGGCTTCAGAGCAAGCCATTCAACAGAACACCAATTTGCCAAACTTGTTGATGACGCCACAGATGGACTGCAGCATCGCCTATCCACGGGGATGGTTGCTCTTGCCACTGAAAAAAGGCATTCGACAAAGTGTGACACGAGGGTGTGGCACACAAACTCCATTATGTCTTCAACATGAACATTCATTACACAAGTTTCTAATTTCATATCTAAAGGGCAGAAGATTCAAAATGCGGGTAAACGGCGTATATTCTTCAATAAGAATTATACGTTCTGGAGTCCCCCAAGGTTCCCCAGTCGCACCACCCATGTACATAGTATTTGCGGCGGGCACGCCAAAGGTACCATTCGTCGAACATTTCGTCTTCGCAGACGATATGGCGATGACATGCACACACAAGAACCTCCCACACATCCAAAGATCTCTACAGCATCAACTTGACGCTCTGGCTAAATATTACCAGAAATGGAAAATAAAAGTCAACGTCGTCAAAACACAGGCAATGCTAATATCAGGCAAAAGAAGACCTGTGATGCAAAATCTAACACTTGATAACAGGCCAATAAACTGGTCGGACACTATCAAGTATTTGGGCATCACCATCGACAAAAAGTGGACGTGGTAGACACACATACACAACAAAATCAAACAAGGTAATGGTGCATTCGGCGCCATGTACCCCCTACTAGGCCGTAAAAGCAAACGAGCCACGAGCTGACGAAGAACCTCGACAGCCTAGAACATCGAAGACAGGTTGGGGATTTGACCCTCTTTTACAGATATTTTCATGGAAAGTGCTCGGCTGACCTTGCCCTCTTAATTCCGCCCAGATCGGCGAATAGCAGAAATACACGACGAACCACTGCCGCCCATCCATATGTGGTTAAGCTTAGTACTCCTCGAAGTTCATTATTTAAGAATTCTTTCATCTGGGGGACTTCCCGAGGTCGTTTTTCCCTATGAATATAACCTCCAACGATTCAAAACCAACGAGAATCGCTTTTTGCACACACGCACCACTCCCAGAGTGCCCTAAAGGATTTTTCCTATATTGCTTGTGTTTGATAATAAAAAAAAAACTCTCCTTCAGGAACAAGGTTCTGCTATACAGTAATCTGGCCTAAAATGCTATTTGGAAATATAGCATGGTGTCAAGCGGCAAAGTCCCATGAAAATCGCCTTCAAACTGTCCAAAACAAGATCCTCAGGTCTATCACACGTGCTCCATGGTACGTCAGGGGAGCGGTTATACACGGCGACCTTGAAGTACAGCTCATGCTCGAATTCCTCAATGAAAGACATGCTGAGTTCCATAGAAAACTGCGATTCCATCCTAATCCATTAATCCGAGACAAAACTCCAACTCAAACAAGAAACGACACAGGAGCCCACATAACACGGCACTTCTAAACTCACTTCACAACCACACACACAACACAAACAAATACACACAAAACCCCTTCTCGCCACAGGTCAGAAATGGCTTCTTGGTGACCTCAACACCCAATCGTAAGCATGTAAGAGTGCCTAACGGCACTACTAACACAATACCGCGGGGAGTTTAGTCGGTCGGTGTCTCTCCTTCGAAGAGTTAGGTCTCTCCTTCAGAGGGACAGGTTTCTCCCTCAGAGAAGCATAGCCATCCTAACACTACTTTGCACACCGGATGCATCGGGTCTGTAAGCAGATTCTCCTTGCATGCCCCCCCAATAAAAAATAAGTTGGTTGATATCTGCGAAGTTGTGACACCAACAGCTTGTCCGTTATTCACGCTATGTTTTGATTTTCTTATGTAACACCATGTATTTCCTATATTTTTTCGGATTTCTTGAGCTATTAAAAGTATGTTTTGATGAAAAAATAATGTTTTAAACGCAGTAGTGTTCCAGGAAAAGGTAATTAAATGTTTTAAAGGAAGCCATTACTTATGTATGCTTTACTAGAAGTCACCAGTAAATTTTATATAATGCTTGTCAAATTTAACTAGACACTGTCATTTTATTTTAATATCTCAAAAACGAAACATTTCATAGAAAAACTGGCTACGCCCCTGAAATTTACGTGACAATTTCTAACAAGATCAATTTACCTTTTTGATGAGTTAATGCGTAACGGAAATACGAGTGGTATCTAAAAAGTGAGGATTTTCGAAATCATCCTGTATATTAAAAACTAAGAGAGCCATGACACCGGAATCTTTCGTTTCGTTAAAACGTTGGACACACTAACATTGGCGTAACTAGAATGTATTTGTAGGGGGGGCCTGGCCCTTAGTCGCGTAGGATTTTAATGGCAAGTGTCACTATGACGTATGTATGGCTTCGAACTTCGGAAATTCTGGGGTGGGCACCAGAGCAGTCTGGGGTGGGCATAGCCCACCTGGCCCCCCCTCTAGTTACGCCTATGCACACTAAGCTAAAAGCCTCAATATTCTATCTTGGGTAATACCCCTCAGAAAGTCTCGAAAAAAAAATGTCGACACCCTGAACTATCATTTCAAACAAATATCTATTTTTAGTTCTTGATATCTTTTAATCGGCCACTCTCCGTTAATGACCCTGTATATTGAATCATGATTATGTGTATTTAGTTGCAAACTATAACAATTAAATATAATAATGACATCTGACGTTAAATTCATTAACAAGTAACAAACAGTTCCATGAATATGAAAATCAATTTATTTAAAAAAAAAAAGAATGTGGAACAAGTGGCTTAAAAATACAACATGCAACAGTTTGCGAGAACAAGAAAATAAAATACCTAAATTCCCTGGAATTGAGCGATTCCCAAGACATTTTCCTAATATGTCACGTCAACCATCAGTCATTATTATCACCGCACCGTCGAAAGTCAATTTTCCGTTTACACCTCCTTTCAATTTTAAACGCTTTTTAATATTAAATTCTTTGACTTTATTAACTTTAAGTAATCTATGTTTACCACACATCTTTTAATATTTACTAGAACAATTTTATCCTAATTTTTAATTTATTTAAAATGTTATGAGATTTTTAAACTGACGCTATCGACATAGTCAAAACGATAATTGTATGGCGAATCAACGATTAATTACGTACGTATTCACATTTTTGTTTAAATATATGTTTATTTTAAAATCTATTTAATTATAATTTCAAATAACCTAACTAATTTTAACATAGCTCACAATAAACCATCTTCTTCACTGCCAAGTTAAATCGTTCACGGAAAAACTCGGCGAACTTTCTTATTTTTTCTATGAGATACACAGCCATTTTATGCTCACTTTTTTTACATACTATGTCCCGTCAGTATTTTTACGTATTTTTGTTGCTCCATTCCCGAAAAACCTGCAACCTGTCCTACTCTACCGTACACACCCCTTTTTGCCAGAATCCAGCATCCTATCCCTACATATTTTATCTGGACCGAAGCAAAGGAGATCAAGCTTTCGTATGTCCTCGGTTATTATCGTGGATGCACGAAAGGCGTCTTTGGGGGGTGAGATTCGATTTTGTCGGGTGAGTTCGATGTTTTGCAGGGCATTTAGGGCATAACCATTATTACAACAGGCTTGCTTACGATTCTCCTTCTGGTAAAATGCCAAATCCTTCAAGGCAGGTAATATATCTGTAGCTACGAAAGGAATGTTGTCACATTAAATTTTAATTTAATAATAACTTACCGAGAAAACCCTAAAATTCCATTTACGCATTTAAAATAAATTGTAGAAGGTATACAGGGTGCACCAAGTAAAGTAGCCTATTAGAAGTATCTCGAGAACTGATTGAGATTTTATTTTTAAAATTTGGTTGTAGCTATAACAGATGGTTTTCTACGTTTCTAAAATATTTTGGATGATGCGGTGTTGCCGGATCATACCGAAAGTGATAGCAACTTCGGAATCTTAATTGAATTACCCTATATATTATATTTTTTTTTTAATCTAGGTAAAAATCTAAAACAGTTTTATATATAATATAATATACCTATCTTTAAGAGTTTTTGAATTATAAATAATCTTGTGATTTTTTAACGCCGTATCGGGACCTGAAAAGAAAATCCATATCTTTTTAGCGGTTACAGCTAGAAAGCTGAAATTTTGACAATAGTTTCACAAGACCATCAAAATTTTATAATTTGGAACAGTATTTAATTAGTTTTATACAGGGCGTCTCCATAACAATATTTCTGAGGGAGATGAATTATTGCAAAAATCTTCTTTTTTTTTAATGGGACACCCTGTATTTGATATGTTTTGTTAATGGAGGATCGAATTATCTATCTAATGATATAAGTGTTCCTATACCTATCTTCAACATTTTCGGACTTGTAGCGAAATTTAAAACTTATCTTAAAAAAATATATTTGTTGGTAGTAGGCTGTGGAATGGATTCATAGAAATAAAATAATGAAAAATCCATTTGACGTTATGTCTGTGTTATTGTAATAAACTAATTCACATTATTCGAGCTTAGAGTTTATTTTATATTCATGGGGGGTATGGCAGAGTTTTATCTAGAACTTGCAGAAAATTTAATGAACTTCATCCTGATGCAGCTCCTATGACTCAGAAAAAGCTGATTTGCCGAGGAGGTCCCTGGAAATGGCCCTAAGGATTAAAGAAATAGTATACAAGACACCAGTCTCAACAAGGAAAGATTTAGAAAATCGACTAAGAACAGCTTTGGGGTCTCTAGAAGGGGAAGAAATGAAAAAGGTGACAAATGAACATGTTATCACCACAATTCATTAATGTTTAAAAGCCAACAATTTAGTTATTAGTTATTATATTGATGTTGATGCGTAATTTAAAATTTGTTTATTTATTAATAACTTGCTCATTTGTTAACTATTTTTTTTACAATAACACAGGCATAACGTCAAATGAATTTTTCATTATTTTGTTTCTGAATCCATTCCACAGCCACCAAAAAATATATTTTTATAAGAAAATTTTTAAATTTCGCTATAAGTCCGAAAATATTGAAGATAGGTATAGGAATACTTAATATCATTAGATAGAAAATTCGATCCTCCATTAGCAAAACATATCAAACACAGGGTGTCCCATTTAAAAAAAAAGAAGATTTTTGCAAAAATTCATCTCTCTCAGAAATATTGTTATGAGGACGCCCTGTATAAAGCTAATTAAATACTGTTCAAAATAATAAAATTTTGATGCTCTAGTGAAACTATTGCCAAAATTTCAGCTTTCTAGCTGTAACCGCTAAAAAGATATGATTTTCTTTTCAGGTCCCGATACGGCATCAAAAAATCACAAGATTATTTATATCCATCGGCTGGAAAATCAACATAATTTCGACCCTAATTATAAAATATTACATATCGAAAACAAAGGCTTTAAACTAAATCTGTTAGAATCTATGGAATTAAATAAACTTAAAAATACCCAATTACTACTCAATGACCAAATAGATCTTAATAACTCTTTATTGAATCTGTTCAATTAGCATCAACCATAATAAGCTGTAAAATCCTAATTTAATATGTAAATAACCTACTGTTTACCCATTTTTACTTATCTTCACCTGAAATAAGCATTAGACCTACATATTCAACTAATACCTACCATAAACCCGTTAAAAGGAAAATAGATAAGGAAAAAACCCTAATTTTAATAGATTTAATGATTATAATCTAATTATTATACCCTATTTAACTAGAAATCGTATTGTACTTTTTATTTAGATTTTGTCTGTTGACGAAACTACTGTCTTCTGACGAAGCTACTATGTAGCGAAACATGTTAAGTTTCAATCAATATAGTGAAAATTAATAAGTTCAACTTTGTATTTTACTTTTAAACCCATAAATACTAAATTAAATATGCTATATTATATAAGGTGTTTCCTAACCTCTCTAAAAAAAAATGATGGAGGTGAATCCTCACTTTATTTTAAGACGAAAATGTGGTATAAAAGTTTTTCGCATGTCGCTTCGATTTCGAAATACAGGGTGTTAAAAAAATATTGTATTTTTCATTTAATTAATTAATGCGAATGATTTGATAATACCTATGATTTAAACACTTTGAATAATGACATGATATGAGCAATAGTCAAATAAAATGCTGCAAATGTTCTCCATGAGCCAGTAAACACCCATGTACAGGACATGCTAAATTGTCTCTTACGTGTTGGAAAATTTCGGGACTCGTGCGAATCGTATTAAAATAATCAATAATACGCAGTCGATGGTCTTCTTCAGTTTCAATAGGAGTAGTATAAACAAATGTCACGGAGAAAACAAATGTTGTTGCCATGGAACGAAGCAAAGCCTATAAATAACTAAAAAATTAAGGTACTCTTTTACCCAGATCCCCGCAAATGAATTAATAATTGTAAAATTTAAAATTGACCCAACGTGCTCTAAACCTCCATGTTTTACAAATATCATTAGAATTATTGTTTGGCATTAATTTTTTTAACACCCTGTATTTCGAAAACGAAGCGACATGCGGAAAACTTTTATACCACATTAAAATCTTAAAATAAGGTGAGGATTCACATTCTCCATTTTTCAGAGAGGTTAGGAAACACCCTGTATATAAACAAACAATTTTACAAATATGCCTCAATACTTTGTATTGCCTCCTCTAACCCGAATTACTGCCTATATAAGTCGGGCTTATATCATCACGGAACCTCCTATTTACTAAAGAAAATACTGAATTCATATCGCATTAGAAATTACGGAAAAATTAAAATAATTGATAACCAAGATCATTTGACATTTGATTGAGAATAAATACATGTTTTCATGAATGAAAAACAAAATGTACAGAGAACAGATGACTCTAAATGAGAACTAGTATTTTGAAAAAATATTATTTAAAAAATTATTCCGAGGATGTTTTGAAATTAGATAATGAAACAACATTTTGATTATCCTTGTATACTGGTGGGGTGAAAAGTAACCTCCTTGGGAATGAAATTTTTATTTTTTTAAAAATGTTTTTTTATTTTATTCGATATAGTCCCCTTTTAGCTCGATACACTTATTCCAGCGATTTTCCAACTTCTTGATCCCGTCCGAAAAGTAATTTTCCGGAAGGTCTGCTCCTCCGCGGAGTCTGAGGGAGCTAAATCGGGCGTATACGGTGGATGCGACAGCAATTGGAGCCGTAAGTCATTGATTTTTGTCGTGGTTGCGATGCTCTTGTGATTCGGCGCATTGTCTTGCAAAAACAAAAATTTTTTCGCTTCATGTAAGGCCGTTTTGCAGCGATTTCGCCCTTCAATCGCTCCAATAATGCACAGTAATACTCGCTATTGATGGTTTTTCCTTTTTCGAGGTAGTCCACGAAGAGTAGTTTTTTCACCATGTCCTCTGTAACCGCATCGGAGGGCCTGCCGCTGCGGACTTAATCGGTAGTGGAGTTGCGGGCACCACGAAACTCTCGAAACCAATATTTGACAGTGTAATTTAAACTTTATCAAAATTTTGTAATGGCTGTTTCTTTTCCATTTAAGTGTATGTAGCCCACAACTTTATCGGCTCGTACATCGAGGCGCCATCCCGATCAGTTACGCTCTCATCCTGCATCCACTAAAGTGTGTCACACAGGGTGTAAAATGTCGAAAAACCAGGTCAGATCAAGGGGTTAATATTTACCCTTCTCATGGCCTCTTGCTCGTTTTCTCTTGTGGTCACTTTTTTCGAAATTTATAAATAGTTTGCACGGAATCTTGTTTATTAGTTTGACTTATCATCATCAGAATAGGTGCAAACAAATTTATTGGGAAAAGCTTCCCAGAAATAAAATACACTCGAAGGCACAAAATTCCGCCACCCTGAAATTTTGGTCAAGTTTGATATTTTATAACCTTATTTTTTATGCGATTTTTATGATTTTATCATCAGTTTGTAGATCAGTTTATTGTGTTATTCCTTAATTATTTTATAAAGTAACATTTTTCGATTAGGATATATTATACAGGAGTAAATCAAACTGTTGTTTTTATCGTAATTTCAAAACACCCTGTAGGAAAATTGAGGTGCATAATTTTATTTACATACTGTTTCTTGTCATCTTTGATGTATTCTAAGCATTTCGTTTTTTGATTCATTCCATTATCTCATTTCTGCTGCGAGCTGCAAAATTTTAAATGAAACGATGTTATTTTTAGAAAATATATGTCAAGGGTATTTCTACCGAAGCACGCACCAATCTTGTATTTGTTGAGCTCTAACCACCCACCGTTTCATCGAGGAAATCCTCCAAGAAGTTATTGTTCCATTTGCTCCTTTCATTGGGAACCAATTTACATTAATACATGATAATGCTAGACCTCACGTGCACATGTACTGAACGAATATCTGGATGAAGTTGGACATCCAAGATTGGAATGGCCCGCATGTAGCCCGGATCTCATCCCAATCGAACAACTTTGGGATCAACTTAAAAAGGCCGTTCGGCGTCGTCCTGCACAACCACAAACCTTGCAAGACATACGGCCGGCCGAAGAATATCACTCAAGAAAGGATCAGTAAAATATTCATTCGATGCCAAGAAGATTGCAAGCTGTCATTGCTGTGAGAGGAGGAAATACACGATATTAAAATTGTTTTTGTTAATTAACTTTATGATATATTAGGTACCTAGTGTTTGTCTTTCTTAATAATAATAGGCTTCAAATCAGCGTTCCATTTCAAATTTTGCAGCTCGCAGCAGAAATGAGATAATGGAATGAATCAAAAATCGAAATGATTAGAATACATCAAAGATTACAAGAAACAGTATGTAAGTAAAATTATCCACTTCAATTTTCCTTCATGGTAGTTTGATACGATAAAAAAAACACCTGTTTCATTTACTCCTGTATAATATAGCCTAATCGAAAAATGTTACTTTATAAAATAATTAAGGAAAACTATAATAAACGGATCTAAAAACTGATGACAAAGTCATGAAAATCACATAAAAATAAAAGTTATAAAATATCAAACTTGATCAAAATTTCAGTGTGGCGGAATTTTGTGCCGGCGAGTGTATATCAAAATATGGAATATGGTATAAAAATTTGATTGCAATTTTACACTTCATTTGGCACGCCACTGGTTATTTTTTTTATTTTTGACACTTTCTCCATGATCAGTTAAAATAAAATATAAATTTATTTGAATATTTTTATTTTTTGCAAAAATAAAAAACACTGTTTAGTTAATATTATCGACTGTTCAACACACTTTACTCGGCGTGATCCCAAATAATCCATCCATATTTTTCTTAAGGTAAAGAACCTAATTTTGTTTATAATAAAAATTTTAAAATTCATTATCAACGAAATCACACAACATAATAATTTGGTATGCATTTTTGACTATTGAACACTATACTACTACACTATATACTATAATAAAAATACTTATGTAATTTTATTATAATAATGATTCTATTAGTGTGGTAATCGTTCGAGCGGAAAACCGCTTGAGTACTCGATTATTGAAATAACCGACATCGCTCGATTATTAAAAAACTGCTCCAGTTATAAATTCAAGCGAAAATCATCGCCTGTTACATACTTATTACCTTTCACTCGATACCCGACCTTCGCTTGACGCCGACCGAAATGTGCTGCTCGGTAGTGTGATCGCTTGAGGTAAAAACTGCTCGTATATTGGAATAGTCGCTCGATAGGAAATACTACTCTATTATAGTTATAAATAAAGTTAAAAATCGAAAATCGTTGCTTTTCAATTGATACCACATTTTGGCTCGACGCTGGGCTCCAGCCGAAATGTACCGATTGATGTTCGAGTTTGACGCTCAATACGCTGACACGACATGCGCAGGCCCGTAGACAGGGGGGGGGGGAACGGGGTGTTTCCCCCCGGGCCCGGACTTTTGAGAGGGGCCCGGATTTTTGGATTGTTAACGACATAAAATTAGCAAATAATAAAATGAATAAACATTTTTTATTATGATGCAAATTGTATGTAGATGTTCATTATTTAAGTAGTGGTATGCAAAAATTATCGTATAATAGTCCTCGGAATCTTTGACATTATATATATATATATATACATTTTTTGTTATGCTGAAAAAAAAATTTTTGAAGGTAAGGGGCCCGTAATGTGTACCCCCCGGGCCCGGTATTTTCTCTATACGGGCCTGGACATGCGTCTTTGTTAAAGGCACATAAACGAGAAGGTGGATACAGAAAAGTATGCCAAATCCCTAAGTGGATTCATCGCGACAAGGGTTTTGTTTTGACTGGGACTGGCTAGCCAGCGGCGATTGTAAATTCTAAAGAAATTAGAGCATGTAATCTTTTTTAAATCAGAATCGACTGTTCTTCCTTAATAAAAACTCTAGACTAAACTTCTAAAACTTACAAGAACAACCCCTGGTGTTTTATCGACACATTCTTCTTAATCATAAAAACTTAAAGTGATTAATCGCTCAAGCGATTCACTCGATTATTAAAATCATCGTTTTTCCAACACTACATTTTATTGTACGTATTTTATTTCCTATAAAATATAGTATGAATTACATTTTTCATTAATAATCCGTACTAAAATAATATGGTAGATACACTTAATTTATAAAATATATAATAGTTAGTATTTCTAATAAGTTTAGTACAATCAAGTAAATACTAAAATATATAGTCAATTTTACAATGAATGTAAGTGAAAATAATTTATTTATAACTCAAGTAGTTAAATATTTTAAAATCTGTATTACATTACTGACTATTATTGTACGTTATGTATTTTTTATTAAATCAGACGCAACGGACGCCTGGGATTTTTCTTTTCGTATCAAATAATGCCTAAAATGATCAATAGTAACTTTTTAAAAATTTAAAATATCCACCATTCTACTATTAAACTAGAATGATCAATGTATTTAAGGTTCCAAATCGCACAATTTCTAGAAAAATATGACAAATTTTATCAAAACTATCATTTTAGGGCATTTTCCACTAAGTAAAGTTAAACTTACTTAGATAGTAGGATAGTAATTTTTGCTATTTACTGTAAAATAATTTAATTAATCATCTAATTCCTGCATACAGAGAGTTTTTAAGGCAATTTTTTTTATATTTTACTTATATGTCCTGATCCTGAATCCCCTTTAAATCTAAATTTAAAATTTGCCTAATTTTTATAACAGAAAAGGGGTCTGAGAAGTAAAAACAGAGGAGAAAAAACACAAAAAGCTTTTTTATCGAAAAGGTTTTTTAAACCAATTTGGAATACATTTAAATAAATGTCCTTTTAATGTAGGGTTAAAGCGAAAATGAGGGAATGGAGAAGGGACTTGTTAAAAGCGTTTAGGAAAAAATTTATATTTATCAGCTTTTAAGCGTTTCCGATAGATTGACGGAGAAAGAAAGGAGAAGGTGAAGAGAACTAATTGCCTATGGAAGAAAATAGATTTATCAAGGCTTATAGAAAATATAAGGATTAAATAAATGGTTCCCTTGAGAACGGCCGATTCCAAATCTATGTATCCAAGAAAGTATGCATATATGGGATATTTCTTTATTACCGATTTCTGAGCAAATTTTACTCTTAATAAAAGTTGGTGCATGCCACAAAACTATAAACGCATATTTGATATTTTCAGAATAAAGTACCTTAATTATTAATAATACAGGAAAATTTTATATGAAAATGTTGTTCCAATTACTAAGTTATCAAAAAAATCGCATACAAATAGCTTAAAAAATACCATAATTATTAAAATTACATTATTTCCTGTAAAATCAACTCTTATCGGCCAAAATTGCAAATAAACTATCTTTAACGGTCATGTTTGGACACTGTGATTATAATTTATCTACAAATTTTTTTGTGAATTATTTAGATGCTTTATTTTGTAGACAGAACTAAATTTAAAAATAAATTTTTTTATTAATTTTAAAACAAACACTTTTTTAAATTAAAAAGAAATTTTTTTTTAAATTTAGCTCCGTCCACAGAATAAAGCATCTAAATAATTCACAAAAAAAATATGCAGATAAATTATAATCATATTGTCCAAACATTACCGTTAAAGATAGTTTATTTGACATTTTTTTGTTATTTGTGATTTTACAGAAAATCGCGTAAATTCAATAATTTTTTTGAGGAGGGGGGGGGGATTTAAAATCAAATCCTCCTCAAAAAATCCCCCCACTTATCGATTTTGCTTGTCGTCCGGGAAAAACTAAGATAATGAAACAAAATGCATGTGGTCAATATGTAAAGAAATAAATAGAGAAAATAATAAAGAGATTGGATTGCAAGTTGAGGGAGACCCTGAGTGTTTAGCAAATAGGTATAATGAACATTTACTTCAGGTGGTACCCAATTTATTAAAAGAACTCATAGCTATCCCATTTGATTGTGCAGTGAATGGAAACATAGGTTCAATCTTCTTGAGGCCCGTAACACCAACTGAAATTTCCGAAATAGCTAAAAAACTTAAAAATAAGCACAGTTGTGGGTTGGATGAAATTCCTACCCGTGTTGTAAAGTTGGCAGCACCATTTATTTCAAATATATTATGTTTAATAATTAACAACTCGTTCAAATATGGTATCTTTGCGGACAATTTAAAAACTGCTGTGATAAAACCAATATATAAAAAAGGAGACCCAGGGAATCTTGATACTTATAGGCCGATAAGTCTACTACCCAGTTTTTCGAAGGTTTTTGAAAGAGCTATACAGGGTGTAACTAAATAAGTGTAAAACATTTAAGGGGGTGATTCCTCAACGAAAAAAATATAGGATCTTTCATATAAAGAAACTTCATTGGAGCATCCCTTGTTAAGATACAGCCCCTTAAAGGGGGTACATAAAATTTATAAATAAACAAAACTAATTTATTAATAACAAAACATACAACATCTAGAAATCATAGTAAATGTTCAATATGTCTACCTTCAGACATTACGCATGCGTCTAGACGTCGGCGCATTGAGCCACGTATTCGCGCAAATATTCCTGGAGTCTCTCTAATTACCCTGCACGCATCGATGATGCGGTTTCTTAAGTCCTCTACATCGTGAACAGGAGTACGATAAACCAAATGCTGCAAATGGCCCCAAGTAGAGAAATCGAGAGGATTGAGATCCGGGGATCGAGCGTGCCAATTCTGAGGTCCTCCTCGACCTATCCACTGATTTGCATATGTTTCAGTTAAATGCTGACGTGCTACTTGACTAAAATGGGCGGGAGCCCCATCATGCATAAAAAACATATCCCTTCTGACGCCCAAAGGAACTTCCTCCAGCAGTACGGGATGCACTGCTCTTAAAAATTGAACGTATGCCTCACCATTTAATCGAGGAGGTAGAAAATGAGGCCCAATTAAATAATCCCCAATAACTCTTCTAACTGTTCTTGATGGTTAGTTTCGACAATAGCGTGAGGGTTTTCATCAGCCCATATGTGGTAATTATGAAAATTAATAATCTTGTCCCAAGAAAAACTACATTCGTCTGTGAATTCGATCGTCTTCAGAAAGTCACGATTTCTTCTAATAATTTCCAGCATCCAATTGCAAAATTCAAGACGGTTCGGAAAGTCTCGCGGTAACAGTGCCTGTACTCGTTGCAGATGGTAATGGTATAAGAGTTGTTCCTTTAAAATTCGAAATACCGTCATATGATCAACATTTAGCTGGAAAGCAATCTTTCTAGTACTGGTAGTAGGTTGTTCTTCAAGCAAATTAAGTACTGCTTCCTCAAGCTGTGGTGTTCTTACTTCTCGATGGCGACCACAATCCTGCGTTCTTTTGTCGAATGAACCATATTCTCGTAATCGTTGATGAAGTCGGGCAAATATTCTATGTGAAGGATGCTGCCGTTGAGGATACATTTCAGCATATCTTCTAGAAGCTTCTAACCCATTCCCCTGCGACAGACCGTAAACGTAATGCATATCAGCCATTTCCTCATTTGTGTATGCCATTTTAATAACAAGTGAATTATTAAAGTAACAACAAATTAAGAACAGAACAACAATACACAATTAGTATTACTTCAATTTCAAAAATTTACAAACTGACAACTTGATACCAATTTAATTGTCACTATCGCTAATAGCGGCCTACTGGATAAATTAGTTTCGAATTTTCGTTTTATGGCGATATGTATCTTGTTCGTAAAATAATTTGTTGCTGCGAACTGGTTTATTTTGGGCAAAAAATTCAAGAGACATTTTTTGTTTAGAATGAAACAGGCTATCGGAAATAAATTTTTAGATGGTAAACAAATAATAAGACAAAAACTTACATTGGAACTAAATTTTAGGGGTTGCGTTTTCCACCCCTTACAACCATGGGGTAAACCAAATAAATTACTGGCTAAGTGTCTTTTTGGTAGTAGAAAATGTGTGGTTAATTTCAATATTGTAACTTTTTTAGTGCTTGTGAAAAAAATTGTTAAACACATTTTATGTACCCCCTTTAAGGGGCTGTATCTTAACAAGGGATGCTCCAATGAAGTTTCTTTATATGAAAGATCCTATCTTTTTTTCGATGAGGAATCACCCCCTTAAATGTTTTACACTTATTTAGTTACACCCTGTATATTCTAGGCTAAAAAGCTTCCTGGACGATAATAAAATATTCGCTGAAACTCGTTTTTTTGAAAGGGAAATCCGCACAATCAGCGATATTCAGGTTTATTCAATATGTGTTGGAACACCTGGAAAAGGGTGAATTGGGATTGGGAATGCTGTTGGACTTGTCAAAGGCCTATGACTGTCTGGACAGGGAATTACTAATAAGGAAATTGGAAATGTATGGTGTTTGGGGCAACGCAAGGAAACGGATCTAATCATATTTGAATAATAGGATGCAATGTGTATATGTGACCAGTCAGGAGAAAACTTATAAGTCAGAGATGCGAGAAAATAACATAGGAATTGCACAGGGCAGTATATTAGGAGCGCTGTTATTTATAATATTCGTCAATGATCTGTCACTTCTCTTGAACTCACCTCAGCAACATATTGTCAACTACGCTGATGACACAACCCTGATTACTGGCTGCAAAACTATGGAAGAGTTGATGGAAAGGACCCAGGCGTTTTTTAATACGGTTACAGATTGGTACAGTAAAAACAGGTTAATATTGAATGAGGGAAAGACTAACATAGTATTGTTCAGAACAAAACAGTCCAACACTGTAAAACCCATGGATATTACATTTGGCACCAAAGAAGTAGGCATCTCGGATAAATGTAAGGCTCCTGGGAATTTCCATCAATGATCTTGACTGGGCACAGCACATAGATAGTTTAGTCGGAAGACTGAATTCAGTCTGTTATGGTATTCGGGTAGTATGTAGGTATATGAATGAGGAAACACTTAAAATAATATACTTTGCAGCTTTGAGTCGATAGTAAAATGCAGAGGGTATTTGTAGTCCAGGAAAGATTAATTAGGATAATAAAAAAACTGAATTACTTGGAAAGTTGTAGAAGTGTTTTTAAGAAAATGGCTGTTATGACAGCGTACGCTGTTTATATATTTGAATGTTTAATGTTCTTTTTTTAAATACATAGATTATTTTGAGGTAGATTTTGGGCATAAGTACGGTACAAGATCAGCAGATGTTAGGTATCCTATACCTAGACTGACACTAACGGAGAAATCACCACAGTATATGTGCCTTAAGTTATATAACGCTTTGCCAGAAAATGTAAAAAAAATTGACACACAAAAAGTATTTAAGAGAGAATTAAGAACATTTCTGTTAGATTCAGAGCCTTACAGTCTTAGAGAATTTTGTGGAAACTTGTGAACTGTGGACATGGTACTAGTGCAATGGGTTTTTCTTTTCTTTTTTGTTTTGGTGTGACGTCATTTCATTGTTTTGCTCTGTTTGAAGTGTAACAAGTTGAGATAAAGATGATTTATTATTATTATTATTATTATTTTTTTTTTTTTTTTTTTTTTTTGGGGTTTGTGGGCTCCGTACAGTCCGCGGTGTACGGGCCCACGGGTTACGCCATCGGCTACGCCAACTTTACGTTGGTGGGTGATCGATGGGAGATGGAGATCTAGCTAAAGTTAGAGCTAGCTTCGTGGCTTCGGAGGACATGTAATGACCCAAGTATTGCAGCTTTTTGCATTTGATTAGTTATCTTGTTTGCGCTTTGTTGGATTAGTTTTATTTTTTTCAGGTTTGTGACAAATGTTGGTTTTATGCCACCAAGGACACCAATTATAAGAGGCACCATTGTAATCTCATATTCCGGGTAAGTATCTTTGAGGTTAAATAATAGATCTCTGTATTTATTGATCTTCTCGTCTTCTTTTCGGGTAACATTATTTTCCGCTGGACAGGAAAACTCCACAACGTAAATTACTTTCTCCTTTAAGTCCTGAACTACCATATCTGGTTTATTTGCAACGATCTTCATGCGTGTTCGGAAGGGGAAGTTCCAAAAGATCTTACATAGCTCGTTGGATACTACCGCTTCAGTCTCCACAGGTACGTAGTAAACTTTCATTTCTTCATCTATTTTATATTGATGCCTTAGGTGATAGTATAAGACTTTCAGGGCAGAATCATGTCTCTTTATGTATAGGGTGGACGCGTAGGAGGAACATGCCGACAGTAGGTGCATAAGGGTTTCTGGCTGCTCATGACAAGTGCGGCATCTAGGGTCGATATTTTGATGTAGGATTTCTGATCGGTACCATAGCGTACTGATTACACCATCCTGCGCTGCCGTTATGAATCCTTCGGTTTCTGCTTTTAGTGCGGCATCGGTGAGGAATTTAAAGGTAAGTTGTTTAGATATTCCTTGTTTTTCTATATTGGCGAAGAAAATTCCATGGATTCTTTTTCCCTCATGTTCTTCCCTGAGAATTCCCACCTGTTGTCGCCTTAGAAGTGATTTCCTCTCCTGTTTTGTATAGTTAGGCAAGATACATTCTGGATTTCCTGGATCAAATGGTAGTTGAAGATGTTCAGTGGCTCTTTTGGCATGGCGGAGGATAAAAGCGCCCTTATTTGCTAGTTCGTGATCTTTTACAAACCTCAACAGCGGATCCATCGAAGACAAAAGGCTGCATGCCGTATTGACTACTGCCTTATTGTAGCTTAGTTCGACACCCACCAGACCTCTTCCTCCCTGAGATCTTGGTATGTAGAGCCGCGGTGTTGATGCATTAGGATGCAGAGCTCGGTGACGTGTCATAATCTTTCTTGTTGCCCTGTCAAGTGCTTTTAATTCCTCAATTCTCCATTTGATTGTACCAAATATATACAGGATGATAGGCATGGCTAGAGTGTTCATTGCAGATATTTTATTTGGTCCAGAGAGCTGCGAAGACCATATTTTTCCAGTCATGTTTTTGTAGTTTTCACTAAGTGTCTTTTTTAGGTTTTCAACATCGTGCATGGCTCTCTGTTCCACTCCAAGGTATGTATATGACTCATTTTCTTTCAAGTGACTAACGATTGATCCATCTGTGAGGATAATATCTTCCGGGTGCTGGCTTGATTTTCCCCTGTGTATATGAAATACCGAACATTTGTCGTATCCAAGTTCCATTCCTACTTCTGTACTATATGCCTGGATGACATTGAGACTATTTTGTAGTTCTTTTCTATTTTGTGCATATAGTTTTATATCATCTATATAAAACAAGTGGCTTATTTTATGACAGCGATTATTTGGTGGTCCTGCTTTATACCCGTTAGTCATACGTAGCTCAAGCGATAAAGGCAATAGAGTAATGCAGAAAAGAAGTGGACTCAGTGAGTCTCCCTGAAATACTCCTTGGCGATAATGGACATAATCAGTAACAGCTCCCCCTAAAACAAATCTCGTTTTCCAACATTTAATTAGTCTTGAGATGACAGAGACGAGTTGTGGATGGATTTTAAGGCCTCTCAATAAGGTAAGTATGACATTATGCGACGAGCTGTCGAAAGCTTTTCTGTAGTCCACCCAGCCCATTGAGATGCTACGTTTGTATTGGGTGGCATCCTGACATATCGCCCTATCAATGAGCAAGTTTTCTTTTACACCTGCTACTCCTCGTTTTGAGCCCCGTTGTTCGTTAAATTCTGCCCATACTGGCTCAATTTGGTGTAGAATTTTTTCATGTAAGATTGATGTTAGAATCTTATATACTGTGTTGAGGCAGGTGATTGGCCTATAATTTTTGGGGTCTCCGGGGTCACCTTTTTTAAATATCAGGGTGGTTCTACCCTCCGGAAGCCAGGCGGGTATCTCCGTTTTACCTTGAAGAATGTTGGTGAATATTCTCGATAAATGTTTGTGAACTGCCGGAAAATTTTTCCACCAAAAAGCATTTATTCTGTCGCATCCTGGGGCAGAATAGTTTTTCATTTTTTTAACTGCCTTCTTAACTTCATTTTCAGTGATGACTTCATTCTCGCCTTGCCACCTCTCAGCATTTATTTTTTTATCACAGTATTTGGCAAAATTTCTTATATATTGTGAGGAAGCGTTCGAGTTCTTCGGGTTTTCGTAGAGGCTTTTCCAATATAGTTCTATTTCCTGGACTGGTGGGCCTTGTTGCTTATTTTTTTCCTGGGTTTGAAAAACCTTTGACGGAGAAAGTGCATATAGACGATTTTGTATACTTGTTTTCAACTTTGTGTCGAGTTTGTTTCTAGCCCGGGAGAGTATGCGGATTCTCTGGATATGTTTCTCCTTCTCGCAGTTGAGTGTCATTAAGCTGATTATGATGTTTTTTTGTTGAAGTGATGTTGCTATTTTTCTTATTTTTTTAGTGAAAGCTCTCCCACTTATCACATACTGGGTTATTGCACAAATTTTGGATGCTTGTTGCCTAGATAGCTTGATTTTTCGCTTCAATTGAGTGATTCTAGTTTTTATTTTCTCTTCTCTGTCTGACTTAGCTTCCTTAGGAGAAAGATTGCAGGCTCCCGCATACACCAAACAATTGATTTCCCAGAGATTGGCATCGGGTTTAAGTGTTTCAATGATATGTTGATTTTTTTGTTGTAGTTTTTCCTTTCCTATATATATCTTCTTATGTACTGCTTGCTTCCGCGCATTTAGCGGTTCATTAACTAAGTCTTGTTCTAATACGCTGTTTGCGTCATCCCGTAATCGAGCAGGTGCGAGGTTTTCGGGATTTAGATTATTTGGGGGAAGGTCTGGATTCTGTAAGATGTGCACAGCAATAAAATTTCTTCGTTTCAATGCTGCTACTTGATTTCTGAGATATATTTTGTTAAAATGGCCATGTTCAGGATGTTTTTGGATCCACATCTGACGTAAGCGCTCCATGTATCCTCGTTGTTGTGGGTTACTTTGGTCGTTACATAGCATTAGGTCATTATTGAGCTCGAATGTCCAGTCGAATCTCACGGTGGGAGGAGTTAGTGGTTCTCCTCCTTCGTTTTGACTGCGCCCAACTTCTCCATGTGCTCCATCCGAAAGAGTCACGTTGTGGGCAGCCAAGTTTCCTTGGTTGTCGAGAACCTTTGGATTACGAAAAAATGGGGGGTTGGCCCAGGTCTTCGACGTTCAACTTTCTAGGGGTCCACCACGGTGTGGAAGTTGAATACGGTTTGGACCCCGGGTTCTGGATGTTATTGAACTCTGTTATTATTATTATTTAACTTTTTCACAGGTTTTTAGTTCCTGGTTAGAAAGCAAAATCCATCGGTCTTAGAGACAAGATGGTTTGCTTTGTGAATGTGTTAGTAACATTTAATTTTCTCCTATGACCCTTCTCACAATTGCACACGTGTCTAAGATGACTGACTTTTGGATTGGTAAGTATAGATCCCAATGTAATCCGAGTTTACTAATACTGGTTTTTAGTGTTTTAGGTATTTCCCCCGTGGCGCCCACGATGATCGGTAGGACAACCACTGAGTTCATGTTCCACATTTGGCGGATTTCGTCGGCTAAGGGTAAGTATTTGCTAATTTTTTCATTATATGTTTTTGTTATGTTTGTAGCCAGTGGTATGGCGAAATCAACAATAAGAGTCTTATGCTCGTCTTTAAAACTGATGACTAAATCTGGAATGTTATTTGTAATTGTTCTGTCCGTTATTATTTTGCGGTTCCAATATAGTTTAATTCGCTCATCTTCACACACCGGAGGCGGTTCGTACTGATAGTATGGAACAAGATCTGTTAGGCCCATATATTTTTCCCTGAGCTTTTGGTGGATAATTTTACCAACCCTGTTATGCCTATCCAGATATGCCTTTGAAGCTAACACGGAACAACCCGAGATTATATGGTCTAGGTTCTCATTTTTCTCATGACACATTCGACACTTGACTTGTTCGATCTGTTCTCCCAAGATAGTCCTCCTGTAGACTCTTGTTGCAATGACCTGGTCCTGAATTGCCGTCACAAATCCCTCTGTTTCAGTAAAGAGGTTTCCATGCCGCAGGTAAGCAGTGGAGGCTATTCTGTCGATGGAGTCATTTTCTATTGTAGCCAAATATTTTCCGTGCAGAGGCTTACTGCGCCAATTAGCCAGTTGTTGCACAGGTGTTAAGGACATTTCAAGCGGGTTAAAATCCCTATGAGCCAACTTTAATGGGGTAGCTTTTTTGTCTGCTAGTATGACTCCATGATGAATGTCACTAGATTCCGCTTTGCTGTAAAAGTAACTCCTCAAGTTTTCCACCTGTTTACTATGCCTGAATGTAACATCGGGGATTCCACGTCCACCCAGTTTCCTGGGTAAGTGGAATCTTTCTATAGCCGACTTAGGGTGGTGGGCACGGTGTTTACGAAATTCCACACGGGTTTTGATATTAATATCGTTAAGCTCTGTTTTCGTCCATTTGATCACGCCAAAGCTATAGGTTATGGATGAGGTGGCATAAGTATTTATCGCTTTTGCCATGTTTCTTGCTGATAATTTGGAGCGTAGAAGGGAACGAACTCGTTGCAGGTAGGTATTAGTTGCTTTTACTTTAGCTCCACGGTGGTCTAGGTCTGTATCCTGCAAGTATCCCAGATATTTGTATTGCTCTTCCTCCTCCATACCCTCGACGATGCCCTGGTCTTGATTAGCCTCGTAACCTGCATGTCTTACCCAAACGCCTTTTTCAATCCCGTTGATTCTGCATTTGTCCAGCCCAAACTTCATTTGTATATCGCTACTGAAGCGACCGACGCAGTGTAGTAATTCTTCTATATGCTTAGAGGATTTGGCATATAGTTTCAAGTCGTCCATATACCACAAATGACTTATAGGCCGATGAGATTGTGGCAGGGTATACCCTTTTCTTTGATTGTTCAGCATTGTGGTCAGCGGTCTTAAAGCCAGGCAAAACCACAGCGGGCTCAATGCATCTCCCTGGAATATACCACGTCTGATCTGGATAACACCCGCATCCAGCGTGCCTTGAGGTGTATTAAGCGTCAGTTTAGTATTCCATTGGGTCATGACATGCTTCAGGAACTCAGTAATATGCCTCTCGACTCCGTACAGTTCAAGAATATGCGAAAGCCATGAATGCGGCACGCTGTCAAACGCCTTTTGGTAGTCAATAAATGCTGTATATAGGCAGCCTTTGGTGCTTTTTGCATGCGACATAATCACAGAGTCAATAATGAGTTGCTCTTTGCACCCTCTTGACCTTTTTCGACAGCCTTTTTGTTCCTCATCCAGCAATTTATTGACCTCCAGGTGGCGGTAAAGCTTTTCTGATAGAACAGAGGTAAGTATCTTGTACAGATTGGGGAGACACGTGATTGGGCGGTATTGAGCAGGATTCTCAGCGCTAGCTGAATTCTTGGGCAACAGGTAAGTAATCCCACTCAGCATGAATTGTGGAGCTTCTTCCGGATGAGCAAGAAGGTAAGTAAAACATTTAGCTAACTGTGCATGTGTAGCCTTAAACTGCTTATACCAGAAGTTCTGTATGTGGTCTCGTCCAGGAGCTTTCCAGTTCAAGGTTTTACTTATAGCCTGTGTCACTTGTTCTTCTGTAATCCTCCAGTCCATTATTATTATCCATTATTATTATTATTATTATTATTATTATTATTAATATTATTATTATTATGGAATGGAATGGAAAGTCTTAAATTTAGTAGTTTTAAGATTTAAAAAAATGGTCAAGTGGCAGTCTAACTCACGCGTTAAGGGTTCCATACTGACATCCTTTTTGTTTCATTTTTTAAACTTTATTTTTGCGTAAACGGTACGCCTCTGATTGATTTTTGTTTAAGCAAATTTTAATATAAGTTTTTTCCCTTTGTCAAACTCATCCTTGACAAAGAGGAAAGGGAAACAAATTCTATTTACTGGCTGTTACAGACATAAATCGTTGTGAGACGCATTTGCTATGTTTTTCTGTTTTTACCGAACAGACTCTCTGCATTTGTAATTTATAAGATGCTGCGTTGGGTAGGTATAGACACCGCGAGATGTCGCGACGAGATCTATACTCCTTCCGAAATTTTAATATACAGGGTCCGCAAACGAAGCGTGGACGGAAGATTAAATCGTTATCGAAGAACTTATCAACAATACTAAAACAGCTTGAGATATTGGATTAAAAGCGACATATTTTAAAAATATTTACATTATACAGGGTGGCCCAAAAAAGTGTGACAGCATAAAGTTATATTTTTTTAAATTTTACTTTTATTAGTTTCATTTATTTAATTTTATTTTTTATTCTTAATTGAGTTGCCATGATTTTTTTTGTTTAGATTGTCACTATGACAGCCAAATAAAATTATTTCATTTGTTCAATCGTCGAAATTAAGTACTAACTTAAACAAAATGTCGAATTTTGCAAATTTTGCAACTTTAGAAATGGTAAATACGATTTTCATACTGGGTGAATGTGCAAGAAATTGCATCCTCGCGAGCCGAGTATATGCTGAAAGATATCCAGATATTGAGAGAAAGCTGGGACCAGAAACCTTCGAGAAGTTGTTGCAAATGAACTTATGCATAACAAATGTAAACCATTAAAAAGTTACCGCTAGATTTTAAGAAAAAGTAGCAAAAATGTAGGATTTTAAAATTTATATCGAAATAACTAAAATACGGTAAACTCTAAGAGTAAAAGGAAGCTATTTTGAACATTTACTTTAGTTTAAAATTATTAGTCTAGTCGCCTATAACAAAATTTCCCAATAAAAACTCTATTTAAGCAACATAATTTATGATATTTATAATTATTTCGAAAACGGCTGGATATAGCTTATATGCTTGTATTACAAAAAAAATTGTCTATGAATTCTACGTCAAATAGCCAAATAATATACAGGGTGTTCCATTTGAAAAACTTGGAAAAAATTATTTTAAAATGTGCGGTTTTTGAAGGCTTATTATGAACACCCTGTATAAAATGAATAAAAGCAATTACATTCATTGTATCTCTAGACCTCTTGTCATAAATTTCACTCAATATTGAGGTTAAAAAAATAGTTCTGGATTGTTTTTTTGATCTTTTTATTCAGGACAGCAAAACTTTTTTTTTGTTTTTAATTTATTTCTCCGAAACTACAAAACCAAATTAAATAAAATTTGAAGCAATGGGTGTCCCATTTAAAAAAATATAACTTTATGCTGTCACACTTTTTTGGGCCACCCTGTATAATGTAAAATATTTTTAAAACATGCCGCTTTTAATCCAATACCTCAAGATGTTTTAGTATTATTGATAAGTTCTTCGATAACGATTTAATTTTCCGTCCACGCTTCGTTTGCGGACCCTGTATTTATCAAATAAATTAAACATGGGTTTATAATAAAAATGTATTAAGTAGTTGGAAACCTTCTAAAACTTTTCAATGATACGAGTTGCTTTAGATATTAGCATGTTGCACGCATATTTAAACACATTTTATCCAACTTGTGTTCTAATCAAAATTATGAGAGATTCCAACTATATTTATACTACGGAAAATAACTAATTGATTTCCCGGCCTTTAAAATTAAATGACCAAATACCTATTTTATTTTTAAAAGTAGGTTTTTGGATTGCAGCATACTGATTAGAATACCAGTTGGGTAAAACGAATTTAAATATGCAAGGAACACGTTAATATCTCAACCAACTCGCATCATTGAAAAGTTTTAATAGGTTCTCAACTACTTAATACATTTTTATTATAAACCCATATTTAAGTTATTTGATAAATATACTAAAACTTGCTTAAACAAAAAATCCACCAGACGCATACCGCTTATGGAATAATAGAGTTTAAGGAAAAACAATAAAAATTAAGATACACAACTCAACATCGTATTTGGAATAAGTTTTTAATATTCAACAACATTTTCATATAACATTCTGCTGTAATATTAATAATTAAGTGGCTTCCGGGGTACCTCTAAACGAGTTTTCTCCCCAAGCGTTTATCTCTGTTTTCAGGAAAAAAATGTTCAAGGAAAAAAAAATTTCTGATGCAATTAAAATTGGAGGAAAGTGTACATTTTCGGGTTTCGGAAGATTTTTAGATATAATTTTATTTACTGTTCCATGTAGAAAGAAATTATGGACGTTCCTCCAATTATTAATAAAATTTAGACATATTTTAAAAAATAATGCGGCGTTTTCATAAAAGAAACTCCATTTTCCAGTGCTAGAAATTAAAGTCTAGACCCCGATCACGTTCGGTCTCTTCCTTCCGATTATCGTTGTTCGCTTTTCTTCGGTCGGTCGGTCGGCGTAACGATTGCGGGCGGACGCTCGACGTTTTGTTCTAATGTCAAGGGAAGTGGCCTCGTGCCTACGCAGCGCGAAGTGAACAGGCGCCTAATCATCGGATAATTCGACTGACTCCGGCATCCTCTTAAGGTACTTACTTCTAAGGCAATTTCGAAAAAGTGGCATTGCTACCTTACTATTAGCCGCAGGTGAAATATCAAATATGCGTTTACAGTTTTGAGGCATGTACCAATCTTTATAAACAAACAATTTTCTGAGAAATCGGTAATAAAAAAAAATCCCATATGTTTCATACTTTTTTGGACACACCGTGTTTGTTCTATGCTTGTTTATGCCCTGCTGGTAAAGCAATTCATGTTTTTTAATCCACTTATTTTTAAAAGAATTTGAAATTCCTTAATTTCTTTAGAATTTTATTTGCGATACTGATAATACTTTTTTTTATTAAACGTATGGTGGCTAACAACGCCCCATAGACTTTTTCCCTAAATGTCGCACCTTAAGAAGTCCAATTGTAAGACACTGATTTATGGTTTAAAAGTGCTTTAATATGTTCAATAAAAAGATGTTGGGTTTAAAGTTACCTTAAAATAAACTAGAAGTTCTTAAAGATCACTTATTCTTATGCAAAGAATTTAATACACTCTTAAATTAAAATAAAAAACTATTTGCTCTTAATGCCCTATTGATCTTATACTGGTTTTATAATACTCGTGACATGGGCTATTTTAAAACTAATTTGCTTTTTTAAACGATTAATTAGCAAGTTGGTTTTAAAACAATCAATTTTGGGACAAATAGATTTAATGCAGTTTTATGAAGTACCCTTTATGTACTCATTAAAACTCATTAAGAAAACTATTTCATCTCAATTCAATATGCTCAATAAAATTCCACATTAAATTCCAAAATATAATTTTTACTTTTTAAAGAGTACATTAAGAAAATTTTAAAACTCAAAGGTTTTAATTTAGTCAAATTGGTTGAAAGAAATGCCGCCAAAACAGGTACAGTACGTTTCACGAAAAATGGATACGACTTAATGATTTCCTGGGTCGGTCACATTGTGTGGACAAGAGCTTGGCAATAAACAAGTGAAGTATGAAGGGACGGACCAAGGAAAACAAGTAATGATATGATTATATTAATGTAATCAAATGAAATAACTTATTTTAAAAATATTACTAGTCATATTTATTTACATTTATAATGTCATTCTACAGATAGTTCTGTTTCGCTATCGCTATCCTCATCAAAATTAATTATAATTGGATTAATTATACGATCCAGACAATATACGAATTTTCTACAGTTATTACGTGACGGACTGAATTTTTCCAACTACCTGGGGGAATATCATTAAAGCATTTTCGTATTAATTCTACAACACTAGAACTTAAAGTCGGAGAAATATTTTCAGACCTAACCAGTGATTTTAACTGGTGCCACATATACTCTATGGGGTTAAAAATGCAATAATAGGGTGGGAACCGTAGCACTGTATGTCCAATTTCTTCTTCCAATGTGTCACAAACATATACTTTTTTTATACAAAATGTCATTAAAACTTCTAAAAGATCACTTTTTTTATAACTTTCTTCAAAATATATATCATTCGCCGCCATGTAGTTCGGAATCTCCAATTTTGTATTATTTGAGCTTGGAGCTTTATGTAATTGGCGACTGTGATAGCTCGCATTGTCCATTACTATCACGCTATTCTGAGGAATGTTTGGTAAAAGACAATTCTTGAACCATTCCTCAAAAACTAACAAATTTTACCACAAAAAGATATTTAAATATAAATTAAGCAACATAACCTACGTGATGTGCCTATATTTAATTAAAATTATTACAATCCGGTCCTTTCCACATAATAATAATAAACGGTCATAAATAATGGGATGGCCTAGGTACTTTTACGGCAGTCATTAAGTTATATCCATTTTTCTTGAAACAATCTTTAGAATTTGTAAGGTTAAGATTTAATTCGCGCGCCAGAATACTTTAAATTATTAATAAGGGCACGAGCTTGAACATATTAAAGCAACTTCGGTTTTATAATGAAGAGTAAATAGACGTCTGCGAGAGTAGTGGTACTTAAAGTGGTAAATAAAACGTATTTTAAGTCTTGTAAGAATTAAAATGTTCTATAAACTTGCAATCAGTTGTAATCTAGATCGCGTCATGTTTTATAAACTCAGCCATGATGGACATTTTTAATAGCGGAAAAATATATTATTATTGAAATATATGTGCATTATATCCTCTTAAATAACTATACAATGGTGTGTCCAAACATGTAATTAAAAAACGCATTAGATGTTTAGATGTAAAATTATATTTTACGATATTTTTTAAATAATTAAAAAATTATTAAATTGTTAACCCTCGAATTATGTAAAAGCTTTTTTATTATATTTTATCAGAAAAGTACCATCCGTTGGTAAATTCCTTACGAGAATAGTTTGCATTTGAACATTATTTATGATTGCTTCATATTAATTTATATTTCACACAAAAGTTGTCCGACTATAGTAAATACCATATAACTCTTTCAGGATTATCTATTTAAAAAATGAAAAGTCTATGCTTGTCAGATGGTATTAATATCAAATACTAATATGGAAAATTATTATTTCCCAGACCACCCGATGATCCTTATTCAATAAGGGCGTATTTAGTCTACACAGTAGCACTTTAAAATACTATTTCAGATTGAATGGTACTACCAAGAAAAGGAAGCCCTCTCCATTGGTAGGATGCAACCACCTGCAGACCGGTTTCGAACTTAGTTGTTCTCGTCAGTCCAGGGTAGGTGTACATACCCATCATCAGAGAGGACTTTAACTTGACGCCGTACCGGTCTGCAGGTGGTTGCATCCTACCAATGGAGAGGGCTTCCTTTTCTTGGTAGTACCATTCAATCTGAAATAGTTTTTTAAAGTACTACTGTGTAGACAAAAATCCCCCCCTATTGTATAAGGATCATCGGGGTGGTCTGGGAATTAATAATTTTCCATATTGGTGTTTCAGGATTAATTATAATGATTTCCAAGGTAATTTATTATGCTGCAAGTATATTTTAAATGCAATGATTAATACGTAAATTTAAAGTTGCCTTAAAGAAATCTTTAAGAATATAAAATTTAAAATAAATGGTTTTAATGTAGTTTTAAAATTTAGTCTTGTATAGTTTTGAAGCGGCCTTGGAGATCGCAATAAGAGCATTAGTGTTACTTGGGAGGTGAGAGTAATTGCCCTATTAATAGCCAGAATTGCGTCCCCTTCTTTGTCTTAATTGAATTTGGCTTGGCATGCTCTGAATAATGTTCACAATAAGGTAATTCAAGGAATATTATTCTACTTTATCTGTATACGAATACATACAAGATAATCGACGTTAATTTCTACGTATATACGGATATCACCAAAGACAATTAGCGCAATGTAATAATTTCCTATTGTGTAGCATCGTCTACACCCTCAACACAAATTGGTTCGCTCTAAAGCTTTGGTTTTTATTAAATTTTGGATACGAAATATTTCGGTGGATTGGAACGGACAAGTTCGTCTGTTCATTTTAACTTTCGTATTAAAATTCGTGCATGTGTGATTTTTACTGTAGTATAAGTTGTAAAATTTGGTAGTGGGTGATCAAGTATGATATCCCCCCAATTTAGGTTGTTTATTTTTCATACTTGAGAAAAAATAAAACAAGTGGTATAGGTACAAGGTTATTAAAGTAGTATTTGTATAGATCATTTTAAGGTCTGTTGATTTGCAGGGGGGGGGGGGGCAATATTATTTTTAATTGTGACATCCTATATATTAACTCATAGTCCACCGCTAGGCATTTCTTATTGCTATCAAGGCTTTTAGTTACTATTTTAGTAAATTCATAGGCTGCATCAGAAGTACTTACTAGGGGTTTAATTAATTCTGATGCAGTCTATGAATTTACTAAAATAGTAACTAAAAGCCTTGATAGCAATAAGAAATGCCCCGCGGTGTTTTTGGATTTAGCTTGGAAAAGCTTTCGACACGGTGCCACACGATTCGCTTCTAACAATATTAAGTACTTATGGTGTAAGGGGCATTGCTCTGGATGTCTTTGAAAACTATTTAAGAAACAGAAAACAAATTTTAAAAATTAACGAGACATACAGCGAACCGCTCAATGTTAAAATAGGAGTTCCTCAGGGTACCGTGTTAGGACCGATACTTTTTATCGCGTATATAAACTCTTTAACAAATATGAAGATAGAAAACTGCTCTTTAATTTCCTATGCAGACGATACGGTGGCTATCTTTATGGGAGACACGTGGTCTCAAGTTAGATAATCGACAGAAATTGGCTTATCTCAAATAAAGAACTGGTTGGATTCCTCTAAGCTTACTTTAAACGTAGATAAAACGCATTATATAGCATTCTCAATTACAGCCTCAAACCGACCAAACTTTGATCATATTTAATCAAACGATCTTCAAATAAAGGAGGTACCATTCACGAAATATTTGGGTATAACTGTTGACAAAAACCTAAAATGGGATCAGCACGTTCTAAAGTTAACGGCCAACATCAGAACTATAATTCATAAGTTCTATATACTAAGAGACATTTTCGATAGGGAAATGCTAGTTAATATTTATAAAACATTAGTCGAGTCCTTAATAAGATATGGAATAATTGTCTGGGGTGGTATTTATCAAAATTCCCTGAATCAACTATGTGTAGTCCAAAATTATATTTTGAAAGTTATTTTTAAGGAAAAAAAGAGATATCCGACGCAATTACTCTACACCGAAAACATTTTTAATGTTCGTTCTTTGTATATATTGAATGCCTGTATCTATGTTCATAAGACAACTAAGTTAAGAAACTATATAAATCACTCATACGCAACCAGAAGTAGAAATAACAAGCACCTACAAGTACCAACTAGAAATAAGAATATTAGTTATAGGTTTATAGATTATCTTGCTCCAAAATTCTACAATATTATTTCGACAGAAATTCCACAAATATCAAAAAGTTTAGTAAAAAGTGCCGTAATTTTATTTTCACAAATTTATATAAATTCTCATTTTTTATTAACATAAATTAACAAAATAGATAGTAAATTAAACTGTTAGGTTAATTGTTAGATAGAATTAGTTTTTAATTTAAGTTTAAATTTTTCTTTTTTTGAATAGTATATATATATTTTTACAACTACATAAATTAATGACAAAAATTTGAATTACATTATTGTATCAATTTGAGGAAGAATCAGGAACGTGCACAAACATGTATTTATTTACCTAGGTGCACAATTATAAAAGGAATTAACTATAAATATAGAAAATACCAACAACAAATATCATGAGATTTTGTAAAAAAAAGAAAACGGTTGAATTGGGTTTGTTCGATTAAAATTGAGGTAGAAATAATAATAATAATAATAATATATTACTTATATTATTATTATTATTATATATAATAATAATAATATATTACTTATATTATTATTATTATTATTATTTCTACCTCAAATTCTGAATTTAATCGAACAAACCCAAATTCAACCGTTTTCGATTAGCATGACCCAATATTCCAAACATCTAAAAACGCAGTAATGGAAGAAAATGGTGATTGCTATGGAAAACAAAGAACCAATAATAATCCGTGTCATTTAATAATTAAACCCTTTAAGCGGAATAATTTTTATACAGGGTGTTATGGAAATGACGTATTATATTTAAATCGGCAATTCCTGAGATGAAAACAAATTGAAGAAAAATATCCAAAAATGGCACTTTAATTTAATATGCCCTGTACATGACCTTATGTCAAACCAAAAATTACCACGTGGTGCCCCTGACAGGAAGGTAAACAAAGCAACATATGGCGAAAAAGTCACTGAATCTTGAACAGTGTTGTCATATATTCCGCCGCGGAGTTTATACATGGTCAGGTATGTTCTCATTTGTTCAATTCTAACGACACCCGTCAGATCTGGACAACTTAAAAGTTTATAAATGCCACTAACCCTTTAGAAAAAATAAGCAATTTAATTTAGCTTTTCGGACTTATTTAAAACCAACTTAATTTATAAAAAAAACACCAAGTACCTAGGTAACCCGAGCAAAAATAAACCGGCACAATAATCTCACAAAATCGCGTCTCATGAACACATCTAAGTACCATTCAATCTGAATTAGTATCTTAAAGTGCTACTGTGTAGACAAAAATACGCCCTTATTGTCTGAGTGGTCTGGGAAATAATGTATTTAACATCTAAAAATTTTAAAAATAAATAACACGTTGGTTCCGTCGATCGATATTGAACTGCTGGACTGGTGCACTGCCGTCACGAAAAGAACAAATAACTTAATAATTTAAACTCGGGTCTAAGTATTAATACACAATTTAACACACAAATCTGCTTGAAACTTGGTAAAAACAGTAGGAAGCCGGTCCGCTTCTTTAAACAGCTGATTTTGGAAATTGAGCGGGTTGCGTATTTTTTCGCGATGGCAGCAGCTGGGGTTAATATTTAACAGCGTTGCCACTTTCAATGTTTTATAAGGTTATATTCATAAATTGCAGAATTTCCTTCTGTAATCCTTTTCTGTAGTCTCGGAAATGGCAACCGCGCTAGCTGGACGAGAGTATTTATTTTGAAGGGGTTGTCCTGTCTATCAACATAATTAGTTCATCATTCTTCTTCAGTGAAGGATTAATAAGTTTGATTAGCCCATTAGGAATTAGCGTTTTTATTATTTCTGGATTTCTATTCATTCTAATAATTTGTATCCTATTGTGCTGTTGTTTTATGTGTACGGTAGGTTATTGTAAAGGGTAATTATGCGTTAGTATTTATTGCTTTTGTGTAATCTAATAATAAGTGCATATCTTCAAAAAAACTAATTTGAAACTCGTGGGTGTCTGTGTGTTTCTTTAAGTGATTTAGTGCAAATGTTCCGAGAGATTGGAAATAAGAGGCCAAATGGGGTTTAGTGTATAAGCATAAAGCTTTTCCCATAGAAACAAAAACAAAAACCTGAAGATGTCTGTGCTCTGGATTACTTGCTAGTGTACTGGCACCTGGATTCACTTCTATTTGGATACTAGGTGAACTAAATATTATTTTTATATGGCGCTTCGTTTGTAAATTTGAGCGCCATCTTAAAAAGATGTATCACAACATACCCATTCCCGTTTGAAAAAAGAAGGGCAGTAGCCGCCCCCGCTAGGGGGTTGAGGTTACAGGGATGAAATTAATAGTGAAACGTGTCCCCCTGAAAACACAAGTTTACGGGTCCGAGGTATTTTTTAATTTTCACTTACACAGCCGTAAACCTTGTAGACTGTTTTCGATGGGCCACCCTGTATATAATTTAGTCACGTGAATAAATTCGGATTATCAAGTAAAATGCGGATTACAGAGTATCTCAGGGGAGCGCAAAGTCGATTTGGATTATAAAAGCATTCGGATAATCGCTACTAAAAGAATTCAATTTCAGGTAATGTTTTTTAATTCTTAATAGTAATTATTATTAGTTATTTGACTTCCTTTAGAGCTTATCTACAAACCTGTTAACAAATGGGAAACATTTTTATTCTTGAAGATTAGTGTATTATTTCATAAAATGTTATTGTTGCACGGAAAAAATACTATAGTAAAATTATTATAATAAAGATTTTATTGTACGATTTTCTATAAAATATTAGATTAATTACATTTTTCATTAGTAATCCGTACCAGAATAATATTGTAGATAAACATAATTTATAAAAAAGTATAATTAGTATTTCTAATAATTTTAGTACAATCAAATAAATATAAAAATATATTTTAAGTTTTACAACGAATATAAGTGAAAATAATTTATTTATAATAATTCCACTAGTTAAATATTTTAAAATGTATGTATGTTACATTTTACTGACGAATATTATTGTATTTTTTATTGTAAAAATAACCAGATTTAAATGAAGTGTAAATTTTTTTTACAATAATTAAACAACGAATCGCTGGGCTTTCAATCTTCGTAACAAATAATGGGTGGAGAACTTATATAGAGAACGTATCATCGATCGAAGAAGTGAAACGCTGCAACGCGATGTTACCACTTGGATGGGAGATCGCATGTGTACAAATTTTTACAAATGATTTAAACAAATTTAACAAAAGATGTTAGTAAATTTAAAAAAGAGTTTATATATTATAATTAATTTATATATTTTTATTGTTATTGATTTTAATACACATCCTTAAAAATTCGAAGGTAGAGTTCGTTTCACGAAATTTGGATACGACTTAATGATTTCCTGGGTCGGTCCCATTGTGTCGACAAGAGCTTGGCAATAAACAAGTGAAGTATGAAGGGACGGACTAAGGAAAACAAGTAATGATATGATTATATTAATGTAATCAAATAAAATAACATTTTTTTTAAATATTACTAGTCGATATTTATTTACATTTATAATGTCATTCTATAGATAGTTCTGTCTCTCTCTCTCCAAAGGCTAGTGCGGCTACAACTTATTTGGGTTTCATCATTGGTGAGCCGTTGCTTCAGAGAATCTAATGTAGGTACGCGTTGCTCTTCGTACATGGTGTAGATTTTTCGCCTTATCCAGTCCTTGTCGCTTTCGTCGGGAATTTCAAAATCTTGATCCATTTTTGATTTTGACACATTAAGCATTTTAATGATGTCGCAGGTAAAAATAAAAAATTAGTAAATCAAATTAAATTTAAAAAAAATATTTATTATTTAAAACGAACTTGTATGACATAAACATTTGTATGCACCACGGATACTACTAGATATATACCCT
This sequence comes from Barypeithes pellucidus, assembly GCA_963991005.1. Classification (NCBI taxonomy): domain Eukaryota; kingdom Metazoa; phylum Arthropoda; class Insecta; order Coleoptera; family Curculionidae; genus Barypeithes; species Barypeithes pellucidus. Next base: position 40,410,993 of record OZ022563.1, on the reverse strand, counting down.
CGGGCCAGAGGCCCTCGGCTTTGTAAGACTGTCGCCCTCAGGAGATAATCATCTACTTAGTACCCTTGATACATCGATACATGCATCGAATAACATTGTAAGCGACAAATCGTGTTGTTACAGGAAGCACATAACAGATTTGGGTATATGTTTAATTGTAATATATATTTACCATTCCGGTTTTTATAAAGTTTATATTTACAGAAGTAACAGAGTTTACAATTACTTCCTGTTTAAGAAGCCAGTTTTGTTCTAAGTTATGTTTTAACTAATAATCTTGTCGCTTACCATTTTCAAAAAATGTAATTTTTATTAGCAGTAACATTGTAACCTCATTTACCATTATTTTGGGAAAAATATGTTTGAGAAGAATATAGTAAGGTATTTTACGATTTTTGAAATCATTAACTTGTGCATAAGAAACATTGTTAAATATTTGGTTAAATATAATACAATAAAACAATAAAATATATTTTAATGATTTTGAAATATAAAAACCACTAACTAAACGTCAAAACAAACAGTATAACACATACCAAAAATACATAAAATAACTGATCATACAATGTTTTTTGTTTTCCGCCAATAATATTGTAGATATCATAAACCTAAAGAAATACATGATATACATTGTACATTACCATTAGAATATTGTGTTATATATTTTAGTGTTATGATCACTCGAGCGAAAAACCGCTTGATCACTCGACTATTGAAATAACCGACATCGCTCGATTATTAAAAAAACCGCTCGAATTATCTATTCAGGCGAAAACCGTCGCCCGTAACTTATTATCTTTCACTCGATACCCGCGATTCGCTTGCTGCCGAAGGAATTGTACCGATGTAGCGTGAACAAACCCGAATTAAAAAACTCGTATATTCGAACAGTTTCTCGCTCGATAGGAAATACTCTAGTTATAAATTCAGGCGAAAAACCGAAAAATATCAACTGTTTAATGACCTTCGTTTCACACGCCGCGCGATCCGAAAGCTGGCTAGCCTGCGGCGTAGTTTAGGTCTCCGATTGTAAATATTAAAAAATTAAGGGATATAATTTGAAAATTTTTATTTACTATAAACTCGAGAAAACTTCTCAAAAATAACATAATAATAGAAATTCTTAATGAAAAATTACACAACGAACAAAATTGTTAACAACATACATAGAAAAATTCGTTGGTTATGTTATAGTAAACATTTTTAAATCGAAACAACTTTTTATTATTAAACTCAAGAAAACTTCTTAAAAATAACATACATTATAGAAAATGTTAATTGAAAATAAGAAAACGAGCAAAATAGTAAACAAAACAACAGGAATTTTTTGATAACCAAAAGTAAACATTCTTAAATTTAAACAGGAACTTTTAGGTAACTATAACCATGAATTTAAAAAAATAATGAACTACTTTCTTATTTTGCCAGTCGCGTAACTAAACCTAAATTTTTGAAGGGCACACAGTGGGCACCTGATAATTTAAAGTGGAAGAATTTTACGACCATTTTAAATATCTATTTATTTTATGCTCGTAGCTTGAGAAAGATGTGAAGAAAAATAACTTTTGGTAATACTTTTTATTTTAAAAAACACAAGAATAAACCCGAGCAATAAATACATATTTGGGTGATTTTTTGCAGTTTTTTTGTTTGGTATCGAGACACGTGGTAAAAATTCATTATTCACAAATAAATAAATTTCTGGAATTTTTTTGGTGACACTGTTTTTTAGCTAAACCTGTGCCCACCCGTAGTTACGTGCCTGCTAAATACCCTACCTGATCACATGTAAAGGGCTAGGCAGCCCGTCAAGCAGTCGGTGACGTCATCGCTTGGTAAAATTGGAATTTCAGGCGATTCACTCGAGCGATTAACTCGATTATTAAAATCGCTCGAGAATCAAGTACTCGATTATTAAAATCATCGGTTTTTCCCAACACTAATAAGCATTCCGTTTCTACCCTTAAACCCCCAAAATAAGGGATTTAAAAAAAAATTAATCCCTAAAAAGTATACTTGTTGATAAATGAAATTTAATTTTTTTTAAAAATATTTTACGACTCAATTTTCCCAATCTTAAAGTGCATAAAATAGTATATAAAGTTAAACCACGTGACTAAAGTGTCTTTTTGGTGCCTAGGTTTATAATGCACTATTAAAAGCCCGGGAAAATCATTCGACGTCAATTAATTCTCTGAAAATCGGCGCCAAATAATTACATTATTTTGTACAGTACAATATACAGTATGTTTGTATTAGGGGCTATCGAAGCATGGGATTTATTAATAAAATATATTTTAAAATAAATACTTAAAAAACAAGTTAATTTTTAATGAACTTTTTATATAATTTATCCCGGGATTTGACGGTTTAATCCCGGGATTTTCGAGATTGATTTTTCCTCGAGATCCCGGAATTTCGGTATCTTTTGACATCCCTAGTACCTGCCTATTTATTTTCTTTTGTTAACAAAAACCAAAAATACATATACATATTATTGTGGTTTTAAAAATTTGTTTACTTAAACACAAAACTTAAATAAAATCAATTTTAATTCCTAAGTTGGTCCCTGGGGGAAAAGGGGTGCTACCCATGGGCGTCGTTTATAAGGGGCAAGAGGGGGCAGTTGCCCCCCTGGAATTTGATAACTTAATAACACATCAAAAAACTTTTAGTTCGTTCGCGGAAAAGGTAGGTAGCAGAGCTGTGAGTAACTCAATAAAAAAGATACTTTTAGTATCTAGTTACTTAAAGTAACTAGATACTTTGTAACTAAGATACATTTTTAGTTATGCCAAAAGTAACTATAACTGCGTTACTTTTGAAAAGTATCTTGTATCTAGTTACTTTTTAGGAGTAACTATACACTTCAAAAGTAACTAGCTACTTTAAAGGTAACTAAGATACTTCAAAAGTAACTAAGGTACTTTAAAAGTAACTAAGATACGTTAAAACTAACTAATTTGGTGAAAAAATATTGTAAACACATTTACTGTTTTGTTAACGAATAAAGGAATAGGGAGATAAAATGCAAAATATATTACAATGGTATAAAGAGAAATATTTTTTACTATATTACTTTACCATGATACTACATGCAAAATGCCAAAATATGCAGATACAATGAGATGAAAGAGGCATTAAAAAAAAAAATAACAAATTTTGGGTTGAAATATTGAAATGTATTATGAACCCGAACAAACCTGACTATATAAAAAAGTGAAATTGGTCAAAATGTCACTTACAATGTTATTTGATGCATGCATCGACATAAATAACTATTATGTTGGTTTGACACAATTTCGAAGTCGAGACGCCAGTAGCGGAAAACTTCTTCGGATTTATCTTTTCCACGGTATAAGTAACGCGTTTAATAATAAGAGGGCTGTAAATGTCGAAACGTCCAAGCCGTAACTCTCTAAATTGCAGCGGAACATAAAATACATTTTATCTTAAACCAAAATAAGTATAGCATCGCTTAAAATAAATTAATGTTTTTAAGTGGTCTATTTATTATAAAACATTGCATCGCTGGCCAAAACAAAATTTATCTCCCCGAAATATAAACGAAACTGATTCATATGACAGTTACAAATCTACTTGAATTTTGATTTTTGCGTGTCTTTACATTGGCTTCTATTTTTAAAATGGGTGGAGCTATAATTAAATACGCTCGGTGTTCTATGTAATATTTTTAACTGAAACTTGTTATAAGTACCATACACTAGAGATGTATGACTATCGATACTAGTAAGGATTCGGATATATCGGCAGAATTTTAAAATGTATTGATGAGCACTATATCGATAGTAAAAACCAGAAAAATAATCTAAAGAGGAAGCGAAGAAAAAATAAATATCCCCTCTTATTTTCGTCAATAACAAATTAAAAATAAACATTACACAGAGGAACATAAAGTAATAAAATATTCAAAACCAAACACGCAAATAAACCTTATTATTTTCAACAAATTATAAAAAGGAACCAAACTTCAATATATCGATATAACTAATAACAATAAAAATAATAACCGTTTATTCATTAGTACACACGCTGAAAAGTTTAGCTGCAATTTATCCCTATTAGGTACCAACGTTACTAGGTGGTGAATTTTTTAGGATTTTTTTATGATCAAACACAAGCACTAAGAAAAATCCTTCGCCGCTGTGGGCGGAATTAAGGGGGCAAGGTCAGCCGAGCATTTTCCATGAAAATATCTGTAAAAGAGATTCAAATCCCCAACCTGTCTTCGATGTTCTAGGCTGTCGAGGTTCTACGTCAGTTCGTGGTCTTCGATCAGACGAATGGCCCTCCTTTCGATGGAAACCAGTAGCCGTAGAGTATGTTTAGGTGCAGAGCTCCAGACATGAGAGCAGTACTTTAGTGATTGTCGAATCTGGGCTTTGTATAGGGTCAAAAGTTGTTGAGGTGTGTACAACTTTTTAGTTCGGAAGAGTACACCAAGTTTCTGAGAAACTATCTTGGCGATTGCCACAACTTGGTTATGCCAAGACATATTTCGTCCCAGATTGACGTCCAGTAAATTAATAGATGAAGCCAGTGGCATTGCGTGTCCTGCTATGACTATATCCGGTTCTGTAATGTTAACCTTTTTAGAGAAAACTGCTGCCTGGGTTTTTTTAGCATCAAATTCGACATAGTTACTGTCACCCCAAGCCAAAATTTCTTCCAGGTCGTTGTTAAGGCGTAATACTTCATGCTGTCTGAGAAGATGTGCGTCGGCAGCCGATGTTTGTGCATTCAAATAGAAAGATAAGATAAGTGTGCTATCGTCAGCAAAGTTAAATATCGGAATTTTAGTTTTCACTAGAAGGTCGTTAATGTAGAGTAAGAAGAGAGTGGGAGACAATATGGACCCTTGAGGAACACCGTCATTGATGGTGAAGGTGTCTGAGAGAAATCCATCAACCGCCACTTGCAGAGAGCGGTCCTTAAGGAAGCTAGTCAACCATGCACAATCGAATCGAGGATATTAATTACTATCGATATTTCGTAAATTACTATCGATATCGACATTTCGATAGCGACTAAACTATTAAATATAGAATGAAAAAGTTCCATAAAAAAGTTAGAGGGGTACTAAAATGCATAACCCAAAAATTTTTACTCAGCATGAGACTTATTTTTTTTTCAAATAGGGCCTGGCATATTCTTGCAGAATTTGATTTAGTAGAACAATTTACAGCCATATTTAATTTTTTGAACTGAAATGCAGCGTTGTCAAGTAATTCGTTTTTTTTCCTGAAATTTTATTAATTTTTAATGGTACATTTTAAAACCCTGTTGATACAACCTGAACACATACAATTTACATTGTGGCTTACATCGATCTATGCTACTATTTCTGAAATCTCTTTTACAAAGCGTTCGTTAGAACTTGGGCAACTCAGCGATTTCAAATATGCTTTAATTTAGTTTTTTTAAAATGGACACCCTATATATTTTTAGGCATATGGATATATCTTACGAATACCTTCCTTTTTTGTTAAATATGTCCTATACCTAATTCTTATCATTCCTGAAATATTTTAAGATTTGTCTAAACTCAGGTGGAATTAAATTAGTTTTGGCTTGAGCTTAAAACATGAATCATGATAACCAGTTCCTCTTTTGAAAAATTCATATTTTTCTATCCCGATAAAGTTAACTGAAGGAATTCAACTCTAAGAAGTAATAAAGCACAAAACTTTAGAAGACTAATTTAATAATGACAGCTGCGTTAAAGAAAATGAAATATTCTTTGTTCAATGCAATCTTGACTAAATCATGCAATCAGAACTTTTACCTGAGTTTAGATACCTAAATCTTAAAGTATTTTAAAAATTATAAGATTTAAGTATAGGGCATATTTAACAAAAAAGGAAGGTATTCGGAAGATACAGTTGTATTCATTGAAAATGGGGACACTAAATTTGTTATAATGTAAATCGGTCTTCATTGATTTTGACTTCCTCAAAAGTTTATGGTTGACAACGCAGAATTCGCAAAATGCCTCGCCATTTAACAGAACTTGAAAAAGTTCAAATAGTAGCCAGAATTGAAGATGGGTGGTCAATACGTGCACTATCAAATTTATACGGAAAAGGCAAGAACACAATTTTAACAGTTAAGCAACTTTGGGGACAAGAAGTCCTTGAAAAAGAAAAACTGGTACTGGCCAGCCCGCATTTATTACTTTATTAAATGCCACTTATGGGTTGTCAATATTTTTGGGTTATACATTTTAGTAGACCCTTTAAACTTTGTATGGAACTTTTATTTCTATATTTAATAATTTAGGCGCTATCGAAGATACTGACACACCCTGTAAAAACGTCGATAATATCGATAGTTTCACATCTCTACCGCAAACCGTAACTAACGCGTTTCGGGTTACTTCACCGACTTCAATCTGGAAAACAAATCCGAGCAAATCCTGAGCAGTCTCATGCACTACTTCAAATTTGCAAACAAATCCATAGGATAGACAAGAAACACCAGTCGTCAGCGATGTTGTCAATTTTATCCGTTAAAAAAATGTACATATATGCTTAAGGGAAGTCTGTAGTTGAGATACAAGGAAAAACTACTATATTAAAATTATTATAGTAAATATTTTATTTGTAAAATTTGTTATAAAATTTAATATTATTTAAATTTTTTATTAATAATCCGTACCAAAATAATATTGTAAACATAATTTACAAAAAATTATAGTAAGGATTTGTAATAAATTTAGTAAAATCACGTAAATACTAAAATATATGTAATTGTTACAATTTTCATTATTAATCCTTACCAAAATAATATTGTAAACATAATTTACAAAAAACTATAGTAAAGATTTGTAATAAATTTAGTAAAATCACGTAAACACTAAAATATATATAATTGTTACAATTTTCATTATTAATCCGTACCAAAATAATATTGTAAACATAATTTACAAAAAACTATAGTAAGGATTTGTAACAAATTTAGTAAAATCACATAAATACTAAAATATATGTAATTGTTACAATTTCCATTATTAATCCGTACCAAAATAATATTGTAAACATAATTTACAAAAAACTATAGTAAGGATTTGTAACAAATTTAGTAAAATAACGTAAATACTAAAACATATGTAATTGTTACAATTTTCATTATTAATCCGTACCAAAATAATATTGTAAACATAATTTACAAAAACTATAGTAAAGATTTGTAATAAATTTAGTAAAATCACGTAAATACTAAAACATATGTAATTGTTACAATTTTCATTATTAATCCGTACCAAAATAATATTGTAAACATAATTTACAAAAACTATAGTAAAGATTTGTAATAAATTTATTAAAATCACGTAAATACTAAAACATATGTAATTGTTACAATTTTCATTATTAATCCGTACCAAAATAATATTGTAAACATAATTTACAAAAACTATAGTAAAGATTTGTAATAAATTTAGTAAAATCACGTAAATACTAAAACATATGTAATTGTTACAATTTTCATTATTAATCCGTACCAAAATAATATTGTAAACATAATTTACAAAAACTATAGTAAAGATTTGTAATAAATTTAGTAAAATCACGTAAATACTAAAACATATGTAATTGTTACAATTTTCATTATTAATCCGTACCAAAATAATATTGTAAACATAATTTACAAAAACTATAGTAAAGATTTGTAATAAATTTAGTAAAATCACGTAAATACTAAAACATATGTAATTGTTACAATTTTCATTATTAATCCGTACCAAAATAATATTGTAAACATAATTTACAAAAACTATAGTAAAGATTTGTAATAAATTTAGTAAAATCACGTAAATACTAAAACATATGTAATTGTTACAATTTTCATTATAAATCCGTACCAAAATAATATTGTAAACATAATTTACAAAAACTATAGTAAAGATTTGTAATAAATTTAGTAAAATCACGTAAATACTAAAACATATGTAATTGTTACAATTTTCATTATTAATCCATACCAAAATAATATTGTAAACATAATTTACAAAAACTATAGTAAAGATTTGTAATAAATTTAGTAAAATCACGTAAATACTAAAATATATATAATTGTTACAATTTTCATTATTAATCCGTACCAAAATAATATTGTAAACATAATTTACAAAAAACTATAGTAAAGATTTGTAATAAATTTAGTAAAATCACGTAAATACTAAAATATATATAATTGTTACAATTTTCATTATTAATCCGTACCAAAATAATATTGTAAACATAATTTACAAAAAACTATAATAAGGAGGATTTGTAACAAATTTAGTAAAATCACATAAATACTAAAATATATGTAATTGTTACAATTTTCATTATTAATCCGTACCAAAATAATATTGTAAACATAATTTACAAAAAACTATAGTAAGGATTTGTAATAAATTTAGTAAAATCACGTAAATACAAATATATGTAATTTTTACAATTTTCATTATTAATCCGTACCAAAATAATATTGTAAACATAATTTACAAAAAACTATAGTAAAGATTTGTAATACATTTAGTAAAATCACGTAAATACTAAAATATATGTAATTGTTACAATTTTCATTATTAATCCGTACCAAAATAATATTGTAAACATAATTTACAAAAAACTATAGTAAGGATTTGTAATAACTTTAGTAAAATTACGTAAATACTAAAATATATGTAATTGTTACAATTTTCATTATTAATCCGTACCAAAATAATATTGTAAACATAATTTACAAAAAACTATAGTAAAGATTTGTAATAAATTTAGTAAAATCACGTAAATACTAAAATATATGTAATTTTTACAATTTTCATTATTAATCCGTACCAAAATAATATTGTAAACATAATTTACAAAAAACTATAGTAAAGATTTGTAATAAATTTAGTAAAATCACATAAATACTAAAATATATGTAATTGTTACAATTTTCATTATTAATCCGTACCAAAATAATATTGTAAACATAATTTACAAAAAACTATAGTAAAGATTTGTAATAAATTTAGTAAAATCACGTAAATACTAAAATATATATAATTGTTACAATTTTCATTATTAATCCGTACCAAAATAATATTGTAAACATAATTTACAAAAATCTATAATAAGGAGGATTTGTAACAAATTTAGTAAAATCACATAAATACTAAAATATATGTAATTGTTACAATTTTCATTATTAATCCGTACCAAAATAATATTGTAAACATAATTTACAAAAAACTATAGTAAGGATTTGTAACAAATTTAGTAAAATCACGTAAATACTAAAATATATGTAATTGTTACAATTTTCATTATTAATCCGTACCAAAATAATATTGTAAACATAATTTACAAAAAACTATAGTAAAGATTTGTAATAAATTTAGTAAAATCACATAAATACTAAAATATATGTAATTGTTACAATTTTCATTATTAATCCGTACCAAAATAATATTGTAAACATAATTTACAAAAAACTATAGTAAAGATTTGTAATAAATTTAGTAAAATCACGTAAATACTAAAATATATATAATTGTTACAATTTTCATTATTAATCCGTACCAAAATAATATTGTAAACATAATTTACAAAAAACTATAGTAAGGATTTGTAACAAATTTAGTAAAATCACATAAATACTAAAATATATGTAATTGTTACAATTTTCATTATTAATCCGTACCAAAATAATATTGTAAACATAATTTACAAAAAACAATAGTAAGGATTTGTAATAAATTTAGTAAAATCACGTAAATACTAAAATATATGTAATTTTTACAATTTTCATTATTAATCCGTACCAAAATAATATTGTAAACATAATTTACAAAAAACTATAGTAAAGATTTGTAATAAATTTAGTAAAATCACGTAAATACTAAAATATATATAATTGTTACAATTTTCATTATTAATCCGTACCAAAATAATATTGTAAACATAATTTACAAAAAACTATAGTAAGGATTTGTAACAAATTTAGTAAAATCACGTAAATACTAAAATATATGTAATTGTTACAATTTTCATTATTAATCCGTACCAAAATAATATTGTAAACATAATTTACAAAAAACTATAGTAAGGATTTGTAATAACTTTAGTAAAATTACGTAAATACTAAAATATATGTAATTGTTACAATTTTCATTATTAATTCGTACCAAAATAATATTGTAAACATAATTTACAAAAAACAATAGTAAGGATTTGTAATAAATTTAGTAAAATCACGTAAATACTAAAATATATGTAATTTTTACAATTTTCATTATTAATCCGTACCAAAATAATATTGTAAACATAATTTACAAAAAACAATAGTAAGGATTTGTAATAAATTTAGTAAAATCACGTAAATACTAAAATATATGTAATTTTTACAATTTTCATTATTAATCCGTACCAAAATAATATTGTAAACATAATTTACAAAAAACAATAGTAAGGATTTGTAATAAATTTAGTAAAATCACGTAAATACTAAAATATATGTAATTTTTACAATTTTCATTATTAATCCGTACCAAAATAATATTGTAAACATAATTTACAAAAAACTATAGTAAAGATTTGTAATAAATTTAGTAAAATCACGTAAATACTAAAATATATATAATTGTTACAATTTTCATTATTAATCCGTACCAAAATAATATTGTAAACATAATTTACAAAAAACTATAGTAAGGATTTGTAACAAATTTAGTAAAATCACGTAAACACTAAAATATATGTAATTGTTACAATTTTCATTATTAATCCGTACCAAAATAATATTGTAAACATAATTTACAAAAAACTATAGTAAGGATTTGTAACAAATTTAGTAAAATCACGTAAATACTAAAATATATGTAATTGTTACAATTTTCATTATTAATCCGTACCAAAATAATATTGTAAACATAATTTACAAAAAACTATAGTAAGGATTTGTAATAACTTTAGTAAAATTACGTAAATACTAAAATATATGTAATTGTTACAATTTTCATTATTAATTCGTACCAAAATAATATTGTAGATGCACATAATCTCTAAAAATTAATAGTTAGACTTTCTAGTAAGTTTATTAAAATCAAATAATTACTAAAATATAACTCCAGTAGTTAAATATTTTAAAATGTATGGTACATATTATTATTTAATTATGTAACTTGTAAAAATATTTTTACAAGAATAAAATGCATAAATGAGTTGCAACGGATTCCTAGGATTTCTATTTTAGTAAGGAATAATAGGTGGAAAAGTTAACATTAAACATACCATCGATCGATGAAGTCAAGCGAGGAAAATCGAGGATACAACTTGGGAATATCATGTGTCAAAATTTTTACAAAATATTCTAGTAAATCTTACTAAAGATTTTAGTCAATTTTACAAAAGATTTTAATAAATTTTACAAAAGGTTTTAGTAAATTTTACGAATATTTTTCATATAAATGATTTACTAAATATTTTTGTAATTTTTACTAAAAATTTAGGTAAACACGTTGTTAAAATTTAATAGCAGTTCTTAATGAAAGTTGTTCCAGCCACATATAGAGCCATAAATTATGGTTAGATTTACTATTTTTATAGTAAGCTTTTTTTCATGTATCAACGGCTGAAAAAGAAATATATAATAGGTACGTAATTTACCAATATACAGGGTGTTATGGAAATGACTTATAATATTTAAATGGGTGACTCCTTGGGTGTCCTAGAGAAAATACTTTTTTTAATCGAATATGTAAATACTAAGATAAAAACCCTTTATGGCTACATGCTGTCGCACCGCTTTATCTGTTTTCAGTTAGCAACAATATAGGTCACTAGAGTAAACTACAGTGATGCCAGATCATACCGCGTGTCTTGTCCTTGCTTGGATGAAAGCCGCGAGCGTATCGATATGTTTAACCTTCAGTATCGCTGCTTCAATAGGTTTCGAAACGACGTTGCCAAGGGTTCCGCGTGCTTGATGTATACGAATTTTAAACGTTTTTTTAGTTGTAGCATTACCAAATTTTTTTGCTGTTGTGAAATAATTCATAATAATAAATATGATATGATTTCAAATTTGTGTGATATTATCTACTGTTGGTTCTGTTGCAAAACATACTCTTTGTGTTTTATTTTTTTATGGAATGCAATTATAAAACGGATTATTTTAAAATAAGATCGAAGCTAAGAGAGTATGTATCTTAAAATAATAGTTTTTTTGCCTAAAAAGTTTGGAAAAGAAGTGATAACGCGGGCCAAAGACGTCTTCTTGTCAAAACTGAACACTTGCATTTACAATTATGTGTTGTAATATGACAACACCGCCTACAATGCGCTGACCTCTTTTGAGACTTGCGACTGCCTCAATAAATTATGGATTGCGAACGTCGTCAGTAGCGGCCAAGTAAATTTTCAGATTTCATATAAAGTGTATATTTCGCTTAATATTTCAAAGCGGCATTTATGGTTATTATTCTTCAGTTTATTTTCATCTCAGGATTTTACGGTTTAAATATAATAAGTCATTTCCATAACATCCTGTACATTATAATAAATGATTTTATTGTAAAAAATTACAAAATATATATAGTGCATACAAGAGCAGAGTTCGCTCTCTCCTAGTAAGCCAGCAGAGCCTTTACACCATGTCGTATCATAGGTACATGTGTGCTCAATCTGCATTTAACATCATCAATTCTTCAAATTAAACGATTTTGGCATAGACATTTAGCTACAATTTGTGCTATATTCAAAACAAGATCAAAAATAGTTTTAATTGAAATAAATCAACTTAGTGCATTCTTAATCAATTAAAATTATGACACGTTTCAAAAATTTCGAAACAGAAATATATTATAGCTTTCCATATAAATAAATAGGGAGCGTAGACGTGACTTAAGTAGGAGGAGTTAAAAGCGTACTTAAATCATGGGAAACATGTACTTCTAAAAAATCGAATCGGGGTGATCTAAAACTGCCTGGATTAGATATAATGAAAGGCAAAATGCGACTAGAAGCAACAGCAACACGTTGTTACGTAATACGTGATTAAAGGCATATTTTATCCACAAGAAGAATGTTGAATTATTACACGAGAGCACGAGTGACTACCCAAATCCACGTCCCTTATAAGATTTCGTTCAGAGAGATTTAGGATTTATAATAGTTTTATAAAAACTCTCGATTTGCAAATTTGTTGTAGGTATACGAGTATAATATTACTCTGTAACAATATTCGGACAACCAAAATAGAACCATAATAGAAAGTAGATTCTTTTGAACTATCTGTTAGGACATAAATATAACTTACTTTTAACAACAAAATGATTCTGTAAACCTTTATGCTCTGATGATCTGTACTCCCAACGAAAGCACACACTTGAACCGAACGGTTTTGATATAATGTGGTTTATAATATCAACGCAGAAACGTTAATCTACTGCCTTTACGGTCCTCCCAGCGATACTCAGTACAGAGCCCAATTGTCATCACTAGCTAACACAATCGACTTCTTGGCGACTTTAACGTCCACAATGTCACATGGTTCAAATCCTCAAATACGAATGATGAGGAAGGCCCTGAGGCAGACTCCTTTTCGGTTAGTTCTGGTCTAACTCAACTCGTAGAAAAACCAACGCGAGTTCCAGACCGCGATTTTGCTAATCTTTTAGATCTCCTTTTTGACCTCAAATCTAGACCTATATACGTTCACCGTACAGCATCCGTTAGGATCTGTCGATTACAAACTGATTTCAACTCTAAGCGAGCTACCAATTATACCCGAACAAGCTGCTAAACCTTGTAAGATTTGGCACTACACATCGGCTAAGTGGGAGGACCCGCAGGACCATCTTCGTTTCCGTAGCTGAGCGTATGCTTTTCTTCTGATAATCCATCCGTCTGTTTTGGGGACGTCTCCGACATCGTTCTAACTAGCATGGAATCCTTTCTTCCCTTCTCTAACATTGAGAATCGCACCATCTTTGTTACCGCTCGAAACCAGTGTAAACAAGCAATAGATCAAAGCAGAGAAGCGCATAACGAGAGGATCAAAACCAAACTTCTTGCCAGTACTAACGGATCAGGGTCAGTCAGCCAAAATTTTACCAAACTAACTATTCCATCTCTAACACCTTCCAATGGCACAATATCATCCACAGCCGGAGACAAAGCAAATTTAGTTGCTGAATTAATTTCTTCGCATTCCACTGTCCCGTCAAACAGAATCCTGGCCTTGACTTCAAGAAAGCTTCCGGTCCAGACAAAATTCTGCTGGTATGCGGAGAGTTATTTGAAATCAATTCGACGTTAAAGCTAGGGGACCTACCTGATGATAACCACCAAGAGGTAACCGAATTGCAGGATGATGGCACATGCAAAGACACTCGCAGTTCATATATAAGCCTCGAAGAGTTTTGGTGCAAGAAAGCACTTTCTTATCCGAAGATACGTGAAATTGGTTTCAAATATCTGGCGATCCTTTTCCCAACTTACCTTTGTGAACAAGGATTCTGGGCGTTACTTCAAATAAAAAGTAAGAACAGAAACCGGTTGGACGCAGGCGACGATATGCGCGTAGCTTTAAATAGCAACATCAACCCCATAATTTATCTGCTAATGAAGCAGACGCAGGCTCAGAAGTCTCATTAGAAAACTTTTTAAAACAACAGTTTCTCTTATGTTTTTAGGTCGATTGGTTCCTTAACAAAAGTCAGTCATCAAAATTAGGTTTTTATATTTTTATAATAATATAATAAGTGGTTTCTAACGCAATAGTTATCTAGTATTTACTATAAATTGGACCCCCTTCTGCAATAAGGAACCAACTGACAAAACCAAAAAAGGGAGAAAAACGGTATTAAAAGAACTGTCTTTAAAAAAAATTGGTAGTGAATATAAAAAGCTGCAAGTTGTTTCTTAACTGGTATTTATTATCAAAAACATTAGAATGTAGTTCTTCATCTAAAAAAAATATATTTTTGTCGTATATTCTTAAAGAAAAATCACTCGGTAATTTCTTTGAAAAAAGCAATTTATTGAAAAAGAGAAACGCATAACTGAAACACAATGAAAAGCACGATATAAAAACACAACAAATGTGTTATTAGTCTTCTATTAAATTGGGTCTTCAAAATCAATCAATCAATATCGCCCTTGAACCCCTCAGTATCTTCCTCTAGGGTTTCATCGCCCATAAGGTTAGTATAAAAATGTTGATCCGCAGCGGGAATCAGGTCCATGTAAGATTTTATATCGTTCAGCTTAAGTGTTGGTATTGCTTTACTTTGAGGCACTCTTCTAAGCTATTACAAAATACTACGCTTAAAGTTGGTATCCTTCCCTTTCCTTTTTTAATGTTTATCCAGTTTATGTCGCTCTCGAAATTTATTTTTATAAAAATGCTGTAAGGTTTATTCTTGACAATTTTAATTTTTTTCATATGTAACCAGTTAATATTTTCATCTAAAACGTCATTTTTCTACTTGTACTTTTTTTTTAATACTCTAAAATAAACAAAATTGACTAAATATCTAAATCAACCACATTTAAAAACAGATTTAGCAAAAAGGATTCAAATTACATTTTAGCAAAAAAGATCCAAATTACTTTATTTTATAAAATTGGGTTTGCCATATTGTTTCATAAATCAATATTTAAAAAATTAAGTTTATTGTTAACATCTTGACAGGTCTACAATTTAAAAAATAGGTTAACCCGACTGCTTGTTGGTTCCGTCTTGCATAACGCGCACTGCCCAGTACTTTATTGCGAAACTTGAATACAGGTTTCTCTAATTTTCAGTTAGGTCATATTCCTCTTAAATGGCGTCCATAGGTATTTTAAGACGGACCTTAATTGTAAATAGATAAAACACCTTTTTGTGATTCTAAAGAACCAGCTAACTAATTTTAGCAAAAGATATTAGTTGGTTCCTTATTGCAGAAGGGGGTCCAATTATTGACCGAATTTAGCAACATTTAGGCGTGATCCCAAAAAATCGCCTGCGGCACTTTCACTTGCAAGCTTTTGTGTACCTTCCCAATACTACAGCCAAATCCAAAAATTATACGTGCTCCCTGAAGAGGCCAAGTTTTACTTGGTCCTCAATCTCTGAAAGGTTGAGAACCACTGCCGTACAGTTACAGTAATTTAAGAGTCAATTGACGCGTTAAGTGGAAGATTACCACGTCCTTAAAGATCTATTCCTTTAGATGAGAGTTAAAAAGAATTTTAATATACTGTCAAACTTGTGTTAAGGATTACTTATGTCCTTCTTGTTGTAAAAATGCCTTTTTCAATTAAAAATAAATAATAATATTTTTATGAATGTTGGTTTTGATATAAAATCAGACTGGCTTTTTATGATTTTGCGCTGTCGGCAGTATTTGGCTCCTTATCTCTCTTGCCGCAACGGGCATGGCGTCGCCGGTAGATTAAATCGGTCAGGATGACGCAATGTAACGTTGAAACAGACGGATAGAGAAATTCTGCCGGATGCAGTTATTTTAGTCCATTTTGGATTCTTCAACTACGCGGTATACCGTCGATTGGGGATTCCCAGAGTCGTACTCAAACACGATTTAGTTTTTTTTATTAATTTTTACGTAAGAAGGGGGTCCGTATTTTCGGCTACAGGTTTTAGAGTGTTTATCGCCGAAAATTCCGAGAAAAGTCAAACCGCGGATCTTTCCCTCAGTAAATTTTATTCTCAAACACTCGTATGTCTCAGTGCGAGTATAAATAACGCTGACTCGTCTTCAAACACTCGTGTATTTGGTGCGAGTATAAATAACACCTAAAATTGATCTTCGAACACTCGTTTTTGGTACGAGTATAAATACATCTTAAGTGCGAGGAAAATTATTCTATAAAGACTTTGTGCCAAAAGCCTAGAATAATTTTCGAAATAAAAAATTACCCGATCGTGACATCAAAAGTAAGTGCTAAAATATCTTAAGTTAGTATTAGCAGTCACTACCACGGGTTATAATTTTCTTTTGGAAATTATTAGGGTAGTTGAGATCCCTTTAGTTGGGAACAAAATGCTAGCTTAGGTTTATTTTATATTGTAAATAATGAAAATAAATCTAAATTTAAACAGAGTACGTGACAGATGAATGATAGGTAGGTTGAAACAATTGAATGATAGTTCAGGTTAATTCTGATTATATATAAATTTGTACATAATTAACTACGAGTACTTCGGGTCGCGTTACTCGACATACCCAAGGACAGCCCCTTAAATTCACCCTCAAAGACAAGGACATAAAATTAAATAAATAAAAAAGCCCTCCGTGTTCTAATATAATAACTTGCATTGTGTTATATTACATTTGACGCCCCGAGCCAATATAATCAAAAGTAGAGTCTGAACAAAGGTTAGGCCTCGTCCTACGTTCAAATATCTATACTTTTAAATTAAAATCAGTCATTTTACTTTCTGAGACATAAAATTTGCCCTCATTTATTCATGCGCTCTGGTGGACTGCTGACAGCTTCCAGTTAGCGGGGAAAGGATGGTGGGCCCACCCACGACCGACTGACACGTGCGTGTCAAGTCGGCATTGGCATTATGCCTCGCATCCCTGACCATAAACAACGAAAAATCGTAATCAACCAAGATAAGCGTCCGTAAAACTAATTAAGTAGGAGCGTCTTTAAATTATGATCAAGACTGGCGACATAACTGATAGTGTCGACCAGCAATCATACATTTTCGAAATTTAAAATGATTCAAATAGTTAGATTGGCTCTAAATAAATAATTCCTGGGCGGGGATTCACCTCTGGATAGAATTCAAAAATGGGGACAAAATTAATTTTCCAAAAAATAGCCGTCTACTTAATAATCTGATTAAATTAAATTCAAATAAAACTTAAGGGGAAACTTGGTTATGCGGGGGTTATCAAAAACGTCTTACGTGAAACGCGCAGATAAGGAGAACGTTTAGAGTTACCTATCATTTATTAAGCGTAAAACGGACGGCCGTCTCGGGCTACGTACTCCACTCATATCATGGTATAATGTACGTACGTCCCGCTTGAAAAAATGCCTTCGTGTCTCTTTTTCACCAATTCGGTGACATTCTGTACATTAAGGTGACTAAAATATCGGCCCTACTATACTACAATATTATTTTGGTATGGATTATTAATGAAAAACGTAATTAATACTATATTTTATAACAAATCGTACAATAAATTATTTACTATAATAATTCTTCTCCTTCTCCACTTCCTTTCTATTTATACGCCCCGGCAAAGCAAAATACCACATGTGTCCACTTACAATTTATGAATGAAACCGTAAAACTTAGTAAAACACACCCTTATTTGCCTCCCTTAAGTCGTTCGACACGCGAAAACACTTAAGTCACTTTGCGAAACGGAAAACAGATCCGAGCGATAAAAATACCCCGCCCATTTTACTTTTAAGACGGCCCCGATCGAAAATAGAAGAAGATGGGAACGGGAATACATTGGATATCTCATTTTAATCAAGATATACTAAATTTTAGTAGTACTCCAGAATATCTCCGATAGTAGTGCATGACAGGGCGTTATTTGTCATGTTAGCGCCGTTTTAAAAATATATTATTTACTGTTTCTGATGTCACAATGTAACGAATCGTTTTTTGAAATTTTCCGTGGAGAACATTTTTTAACGAAACGTCGCGCAACAAAGTTGTTTGTTTAATGGCATAAATTTCACGACGTAAATACGTTTCTATTGCTCAAAATGAACTATTATCAGCATTTTTACCAACATTACCCCCAAAAACCGGTTTGTGATAATAGACATCAAGACTTTGAAAAATATGATGTGGCTCAGCTGAAAGGTATTGGTGGTGCGCAGTTAAAAAATGATAACGGTGGTAGAGTAATATTTGACAAAAGTGTTAGTGAATGTGATAAAAGTTTGCTCAAAAAGGAGAGGTGTAGTGATAGCGAAGACAATAAAAATTCGGGGTAAGTCCAAAGGATCACATCGATGCATATGTAATAGTTATTGATATAATAAATGCATATACCTTCCTCACGAAACAGAAATTTGAGAGCACGAGCCGAAGGCGAGTGTCGTAATCCCGTATATGAAAGCATAAGTTTCATACAATATTTTTCCTACGATTGGTATCAGGTTTCTTTTTCGAAATTAAATAATAAACCTATATTGGTGCATAATCAACTCACTGTCACTTAGCAATTTGCAATAGGTTTGGGACATTTGATTATATCCACGTGATTAATCAAAATTAATGTTGATTTTAGTTCAGGTTTTTTGCAACCCCTTCTATCGATTATTTAAGCACAAACGGCTAAATCTTAAAATATGACTTTTAAATCGCTGAAAATTATTTATTTAACTGTGCATGTATTTATTAAACGGGTTTGTTAACTGGTTAGCAAAATATTCTTATTTTTGCGAACAGTAAAATGGAATCGGTCAGCCAAAATGGCTAGTTGGTCAGCAACTCATGGACAGCAAACATTTCTGAATTGGTCAGTGATTAATGCCATACTAAAGTGCTCTAAATTAGTTTGGTAACCAAATTAAATGTATAAGCTGCTATGAGCGATCTACTTTTAATCAGATAAGTAAGCAATCAGCGGGTAAGCAAAATATTTAATCTTGGTCATACAAATGGCTAGTTGGTCAGCAAACATTTCTAAATCGGTGAGTAATTAATGTTATACTAGAGTGCTCTAAATTATTTTGGTACCCAAAATAAATATATAAGCTGCTATGAGCCATCTACTTCTAATCAGATATTAGTAAGCAATCAGCGGGTAAGCAAAATATTTAATCTTGGTCATCAAAAAAAAAGCAATAAAACGTGAAATAGTGACAGTGCCCTGGAAAAACAAGTGAAAACCCGCCCCCGCAACACCTTTTGTAGCCGATTTCCTTCTGTATTCGGCAAGAGAAAACACAAGAAAGTTACATAATTGACAGTGCCGCCCACAATAACAAACTTTGCCGATTATTTAAAACAAAAGCAATCCAATGATTTATATTGATAACCATTCTTTTAATATGCTAACCTCTGAAGTAAACTGCCTCTAGACATGTTTTTTTTTACTGACCAATTGTAAAATCTTGCTGACCAAGTAATCATTTCGCAGCTCTATTAATTAAGCGAACACATGATATTACAAGCGGACTGATATCGGTTAAATTGTTGACAGTTTGAAGCATTTTTTGCAGAACAAGTGTTGCAGCCCGATTTATTGCAAGCAAAATCTTTTTATGCTGATCAAATGATTTAATGGCTATTTTTTGTTGCGAACCAATTTTAATAACGGCTAACCATTTAATTACTTCTCTTATTAAACTACCTATGCATCTACTAAATTTTATATTTTGTTCCGCAGATTTTTTCAATTGAAAAATCGATAAACCCGTTTGAAAAATCGATAATCCTGTTTGCAGAAACTGTCCATTTTCCACCTTGCTTATAGCCCGTTTCAGATTGAAGTATCGTGGATAAAAGTACAATAAATGAGGACTTTTCTTTCATTCTACAATTGTATCAGTTTTCTTGTTCGAAATTAATATATATATTTTGGTGTATAATCAACTCACTGTCACTTAGCAAATTGGAATAAGTCTGGGATATTTGCTTATATCGACTTCATCAATCGACATCAATCAGAATTAATGTTTATTTTAGCTTGGAATAGCATAACAATAAAGTCGAATATTTAAAAAAATGTTTTACCTTTCTTGAAAATACCCAT
The DNA here is from genome assembly GCA_963991005.1 of Barypeithes pellucidus. Classification (NCBI taxonomy): domain Eukaryota; kingdom Metazoa; phylum Arthropoda; class Insecta; order Coleoptera; family Curculionidae; genus Barypeithes; species Barypeithes pellucidus. Next base: position 40,390,250 of record OZ022563.1, on the reverse strand, counting down.
TCGCTGAACCTCTTCACTTGCTTTTGAATCAATGGAATTTAATAAGCGTATTATATTCCATTTTGTAAGCTTCTGTCGATTATTTAGGCAACAAATTTAGTGTTGTTTCATTGGCTTTATCAATTATTTCGTCTGGAGCGTATTCGAGTGAGTTCTTCTTCGGAACAAAATTATTTCTTCTCATTTTTGACGTTTCAAATATTATTGACATTTATAAGGCAACAATAACAATACGGCACCAGGCCACGAACGACGCGGATGCTGTTTTCATGACTTGATATTATAAGCATTCAGAAAGAAGTGATATTATTTTTTTTAACTTTAATGTCCCTCACTTTTTAACGAAACGAGAGATTCCGGCTTGAAATTTGTCATGGCTCGCTTAGTTTTTAATCTACAGGGTGATTTTGAAAATCCTTGATTTTTGGACACCCCTCGTAATTCGGTTACGCGTTAACTTATCAAAAAGGTAAAACTGATCTTGTTAGAGACATTTCACATAAAGTTCAGTGGCGTAGCCAATTCCCTTTCTAAAAAGTTAATTTTTTGAGATATTAACAAAAGTAATATTCTTTTAAATGAGAAACCGTATATAATATTTTTTTTAATAATCAGGCATACTTTGTGCTTTTCAAAAATGTATAGTTGTTTATATTTGTATTCAAAAGGAACCTAAAAATGCAATATTTCTGATAATTTACGTTAGTTATAATAGTAGGCCATGGTCAATTTATTAGAACCAATTGAAAACTTTGACAGTTATTCTAAATATTAAATTGGATTATATAGAACATGCTAGCCTATCATAATTTTCATAATTATTAAACGCCCATTGTTAATAATTAAATAAATTGCATATTATAAAAACTATTATGTAACGGATATTTCATAAATAATAAAAATATGCATTTGTTCGGGTTTGTTCGGACCATGACCTAGCCGCCTACTGTTATATATAACGTATATTATTAAAAATATCGCATTTTTAGGTTATTTTTCAATATGAATATAAACAACTATACATTTTGCGAAGCCCAAAGACTGCTTAATTAATTAAAAAAATAATATATGGGGTTTGTCCGGGTTTGTTAGAGAAAAACTAGATACGCCACTGAACTTTGAAACTTAAACGTAAAAGTCTCTAACAATATCAGTTTTTACCTTTTTGATAAGTTAATGCGTAACTAGGAAGCGAAGAATTTCAAAGTCACCCTGTAGATTAAAAACTAAGAGAGTCATGACTTTGACACCGGAATCTTTCAATTCGTCAAAAAGTAGGAAATTAAGGTGAAAACCGCAACATTATATATTTGATAATAACTTTATTACCCCCCAGAAAGTGTCGAAAATGGGACACATCAAAAAATTAATCAAAAGTGTTCAACATTAACATATTATTGTCCAATTTAAATTTTTGTATAGTTTTCCATATAATGTATAATAGATCGAGGCGGTTCCCGCTGGGACACCTTGTAAAATCTTCACAAGCTAGTTATGATTTCTAAAAAAACGTTTATTTTTCTTTTTAAATTGAAGCAGGAAATAATGGAAAGAAAGAATTATTTTTCTTCAATAACTTTTCTAATTCGAGAGGCCAAGTTTTTTAATAATAAGAATTGTGGGAACAAACCAGAATTGTTTCATGACATTTAAAAATAGGGTGACCAAATTAATTAATATTTGGTCAAGTATTTTGAAACTATTCGTTCAGAGCTGTGGTTACCGAGGTTATAAAAAAAATGATTAGTTTTAATTTGAATTTGGATATACGAGCACTGTCTCAGTGAAATCGGCCCAACGCCCCAAAACATGATATTTGTGAATTTATAAGAAAAGTGATCGTTCACTTGCATTTAAAAGGCCAAGAAGCTTCCCAAATCACTGACTATTAACAAATCGAGGTATACAGTTCGAAATATTATTAAATTGTACAAAACAACTGGATCTGTGGCTCAAAACCCCAGAACTGGAAGTCGCCCGCGTTATTCTAATAACAACTTAAGAGCCTTAAAACGGATTATCAAGGAAAATCGGCGTGCTAAATATAACGAATTGAATATTATGGAATCACTCAACCACAAAGTTTTCAAGAGCAACTTGTCACAGAGCGGCCCAAAAACTTTAAACTTACAAGTTAAGCTTAAATTATTTTTTATTATTCGTTCTTAACTCAATAATTCTAGGCAAAAGAAAAGCCTTATACTGAAAAAGATTCAAAAGAAAAACAGACTAGCGTGGGTCAAAGAACAAAAATTATGGTCTCCGAACCAATGGAACTCCATTATTTGGAGTGATGAAGCCAGATTTGAAGAATGCGTTGGTGATAGTAGGAGTCGTGTCATAAGAACTAAAGGAGAAGCATTTTAGAATGACTGTCCCACAAAAAAAGTTAAGTTTTCGGCTTCTGTTATGATTTGGGGATCCATGTCAACAAGTGGAGTGGGAAACTTATACTTTGTGAAACGTATTATAAATGCTGATAAGTACATTAATGTGCTTCAAAATAACTTAACACCCCAAATTGAACAAATGCGATTAAACAATATTCAATGTATCTTCCAACAAGATGGTGTCGCTTGCCATACGGCTGAAAAAGTAAAAGTTTGTATGTTAGAAAACAATATTCCAGTTTTAAAATGGACGTCAAGTAGTCCAGATTTATCGCCGATTGAAACTTTGTGGCATATCATGAAGAAAAGGCTCGACTCGAATCCCGCAAGAACCGTTCCAGAATTGCGAACCCGTCTCAAAGAAATTTAGAACAGTTTTATATCAGATGACTGCCAAACATTAGTTGACACTATGCCAGGACGTGTCGAAGCAGTAATCAGTCGAAAGGGCGATGTAACGCAGTGGTGATTTGCTGCTATTTCGTTTCGTTGATTTTTATTAATCGACAATCTTTTTGGATTTATAAAATCTTTTTTCTCTGTTACAAAAAAATGTAGTAGTATTAATAAAGTTTATTACTCTAAAAATATAGTTCATATAGAACCCCTTACTAAGTAATAATGGTTAACTGTATGAAAATAATAAATAACTGTATTAATTGATGGAAAATATGGAAAGTTTAGGTTACATTGTTCTTGTTGAGTTTAAAAAGGATATAATGTTCTTGTTAGCTTCCTCAATTGTAAATACCAATTTTCTTTCATTGGATCAATCTACTAACTTTTCATCACACGTTGTCGTCTTGGTTTACTACTACTTCTCATTTACATACGGCTGGATGCCTCAAATACTGAATGAAAAGGATTGGGGTTGTCCTTTAATTGTTAACCTGCTAGGGATTTCATCAACACAGTGTTACTGTGGGATTCTTTACGAACCAATCGTGGCGAAGAAGTCTGTTGAGGTTACAGATTTATATTTATATTTTAAAAAACGGTGTTTGGCCGTGTTATAGATCTTAAGTGAGTGCTATCTAAGCAGGTTGTCTGGATCACTGCTTGAAGCTGACTGCTGTTAGCCGGGGAATTCCCACGCGCAAGAATCAACCTGATTGGTTGTTGAAACAAAGGAATTTGCTAGCTGGCGCTTCGTTTATCATATACGGTGTGGAAAGAGAGAACGTTTGAGAGAGAATTGTCCACGGTCAATGGGTATAACAGAGGACGCAAGGTTTGAGACTTCAATGTTATTTGTTCTTTGTAAAATACTGAGAATTTGTTGGAAATAGGCAAGCAGCTAGGTGATTTGTATATAATGAGAATATATGATTTAGCTTGCTGATTTAAGATGCTAAATGGGAATATAATTTGATAGAGATCGGATAACTGCAAATTACAGTTTATTTAAAGGTGAAAATACATGAATATTTATAGGAAAAAGGATGTATAAATGGAATTGGTTTGTACAATGAAAGGATAAAGTATTTCTTTATACAGAAATTCTTAGAAATTTTTCCAACAAAAATTCAAAAGTTTAAAATAATAGATCTTAAATTAAATCGGCGATTCGCCAGTGACAGAGACCGATTGCCTTTATCGTTGAAGGAACGACGCTAGTGTTTTTCAGTTTTCCCACATTCCCATTTGAAACTAAGAAATATCTAAGACAAAAAGTCAACCTAAAAGTCAAAGCCGAAAAAACAGGTTTACCGATTTTTCAAACGCAAAAATCTACGAAATCATAGACGCGATTTTGTTAGTTCTAGTAAAGTAAAGTAGGTAATGTAACATTTAATACGTAATTTACTACCGTAGTAAATGTAATTTGCTACATGCTCTACTACTTATATTATTACATTTACTACATTTTCTACTTTCACGTTTCATTCTTAGAATACTTTTATTTAAATCAAACCATAAAGCAAAAAGAACAATAACCTAAATCTACTATTTTCTACTTTTCCACTCGAATTTCCAACTTTTAACATCAAATTTATAATAATAAAGTTGAGGTTATGTAGTATTTTTGACTGACTTTCAGCCAATCGAAACAATAATTACATTTGCTACGTTTGCGACGTAGCAAATGTAACAATGTAGTAAATTCAATTTTTCTGCGACATTAACAATCCTGATACTGATAGGTGCCTTTGTACAAAAAAAAACACACGTTACTTCCAAATAAATGGAAGCTCCCACATATTGAGCATCTAAAGGAAAAAAGAACGTTACTTTCATACGGAAGCACCCACAGATTGAACACTTAAAAAAAAGATTGTTACCTACTTTCATATGGGGGGTCCCATATATTGAATGCTTTTAATGTATTGGCGCCGTGCACCGTACGACATTGTCCATAGACACGGCGCTTCCCTGCCCCCTTCACAATGAAATTGACGCGTCTTTCCGATTTTTAATATTATTACTGGACGCGAGATATTGAGGGTGGGAAGTTTTCAAATTAACACCCTGTATTCTACGTGATTTCACAGTTAAGGTTGGCGACCGACGTTGCATAAAGCATGTCAATCGCATTATGGCTTGATTTTATGGAAATATATAAGTATTATGGTATGTTAACCTACCTGGCATGGAATATTAAGCAGAACTCCCCTATAGGAATGACTTTTTCGGTGCCTAAAAACGAAAAATAAATCAAATAAATCAATAAATCTAATAAATAAATAAATACATTAAATTAATAAATCCAACAAATAACTAAATCTAAAAAATAAATAAATCCAATAAATAACTAAATCCGGTAAGTAAATAAACAAAATCAATAAATAAATGGAATAAATAAACAAATCCCATAAATAAATAAATCCATTAAATAAACAAAATAAATAAATAAATAAATTGAATGAATAAATGAATCGAATAAATAAATATAGTAAATAAATAAATCCAATAAATAAATAAAATGAATAAAAAAATAAATCTCGTAAATAAGTAAATCCAATAAATAAATAAACCAAATAAATATATCGAATAAATAAATAAATTGAATAAATTAATTAATTAAATAAATAAATCGAAGAAATAAATAACTTCAATAAATCAATAAATCCAGTAAATAAATTATATTATATAAATTTAGATTAAGAATAAACAATTTTAGAATAAGAATAAACAATTTTGCATCATTTTTATAAATCTTGAGTTCCTGAACTGCTGCATATATGTCCTCGGGAATCAGCAATAAACTTTAATAAGCGCTAATAAGACAATAAATATAGTCTGAGCTCAATCAGGGGTTCCCAGCCTTTTTCAGTTCGCGGCACCCTTAAAGGTGCAGTATTTTGTCGCCGCCGCCCTATTGAACATGGAAACGGTCTTGCTAAAAAGTGACCACACGTCGTACTTTCATATGGGGACATACATCAGATTAAACATGAAAAAAGGTCGCCAATAGTTAGTGGTTAGTTCGTCACTCGCGCTGGTCACCTTACGGTGTCCCAGAGCGCCGCGACGCACAAGTTGGAAACCCCTGAGCTAAATAGTTTTTGAGATATTTTAGTCTAATTTTAGTCTTATTTTTCAGATCAACGGGTGACACTGGATACGTCAGCGCAGAGAGTTCGATAGATAGCGAAGATGAAAAAGAGTTAAACCACGTTTTGGAACCAAGAAATGCAGGTAAAACTGAAATTTTAAATTCTACGTTAATTTATTATAAATTATTTTGTTGGAAAACTCATTCTGAACGTTCTGATTTAATTAATGATAATTATTTACTTAATAATTTTAAATAGAAATAAAGAACGCTAAAGAATCTGCTCCACTAGCTTATTAAAGAAATTTAAATTATTATTAGGTACATGTTTCGAATACATAAACCTTCATCTTCAGAGGAAACTTACATTGGAGAAAGGAACTCATGACATTGCCAAACGTTGAAATTTTGAATTTATGCACGAAAAAAAAAGTAGATTTACAAGGTAAAATATTTATCAAAAAAGAAATAGGTTTATTAGTAATAAATTGTTTCTGAAAGTTAGTGGTTACCAGTAACATTTTAATGATTGCTGCAGTTTTCCCATCTCATATAATTTGCTGTCAATTTTTGCACTTTTGACGTGTTGATCAACAATGCATTGTTTCTCAGCATGAATCTAGAACAGATTGATAGGTTATATCCCAGACAGAGCATGACAACACGCATATGGTGACACGCCCATTGTGTCGGCTTGGTTGTTCGGGGATGTCCAATATGCTTCAGTTGCGTAGTAATAGCAAGGGCAAGACTTGTTATATTGTGTTAAATTGTGTTTTTTAAAAAATGCGTTGTTTTAAAACTATGATAATGAATGGATATACTCGTGGTCAAACCCGTGAAGTGATTGCCAATGTGTACAGGGTGTGTGAAGAGGAATCGAAAATTAACGCATTTAAATTGCCACTTAAGCGAAAGTTACAAAGGGGTTAAATCATGATCCAGCATCTAGGAACTTCCAATTGTTTGAACTTGTCCAGCGTCATAAACCTCTCAATAATGACAAAAATGATGTGGTGGACATTATTAGGAAATACGGCCACACTTCTTTAATAGCACCCCCGTATATGTGCGAATTAAACCCTATTGAGATGTCTTGGCCTCAAATTAAACATTTTATTAAAGATCGCAATACATCAGGGGATTTTAGTATCTCTAAACTAAGGGAGCTTCTGGACGAAGCAATTGCCTCAGTGACAGCAGTCGATTTGGAAAAGTTTTGTCGACATGTCAGCGATATAGAAAATAAGTTTTGGGAATCTGACTATATGATTGAACCCATTATAATACAAGTTGGGACTGATACTGATGTTAGTGATACTGAATAGTGACAGTGAAGGCGAAGAAGATGAAGATGATGAATAAAGTATGTACTGATTTTTTTTGTATATTTTGCTGATTTGTCGCAAAACTATATTTCATGTGTCTTTGACATTTTACATACGACCAAAACTGAAAAATCATCATTAATCAATGAACAATGTAGCTGTTTTTTCCATACTGAAAGAATGGCATCTTGTAAAATTATTTAAAAATAATTACCTACCTTCAAATATAAAATGCAATTATTGAAGAATTTCCTATTTTTATTACATTATTTAAATAATCATAGCACGCCCATGACTTGGTCATGTGTTAAAAGATATTGCTTTCCCCTTACCGATACGTCGGAGACATAGACTCGCTTGTCGATCTGTACTTGCCATGTCGTGTGAATGGTTTACTTGTACAGGGTGTTTCATTAAGGCCGACCCGACCATATCTCGGAAACTACTGGGCATAAAAATTGAGAGAAAAAGTTTCATTATTAAAGTGGCCATGAGAAAATCTTGGAAATTATTTTTTTTAAGTTCCGAATTTCACCGATTATTCCCCCATTTAGGTTTACCTTTAGTAACATCGCTAGAAAGTTTGACGATGCCGTATCATTTTGGTCAAAGACTCATTGGCGTACCGACCTTAATAAGGATGGGGGTTTGTTCGATATTGAAATTGTAAGCTTGTTTGGAAGAGAAATATAAGTACTTTATGTAATTTGCAATAATATTTTTTTTAATCTCTACCCGAATACTTAAACCATACGGTATAATAATGATATCATAATCAGAAAGTAGATTAAATTTGCAAGAAAAAAATGTGAAAACCGCAGTTTTATATCTTTTTTCGTTTCAGAATTATTGCCAAAAGTAAAATTTTTAACCCTAATTGTTATATTAAATAGAATACCCTGTATATCTTGACATTTTTCCATTCTATATTAAAATTCAAGCAACTCAATCAACCGCTCCTGAGAAAAAATTCAAATTTTTTTATACAAATAAGCATGTGAATAGTAGGTAATTTGGAAATCCCTTACTATTTTCTACCATTCAATGTGGAAAAAACTTACTCTATTGCATCGGCCCCCCACATTATCAGTGCTCCAGGGCCCCGTCAACATTAAATCGGGCCCTGGACTCGTTCAAATTGCACTCAAGTTTTGCCCATAACACAAATATCAAAGTTTTGCCTATGGAGAACGCTACCCATTTTTTGCGGTATGCATGTGTCAAGAAACACAGATTGTTAAAAAATATAGTATATCCGATGGTGTCTAAAAATTATGTTTTTTATCCGATTGTGTCAAAAAATTACGTTTTATAGATTAGAATATTTGGACAAAAAGGTAACCTTTTCGACATATTTTTCCCCTCCCACTATAAAAGTAATCAAAGAAAAAAATAAATTTCACAAAATATGGAAAATTTACAAAAATGTTTGCGATTTTAATACGTTCAAGATTCTAAGAAGCAGATCTAAACATCTGATAAGACAGGATTTTAAGAATTATATTAGTAACGTAGAGGGTGAAATTTCAAAAAATCATAAAAAATTTTGGAATTTTGTGTCTGTAAATAGGCGATATTCGAGTGTGCCATCTGTTATGAAACCCGAAAATGAAGAAGTATCTAACGCTCTAGATATCAGTAACATATTTTAAAAGTGTATTTGAAGATAACGGCGAATATAATAATCAATATAAAAACTATAATCAAAATCAACTTACTGTCATTCAGCTCCAACTGAATGACGTAAAGACTGGTATTAGAGGGTTGGATCTAAGAAAGGGTGCAGGACATGATGGCATTCCTGCAGTATTTGTAAAAAACTGTGAGCGGGGATTCACAACTCCTCTATTTCTTTTGTACAATCAATCATTAATTGAGGGCACTTTTCCGGATACCTGGTGATTGTCCACTATTATTCCCATTTTCAAGGGCGGTCAGAAAAACGTTATTTCCAATTATAGACCAATAAATAAAATTTGTGTTTTTGCGAAACTTCTCGAAAATTTGGTCTATAAATACCTTTTCCAATTAGTCAGAGGACAAATTATTTCTGAACAATGTGGTTTCTTTTCAGGAAGATCAATCGAAAGTAATGTTTTAACTTACACAGAAGATATTAAAGTAAATCGGATAAGCGCACTCAAATAGATTCAATATACACCTACTTCAGTAAAGCGTTTGATAAAGTTAATCATCTAATTATTCTGAATAAACTTAGAGCCGTCGGTGTAGATGGCCTTTTTTAACTTGGATTCATTCCTATCTCAGAAACTGCAAATTTAATGTTATCATAAATGGGTTTACTTCTAATACATTCTCTGCCACATCAGGTGTTCCGCAGGGTTCCCATTTGGGACTATTGATATTCATTATATATATATAACGATATCAATCAATGGTTTCTTAATTGTAAATTCTTACTATATGCGGATGATCTCAAATTTTATAGACAAATTAGAACTCTACTTGATTGTGTGCTTATTCAAAAAGATCTGACCCGCCTTGAAAACTATTGTAAGCGCAATAGCTTATTTCTTAATATAAAAAAATGCTGCATAATCTCTTTACTAGGAATCGTGACACTATATCATTTACTTACTCGATCAGCAATTCTGAGCTGAATCGAGTTTCTGAGGTGAAGGATTTGGGAGTAATTTTTGACAGTAAGTTGATCTTTGATAGCCATATTAATTCATTAGTTTGTAAGACCTTTCGAATGTTAGGTATTATTAATAGACATGCATATTTCAAAAACCCAAAATCATATTTAGCTTCATATTATGCTTTTGTGCAAAGCAGATTGAATTTTGCTTCGATTGTTTGGAACTCTTTCTATTCAGTTTATACAAATAGATTAGAATCAGTATAGAATAAATTTCTAAGAACTCTCTCAGTCAAAGCAAACCTTGATAACCATCATCGTAGTTTTATAAGACATCATTTTGGAATTATGACTTTGGAAAATAGGAGGAAACTGTCGGAAGTTATGTTCTTGATTAAAATTCTTTGTAATAAGGTGGATTCACCTGATTTGTTGAGTAAAGTTACTTTTAATGTTTCTCCCCGTCAATTTAGTTCTGGTGCTCTCTTCAGTATACCCTTTAGATACACAAATAATACTCAGTATTCCCCTTTACGCAGAATGATGAGATTATCAAACTTATATTATTGCAATCTTGACATTGATTTTTTTAGTGTGTCACAAGCCGTGATAAGGAGAACAGTAAAATTAGAGTGATTGTTTAAGGTTTTTTTTGTTTTCTTTCTCTGCACTATCAAAGTAAATAGATTTATTGTAGTTTTTATAATAGACTAGGGGCCAGGCCCCCCCCTACAAAATCATTCTAGTTAGGCCAATGTGTATTGGGCTTTGCCTGTTTGTTATACCGAATAAATAAATAAATTAGGTGTTGATTATTGCGCTGGTCCTTGCGCTTCGTCCCAGGTCAACACATTTTTATCAGACGCTAACATTTATTTTATTGTTATATCCATGGATACGCATATTATAGGTTTCATTGTTAACTAAAGAGCGACAAATTGCCGTGCAAGATGAAATATGTATCATCGTGACGAAATAAAACTGGGACAGCAAAATGTAGTTTAATCTCCCAGACTATTAGTTTGTTTTGGAAGTTGTGAAGATTTAATTTTGTGATTGACGTGTTGAATGAAATTTTTTTAAAAAATGCCCGCATTAACCGTCCAGCAAAAAGCGATCATTTAAACGCGATTGAGAGATGGGCATCAAATTAGGAATTAGCAAAATTACCGTAGTGTTGTCTAGCACAAAATTGCAGAATATGGAAGTATCCTAAAAAAGCAGGTACTGGTAGCCCCAAAATTTGGAATAAATGCCAAGATATACGTTAAATTAATTTTTTAAGAGATAATCCATTCGAAACAACAGTCAGGGCTAAAGAAAAAACTCATTTTCTTGCTTCGGCTAATACAGCTCGTTGAAGAATTCGTAATTCGGATATAAAAAGTTATTGTGTTACAAATAAAATATTTTTGACCGAAGCAAACAAGAAGAGAAGATGAGAATTTGCTCATGAATATATAAATCGAGATAACATGTATCTATGTAATATTTTCCGATGAAAAAACCTTTCAATCCTGCAACAATGGAAGAATTCTCGTCTACAGGCCTTCTGGTTCGAGATACGATGGATGATATACACATAAGACCAATCAAAGTAGCTGCATTTCTATAAACGTTTGAGACTGGATTAGTGCAAGAGGTCCAGGAGTTTGTCAAATAGTGCAGGGAAGGGTCAATGCACCATTATATTGCAATATACTTAACCAAGTTATGATACCATCAGTCGGCGCAGTACATGGCCAAGATAACTTCCAGCCTAGAACTCAATATGAATTGGCCCAAAGGATAATGGAAGCATAAATAACGCAAGAGTATACGAGAAACCTAGTGTTAAGTATGCCACGACGCTTACCAGCCTTATCGGTATTAACGTTTAAATATGATTGAAATTAAAAATTGTTTCTATTTTTGTTACATTTTAAAACAATAAACTATATGTATTTTGATTTCTCCTTGTATTTTTCACAACAATAATAATCCATGACAACAATGAATACCTATTCTCGCTAGATTTTGCATAATCTTAATGGCCTTAGAGATACTCTATAACGAGAATTCTGTTGTACCAGTTTTATTTCGGCACGATGGTACCTATTGGTTTAACAACGAAAAAAACCCGAACAAATTACCGTGCAAGATGAAATGTACCTGTTTGTTTACTTTATAACTGGCAATCGGATAAAAAAATATGTCATAAGGATGAAAAATATTTTTCGGACTATCCGGATTACCGGCCTTTGGCTCAGCCGGCAATCTTCAGCATTACGTCTGAAATAGTATATTTTTCGCCATTATAACATATAATACTATTATTTCCAGGATGTTCCTTAAATGGTCCTAGAAAATGTTTGGCTTGGGCATGTAAAGCGTGTAAGAAAAAAACGGTGGCGATCGATCGACGAAAAGCAGCGACGTTAAGAGAGAGGAGACGTTTACGAAAAGTAAGTTCAGAATTAACAACAAAAAATTACACAAATATTATATTTGACAAATTTAACGTTAACTGAAACAATAATTCTTTACGGTTAGTATTAGTTTACAATAACTTATGTGTGCCCTAAAAGGTATGGTGAATAATTAAGAATTAAGTATATATCCCCTCATTTCCGAGTTACAGCCCACTGCAAGGGGGGGGGGGGGGGGGACTCTAGAGATGGTTTCCACTAAATATTTTCGAAACTATCAAAGATAAAATTATGAAATTTGGAAATTTTGATAAACTTGGTATGGTGAGGCGACCTACAATTTTCAAAATTTTGGCACTTAAGAAGCATTGTCAAAAGAAAGGAATAGTGAAGAAAAAAATGGGCCTAACTTATTTGTAACATTAAATTTTGCACTTTTTTATGTTAATATAAAGAAAGTCGTTTACGTAAAAAGGTATTCTTATCTATTTTTTTTTATTTTTATGATCAAACACACGCACTATAGAAAAAACCCTTTAAGGCACTCTGGGAGTGGTGATTGTGCGAATAAAGCCATTCACGTTGGTTTTGAATCGTTGGAAAAAACGACATCGGGAAGGTCGTTCTATAAGGATGGATGAAGTCCGCCAGATGAAAGAATTCTTAAATAATGAAGTTCGAGCAGTACTGAGCTTAACAACATTTAGGTGGGCGGCAGTGGTTCGTCGTCGTGTTACACCACTCGGTACATGCATTGCAATTGCAATGCATTCTTAGTTCCTATGAGGATTTTTTTTTTCTGATCAAACACAAGCCCATAGGAAAAATCCTTTAGGGCACTCTGAGAGTGGTGCGTATGCGCAAAAAGCGATTCACGTTGGTTTTGAATCGTTGGAGGTTATATTCGTTGAGAAAAACGACCTCGGGAAAGTCGTTCCATAAGGATGAAGTCCTCCAGATGAAAGAATTCTTAAATAATGAAGTTCGAGGAGTACTAAGCTTAACCACATATGGATGGGCGGCAGTGATTCGTCGTGTATTTCTGCTATTCGCCACTCTAGGCGGAATTAAGAGAGCACCGTCAGCCGAGCACTTTCCATGAAAATATCTGTAAAAGTGAGTCAAATCCCCAGCCTGTCTTCGATGTTCTCTAGGCTGTCGAGGTTCTTCGTCAACTCGTGGTCTCTAATCAGACGAATGGCCCTCCATTCGATTGAATCCAGTAGCCGAAAGTATGTTTGGGCTTGTTCGGGTTTGTTTGTATAGTGTCAAAAGTTGTTGAGGTGTGTGGTTCAGAAGAGTACACGAAGTTTCTGACAAGCTATGTTGGCGATGGCCACAGCGTGGTTATACCAAGACATGTTTCCTCCCAGATTGACACCCAGCAAATTAATAGATGAAGCCAGTGGGATTGCGTGTCCGTCCATGACTTGTCCGGTTCTGTAATGTTAACCTTTTTAGAGAAAACTGCTGCCTGGGTTTTTTAGAGTTAAATTCGACTTGGTTACTGTCACTCCAAACCAAAATTTCTTCCAGGTCTTTGTTGAGGCGTGATATTTCATGCTGTTTGCGAAGATGTGCGTCGGCAGCCGATGTTTGTGCATTCAAAGAGAAAGATGAGATAAGTGTGCTATCGTCAGCAAAACTAAATATCGGATTTTTCGTTTTCACTAGAAGGTCGTTAATGTAGAGTAAGAAGAGAGTGGGAGACAATATGGATCCTTGAGGAACACCGGCATTGATGGTAAAGATGTCTGAGAGAAATCCGTCAATCGCCACTTGCAGAGAGCGGTTCTTAAGAAAGCACAGAATCGACTGGGCATACCATAGGATCGCAGTTTACTTAGAAGCCCCTCATGCCAAACACGATCAAAGGTTTTAGAAATATCCAGTGCAACAGCCTGAGACTCCCCATGATGTTCGATTGCGTTGTTCCAAAGATGGGTGACATAGGCTAGAAGATCTCCAGTTGATCTTGACTTTCGAAAACCATATTGATGATCACTGATAATGTTGGAGCCTTCCAGGTACTTTAGAAGATGTTGGTTCATAGCTTTCTCAATTACTTTTGATACAACTGGGAGCAATGCGACTGGTCGATAGTTGTTAGGCAGGGTCCTCTTACCTTTCTTTGGTATAGGCTGGACTCGCGCCGTCTTCCAACACGATGGAAATATCCCTTGTTTGTAAGATAAGTTAAAAAGTCTACAAAATACTGGTGTTAGTTCATCGGCGCATATCTTGAGAACTATAATAGGAATTTCGTCTGGACCAGAAGCTTTCTTGACGTCGAGTCCTTTCCGGATTCGTTTGACGGGACGTTGACAGAACACAATTTCGGTCATTTCGGATTGAACTGCAGGAATGTTGGGTGGTGTTCTTCCCTGGAAATCTACAGTGGAATGCGAAGAAAATAGTTCAGCAAGAAAGTTGGCTTTGTCTCCGGCTGTGGATGCTAGTGTACCATCGGAACGTGTTAGAGGTGGAATAGTTGATTTAGTAAAATTTTGGCTGACGGCCTTTGCGACTGACCAAAAGGACCTTGATCCGTTTGGACTGTCAAGAAGTTTGTTTTTGATCCTCACGCTATGGGTTCTTTGCTTTGATCTATTGTTAGCTTACATTGGTTTCGAGCTGTAATAAAGATGGTATGATTCTCAGTGGTAGGGTTTGAGCTATCTACTCTAAAATCTTTTAAAAAAATTCATTTATCTGTTTAATTATTAAAATATATTTTTAGGTGAACGAAGCCTTTGAAATATTAAAACGAAGAACGTGTAACAACCCCGGACAAAGGTTACCAAAAGTAGAAATTTTAAGAAGCGCTATAGAATATATAGAATATTTAGAAGAAACGCTTCAAGGGTCGAAAAATAACCCGGAAGCTAGAAGTAGTGCAGGAACTTCTACCAGGAACGAATACGTGGTAAGTCCAAGAAAATATTGTCAGTTATTTTATTTATTTAATTATTTCTTTGGAACACAAACAGGATATACCCAACAGGAGTGTCAACAATTTACATTTTAGTTTACAACTAATAATAACTATGAAAGGTTTCAATACACATTTAGTGTAATACCTATTAGAATTATACATGAAAAAAAAATGTATTAAATTATGCAAAAAAGCATTAAGGGACATGAAAAATAGATCTATATTCTTGCAGTACGTATTTGCCAGTTTTAGCATTATATTTAAAGATCAATTTGCACTATTATTAGTATGACTAAATGGCACATTAAATGTCTGTGTAAGTCTTCAAGTCCTTGGTGGCACAGTCACTGGTATTGTCATTAAAAGTCCATAGAGTCAACATTCGAGTAAATAGTCTTATATAAAAATAATATATCGTTTAATGCCCTACGATTTTCTAAACTTAAGATTTTGAACGTTTTGCGCAATAAATTATAGTTTAAGTCTACATTTATATTTCTATAAGTTAATGTTTTGAGAAATGTATTTTGCACACGCTCAAGCCTCTGTATATAGATATTATACATCGGATTCCAAACTGAGGATGCAAAGTTCATGCGACTAAATACGTAGGCATGATACACTAACTAAAGGTAAGATATCTAACCGTCCCGATTTCGTCTGAGGCGCGCAGTGTCGTCACAGGGAGAGTGATTTTGAAATTTCTTATGAAAATTTATGCGGTGTTAGCGTAAAAGGTTTTATGCATGTAATGGTATATGAAATGAAAGAATAAATATGACAAGTATTTACGTATATTAATTTCATAGAAATATAACACACATTACAGCCAAAATAACACTATTATAAGGAAAGATTCCGACAAACTTTTAAAACATCCGCCACGTCATTCGAACCGGTCGACGATAGCCGAAGCTGCTCGGCCACCCCTGCTTGTTGCCACCAGCGTTGTCAGTCTTTTACAATTGTAATATATCCATTACTATTTTAACAATTTTTGAGATGTTCATACTTGTTGTGGGGCTCCCCATATGAAATTTATATTCAATCTGGAGGTGGCCCCCATATCGTAGAAAAGTAACGACTTTATTTCGTACTCTTCTTACTCTGACAACGTTTTTTACGATTCTATTAGGTTTCGAACCGTCAACTTTTGATCAAACATTTCTGGCAACACTGGTCGCCACGTAGTGATTGCCGTTTGCCGTAGTTTTCCATGAAAATTTTGAAAGTTCACCAGAACTGTTTCTTATTTAGTCGTATTTTAAATTAAAATATTGTGTATTTAACTACTGAATACCTCTTCATAATTTCACTCTAATAAGAGATGGACTATTTAAGAAAAAATAGCATGATATTATTCTTTCGCTGGTTAGTTTGCTTGTTGATAAAGCAGTCTCAATGTGCTGATCAAAAATCATTTTCTCTCCAAAAAGCACGACAAGTTCCCTAGCTCCACCCTATTTCCTAAGTACATTTGCATCTATAGTATAGTTAAAAATTATTTTGTTATGAGTAAGAGTAAAACTATTTGTAAAACACTTTTCAACATTCATAAATAAATGATGAGATCCAATTGTAACTCACGACAGTCGTTATGATTGCGTAGCGTTTTAAAAATTTTTAGGTCATCTGCATAAACTAAATGTTTAGAAAATCTGAAACAATTGCTTATATCATTTATGAAAATAATAAACATGTGGCCCCGAGTGATTTCCCTAGGGTACCCCCGACGTTCAGACGGAAGGTTCTGAATAAGAGCCAGCGACTGAAATAATATTTTCTCGGTTCGACAAATATGACCTGAACCATTCCAGCATACCCCCGCCCACTCCGACCTGTGCTAATTTCATTAAAAGTAAAGTATGATCAATTTTGTGAAAGGCTTTGGTATAGACGGAGTAAACCTGAGCACGCTCATCAAGGCTACCAAGAATGTATTGGCAGTAAATAGACGGAGTCAACCTGAACACGCTCATCAAGGCTACCAATTTATAAGATTAGAATCGATTGACCTGTTTGCAAAAGAACCATGTTGTTTCTTGTCACCGGACTTAAATATGGTCACAATAATAGCTTCTTCCAAATTGTTGGAAATACTCCCAGAGATAGTGACTGAATTAAATAACTTACGCAGCGGACGACTCAGGCTAGTGGCACACCGATTAACAAAGACTACTGGGATATCGTCGAATCCAGACAAAGATATTACAAATTACAGATGTACATTTCTAGCCTACGAAACGACTGCAAACAGTATTTCCCACCTCATTCGGTCATTATTGCAACATAGCCCGATTGACATATTTCTCGCAAAGGTATCTGCATAATTCCAAATAAAAATTTGTTAATTTTGGTTTAAGATTAATCCGCAATTGCCCTTAAAATATATTTATTTCCCAATAATTTTACTACAAACTGTGCAAACGCGATGAGAGATTCTCTAAAATAAATTATTATAATTAAAAGTATCAAACGAATCTTGAACTAATCCAACTGCACTCTGGCAACATCTATTTTTATTTTACAAATATGCTACGATTTGAAACCAAAAGGTGAATGAAATACTAATCTCGTAGACATTACAACGTTGGAGCTTTGATCTAAATGATTGATTATATATTTTGGATGATTTGTATTTTTTTGTGATTATTGATGAAAAATCGTCTATATTATAAAAAATCATCGTGCATTCATGTGTAGTTTGTAAAATAGTGGATCATTTAAATAATGATCTATCTTTTCATAGGTAAGTGTGGTTATGTTTTAATATTTAACCATCGGATATCACCAGTAGTGTTGAGCAGATAATCGCTAGCTGCTAAATGTCACAATCACATCAAAACATTTATTAGTATGAATTATTTCCTAACAGAAAAAAAATCGGCGACGTCGTTCCAACACGTATCGAAATATACTGAAGCAACGATACCGAAGGTTAAACATATCAATACGCGCGCGGCGGTTATCCAAGCAAGAGCGAGACACGCGGTGTGGCATCACTGTAGTTTACTCTAGTGACCTACATTGTTGCTAACTGAAACCAGATGGTGCGGCGCCACAGCATGTATGTAAAAGGGTTTTTACCTTAGTATTTAGATTATTACAGATATTCGATTTAAAAAAAAACGTATGTTGACATTCTCTAGGCCACCCAAGGAGTCACCCATTTATATATAATAAGTCATTTCCATAACACCCTGTACCATCGTGCCGGTAAAAAACTAGGACAGCAAAATTTCTTATTTTCTCCTTGACTATTAGGATTTTTTTTACTGTCGAGTCTGGTACCTGTAAAATGTCATTTACAAATTTTACATGTCAACATCGATTGTCACTTTATGATTAACTTGTCAAGCAAATTTTTCTTTAAAAAATATGCCACAATTAACACCCCAGTAAAAGGCTATAATCTACAGTCGGTTGCGAGATGGTGCTCTTATTAGGGATATTGCAGACGAACTGGGAGTAAACAAAAATACCGTGATGTTGGCAAAGCAAAAAATAGCAAGGCATGGGACTATTATTAGGAAAACAGGTTCAGGTCCCCCTAGAATTTCTACTGAAGATAAAGATAGAAGACTAGTTAATTATCTAAGGGATCATCCATTCGCAACTGCAATAAAGGCGAAAGAAGAGACGAACTTTCCAGGTTCTGCAAATACTGCTAGAGGCAGGGTTCGAATTTCCGATATACGAAGTCGTTGTGCTACTAATAAAATATTTTTAATGGGAAGAAATAACCAAGGCAAGGTTAGAATTTGCACATGAATATTTAAATCGGAATATTTTCTGGGAAACAGTTATATTTTCTGACGAGAAAACTTTTCAATCGTGTAATAATGGAAGAATTCGAGTGTATAGGCGTTCCGGCATGCGGTATGATGACATGACATGACAAAGCAAACCAAAGCGGGCGTTTCTCTATAAATGTCTGCGGTTGGGTTAGCGCTAGAGGTCCAGGAATTTGCCAAATCGTGGAAGGAAGACTAACTGGACCTGAATACGTTAATATCCTAAATGCAGTGATGATACCATAGATAAACGCTGTAGATGGTCAAAATTTTACATTTCAGTATGATAATGCTAAAATACACACAGCACGCATTGTGCAAAATTTTCTCCTAGAAAATAATATAGCAGTTCTTCCCTGGCCTTCGAAGACTCCCGATCTGAACCCGATCAAAAAAATTTGGGGTAAAATGGTGAAATCAATGTATAAACATGATTTTCGGCCACGAAACAGATGAATTATGCTACAGGATAAATGAAGCTTGGGATGAAGTAACAGGCGAATTATGCAGAAACCTAGTTTTAAGTGTGCCGCAAAGGCTTCAAGAAGTAATAAACAGGAATGGTTCTATGACTAAATATTAAAAATGTTTTGTTGCTTCGACAAATTTTGCGTTTGTGTTTTTGTAACTTTCTATTAAATTTCTTTTATTATTTAGTTTCGTTTCCATTTTTAGGCGACGTCATATATACCTATTTTAAATAAGGTATTAGACTTTTTCTTAATAAAAATGCCCAATATATTTACTGCCGTTCAAGTTTATAAAAGAAATAAGATATTTTGATGCCACCTCGTATCGAAAAATATAAAACGTTAAATTATGTAACCTAGGTTACTTCCTAAAAGTTATGTGTATTTACCTGTACAGCTGTCGAGCACCTTTTATAGTCTATGAGATATCTATTTCCGTTCCCAGTTTTGTGATTTTGTTGTCCTAGTTTTTTATCGGCACGATAGTACATGTATATAGAATTACATTTATTTAGAATTTTTCTTTTTAAACCAAGAAATATTGAGAACACATCAACAACTTAAATTTAAAAACAAGTAAAGATGAAAAGTAACTTTTGAAAGAAAGTGTAAATTCTCTGGGACAAAATATTAAAGCGGAGATATGACTCGTATAAGAAAAATGGCAAAACTAAATTCCAATTCCTACTGGAAACCAACTTTTTCATCTTTTCGGTTATTGTAAAAGAGTAAATCATGATATTAAAAATAATAATAAAATGGCATAGGATAGCCAATAAAATTTATTATTTATTATGGGGAATCTCAAATAAATTCTGATAAAGTATTTCTAATAAATACACAGCCTGTTCAAAATGAAGTCGGTACTATTGGTAACTTTCTTATTATAAAAGCTACGGATTAGATTAAATTAGCAAATATGTAGTATAGTCTTTTTACGCTGATTATAATGATGATGTCAAAAAAACAATTGAACGTCAGAATCATGTGATATTAACAAAAATGTATTTATTTAAATTAAATGCCCTATATCGCCCTTGCTTGGATAACCGCCGCGCGCGTATTGATATGTTTAACCTTCAGTATCGTTGCTCCAGTATGTTTCGATACTCGCTGTTATAACGACGTTGCCGAGGGTTCCACCTGCTTAATGTATACGAATTTTAAACATTTTGTTAGTTGTAGCATTACCCGATTTTTTTTCTGTTGTGAAATACTTCATAATAATAAATGTTGTCATGTGATTCAAATTTGTGTGATATTATCTAATGTTGGTTTTATTGCAAAACATACTTTTTGTGTTTTATTTTGTTATGGAATTTAATTGTGAAACGGATTATTTTAAAATAAGATCGAAGGTAAGAGGGTATGTACCTTAAAATTGTAGTTTTTTTTCTAAAAAGTTTGAAAAAGAAGTGATAACGCGCGTCATAAACGTCTTGTGGTCAAAAACTGAACACGTGCGTTTACAATTCTGTGTTGCAATATGACAACATCGCCTATAATGCGCTAACCTCTTTTGGACGTCGAGACTGACTCAATAAACTATTGATTGCGAAGGTCCTCAGGAGCGGCCACGTAAATTTTGAGATTTCATATAAAGTGTATATTTCTCTTAATAATTCAAAGCGCCATTTATGGTTATTTTTCTTCAATTTATTTTCATCTCAGGATTTTCCGGTTTAAATATAATAAGTCATTTTCATAACACCCTGTATAAGGGTATCGTCCGCAAAACTAAATATCTCGCCTTTAATATGATACAATTAATATGTCACCCATATTCTTCAAAACTAGCGCCATTTTAAAAACAACTTTATAACATAGTTCGTATTCATGTCATCCATCCTATATCCGACTTTTAGATATTCAAATCAAAAAACTTTGAAAACACAACCTAAATATTAAAAAAAATAAAAAGGAAAAAACATTTGGAAAGGAAATGTAAATTCCCTCGGGAAAAATATAAAACCGGAGATATGACTTGTACAGGAAAAATGGCGAAACTGAATTCCATTTTCCATCTTTTCGGTGATTGTAAAAAGATAAGATATTATATTACTAAAAACAATAATAGAATAGTATAGGATAGGCAATACGATTTATTATTTGTCGCGAGGAACTTCTGTAAAATAAGAAATCGTTTAAGGAAATATGTTTTGGATTGCAGAAGCATACAACATGTGCAAGATAAGGAGGCCCAGTACAGGGATCTCGGAAACCGTAAGAGTTACGAAGTCGGTTAAATGGAGGTAAAATTGCGCATTTACGTGCCTAATAATATCCCCTTTAGAAAGTTTTAAAATTCCGAGTAGTTCCTCTATCTAACAGCGTTAATTGTTTTGTAATCCGACGAGTCGTCTTCGAAGGGCCATTATCAACTTGCTTTGTTAAATACGGTCCTGTTTTCCTGATATTGCAATATGAGAGCTTTTTTCTCCCGAATGCAACGATGTATGACACATTGTGGTTTAATGACGTTTCGAGGGTTTTTTGAACAACATCATGAAATTTTGGGATACGGTCCTGTATTTCTCCTAATTTTATAAATAATATCTCATAAGTAAGCTCTAAATTTTTTACTTATGTTGGACTAGTTCAATAAATAACAAATAATTTAATAATAAACCACAAATAAGTGAACAAAAAACATTCCAAAACAGTAACAAATAACATCTTCTACTGCCACATAATAGTTTTTTTCAGATAAAATAAAACATGCGATAAAATATCAAACTTTTCAGCATTTGTAAATTTATGTTCCATATTTTCTGGAAAATAGAAAACCTCTTAAAACGCTCTCAAATGATCACCATGGAAATGTCAAGTGAAACAAATCAAGCGTCACCATCTACATTTTTGGGTTTCAATTTTTTTGTTTCAAGTGCCTACTTTTATTTTAAATCCCGAATCAACAGAAGTTTGAAATAATGTTTCGGTATTTTGTTCACTTATTTGTGGTTTATTATTAAATTATTTGTTATTTATTGAACTAGTCCAACATAAGTAAAAATTTAGAGCTTACTTATGAGATATTATTTATAAAATTAGGAGAAATACAGGACCGTATCCCAAAATTTCCTGGTGTTGTCCAAAGAAACCTTGAAACGTCATTAAACCACAATGTGTCATACATCGTGGCATTCGGAAGATAAAAAGCTATCAAATTCCAATATCAGAAAAACAGGACCGTATTTAAAAAAAGAAAGTTGATAATGGCCCTTCGAAGACGACTCGTCGGATTACAAAACAATTAACGCTGTTAGATAGAGCGGAAAAAGTGGCAATGCACAAGTGCAATTTACTTTAGAATTCGATCTCAAAAAACCCCAGAAAACAATAAAACGATTTTCCAGAATTTCGTTTTTTTCCGGATATCTCCGGAACTACTCGGAATTTTAAAACTTTCTAAACGGCATATTATTAGGCACGTAAATGCGCAACTTTACCTCCATTTAACCGACTTCGTATCTCTTACGGTTTCCGAGATCCCTGTACTAGCCCTTCTTATCTGGGACACGTTGTATATCGTCGTTGTCAGATGCAAACCTTATAAGTATATTTTTTTCATTTTTGAGACAAGCAAGGAACTGTTTGATTTAAGGAGATTACTGCTTCTAAAGGTGCGTTTCCACCGAAGGAGCAAGCAAGAGCGTGCAAGAGCAAGCACACATTCTTTATATTTGCTCGATTGGTCGAAATCGACTTACGAGCGTGCAAGCACGTGCTCGCTCGTGCACGGGGCGATGTCGGTACTTCAAAGAGAAGTTTTGTTCGTAGGTATTTTGCGTATTTACGTTTGTATGAAGCTTCTTCGCGAGCCTGCTTGCTCGCGAGCAAATTAATCAAAGGGCAAGCAAATATGTGCTCTTGCTTGCTCCTTCGGTTGAAACGCATCTTTAAATATCTCAACATCTATTTCGAGCATGTTGTGATGATTCAATTAAATATCTATCGATTGAAAGTGTCAGAAACCCGAACAACCCTCAACTTTATTATTATAAATTTCATATTAAAAGTTGGAAATTCGTCTGTTGCTTTTTGCTTAACGATTTGATCTAAATAAAAATATTCTAAAAATGAAAGGTGAAAGTAGTAAATGTGATAAATGTAGTAAATGTAACAATATAGATAGTAAGAGAATCTAACAAATTACATTTAGTACGGAATGTTGTGAATGTATGGAAATGCGTGAAATTTTAAAACGAACAAGATTGAAAACACATCGATAACTTAAATTTAAGGACAAGTTGTGTGTATTATATGAAATAGGAATGTAAAACAGGGACGGTAGAGGAAGACAAGTAAAAAAGTAATACAATTTTCTTACAAGCCGTTCCCCATGCAACGTGGTGACAGTGGCGGGCATATCGTCGGGCCAACCGGGGCAATGCCCCGGGGCCCAGCCCTTAAGGGGGCCCATTAATCAATCCAATTTAAGATTTTGAAACAACAAACCACTAAAAAATCTGAAATTAGAAATAACTTAAAACATTCCTAAGAGCGCCCATTATTTGTCTACACGCGGCAACACCGAACATTACCGCTTTGTGATTACAGCCAGAATTCCAGACTTCTAATTATTAAAATAACGTATAGTTTACTAAGAATTGTGGTGTGGATTGAAAGTATTCATTTAAACAGTAAGCAGTTTTCGGTTAACGACTACGTATTTTTGGACTTTGTAAACTTAGTCTTGACTATTCACTTCTCGAGTCTGTTTAATCGATTAGGATCGAGAGTAGCTTAACAGCTTGGAAAACAATATTGATATTTTAAAGGCGCTGACTGAAATTGAGTTAAAGTCAACAAAAAAGATGAAATTATGAAAGCTTCAAGTTTAAAAAAGAATATGGCTAACAACTTCGTTGTCATGACTATTTTCATGTTCAAAACTTTAAATCAAAGACAGATTTTCAGACATGCTTTCCGTTAAAGAAAGTTTCCAGGTTTTGGAACCCCACAAAATTTTCTGAAATGTTCAACAGAAGCGATTTGCTAGTTTTGTGAATCAATTCGCTATGATGTATGATTTAGTTAAATAAGAACTTAAGTTAGATATAACATTTTTTGAAATTATAATAAAAAAATATGCTTATCTCGAATCTAATTTTTTTGAAGTTTACACAGCATTCTTGTTATATTTTAGCCTGCCTGTAAAGGTTGCGTCTTTAGAGCGCTCTTTTAGTAAATTAAAATTATTAAAGAATTGTTTGAGATCTACAACTGACGAGGAAAGATTGCGTAATTTAGCTATATTGACCATAGAATATAAAGTTGCGTCAAAACTAGATATAACAGATTTAATAAATCGGTTCGCAAATGCCAAAGTCAGGAAAATACCGTTTTAGGCTTAAGTCCGTACCTATATCCTTATTCCTTATACACGGTGTCCCATATTATAAGAATGCACAGTACAGGGATCTCGTAAACCACAGGAGATACAGAGATGGTTAAATTAGAGAAAAGTTGTGCTTTGCTAAACCCTTCAAAGTCACGATTCGAAATCTAAAAAAATACGATTACTTCCTAAGATATTTAGGAAAAACCGAATTTTCCCGATTTCGTTTTTAATTTTTTCTGACTCTATTTAAAAAGATATGACAAAATAAATTTCACATTCTCATTGCCACTTTTTCTGCTCTACAAGCCGGTGTTCTTAAATTTTCAATCCGACGTTTCGTTTTTCCGCAACCATCATCAACTTTGTTTTTTTAAATAGTCGCAAAATTTAATTTTATTCTTAGTAAATTCTACCTTTTATTCTGAATTCAACGGTATATCACACTTAATATTTATAACATGTTTCGGACTTAAAACGCATCATCAATATTACAAAACAAAATATTTTAATTTTACGCTGCAAAAAGTTTATTGAACAAGCTTATTTAATCAAATGTTCAAAAAGTCCTCCCTCATTCTCTAAACAAACGTAGCAACGGTAAACAATTTCATTCATTACGTTTTCTAGCATCATTGGAGTTATCCTTGCAATAGCGGCTTGAACCTCGGCTCTAAGTGCTTCTACATTCTCGTACGTTTTCCAGTAGACTTCATCGTTGAGAAAGCCCCACAAGAAAAAATCCAACGGAGTGATGTCGGGAGATCGTGCAGGCCATCTTATTGGACCATTAGTGGCGATTACATTGTTCTGGAAACGTTCTGTTAGATATTCAATGTTGTTTCGAGAATTATGTGGAGGTGCCCCATCTTGCTGAAACCAAATACTGTTGTTTTCTGCCAACGGAATGTTATCAAGAAAATCTTCAATATCGTTATTCAAGAACTGGAAATATCTTTCTGCATTTAAAGTACCTTCATAATTTATTGGCCCGATAATCCTTGTTCCTAAAATACCACACCACACATTAAAGCCAAAGCGTTGCTGGTGCCTCAATGGTCGTACACGATGTTCATTATGCTTTGCCCAATAATGTCGATTGTGTCGATTAAAAATTCCATTGTTACAAAAATAACTTTCGTCTGACCATAGAATAGTTCTTGGAAATTCACGATTTTCATCACACATTCTAGTCAGCCACTCGCAGAAAATCATTCTGCGCTGTTGATCACCAGGTACTAAACTATGACAAATCCTGAATCTAAATGGACGAAAACCTTCCTTGTGAAGTATTCTTTGAGCATTGGACTTAGGAACATTGTGATCTTTTTCGATTGATCTTAATCCCACAGTATCTTCTTCTTGCACAGCCAATAAAACGGTTAATGTTTGTTCTGGACCGTTCGTCTTTACTCTATGCGCCACTGGTTTTTGAAATGCGCCATATTCCCTTAGGTTTGTTAGAAGTCTTTTGAAAATTGATATATTAGGTTGGCGTCGTTCTGGATATTTGAGCAAATATTGCCTTTCAGTGTCGAAACAATTTTTATGACTTTGAATATAACAAACATAACATGTCCGATTTTTCTTCATTTGAAAAATGTGCCATAATTAAAAAACACTTCAAGAGACAAGAAAAACTTTAAATTTAATCGGTAATTTCCGAACTAAGTTTACTTCTTTACGTAAAAATTTCGATTTATCGGCAATACTGACAGATCGCCATGATTTATTTAGACAAATGCGTTTCAAAGCCTACTATTTCAAAACGATATAAATGGAATAACTCGCAATTAATTATTTGATGCTAACATTTTGCTTACTTGCCCTTATAATAGTTAAAACTTAAAATTTTTGATCCGACGTTTCGTTCCTTCGTAATAATCATCATATAATATTGATGATGCGTTTTTAAATCCGAAACATGTTATAAATATTAAGTGTGATATACCGTTGAATTCAGAATAAAAGGTAGAATTTACTAAGCATAAAATTAAATTTTCCGACTATTGAAAAAAACAAAGTTGATGATGGTTGCGGAAAAACGAAACGTCGGATTGAAAATTTAAGAATACCGGCTTGTAGAGCACAAAAAGTGGCAATGAGAATGTGAAATTTATTTTGTCATATCTTTTTAAATAGAGTCAGAAAAAAATAAAAACGAAATCGGGAAAATTCGATTATTCCCAAATATCTTCGGAAGTAATCGTATTTTTTTAGATTTCGAATCGTGACTTTGAAGGGTTTAGCAAAGCACAACTTTTCTCTAATTTAACCATCTCTGTATCTCCTGTGGTTTACGAGATCCCTGTACTGTGCATTCTTATATGGGACACCGTGTATACTTATTATATAAATAGTTTCCTATTTTATTTCATTATTGTTGTTATTAATTATTTGTTCTTATTAAAACACATTTTTAAAGAATATTTTTTTGAATAAGTACATTTTATTTCTCCTACGTGTTTTTTTATCATGAAGGGGCCCGTGAACATATTTTGCCCCGGGGCCCAAGTCCCACTAAATCCACCAATGAGTGGTGACAACCTCCGGCATGATAAACTTGGTATACTAACTTGGTGAACTATTGGACCTCATAGAAAGAACAAATATCCTCTACGAAAATCGGGTGCACAATAAGCCAGAAGGCTGCTGCGATAGATGTTCGGACCACACACCCGACCCCGCCTTTAACCAACCAATCGCCCCCATCAAATACTAACAGCACACACAGTATTAAAACAATAATATACTTTAGGTCCGCCACTGGTGGCTGACTCAAGTTGTGTCCGGTGCCGGCGCATGCCCATTTACAGTGTGCACTTGATATCTTTTCCCTCTGGCGTTGACCAATCAGGCACCGGTATAGTCACTTTCGAGGGCGAACTGTAGCTGTGGTGTCAGATTTACAATTTAAGAAAATGTTTCAATGTAATGTATCATGAATTTAACTCTATCAAATATTCATTATTCATAATAGTTTTAC
Organism: Barypeithes pellucidus; assembly: GCA_963991005.1. NCBI lineage: Eukaryota > Metazoa > Arthropoda > Insecta > Coleoptera > Curculionidae > Barypeithes > Barypeithes pellucidus. The sequence continues at coordinate 40,362,500 of OZ022563.1, read as the reverse complement.
AATAAAAAAATAATATGAATATAAAATATACGTTGTAATCCTAGTCTTCATTTATAAGGTAATTTAAATTCGGTATTTTACTAATTAATACGAATGAATTTTTTTTAATAAATACAATAAGACAATCTGACAATATCGCTTTTAAGTCTTTTATTTTTTGCCCGCATTCTTTTCACTGCTTCAGACTCATGTGCCAAACAATGTGTTAGTTGAATTAAACAATTTTTTAGTAAATATTCCACACTATTAATATTCGAGCCGGTCGCCCATTGCGAAATCCTAGGCGAAACCAAACCCGAATAAATATCAGCGAGCGGGAGAAGCCGGCTACGAATCGGTATCAACACGTGAGCTTGGCGATATTAAGCCGACGCTGTCGAATTTCCTACATTAAGAACGAGAACGAATGGCGCTCATGGCTGGTCGCTCCAAATCACAACAATGTTATCGTTAACTTGAAAACTGTTGCTATAACAAATTATTTATTCAAGGCTAAATTACTAACTTCCTAAGTGTTGAGGAACTCGGGTAGGGCCATGTCACACAGGAGCCACTACTGTTCAGGAGTACTGGGCATATTTATTTAAGACTCAGTTTCTCAATGAAACATATGCATCACATCTGTATTTGTACACGTCTCTAATGATTCATCTTTCTGTATCAAGTTTAAATGTCAAAATGATCTTATTAATGACTCTATAATTCTCGCAGCCTAATTGTCTGATACATTTTTTTTAATACCTCCCACTGACAGACAATAAAAGTTCTCTTACTCATAATATAAAGTACAGGGTATTAAAAAAAGTAAATTGGTGCGAAATCGTTACTATTATGCACTCGAAAACAGCTGATTTTGATGTATTTCGGGACGGGCAAAATTATTTAATTCATTTAACAAAAAATAGTATTTAACTCGATATTTAATCCGGCAATTCATAATAAGCATATGGGGATTTGACTTTTTGAAACCAAAAAATGTGTTTGTTACAGTTCGAGTAACAATTTGAACCCCCCTTAATATCTCTTCCAATGAAAAATATTAAAAATCCGAAAGAAATGTCAGTTTTACTGTGAAGGGGGATGGGTTTATAGAATATATGCCTGGGAGGAGTAGATCTTACCCTTAAAATCTTAAATGGAAAGGGATGGCACATCATATTAAAGGGAGTTTCAAAAATATCTTTCCAATAATATTTATTACTTTTTGAGTTGTGGTTTCTAAGCAATCGCGTTCCAAAAATGGGCTTATTCATTATGCGGTGACCTGTGTCAGGTGTTATAAGTATTTATAGGATTCATCCCTTTCTCATTTAAGACTTTAAGGGTAACATCTTCCCTTGCCAATGGGTAAACCACGAAGGCTGCAGAAATTTTTTGAAAGCGTCTAAATATAATACATCAATTCCATAACACCCTGTATATGGAAAACTACACATAGGAAAATTGGACAATACGCTAATGTTGATGGGGGACTTAATTGCTTAATTGGGGTTTCCCTGTTGAAAAGGACCTGCTTTAATAGATTTATATAATACAGGGCGTTCAGAAAATAAAATGAAAAATGAAATTGAGAAAACTGCAAAAATCTACATTTTTAAAGAGAAACCCCAAAATTTTTTATTATATATATATTATGAGATATTATTTATAAAATTAGGAGAAATACAGGACCGTATCCCAAAAATTCCCGATGTTGTTCAAAAACCCCTCGAAACGTCACTAAACCACAATGTGTCATACATCGTTGTATTCGGGAGAAAAAAGCTCTCAAATTCCAGTATCAGGAAAACAGGACCGTATTACAAGAAAGTTAATAATGGCCCTTCGAAGACGACCCGTCGGATTACAAAACAATTAACGTTGTTAGATAGAGCGGAAAAGTGCCAATGTAAAAGTGCAATTTACTTTAGAATTCGATCTCAAAAGAACCCAGGAAAACAATAAAACGATTTTTCAGAATTCGTTTTTTTCCGGATATCTCCGGAACTACTCGGAATTTTAAATCTTTCTAAACGGCATATTATTAGGCACGTAAATGCGCAACTTTACCTCCATTTAACCGACTTCGTATCTCTTACGGTTTCCGAGATCCCTGTACTGGCACTCCTTATCTTGGACACGTTGTATAATCGACGTGTCTTTCCGATTTTAAATATTATTTTTTAGGAAACTTGGGGAGAGGGGCAGTTAACGAGATTGAAATGCTGCAAACGTCTGTTCGGGTTTGTCTGTTTCGTACCCAAGCGTAAAGTATATACCGAAGTATTTACTTAACACACTGTATATTACGGTATAAAATTTTCCTGGTTCTAGGAAAATAAATTGATATTTAAGCACTCCATTTTTCCCCTGATTTATTTCACACTTTTAAACAATATTCATATAGTACGTGCGGAGACAAGCTGTCATCGGCAGGAACGGATCTTGTAACAGAACGGCAGCGACAGCAATTTTCTCGAAGCCGTTAATTATTCGGAAAATCAACACCGGTGATTAATTTCCCTGTGGTTGTAAGTAAACACGAAAAGCAGATTGGTGTTTCGTTTCTCGATTTTACATGATAAAAGATGAAGATTTCCCTTGTGCAAATTTAACTGAAAATTTTACCCGACAATTTCCGAAATATAACACACGACTAAATAAGAAACTGTTCTGGTGAACTTTTAAAATTTCCATGGAAAACTACGGCTAACGGCACTCACTACGTGGTGACCAGTGTTGCCAGAAATCTTTGATCAAAAGTAATAGGTTTACGGTTAGAAACCAAATAGAATAGTGAAAAACGGTGTCAGAGTAAGAAGAGTACGAAATAAATAGGTCGTTACTTTCCAATGATATGAGGGCCACCTCCAGATTGAACATAAATTTCATATGGAGAGCCCCACAACAAGAATGAACATCTAAAAAATTGTTAAAATAGTAATGGATATATTATAAATTGTAAGAGACTGACAACGCTGGTGGCAACAAGCAGAGGTTTCCGAGCAGCTTCGGCTATCATAGACCGGTTGTTTTAAAAGTTTGTCGGAAACTTTTCTTATTTTAGTGGTATTTTAGTTGTAATGTGTATTATATTTCTATGAAATTAATACACGTAAAGACTTGTCATATATTATTCATTCATTTCATATGCCATTACATGCATAAAACCTTTTAATACCTATGAGATATATTTAAAAACGCTGACAGCAATGTAAATCCCCATAAGATATCGCGCTCCCTTTGACGTGACTGCCCGCGGCCGACGAAATTGGGACGGTTAATATCTTACCTTTAGTTATTGTATCATGCCGGTACCCCACTAAAATTTGTTATAACTTAATAAACTTCTTTACAACTTAATAAACTTATTTAAACTCGGGAAAGTTCCTATCAAAACAACAGGTGCAAAAAATATTTCCTAATAGAAATTGGAAATTAAAAATTAAAAATTAAAATTTTTTGAAGGAAATAGCATTTGAAAAAATCGCGAACTCGCAGGGCAAGGGTACTACTACTAAAAATTTTTTACGAGAACATAATATGCAAAAACTTACCTATTTAACGCACAACCAAAATGTTGACTCAACTTTGATGTCATGTATTTTCGGAATTTGTTGGTCGTGTTCATTGACTTTTTTCCAAATTGTAGTTTTTTTCTTAAGAATATTACTGCCTTTATTACTTTGGTTAAATAAGTAATTTTAGTATTATACCGGGCGTTATAAATTATTAAATTATTTGTTATTTATTTAACTAATTCAACATAAGTAAAAAATTTAGAGCTTACTTATGAGATATTATTTATAAAATTAGGATAAATACAGGACCGTATCCCAATATTTCCCGATGTTGTTCAAAAAAAACCTCGAAACGTCATTAAACCACAATGTGTTATACATCGTTGCATTCGAAAGAAAAAAAGCTCTCAAATTCCAATATCAGAAAAACAGGACCATATTTAAAAAAAGAAAGTTGATAACTCGGCTGATTACAAAACAATTAACGCTGTTAGATAGACCGGAAAAAGTGGCAATGTAAAAGTGCAATTTACTTTAGAATTCGATCTCAAAAAAAGCCAGAAAAACAATAAAACGATTTTTCAGGATTTCGGTTTTTTCCGGATATCTCCAGAACTACTCGGAATTTTAAAACTTTCTAAACGGCATATTATTAGGCACGTAAATGCGCAACTTTACCTCCATTTACTTCGTATCTTTTAAGGTTTCCGAGATCCCTTTACTGGCCCTCCTTATCTTGGATACGTTGTATATTGACCAAAAACAATTTTGAATCCTATTCAAAATTGTTTCCTCAAGAACTATTTGACAGTTTATTGAAGCAATATAAAATGATTGATTTTGAACTAATAAACGAACTTAAAAACCCGTTACTTCCGGCTCAGTTCAGAGAAGCTTTGTTGGTTTAAAATGAATCAAAACTTATGCGGGAAATACGAGAGACAACTGGCCAGGACACTTAAAGACTTCCAATATATAATTTCAACTTCATTGTAGAATGAACTTCCTTATGATGGAATTCTACACCATTAAAATACAAATAAGGAACTAATCAATGTTGCTTAAAATAAATATAGAGTTAATATTTGGTTTGTTTTCTACTGTCTATTTATAGGCCGTAAAACCGGGATTGATTTAAAAGTTGTGAAAAATCTCCAGAAAATCAGGTCTTTGGAAAACTCTCCTTGAAAAAAAAATTACTTTGGTTCGTCTGTTGTTACTTAAGTAAAAAGGTCGCGCTTTTTAAATTACGTTAAAACAAGAATTCGTCAAAATTTCTATCAAGTTATCTGAGTTCACACCTTACCGCCAGTGGCGGTTCTTCCACAAGAGCACATGCGCACGTGCACCCCCAAAACGATTAAAAAATATTAATTTATATTCATTAAATATTATTTATCGTATAAAGTCCGACCCTCCCTAATATTTTATCCTACCGTCAAACTAAAGAAGTCTGACCCTCCCTAATATTTTATCATCCCGTCAAACCAAACTGTGTAGATCCGGCAACCGATTATGACGAGACTTGCTCGCACGTGCGATTAAGTAGTGTATTTTCTCTGTAGTAACAGGTGGCGGGTGGCAGCGGAGGATAGCGGGGCTATGGCGATTTAACATGGAAAAGGCCCACAGTTTTTGTGTGCACCGCGCGCTGTTGTCTGTTCGTGCATCTAGTTAGAAATTCGAGCGTGTATGTTTCAATATTTTAATTATATTTATTAAGTTAAAATGATTAGTTGACGGTGGACTATTTAAGAAATAACTTTAGCTTTTTCAGTTTGGAGCAAAAAATTGAAGTGAAGAATGCGGGAACACGTAAACCCGAAATTAATTTAACGCAGACCACAAAGGGTAAATCTAGGGACTTTAAAAATGAAATATATGATAAAAAATTTATAGAGACTATTCCAAACTTAATGAGGCTCTTATTGATCAATTTTGTACAATTAAGAACCGAAGAATGGACTTTACGTTTAAGCACTATTGTGTAGGGTCGATAAATGTTGTGTATTTCGATAAATGATACTCGATATGATTTTAAACCATTTTATTTTAGGATTTAAACTAAAAAACACTGAAAATATGAAGAATGCCAACTTGTCAGTGTCGTGGCTCGATTCGTTCTCGTTATAAAACAGTTAACTATTGTTCTTGTCTTGGTTGCGCCTAATGACGTAGCCCGTAGATGGCGTAGTAGTATTGGACATCATTCGGGTTTCTTGATAGCTCGTAGATGGCTTTAGTAGTATTAGCAGTGAACTGTATAAATATTGTTACGAGGGTGGCATGCGACGACGTTAAAAGTTGCATTTTCTTGTGTAAAATTAAAAAATAAATAAAAATATATTTTACCTAACGCATTTTCTTATTACTTTTTTTCTGTCTACATTTAAAACGCCTAGAAAAATTTCACCATACTTGTGAACCCCCTCTATCATAGGTCACGAGCCGACACTGCTTACCGCATGGTTTTTTCTAGTACTTACTGTACATTTGACAAAATATAGGTGTGTATTTGGGCGTGGTCCATAAAAAATGTCGTCTGCGGCGCTTTCGCCTACAGTGGGCTTCACTCTTTTTATTACTACTGGCGTCCCGGTAAAATTAGTCAATTTATCATTGGCACCCCCTTACAAAACTCTTTAATGACGCCTGGCTGCGCGTTAAATAAGTTGCGCGGTGTATTTTCTGCAAATTTGATTTAAAAGTGATTTTAAACAATAAAGTTATTCAGAAAGCAATAATGTGGTAACTGGTTTTGGTCCACCGTATAGTTTCGTATTTCCGCATGACAAACTTACATACAAACAACTTGGCTTGAATATGGAAACGAAATTTTTTGTGCATACAAGAGTAATCAGTAAATAACATATTCTGCAGAACGTTCTGGCAACATTCCAGCAGACATCCTCAGCACAAATCCGGGATTAATCTGCAGAGGCGAACCAACTTCTCAAATTAAATTCCGCAACTCGAGATTTATAGCAGTATTAATAGCCGCACAATTTATGTGTTACTTTGCTTACAATAATTTCTTGTATCGTCCGTTCAGTTTCGTGTTTAAAAGTTTTTTTTTGTGTCTGTATTGCACTTGCACAGATGGGTAAAAGTCGTAAATATTTCCGCCAAAATATGTCTTTCTTAAGCGGCGTTCACCATATATGAATCGGTGAGTGGAAGAAGGGTCCAAGTGCAGAAATACACATTATACAGGAAACGAAAAAAAGTAATTATTTCAAAAAGGAAGGAGAATTTCGTGTTGGTGTGCACAGGTAACTTTTTCCATATGCTACTTGGAGTTGTTTTATAGAAAAATAAGATTTATTACCATATCGGAAATATGACTTTTTGCCAAAAATATTTGATGATTTTGAACCCTTCTTCCACTCAGCTGATTTTTGCAATGTATTTTTATTGTTTATTCTTTTATTTTGTTTTGGAATGGAAAATTCCATAAAATATAAGGGATAATAAAAGAGTAGATACAAGGTGTAATCAAAAAGTTTTATTCAACAGTTTCGGCAGTGGTAACATTCCATGAAACAATGTGGTAATAGAACTCTAAATCTTCACCACTTACGTATTGTATAATCTTCCTTAAGTCCTGGATTTTCTTATCGTTGATAGGTACTGGTTCGGAATAGGTTTTGCCATTTGGGAGCTCTGACCTCATGTTCGGTTTAACCAGTTTAAATGTGGAGGAAATCGCACCGCCAATAAACTCGGAAACTGTTACATGGCCTGGAGTTGTAGCGTCAAAAACGAATTCGCGATATTTTGAAACACTAAAAACATTGTTGTTTCCCTTTTCGACAGGCTTGCAGCTTTTTTTGTAATACTGTGGCCACCAGTTTTTGTAATCAATAATATCCTGGTAAGAGACTCTTTTAAACTGAAATGGCTTGTTGACCCTACTTCTCAAAATCATGCTCTCGTATTCTTCTGGGAGATAAACTCTGTCCTGCTTTTTGACTACCCTTTTTAATGTACCGAAGTCGCGGTCACAAGGAAGGAAAGAGTGTCCTCGAATTGGGAAGTAATGATAAATCTTTGAAAAGCGTCCGGTTTCCTGAAGAGCCAACAAAAATCGAACCATGGTATTATTTCGGTTTTGTCCAGGGCAACCGTCCGAAAAAATATGCAACTCTTGAACCTCTGCTGGTATGCGATTTTGTATATAGTCATGTAGAAAAGTACACACTTCATTTGGCGTCTTTTTAGCCTGTCCCTCATGATAGGTATAGAAGTATCCACTGGAATCCGTTAGATTGTGGATCTCAAATAAGTATACCCATAGCTGTCTATAATAAAAAATTTCCTGTACGGGGATATTAGGAAGTGGTAGGTTTTGCATGTAATCGAATGTGATTCCAGCCACTTGAGGGTTATCTTTACATAACTTTTGAACTTCTTGTAACTTATTATAAAATTTCTTGGCTCGCCTTTTATGAACCATTAATTCAGCTGCCACCACCCGCTTAGCATTGTCATTTAGATTCGGATTCCTTAGTTTAGTGCCTAGTTCCTCACAACTCGAACACACATCAACTTGGGGTCGCCCGAAGCGAAGTTGAAAGTTTTCTTTGAAATATTTTAAGTAATATTCATATTTTACTTTATTTCGTAATTCAGGATACTTTTTAAGAAATAGGGAATGCATTGCCTTTACTGTTAGTGTTGCATCCAAGTAAAAGATAGTTTTTGAACTATAATGTGCCTGTTTTTTTGGAAAGGAGTCTATGTGTTCTTTAATATTAATAAGTATATTGGAGGGCAATACATGAGGTCTTCTATTATGTTTTCCTCTCATGTCATGAGGAGATTTTCCTGCTGAAACTAATTGGCTTAAACGTTGAACCTGGTGATGAGATAGTGCATAAAGACTCATGAATGCTTTTTTGCAAACACTTCTGCGTTGATTCTCACTATTCAATGCAAAAAATGAGAACGTATTACTTTTTTTAAAGGTATTACCTTCAGTGGGCTTATGTTTTTTACAAGGTCTTACTTCTATTAAACCCATTAGGAATGTATCTTGCTCATTTTTCGGTTGACCAGCGTATAACTTGGCAATAGTATTGCTTTTGACTTCTTCGGAAAAGAATTCTGTGCAGTTCAGCTTGCATCTGAAAAGAAAAGTACTTTTCAAATGCAATATACATAAATGCACAATATGCAAACTTGACACAATAAAAGTAGGTCGAAAATTTGTTGCCCCAAGTTTGTGATACATTTTAATAATGTTTTTCTTTTCTGTAAATTTTTTCAAGTAGGTATAGTGGGTAAGCATTTTACAAAATAAAGTAAAAAATGTAAATTATGGTACTTACAGACAGGGGGGACCGGTTTTCTTGGCTTCTTTAATATTTCCCGATGTACTACTCGTGTAAGATTCACCGGCCAGACGTGCATTTTTGTGTTTTGTGGCCTTCCACATATCTACGTTTCTAGCTCTTTTTCTGCCTTGCGGTTGATTACTCTCGTTACCTCTATCATTTCCATCTTCACTATCTGAACTTGCCATTTTAATAATTTTAACAAATTTAAAGTACTTAATCTTTTTCTCGTTTTTCGCACTCGCTAACCGGCACGATAACTAATACCAAATAACCTCTAAAGGCGACAAAAATCACCTGACGCAGTCGAACACGTACTGCATTGCCTATTTATTGAGTTGAAGAACGGTCCATGCGACGCACATGGACCGTTCTTCTGCTCAGCCCGTTTCGCAGCTGGGTGATTGTTGGCAAACGGTATTGAATTTTGGACCTTATTTGGGCTCAGTCGATGGATGGAGGAAATTTCAACAAAATGGCTATCTCACTTTAAAATGTCAAAAATGGTCACTTGGACCCTTCTTCCACTCACCGATTCATATATATACAGGCTAGAAGTCCGGAATAAAATTAATATAACCTTCACCTGTAACTTTTGGGGAAAACGCTCGGACACGTCAATTTAGTTTTATACCGGGTGTCCCGCTAAGGTCGACGAGCGGCTGTATCTCGATAACTGTTTGTCCTACGGCTTCCGGGAAAAAAAATGTATTACAAAAATGACTCCTAGAAGTATACTAAAATTATTTTTAGCTTTGAAATTTTACCGCTAGATGGCGTATTTTGAATTCAAAATCAAGAAATGATAATATCTCTTAAAATCGATAGTGAAGGTATGTCATCTGGAACTGTATTGGACTCTCCAATTAACACTGTACAAATAATTTATTTGACATTTTGATCTATCTCCTAAAATAAGGGGTGGGGGGAGGTTTGAATCGTATTGCAGAAAAAGTTCGATAACTACCGAATACGTTAACCGATTTCATCGAACTTGGTCTTGTTTTAAAGCCCCTTGACAGTCGAATTATAGTCTATTATAATATTTAAGTTTTAGTTTAAGCAAGAATCACCAGATGGCGTTTTTTGACCGCCTTAGTCATTTACTCAATTTTCCATGAAAAGTTAAATGGAAGGCTAACATTTTAATTCAGTAGTTGTATTACTCGTAAAATTATTTAAAAGGTGGCACAAACCGGAAATCCATACCATTTTTCTAACTTAAGTTATGAGCAAAAATATATTTTTTTTAATATTTAAATTAAAACATGAAATGTTCATTAATAACAAGTAAGCCATGACAATCGAAACAATAAAATTCACACTTAATACTAATTACTAATTACTTATCACCTTGCAAAGATCAATACTTTTTACATTTTTTTCAGTAAATGCTCAAAATGACCGCCGTTATTGTCGATGCAACTTTGAACTCGCCACAGAAATAGACGATATCGCATTTCGGATTCTAAGAAACATGTCTTCTCGTGTGGTTGGCCGGGTCTGATAGAAAATATCTTTAAGTCTTCCCCATAAATAAAAGTCTAAAACTGTCCAAAACTGCGTCCTGTTGAAACCACATGTTTAAATTCTAAAGGCACTTCATAGACTGTAATTCGACTGTCAAGGGGCTTTAAAACAAGACCAAGTTCGATGAAATCGGTTAACGTATTCGGGAGTTATCGAACTTTTTCTGCAACACGATTCAAACCTCCCCCCACCCCTTATTTTAGGAGATAGATCAAAATGTCAAATAAATTATTTGTACAGTGTTAATTGGAGAGTCCAATACAGTTCCAGATGACATACCTTCACTATCGATTTTAAGAGATATTATCATTTCTTGATTTTGAATTCAAAATACGCCATCTAGCGGTAAAATTTCAAAGCTAAAAATAATTTTAGTATACTTCTAGGAGTCACTTTTGTAATAAATTTTTTTTCCCGGAAGCCGTAGGACAAACAGTTATCGAGATAGAGCCACTCGTCGACCTTAGCGGGACACCCGGTATATGCTCACATTTTGACGTTATTTGTTTGTTTTTTTATAAACGATCTTTTTTTTTAAATAGAAACATACAGCTTGTGATACATCATTTGAATTATTATAAATTAAAAATGGATTAATTTTAAGGTTACACATATATATTATATTGTATACGAGTGACACTCTCTTTTCTTTATACGCTTTTTTAGTAAAATTCGGTTCCGAAGATCGGATAATGTGATAAACAAAATATTTACGTATATATGTACATACCTGAAATTCTTTATAACTGGTATTGATCCACGACTTTTGCAAGAAAGCACCATGTACTTGTCACTTGTGTCCTTTCATCTTAAACAAAACAAGTCACTAACCTACCAAATAGCGAATCGAATCACCACAAATTAAAAACTCCTTTACAAAAATTGTTGTTAGGTAATGAAAGTTTATAAGCACTAATATACCGACAACAATGTGGATGAACCACTTTTTATTCTGTAATTTGAAAAAGCATCCAGAACCAAATATGGCGATGAATAACAACAACAAACAAATAATGCAAGCGCGGATCCAGGGGGGGGTCATGGGGTCATGACCCCCCCCCCCCAACCATCAATTTAACACGAAAAATACCATATATACCGGTTTAACAAACGCGGCAGGGTAATACTTTTCGTAATTTTTCCATGCATGACCCCCAAGCCGAAGTTCTGGATCCGCCCTTGAAATAATGTCGGGCCGGCTCTGACGCGATCGATAAAATTTCCACCCTAGTGCGCAAACTTAATAGTACCACGCCACGTCCCATAACGGGGACACTTTTTGTATTTTGGAACGTTCGTATTGGCAATATACTATATACACGGTGTTGAAGAAAGGTCGGTACCCCGGAATAACTCCGGTGCATCGCATTGCAGAGGAAAATGTCTGGGGAAAAAGTTGTTTGGTTTTGAAGGAGGAATAGTTTGCAATCTAAATCACCCTCAACACCCGGGCGCGGGTTAAATTGCCTTAAATGAAGTCCGTCATCACAATGTATATTTTATATTTTCGGAGTCGGGCTATTTCGTCAAAATATGAAAATGAACTCTTGTTGTTTTTAGTCAATACGCTTTCATGCAAAATTATCGAAAAATTTTAGGCACTAGTGTAATTTAGGGAGAAAATTACTCGAATAATGGTTAAAACAACTTTATATTACAACTTTTAAATAAAGAACTAAAAAAATTAGTAATTATTAATAACGCAATTGTAATAATATTTAATATTTGAGTTTATAGCTGGAAAATCGATTTATTTTTTTAAACGTCAAAAAGTGTCATTATCTTTGTCAATAAACAATAAAAACTTGGCGGGTTGTTTTCGATAACTAGAGGGGTTGTTTTCGATGTAATCAATCGAAAACAACACCTCTAGCTTTATGTATGAGGGTAATTTTCGGTGGTAATTACACGAATGCTTAAAAATTTTCGATAATTTTGCATGAAAGCTTTCAAAAATTTCGATAATTTTGCATGAAAGCTTATTGCCGAAAACTACATAATTTCCTACTTCGGACTCGGGCTATTTCGCCAAAATGAGAAAATAAACTCATGTAGTTTTTATAAGGCAATAAGCTTAAATGTAAAATTTTCTGAAAATTTGTATGCAGGAGTGTAATTTATGGAGAAAATTACTCGAATTAACAAAAGTTAAATGCAATAATGTATTATATATTTTACTTTAATAATTATTAATAACGAAGTTGTAATAATTAATATTAGAATTTGACTAGGAATTTGAAGAATCTCTTGAGGTTGGCTTCGACATTTTTGAGCAACTAGGTTGGGCATCTATTTCATTCGTTCTCATTTGTTGAATAACAAGCTTATGGTATTCCTCATCCATTTGTAGATGAAATAAAATTGATTTTGTGTTCGAATGTCCCGTGATTTTTATAAGCTGCTGCTCGCCAACTCAATGCTTGGCTAGTTTTGAAATAGCTGTTGCGTGTAAAGAATGGTTAGTTATTTTTAAGTTTTTTGTATCTACACCCATTTTCTTGGCCTGGCTGGTGGTCCCTTCACCTATCGTATTTTTGCCAACTGGAGTGTTCCTATACCAGATTCCTGATGTTTTCCAGAATGGGTTTTCTCTTAAAAATAATCGTACATGAATAATCTGGCTTCCTTTTGGTATAAATTTGTCAAAAAGACGTAGAAGACAAATATCAGAATTCCTCGTGTTTGAAATTAACCAAATTAACAAGAGCTTGTACAGGATTTAACTCCTCCCTGTGCGGTTTTCGAAAAAATATGATTGTACTCAATACGCCCTATGTTGTCCCCACTATTGTTAGTTTCCCTTTTAAAATATATTAATTGACAGCGAGCTCCTTCACCTCCTCTCCAAGCCCAGCTCATAGGATAGTATAAAAAATATAGTTTTTTTTTCGAGGCCATCGGGAATACTTTCATCGCAACTATCAACAATGCTTCTAAATTCATCATATTTTAAAAAAGCTCAACTTACTTTTCTCTTTTCTGGTAGATACTGCACTTGCTTGCGTTTTGCGCTCTTCGCCTCACGAGCCATTTTAAATTCAATACTCGTAAATGGATCAAACCTGATTTGGTACTTGTTATAATACATTTTCTTAAGCATCTTCGCTGTTAAATTCCACATTGTTTTTATTGTAAAATCTTTGTATTCCTCGCCGTTTTGTTTCTTTCATGTCGTAAGCCCAGTCTTGAAGTATGTCCGCAAGCTTTGTCTCCTTGCTAAAAACATACCGTCTCTCTTCACAAAACATCATTAATTGACGTCAGACATATTGCTTGCTATTTTTAGTGTTTTTTGGGACACTCTGTGCGATCTTTTCTTGAATTACTTTCATTGATGTCTTTCCAAAACGTGACTTTTTGAAACTAAACTCGGAACAATGAGAATGTCAGACATATTATTCCAATAATGGCGTTGTAAGAAGGTTACTATGGCTTTGTGTTCAATAGCTAGAGGGATTGTTTTCAATAGCTAGGGCTAGGCGATGTAATCAATCGAAAACAACACCTCTTGCTTAATGTATGAGGATAATTTTTATATAAATTAATTGCTAGAGTTAAATTCATGATATATATTTGAAACATTTTCTTAGTTGTATCGACAGCTTCGACGCCGATGCCCGACAGATCTGATTGGTGAACGCCAGAGGAAAAATATATAAAATGCATACTGTAATTAGGAGTGTGCCGGCATCGGGCAAAACTTGGGTCAACAACCAATGCCGGAGCGACAGCCTTTTATTGATGTAATACTGTGTTTTGCTGTTAGTATTTGATTGAATTTTTCGTCCGGAATATTTTCCGGGTTCTATTATGTATGTGTGTGTATATACAGGGTGTCCCATAACTACTGGTACACAGGAAAACTGCAGATTCCTTGGGTGAAAATACTGCGATTTGGCCATACTTAGTTTAGTTCAATAGCTGGTAATAACCGAGATACAGGGTGTCCAAGTAAAAATTTAATTTTCAATTTTCCTAAATAACTTATTTCTGAATCAATATTTTTGCAGAAAACTTTGTGACTAGGGTTTTTTTGGGGAAAGGAATTTGAATTTGTTAATAATTTTGATGTAGATTATAGGGGGCGTTCTCTGCGGTACTCTGGATACATAAAAAGGAATCTAACTTTTTTGTGCCTTACTATAATTATATTTTTATTAAAAATATCAATTTTTCCGTCATTTTTAAGCCATAAAGGTATACTTTGTAAATGTCGCTCCGACTAACCGTTTTCGAGATATTTTCAATTACAATTTCTAATGCGCCCGTTTAAATTTTGATTTGTAAATGTAAAATTTGTCACAGTAGGCTTTGGTAAAAACAAATACAACGAAAGGACTTTTAAACCTCATTTCTGTCAAAGTTTATTTTCATTTGTCAGTACAGTGGGTGTTTTAAGGAGTTTTTGAAGATACTGGTATCAAAAATTAAACTAAAAATTCCGCGACATAACTGTTTTCTAATGCTTATACGCACAAAAAAATTTTAACAGACTCGGGGCACATCGGCGGTATTTGGAAATGTATCCAAATAGAAGGCAGCAAGATTTTAAAATTTTTAAAAGCCTATACGACAGACTGGGAGAAACAGGATCCTTGCGTCCAAAACGTAATAGTGGAGGATCCTGTTTCTCCCAGTCTGTCGTATAGGCTTCTAAAAATTTTAAAATGTGGCTGCCTTCTATTTGGATACATTTACAAATACCGCCGATGTGCCCCGCGTCTGTTAAAATTTTCTTGTGCGTATAAACATGCCATGTCTCGCATTTCTCGGTTAGAAAACTCCTTGAAAACACCCACAATGCTGCTGACAAATGAAAATAAACTTTGACACAAATGAGGTTTCAAAGTGCTTTCATTGTATTTGTTTTTACAAAACCTACTGTGACAAATTTCACATTTACAAATCAAAATTTAAACGGGCGCATTAGAAATTGTAATTGAAAATATCTCGAAAACGGTTAGTCGGAGCGACATTTACAAAGTATACCTTTATTGCTTAAAAATGACGGGAAAACAGATATTTTTAATAAAAACATAATTATACTAAGGTCCAAGAAAGTTACACTTCTTTTTATTTATCCAGAGTACCGCAAAGAGCGCCCCCTACAATCTACATCAAAATTATTAACAAAATCAAATTCCTTTCCCCAAAAAAACACTAGTCACAAAATTTTGTGCATAAATATTGATTCAGAAATAAGTTATTTAGGAAAATTGAAAATTAAATTTTTCCTTGGACACCCATCTCGGTTATTACCAGCTATTGAACTAAACTAAGTATGGCCAAATCGCAGTATTTTTACCCAAGGAATCTGCAGTTTTCCTGTGTACCATTAGTTATGGGACACCCTGTATAGATACTTTTACTTACAATATAGTTGATTTTCAAAATTTTATTTGGAGTAAAATACTTATTATAAATTAAATTTATTTATTAGGTACTAATAATTAATCTAAATTGTTTAAATACAGAGTTAATTTCAAATTCAAAAATAAAACGTTCCTCTCATATATTATGAGCTATTCCCCTTAAAAAATCCATTACATTGTTAGGATCAAATTGGCTTACTATTGCCCGAATCAAACAACAAGAAATCTTCCGCATTATCTGTTTTTATATACTCTTCCAGAAAATGGATATCTTGTCGGCGGGTGGGTAGCGCTGGTCCAGATATATGTTTTTGACTAATATTTCTTATAGTCCTCTTCATTGTATCCACACGTGGCAGTTTGGGGGCAGATGCTTGACTGATTCCACTTAAAACACTGGTTAGTATTGTTTGTGGCGCTTCATTAGTGCTTTTAGCTTTCGTACGAATAAGATCAAAAAGTTTTGAAGCTTCCACTTCAGCGGCGTCGGCAACATGGTTATGATCCTTCCCCATTTAAAAAACTGTATCATCAAGGGCGGTTACCCTGGCTGGACACTTTGTTTTTAAAAACTGTTAACATTTCCAATGAATTTTTATGTCTATTTTCTTATCTTTATAAAACAGATGTCCGTTCAGAAGTAATTTCTTATTTCCTTTCTCAGATTGTATAAACTCTAAGGACATTTTCGGATACGAATATACGATACAAGCACAATATAGCACACTCTAATTCAAAGTGATTTTCTTCTCATAAAATATTGGATACTTATACACCTTGCCCAAGAGATAATGGTAACTAATTGGTAATCAGAAATTAAATAAATATATAAATATTTAAAATTTAAGGATTAGTACCTAATCCTTAATAATAGTTCACATCACTTCTAATGATCTTTTAATATTTAAGGATTAGTACCTAACATAATTATACTTTATCATTGTAAGTATTTTACGACTAATATTTACCACAATCACACACACAACTTATTTTATTTTTCCCGGCGAAAAATATTCTTCTCGAAAAATTGTGGGCTAAGAACTGTGTAATCGAGGAATTGTGCTGTCGTAACTGTAGCCGATAAATTGTGGGAGTAGAATTGTGGTCGATGAATTGTGATCGAAGAATCTTCCGGATACGGTATTTGATAGGGAACGTTTTTAGCACGCCTGCGATTGGAAGAAAACTTGATTTCTTATTGATCTAGTATATTTAAAAAACGACAAAAAATTACCAATAATTTTTTAAAATTTACCTCGTCGTAACTTCCGTATATGAGGAGCTAATCGATATACTAAAAACTGCGCAATTTAATGGGCATTATTTCGGCTCGATTAATAGTGGGTCTATTTTATAATATTAATAAACCCGGTAGAGGTGTGCGCTGCGGCGCCAAACGCGGCGCTTTCCGCGCCTACCTGAACTGTATAAACGATTTTTTAAATTTACAATGCTTCCTAAAACATCCTGTATAACACAGGAACATAGCCTTTTTAATGATAAATTAGGGTCAGGTCAAGCAGTCTGTTTGTCTGTACTTTTGTTAAATATTATTAACACTATAATAGTTATTATGTCATAAATTGATAGAGAACATGGTGTTCCATTAAGGCCGGTCGCCGGATCAGGATAAAAATCATATAGTGGTAATAAGAAGATTCTGGAAACTATTTTTGAAATTGAAAAGTAAATATTTAAAACATCGTTAGAACGTTTAGACAATTCTGCATCATTTTTATCTACGGCTCATTGGCGTACCGACCTTGATAAGAGTGGGAGAAGCTATCAAGCTTATCAAAGTCGACAAAATTCTCTATCCAACTCTGGAAGAGCGATCCCCATCACTGATTTCTACTATAAAATATAATATACTCAAAATGATGCAAAAAATTTTCATTGGCTTATTCATTTTTGAGTAGTTCATGATAGTAATTTGTAATAACTTATAATAGTAATTTTATTTAGTTCAAATATTAGTGAAGTGGCGAAATAAACGGCTCGAAAATTCCTTGACGAAATCGAGTAATTTTTTTCCCCCAATCGATACAGTAGGATCCTCTCGACATTCTGACATGATTTGTAGGGGGCGCCGCATTGTGGGGGAGTGGGCACGCATCGTAAATCTAACCTACAACGGATTTTCCTAAATAACTCAGCCGGTTCTAATGCCACAAAAAAAGGTGTAGTGCAAAATTGAAGAGCTTGACAGAGCGTGTAAGCTCGACCCGATCCCGATATCTCAATGAGCAAATTATCGCAATTTTTAGCTGCAAAAACAATAAAATGTTATTAATTATATCTCGAGAAGGGGAGAAGTTGGGGCATCAATTTTTCGCAAATCAACGGGTGACACCGAGTACTTTGATGTGCCGAAGGCTGGGTGTGGTGGGGCAATGAGGAGGAGAGTTATGGGGGGGAAAATATTACATAAATGGTAATAAGTAATTTATTAATCGAGCTACGAGGATCAGGCCGGTTCATTTTTTTATCAGCTACGAGAGGGGATTGACGAAAAATTTTTATTTTCGCAAATGCGCGCTTGTCGCGGCACACAAGAAACGGCCACTATTTAATATCTCCGAAAATACTTTAAATATTATGTTCAATTTTGGTATGTGTACATAGGATATAGAACCACACATTTTAGTTAGAAAAGTAATTCAATTGTTCCACCAGTGGCGTCCCTGCAAACATGTCCTCTGATATTTTTTACAAAAAATATGGTATGGTATATGGCCACTGATATTTTTCCATGTGGATATTTTTTCTGATTAGCACTTCTCGTCAGATGCAACGAATTGCCCACTCCAATAATTTTTATGAAACAAAATTTATCATTAATTATTTTATCAATGTTAATAATAACGAGTTTCAATATGAATTTAGTGGTTTTAATCAAGAACAAGACGAGATAAACTCAAGAGACCGTTTTTATGTAGAATTGACCAGGCTAATCAGAAAAATCCACATGGAAAATGTCAGTGGCGTACCATATTTCTTGTAAAAAATATCAGAGGGTATGTTTGCAGGGACGCCACTGGCCAATCCCCCCTCGTAGCTAATAAAAAAAATGAACAAATTGAATCCGGCCTGATCCCCGTAGCTCGATTAATAAACTACTTATTAGCATTTATGTAATATTTTTCCCCCCATAACTCTCCTCCTCATTGCCCCACCACACCCAGCCTCCGGCCCATCAAAGTACTTGGTGTCACCCGTTGATTTCCGAAAAACTTGATGCCCCAACTCCGCCCCTCCTCGGGATATAATTAATAACATTTTATTGTTTTTGCAGTTAAAAATCGCGATAATTTGCGAACTCATTAAGATATCGGGACCAGGTTTGTTCGAGCTTACGCGCTCTGTTAAGCTCTTCGATTTCCATAAACACCCCCCCCCCCCCCAATATACCCAAAATATGCCCAAAATACCAATGTATGGAAAAATTATTATTTTTGATTTAGAAGTTTAGTCTAAAGTTTTTATTAAGGTTGACTCTGATTTAACAAAAAATTACATCCCTTAATTTTTTTTAAATTTACAATCGCCGCTGGCTAGCCAGTCACAACAAAACCCGATGTCGCGATGAATCCAATAATGAATTTGGCATACTATTTTGTATACACCTTCTCGTTCATGTGCCTTTAAGAAAGGTGTATATCGTGTCAGCCTTCCGAGCATCAAACTCGAACGTCGCAAATCGGCACATTTCGTGTGGCGGTCGGATATCAAGTGAAAGCCTACGGTTCTATTTTTCGCCTAAATTTATAACTAGAGTATTTCCTATCGAGCGAAAAACTGCTCGAACACACGTCGGCTTCGAGCGAAGCTCGGGTATCGAGTGAAAGGTAAGTAACAAGCGACGATGTTTTCTTGAATTTATAACTCCAGCACTTTTGTTTAATAATCGAGCGATGTCGGTTATTTCAAGAATCGAGTAGGTATTCAAGCGGTTTTTCGCTCGAGCGATCACAACACTACTTATAAAAGACTCTTAAAGAACTTTAAAGTTCCATCAAATAAGGACATATCTTTTAGAGAAGTTTTGCTTCTGTAAATTAGGTACCTATACAACTTTAGTGTTTAAAATAGATAATTATAAAAAGTGGCACCGGCACGCAACTACTGTTAGCAAACGCAGGCATCTGTTTGTGACTATGATTCCCACAACCATCCCTAAAAGAGTTATTACTCATTTCATTGAAAGGGCTTAAAGCACACTGAAATCGATTGAAGTCGTGTTAAAGGGCTTGGCTAACCCGTTTTCCAAACTGAAATTGCCAAGCAATTGTAAAAGTAATTCAGTTACAAAGTTCCACAACATATTTAAAAAAGGATTTGAATCGCAGTTCTTACAAGCCATCCAACGCTTTGAAAGACAGAAATATTTTGCGAGCAGTCAAGTCCAAGTCAAGTATAAACTCTGCTCCTGGTAACATATATTTTTTGTTGCAGAATGTTTCATCAAACCAGTATCTCTTCGAGAGGCTCCAGCAATTAAGTGAACCCAAATATTCTCCACATAACAGTAAGTACTGAGTGTTTTATTTTAAGTGCCATATTTTTAATATCACATATTGCTGCGGATCAGCTGTGCAGTACTGCTGCTTACTTATGCGATATTATTTATAAAATTAGGAGAAATACAGGACCGTATCCCAAAATTTCCTGATGTTGTACAGAAAACCCTCGAAACGTCATTAAACCACAATGTGTCATATCAGGAAAACAGGACCGTATTTAAAAAAATAAAGTTGTAATGGCCGGAGACGACTCGTCGGAGTACAAAACAATTAACGCTGTTAGATAGAGCGGAAAAAGTGGCAATGTAAAAGTGCAATTTACTTTAGAATTCGATCTCAAAAATATCCAGGAAAAAAATAAAACGATTTTTCAGAATTTTGAGTTTTTCCGGATATCTCCGGAACTACTCGGAATTTTAAAACTAAACGGCATATTATTAGGCACGTAAATGCGCAACTTCGTATATCTTACGGTTTCCGAGATCGCTGTACTGGCCCTCCTTATCTTGGACACGGTGTATATAACCATTCATTATATTGCTAATACAATCTGCAATTATGTCGCCGCTATGGACATCGAATGGGGCGTTGTGAGTTTACGCAGTTCGGAAATTTCCTTGTGAAAGTAAACATTCGACAGGACCGGATTTCAACTTTTTTAATGTAAATTTCACTGGTTAGTTAGGAAAAATATCGCAATCAAAATTTCGATTAGTTCGAATTAAGACGGCGTTCCATGCATACGATTTCTGACGATATGATGATCCGACGGTGCCCTGATTGGTGTAAACTTTTGGTGCCAAATTCCGTCCGAATCTTTGTAACAATCGACACGATGAGCTTTATTTTAACTTTCATCCGACGTCGTATGTTTCTTAACTACACTTTTTTCTAAACCCAAAATTAAGAATGAATATTGACTGTTTTGGGAATTATTATCAGCTACTAATGCACCAAATTAAAAATACATTAATTTTAAGGTTAGGTAGTGGCCACATATATATTATATTGTATACTTGTGACACTCTCTTCTTTTTTTACAAGCTTTTTAGTGAAATTCGGTTCCGAAGATCGGATAATGTGATAAGCAAAATATTTTCGTACGAAAAATTAATGCTTGTGACAAACCGTATGCATGTAATGCCGGCTTTAAGCTTTGAAATTTTGCATCCGTGCAGAGGTCTGGCGTACGCCCCAAAATGTCGGATTACCTTTTTCTTTACAACTCCCTTAATATGGGTATTAAATGAGTTTGAATAATGGAATACGATAAGATATATTATGAGGTTATTCTAAATAGAAGGCTTTGACTGGCTTTCTTTTTAGAAATGCAGAAATTAAAATTGAACTAAACATGTGTCAAATTTGAAAAAATACTTTATACCTGGTATTGATCCACGAGTTTTGCAAAAAAGCACCATGCCCTTGTGTCCTTTCATCTTAAACAAAACAAGCCACTAATAACCTACCAAACAGCGAATCGAATCATCATAAATTAAAAACTCCTTTACAAAAATTGTTGTTAGGTAATGAAAGTTTATAAGCACTAATATACCGACAACAATGTGGATGAACCACTTTTTATTCTGTAATTTGAAAAAGCATCCAGAACTAGAGATGGCGACGAATAACAACAAACAAGTAATGTCAGGCCGGCTCTGACGCGATCGATAAAATTTCCACCCTACTGCGCAAACTCAATAGTACCACGCTATCTCCCATAGCGGGGACACTTTTTGTATTTTGGAACGTTCGTATTGGCAATATAATGGTTATATATATATATATGACCCAGACATCTTACTGACACGCTGCTTTTTAAAATAATATTATTTCACATTTCTTAACGGATTTGTTAAATTATTCCTTTTTATATAAAAATTTTTTGTTTAAACATCCGACGTGACAAAAAAATAATTCGTGTTCCGTTAGCACGTCCGTGTACCTTCCTCCAAATAATGTTTTTCAAATCCGAGTCGCTGCGTGCCAAGCCAGGAAACCTATTTAAAGTGTACCTATTTGCCTTTTCGGTTTAACAAATCGCAGCGCCGAGAAATTCGATTTAATGAACCGGGTATATTGGATTTTCTAAGCGAACGATACGGTGTTCCAGAGTTGGAAGTTTACGGAGGCGGTATGGCAATTATTATTAATCCTTGCCTTCATAAAGTTAAATCTCCTTATTTCTCTTGGAAAAAGTTTTACCCTTATCCCCTATTCACAAGATTTACAGATTTATTCCACTATTACGTAACGTGCATGAAAATTAGACTTTAATTAAACATTTTCATAGGGAAGGGTTCCAAAAGCCAATAGAATCTGCAGAAGCCATTTTTTCACCATTCGACAATATTAATTAGTTCCTAGGTTTCATCATATTTCTGTATGACATATCTTATATGTTATTACCCAAGTAGCATATTATGCCCTATTTCGCAGATGAATGAAAAGAGTACTACAAGTGCATATAACCTTTTTTCGTATAGGCCTCCTCTTCGGAGATATGGGCTCCCAAAGAGCTCCAATGGAATCTAGTTTTTTACATATAATTATTGAACCACCTGGTATATTTCTTTTTTTTTTTTAATATGACGTGTACCAGGTAAGACGCTTCAAATTAGTAGCTAAGAAAGTGTGAGTTACTCACAGCTGTGACATTCATGGTTTGTTCGGGTTTTTACATACCTTTAACTATAGACTAAAAATCAAGTACTCTTCAGTCATGTCGCTAATCCTAATCGTTTTCGAAAAAACGTCTATTTTATTTACACTGCGTCCCTTAACTTCTCACGGTTTTTTTTTTTTATGATCAAACACCAGCACTATAGGATACATCCTTTAGGGCACTCTGGGAGTGGTGCGTGTGCGCAAAAAGCGATTCACGTTGGTTGTGTATCGTTGGAGGTTATATTCGTTGGGAAAAACGACCTTTAGGGTTAAGGGGTTAAATATAAAAAACCGGAATTTTGAGGTTGAACATTTGATAATGACAAAGATGTATCTCTTACCGAGATACGCCAAATACATGGTGTAATTCAAATGTCGCTTTTCGAAAACGGTTAGGATTAGCGACATGAATGAAGAGTATTTGGCGTATCTCGGTAAGAGATACATCTTTGTCCTTATCAAATGTTCAACCTCAAAATTCCGGTTTTTCATATTTAACCCGTGAGAAGTTAAGGAAAGTGTAAATAAAATGGACGTTTTTTCGAAAACGATTAGGATTAGCGACATGACTGCAGAGTACTTGTGTCTGTTTGACTGGACACACGGCCATCACATCAGGTGGACAGAAGCCGAAATCCTGCTCAAAGAACCACACTGGAGGAAGTTCAAGGAAGCTGCTACCATACACCAGAACCCTGGCTATTTTAGCAAACCTTCATTAGATTTAAGAAATATTTGGAAACCTTTGTTAAGTAGATGTAAGCTTAGAATTACTAATATCGCGCAAAACTGAACGCACGACTGCAACCATCTCAATTATGCTTCAGTGCACACAGCTAGTATAAATAGAACTGTAGTTACTTTTCTTATTTAGTATTCACCTGAAGACGACTGGAGATACTTACCAGTTGAAACGTTGTGATGTATAAGAAATAAAGACAATGCAAGTCCAAAACTTTTCTATCATTCATGAAGCGTACTTAATTTTTAGTTAAAGGTATGTAAAAAACGTTGTCCAAAGTTCCTATCATACAGGGAGTTTAAAAAAGTGACCACGAGTGTCACAGCTAGTCCCTCCCTGCAGCTGTATAACACTTTCTTGAATATGAATTTGAAGGGTCTTACCTTACATCATATTAAAAATAAATTTAAATATACCTGGTGGTTCAATAATTATATGTAAAAGACTTGCTTCCATTGGAGCTCTTTGGGAGCCCAAATCTCCGAACAGGAGACCTATACGACAAAAGTTTCTATGAACTTGTAGTACCCTTTTCACTTGCTTTTTTTTATAACTGGGAGAAAAATTTAATAGTTTTTAAACCTAATTATCTCAAATTGAAGTTTTTTGAGTTTGTTTGGTATTCTCGCAAATGAGCAATATGTTTCCACATTGAACTTTTTATCCTGATAGTCATAACCGGATCAGTGGGGGTTCTTCCGCAGGAGCATATGCGCACGTGCGCCCCCAAAATGAATAAAAAATATTAATTTATATTCATTGAATATTATTTATCGTATAAAGTCCGACCCTCCCTAATATTATATCGTACCGTTAATTCTCGTACAAAGTCCGACCCTCCCTAATATTTTATCGTACCGTCAACCAAGTTGTATATAGGCTCTCGATCCGGCCACTGGTCGAGGTTAATGACGATTATGACGAGACTTGCTCGCATGTGCGATTAAGTAGGCGGGGCATAATGCAGTTTCTCTGTAGTAACAGGCGGCAGGGGACAGCGGGGGATAGCGGGGCTATGGCGATTTAACATGGGAAAGGTGCACAATTTTAGTGTGCGCCCCGCCGTTGTCTGTACGTGCATCTAGTTAGAAATTCGAGCGTGTATGTTTTAATATTTGAATATTATATATTTATTAAGTTAAAATGAATAGTTTGACGGTGGACTATTTAAAAAATAACTTTAGCTCTTTGAGTTTGGAGCAAAAAATTGAAGAGAAGAATGCGGGAAGACCTAAACCCGAAATTAATTTAACGCAAACCACAAAAGGTAAATCTAGGGACTTTATTAGAAAGTTTAAAAATTAAATATATGAAAAAAATTTATAGAAGGTATTCCAAACTTTAATGAGGATGTTATTTATCAATTTTCTACAATTAAGAACCGAAGAACGGACTTTACGTTTAAGCACTATACACACTAAGAAAACCTTACTTATGTTCCAAAAGGTGTATTTCCTTGTGTAAAATTAAAAAATAAATAAAAATATGTTTTACCTAACGCATTTTCTTATTACGTATTTTCTTTCTACATTTAAAATGCCTAGGAAGTAATTGTTTGTTTGGTCGTTACACAAAAATAAAATTTTAAAAACGATTTCATCATACAGACACCATACAGATAAATTGCACATAAATAAATAAATACGAAATTTGGATATTATTTGATGTAAAAATTTTCATTTTCTTAAAGTTATACAGGGTGGCAAATTTTGAACCGTAATTCCTACGAAGTTGGTTTAATTAGAGAAAATGTGTGTATCGATGTTGCCGAATTGTTTCTGATACATAGCGATTTGTTAAAAACGTCTAAAATTAATTTCTTTAATAACTTGGAAGGTTTCGATTTTAGAAAAACGCACATTAAATAAGAATTTGTTAAAGTTATATACAGGATATTACGTAAAAGTTCTTATAAACATGTCCACAACGGCTTATACTATTTATCGCTTCTTTTTTCTTCTTGTTTTTTTTTATGATCAAACACCAGCACTATAGAAAAAATCCTTTACGGCACTCTGGGAGCGGTGCGTGTGCGATTAAAGTGATTAACGCTGGTTTGGAATCGTTAGAGGTTATATTCGTTGGGAAAAACGACCTCGGGAAGACCGTTCCATAAAGATGAAGTCCTCCATATGAAAGAATTCTTAAATAATGAAGTTCGAGGAATATTAAGCTTAACCACATATGGATGGGCCGCAGTGGTTCGTCGAGTATTTCTGCTATGCCAGGATACTACAGGGTATTGAATTTCTTTTTTATCGTTTAATATTTCTTAATATCTGCGAAAGTACGTTAAGAATTACTTTCAATTTTGGTATGTGTTTATACCGGTTTATACGATATAGAACCACATATTTTAGTTAGAAAAGTTATTCTATCAGTTCACCAGTGGTACGCCACTGATATATTTTCTCTTTAGCCTAGTCAATTCTAGATGAAAGCAATCTATTAAGTTTTTTTCTGGTCCCCGCAAATGAATTAATTGTAAAATTTAAAATTGACTAATTGTCTAAAGGTCTCTAATCCTTTATGTTTAACAAATATCATTAGAATATTGTTTGGCATTAATTAATAAAATGAAAAATACAATGTTTTTTACCACCCTGTATTTCGAAAACGAAGCGACATTCAGAAAACTTTTATACCATATTTTCATCTTAAAATAAACTGAGGATTCACCTGCTTCATTTTTTCAGAGAGGTTAGGAAACACCCTGTATAAGTTCTCCATTTCCATTTTTTAAGTAGATTATTTGGAAATCCAGTAAAGAATATAAATTCTCGAATACTCGCAGTATATTTAAATTCTCGAGAACATTAGGTAGCTGAATATTTAATTAGCGTATTTGCAAGAACTATCTAATATTAAAAATATATATTAGTTTTTATTTTAAATTCTGAATATCGCTTCGAAATTTACCGTCCCCATCCCGAGTCGCCAATTTGTCTACTTTGATCGTCAAAGCTACACGGTATTTGCATTAGGCGGAGCCCGACAGCTGTTTCGAAACACCACGTTTGATTTATTCGATCTGGTTAACTTTAAATTTTTAACCGACATCAATATGGATAATATTAATATGTGAAAAGAACTTGGAAGAAAAGTAATTTTTTTTTCGTAAACTTGTTCATATTTAATAGTTATTTATTATACAAGGGAGAAAAGTATTAGATTTTAGCTCGAGGTTGTGTTATTGACAAAATTCCGAGAGCTAAAATGTAATATTTTTCCAGTGTATAATACACTATTTTTTTCTGTGACGGGAAAAACGACGATTTAATATTGAAAAGTATATTATTACAATATAGAAAACAACAAGTATATATATAGGAAACGAAAAAGTTAGAAAAGTATCGATGTAAAATTTGAATTTTTAAACTAGTAGGCTGTTTTACTTATAGCGACAATTAGACCTGCGTTGCTAAGGAAACCTTTAAAATAATCAAATAACTGTTAATTTAATTCTGTGATTCAATTTAAAAACTAGAACTTAGTTATTGTTTATTAGTTACTTTGAATACTATAAAGTTTACATGTCTGATTCCGAGTTTTCTCTGACTCCACCGGAATTGGTAGAAGCAGCGAAAGTAGCGTCACAAAAATTATTGAGAGCTAAATTGCGCAAAATTTACCGCGTATTCAAGACTTATGGAATGGAAGATGAAAAAGATATGTAGTTCTTTGTCGGAGATGGTGTTATTGGCCAATTTTTCGGAATTGGCACAACAACAAAAGCCTTCAAGAGTGTGGTCGAATTATTCAACGATAAAAAGTATGTCACAATAAAATAATACTGTAGACATTTCAAAATATTTCAAACTAATTACATTTCTGAAACAAAATGGGAAAGGTTACACGCCCAAGAAAGCTGCAATTTTTACGATTACAGATATTAGTGATTTTTTAAATAATGCTCCCGATGAAGTTTATTTAATGGCCAAGGTTGTTGTTTTATTTGCGATTGCAGGAGCTTGTCGAATTTGTGAAATCAGCCAGGTAACATTAGATGATATTGAAGATTCGAAAACGTTATTAATTGTGAAATTTAAGCAAACAAAGAATGATGTAAACAGGAGATTTGTAGTTACTGAAAAATATATTAAATTTTACCGAATGTACATAGCCCCTCGTCCAACAGCAGCAAAGGATCGCCGCCTATTTTATGCATATCACAATGGAAAATGTATTAATCAGGTTGTGGGTTTGTTTTAGTTTTATAAGGTATCTCAAACAGTAGCTAATTTTCTTCAACTTGAAAAGTTAACTTATATACGGATCATTCATTTCGAAGATCGTCTGCTACACTTTTAGTTGAATCTGGAGGAGGCTCCATGACACTAAAAGAAGTCATCAACGGTCGCTAAAGGGTATGTTGATGAATCGATAGCACATAGGACAGAAATTGCCAATAAAGTGTTTAGAAAATGTGGCAATGCTGCAGCAGAGATAAAATGTCAAACATTTTCACGTTACAGAAAAAATACATTTTTAGTCAAATAACTAATAAACAATAATCTAAACACAAAAAAGAAATACTTTTTAGATTATAATTTTTTTTTAATAATTGTGTTGACTCCTCTTTAGGGATCCGTGGTTAGTAACTCCGGATGGCAGCATTTCCAATTCTTTACCAGGGATAAAGTTACCGCCTAAAAAAGTTATTTTAAAGGTAACATCTACCCCTCCTAGGGGGTTAAGTCACGAAGATTGTAAATATTTAAAAGCGTCCTGTGGGGTGTCCGAATATTATTTACTGGAAGCGGGAGATGTGAAGATTTCAAATTAACCCCCTATATTTTACATAAATATAAAATATACAGGGTGTAATAGAAAGGTTGGGACTAAATTTAGCAGTGATTTCCTTAGCAAAAAATAATATTTTTTTCCTATAAATTGTTGCTCTACTGATTCTTGTTTCCAAACTACAGGTTGTTAAAAGACTGTTAAAAGTTTGTAATAAAATTCTAATAATTAATTAATTAACAATAATAAATGTATAACTGCTAACTGACAAACTTAAATTAATTATAAATTAATAATATTTAACAAAATAAAAATAATATTACAAAAGATGCTGAAAACGTTCTCCCCTAGCTTCAATGCATTTTTCAATGCGTTTCCTGATGGATTCTCTTACGCATCCAAAAATACCAGACATCTCTCTAATTTGGCGACACCCCATTTCAACTCTTTGACGAAGAGTCTGCACGTCAGGAATGACAACGGAATAAACTTAAGTGCCAAAAAGTTATTACGCAAAAACGATTATTAAATTTTTTAACACCCTGTAGTTTGGAAACAAAAATCAGTAGAGTAAAAATTTATTGGAAAAAAAAAAATGAAAAATTTTTGCAAAGGTAATCAGAGCTGAATTTCCTCCCAACCTTTCTTTTACACCCTGTATAAATATGAACTTTCTAGACTCCCATGTTAGGCCCAAGAGAGATTTTATTTTTATTTATTATTTAACGGGCTTTATTGTTTGAAGAAATACATCGCCGATCAGTCTCCTCCCATCATTTTCCAAAGTATTTGAACATATCATAGGTAAACGCATTTTAAGTTTTATGTCAGAAAATAACTTATTTAATGAAACACAACACGGATTCTTACAAGGTAAGTCTACTCAAACCGCAGTATTTAAATTTGTAGAACATATCTTAACTGCCCTGGAGAGTGGCGACATTCCATTGGGGTTGTTCCTTGATTTGTCCAAGGCGTATGATACATTAAGTCATGATATCCTTGTTAAAAAATTAAATCTTTATGGAATAAGAGGAGCAACGCTTAAATGGATTGAGTCGTACCTGTCAGGACGCCAACAAAGAGTAGTAGTAGGTAAGGGTAGCAAAAAAGTTTTTTCACAACCAAAGAGTGTTTTGATGGGTATACCGCAGGGAAGCGTCATTGGCCCAATTTTATTTATTTTATATGTTAATAATATAACCGAATTAGGCTCTGTCAATGATTCACGCCAAATTACAAGTTATGCCGATGATACTAATGTTCTGTTACGTAATAAAGAGCTGGATACCCTTAGACAGGCTATTAAAGCGTTTATGACAGAGGCTGATGACTGGTTTTGCAAGAACAGATTAATTATCAATAGTTCTAAAACAGGTTTGACTATTTTCAGAACGAATAGATCACGATTCGAAGAACCTGAAAGTTTATGTATAAAAGACGATTGTAATGTAGAATTAAAATGTAAAACTAAGTTTTTGGGTATGCTTTTAGACAATACGCTTTCTTGGGACTGTCATGTCGATTATGTTCTGAATAAATTAAATAGGGTATGTTATAGTATGCGTATACTAGGTAGATATATTCCCCCAGAAACCAAGAAAATGCTGTACCATGCGAATTTTGAATCACATGTAAGGTATGGACTTATCATATATGGGAATTGCAGAGATATAGGAAGAATTTTTATTTGCCAGAAACGAGCTCTTCGAATTTTGATGAATTTAAATTATCGATAGTCATGTAGGGGAAAATTCAGGGAGTATAGAATATTGACTGTGTCTGCAATTTTTATTCAAGAATGCATACTCTTCTTCTTTAGGAATAGACCGTTCTTTGTTAAGTGTGAAGCACAACAAATATATCCAACAAGAAGTCTAGAATATACATACCCAAGACATAGATTAGCAATGACAGAAAAGGGTGCATACTATCAATGCTTAAAACTTTACAATCACCTGCCAAACGATATAAAAAAAATAGATAACTTAAAACAACTAAAGAAAAAGATTTTTAATTTTCTGTTGGAAATGGAACCATACAATGTGGATGAATATTACAGATGTCTCGGTTATGGATAAGATCTTGTAGGATAGAGATTGTTATTTACAGACACATGTACATACTTATTTACAGTATTTGAATTCGACACTATTTAATTGTATTTACTCTTAAATAAAGATAATTTATTATTATTATTATTATTATTATCTGTACAAGCTAACAGAAAAAGCTCACTAAAACTATCATTCAATCAATATTGTTTGCTAAATCTAAACTGTCAGATCTAAATTGCTGGATTGCCCGATAAGTCATAAAGATATAAAATAAAATACAAAATAAATTAAAATACAGAACTACAAAAATCCACTTCGATAGTAAAATAATATTGGAAGTAGCAACTGAGGCAATAATAAAACATGTATACATAGATAGAGAACTAAAATATGTATGCATAAACAACTATTGCCGGACGTCCGGCTTTAGCAGGACATGTCCTCCTTTTCTGAGAATTTGCTAACTCAGTCCGGCTTCTTCTAGAAACCGTAAAACAATAACAATTTACCATTACCATGCGAAATCGCCTTTCAATTGAATCAGTGACAGGAATGATTGTGTTTAAGAGATCGCGTGGTCCAGTTTGGGATTTCGCCGCGGAACAGCATAAGTCATTGTTATTGAACAATGAGACAACATCACCATTGCAAGACACGACGAGCCAGCGCGCTGGCCAACTGTATCGAGGGAGTAGGAGACGCTTTTCTTATTCTTCTGCTTTTGATCACCCGAAGCGTTGCCAAATCACAAAGCTATGAAATTAATTGTCAATACTTTCAAAAATGACTGTATAACCATATTTTTTCAATTTAAACGTTATTAACCGTTTTGAAAAAAATAACACCATTCTACTACACAAGAGAGAAAGAGAAGAAAGAAGGAAATTAATGTCAAAATCGAAAAATCCATACAAAGAATTTAAAATTTCCGGTAAATACAAAATAAAATTTGTTAAAAACGGTCTAGGTAAACAATAATTAGCTCACTAGTCAATTTTACAGTTATTATACTCGAAGTCAAATTAGTTCCTTGGACCAAAATTCACCCTGTCATAATATAAAACCCACAATTTGTCTATTTTGATAGTCGCGACGTGGTTACACGCCATTTGCATCAGGCCGGGTGACATCTGCTTTAAGGAACTTTGATTAATTCTAACTAAGTATTTTCAATTCCTGAGTTCCTTAGTTAGCTCGTAAGACAAAATCATTATATACAGGGTGCCCCAAGTAAAGTGGCCTATTAGAAGTATCTCGAGAACTAAATGAGATTTTATTTTGAAAATTTGGCTGTGGCTATAAGAGATGGTTTTCTACGTTTCTAAAATATTTTGGATGATGCGGTGTTGCCGGATCATACCGAAAGTGGTAGCAACTTCGGAATTTTAAATGAATTACCCTATATATTATATTTTTTTTGGAATCTAGGTAAAAATCTAGAACAAATTTCGATGGTCTTGTGAAACTATTTTCAAAATTTCAGCTTTCTAGCCATAACCGCTAAAAAGATATGATTTTCCTTTCAGGTCCCGATAAGGCGCTAAAAAATCACAAGATTATTTATAATTCAAAAACTATTAAAGATAGGTATATGATATTATACAGAAAACTGTTCTAGATTTTTACCTAGATTCCAAAAAAAATATAATATATAGGGTAATTCATTTAAAATTCCGAAGTTGCTACCACTTTCGATGTGATCCGGCAACACCGCACCATCCAAAATATTTTAGAAACGTAGAAAACCATCTCTTATAGCCACAGCAAAATTTTCAAAATAAAATCTCATTTAGTTCTCGAGATACTTCTAATAGGCCACTTTACTTGGGGGCACCCTGTATATGACTTATATTTATTTATTTATTTATATATACTTTATTTAGCACTTGGCTAGTAAAAAGAACAAAATAAATACATATTTACATACATTGTTTACAAATACAAAATGCTAACATAAGCTCTGTCCTCGCAAATACACAAAAAGTTTTCTACAAAATACAGTCAAACTAGGTGAGCCCCTTATCACATCGGGAAGCGCATTAAAACGGCGAAGTCCCTCATAAAAAAGAGTTTTTTGTAGACCAACAGATTTTACATAGTGAATGTTGTAGTTTCTTGCTGATCTGATACCATAATTGTGACAGTCATATCTTCTCTCAAGATATGAGTTGAGATAATGAGGCAATAAATTGTTTTCCATTTTGTATATTAAAATGAGGTTCGCCCTTCCAATCCACTGCCCGACGTTCAACCAGCCCAACTCTGTTAACATACAATCTATTGGTGTATATTTATTACATCCGAGCAAAATCCTCATGACCTTATTTTGCTGTACCTGCAATCTACCAATCTCCTCCCCCGTACATGAAATTAACAAAGACGTACAGTAATTAAAATGCGGCAAAATAATTGTTTTATAAATTAATCTTTTTGTCCATTGAGACACACAGGAAGATACTCGATAAAAAAACCCAATCTTTTTTGCCAACCATACCTAGTTTGTATTTTAAATGTTAAGTAAATTAATTAAATTTATTATAGATAATTGCATAGCACTCTGCATTATATACTTTATTTGTTGAAATCACCGACTTGAAACAAACATGGGCCCGATATTTATATCTGCTTTGTCGTCTTTGTTAGGAAAAACAAACAATAGTCGGACGTAACTCAAGAGCCTATAATTTTATCCAGTTTACGGCAGACTTACCATATTGGGTTAAGAATTACTATTTTTTCCACAAACAATATTTAAATTTATCACGCAAACACTGAAAAACACCAAAGAATTTTATTCAACAATAACGACAATCGTTCGCAATCAATAATTTATTGAGTCAGTCTCAAGTCTCAAAAGAGGTTAGCGCATTGTAGGCGCTGTTGTCATATTGCAACGTAGAATTTTTATCGCACGTGATCATTTCTTGACAACAAAAGTCTTTGACTCGCGTTATCATTTCGTTTTTGAAACTTTTTAGAAAAAAAAACTACAATTTTAAGGTACTATCGTGCCGTTAAAAAACTAGCACAACAAAATCACAAATCTGGGAACGGATATACATATCTCATAGACTATAAAAGGTGCTCGACAGCTGTAAAGGTAAAAACACATAACTTTTAGGAAGTAACCTAATTACAGGTTACAAAATTTAACGTTTTATATTTTTCGATACGAGGTGGCATCAAAATATCTTATCTTTAGCGGCAGTAAATATATTGGGCATTTTTATTATTAAAAAAAGTCTAATACCTTATTTAAAGTAGGTATATATAACGTCGGCTAAAAATGGAAACGAAACTAAATAATAAAAGGAATTTAATAGAAGGTTACAAAAATACAAACGCAAAATTTGTCGAAGCAACAAAACATTTTTAATATTTCGTCATAGAACCATTCCTGTTTATTACTTCTTGAAGCCTTTGCGGCATAGTTAAAACTAGGTTTCTGCATAATTCGCCTGTTATTTCATCCCAAGCTTTATTCATCCTGTAGCGTAATTCATCTCTGTTTCGTGGCCGAAAATCATGTTTATACATTGATTTCGCCATTTTAACCCAAATGTTTTCGATCGGGTTCAAATCGGGACTCTTCGAAGGCCAGGGAAGAACTGCTATATTATTTTCTAGGAAAAAATTTTGCACAATGCGTGCTGTGTGTATTGGAGCATTATCATGATGAAATGTAAAATTTTGCATTTAGGATATTAACGGATTCAGGTGCAGTTAGTCTTCGTTCCACGATTTGGCAAATTCCTGGACCTCTAGCGCTAATCCAACCACAGACATTTATAGAGAAACGCCCGCTTTGGTTTGTTTTGTTAGTGTATATCTCATCATACCGCATGCCGGAAGGCCTATACACTCGAATTCTTCCATTATTAGACGATTGAAAAGTTTTCTCGTCAGAAAATATAACTGTTTCCCAGAAAATATTCCGATTTAAATATTCATGTGCAAATTCTAACCTGCCTTGTTTATTTCTTTCCATTAAACCCGAATATTTTATTAGTAACACAACGACTTCGTATATCAGAAATTCGAACCCTGTCTCTAGCAGTATTTGCAGAACCTAGAAAGTTCGTCTCTTCTTTCGCCTTTATTGCAGTTGCGAATGGATGATCCCTTAGATAATTAACTAATTTTCATCTTCAGTAGAAATTCTAGGGGGACCTGAACCTGCTTTCCTAATAATAGTCCCATGCCTTGCTATTTTTTGTTTTGCCAACAACTCGGTATTTTTGTTTACTCCCAGTTCGTCTGCAATAACCCTAATAAAAGCACCATCTCGCAACCGACTGTAGATTATAGCCTTTTGCTGGGGTGTTAATTGTGGGATATTGTTTAAAGAAAAATTTGCTTGACAAGTTAATGATAAAGTGACAATCTATGTTGACATGCAAAATTTGTAAATGACATTTTACTGGTACCAGACTCGAAAGTAAACAATTCTTAATAGTCAAGGAGAAAATTAGAAATTTTGCTGTCCTAGTTTTTTACCGGCACGATGGTACATACTCTCTTACCTTCGATCTTATTTTTAAATAATCCGTTTTAAAATTAAATATCAAAAAAAAATAAAACACAAAGAGTACGTTTTGCAACAGAACCAACAGTAGATAATAGCACAAAAATTAGAAATCACATCACAACATTTATTATTATGAATTATTTCACAACAGAAGAAAATCCGGTAATGCTACAACTAACAAAACGGTTAAAATTCGTATAAATCAAGCACGCGGAACCCTTGGCAAAGTGGTTCCAACACCGAGCATCGAACCACGATACTGAAGGTATATCAATACGCGCTCGGCGGTTATCCAAGCAAGGGCGAGACACGCGGTGTGATCTGACATCACTGTAGTTCACTCTAGTGAACAACATTGTTGCTAACTGAAACCAGATAAAGAGGCGCGACAGCACTTAGGCAAAAAGGTTTTTTCCTTAGTATTTACATATTCGATTAAAAAAAAAGAAAGTATGTAGACTTTCTCTAGGACACCCAAGGAGTCACCCATTTAAATAGTCATTTCCATAACACCCTGTATATTGCAATTTTATCCTCTATCAAGATTCTTTATTAGACCACACCCAATCGTCCCATCACTTCCGACGAGATGAAGTGCCGACCTGTAACATGACACGAAATCGGCATTAGATCCACGGCAGCAGCGGCATCTGGTCTCAAGTGGATAATAACGGCTCAGCTATCCCAGATCCCGATTTATGAATATCTCTGGATATTGAATACCTATACAAGGTGGCCCATCGAAAACGAAACAGAGACATTTACTGGCAGCTCAGTTCATTTTTGGAAAAACGCTCAGACCCGTCGATTTTGTTTTCGAGGGGGACACAAAATTGGAAAAAAATCACGTCAACAAGTGCAGCCCCCTGGACGGGGGTGGCACCACCCCTAAAATCTTAAATGGAAAGGGGGGTCGAGTGATACCTTATTTTAAAGGTCTTTCAATTCCCTTTATAACGATGTAAAATTCACAATACTTCAGTTCAGTAGTTTTGGAGATTTATTGATTTTAAGCTTACAGTACACTTTAATAGGCACATCTGATTAGTTTGTACTACTTTCGGAAGAAATTTGAGGAAAGGCAGTTACTTATTAATTTAATGCTTTTCTTCACTGTCTTCATGGTTTGTTTATCATTTTGGTGTTCAAAATAGCGATTGGAGCGGTTTTTGTCGCGAAAAAAGTGGTTTATTGAAGAAAGATAAGCAGGGAATGTCTCGTACTTATTTTAAATAGGAATTTGTACATAGTTTGCGATTGATTCGACCAAACTTTGTTGTTAAAATA
The DNA here is from genome assembly GCA_963991005.1 of Barypeithes pellucidus. Taxonomy (NCBI): domain Eukaryota; kingdom Metazoa; phylum Arthropoda; class Insecta; order Coleoptera; family Curculionidae; genus Barypeithes; species Barypeithes pellucidus. The sequence continues at coordinate 40,326,215 of OZ022563.1, read as the reverse complement.
CCTTTTACCGCTTTATTCATAAAAGGATTGAAATTATCGAAATATTTTTCGGAAATAATCAGTGCGCTAATAGAACAGCACACATATTTAATGAGCGACATGAAATGAAAATATGTCCTAGAACTTATAGCTAAATTTCGGGACACTGGATCAGTCGCCAATAAAAAACGCAACATTGAAAATCCCATAAGGAACGAAGCAATAGATGTGGGGGTTTTAGGGCAAGTTTATGTAGATCCTACGTTAACTACCCGCAAATTGGATACTGTGTGTGGTGTTAGTCGATGTAGTATCCAACGGATTCTGAAGGCAAATAGTTTTCATCCGTATAAAATTCACCTTGTACAAGAACTTAATGAAGACGATTTTGATCGGCGATTACAATTTTGTGAAGATATGAGTGAACGAATTATAAACGATGAACATTTTCTATTCAACACTTGCTTTTCCGACGAATGTTCCTTTTTCTTACATGGCCTAGTAAACCGTCATAACTGCCGATATTGGTCAGATTCTAATCCCAGAGTTTATCATGAGGTACACACACAGCAGCCACAAAAATTAAATGTTTGGGCTGGTATTTTTGGCGATCATTTAGTTGGTCCTTTTTTCTTGCCTGGAAATTTAACCGGTGAAATGTATTTGGAATTACTGCAAGACGCCATAGATCCTGCATTAACAGCCATAATTGAAAATGGGAATGATCGGCGGTACATTGCGAATAGGTTGATGTTCCAACAGGATGGTGCCCCACAACATTGCGCACTACGTGTTCGACAATATTTAGATCAGACGTTTCCAGGTCGATGGATTGGTAGAAGAGGTGCCATTGAATGGCCCCCAAGATCGCCAGACTTATCACCTTTGGATTTCTTTCTGTGGGGTCACTTAAAAAGCAAAATCTATGCTACTCAACCAACATCGTTAGAAGATTTGCGACAAAGAATTGTGAATGAGTGCCTTCAAATTACTCCTCAAATATTGCAAAATGTGCGGCAACGTTTTGAGCAAAATCTTTATTACTGCATGGAGTGTCATGGTGGTCATTTCCAACATTTACTTGGCTGACGGGTCACTTCATTCTTAATTTTTAAAGTACTTTGCTACCAAATGTATTGATTTCCACTAATGATGTATTAAAGTTTTATTTAGTTTAAAATCAATAAATCTCCAAAACTACTGAACTGAAGTATTATGAATTTTAAATCATTATAAAGGGAATTGAAAGACCTTTAATATAAGGTATCACTCGACCCCCATTTCCATTTAAGATTTTAGGGGTGGTGCCACCCCCGCCCAGGGGGCTGCACTTGTTGACGTTATTTTGTTCCGATTTTGTATCCCCCTCGAAAACAAAATCGACGGGTCTGAGCGTTTTTCCAAAAAAGAACTGAGCTGCCAGTAAATGTCTCTGTTTCGTTTTCGATGGGCCACCCTGTATTATAGGTCATCACAAAGCTTTAAAACAAATGAATCATCGAAAGTGTCACTAATAATTTACTTATTTTAATAATAAACGATTTCTGTATTTAGTTTTTAAGGTCACAATAGACGGATAGGATAAGTCTTTCTCGCACAATAAGAGTAGGAAATGCTTTTAAAGTATCCGTTACTAAGCTTTCGGAATGATTGGAACGGCTCTGGCGGGTCCGCCGGATGACAGCTATCTCAAAGGGTACGGGGGACGATACGCAGCCCCAATCGGTAGGTTATACCGCAATGCGAGCAGCGTATGGCCGAGGGTCATCACATTAAGCTGTAGGTTCCCTCGGGAATGACCCTATTAAACCAATGAAGAGGAAAGAATTAAGAGCGCAGGAAGGAAATCTTGGAAATTGTCACGTTCACTTGGTAGAGATGATAATGCGTGTCAATTTAAATGTAATTGTTTTAATCAGCACAGGAAACCGCTTTCCAGTGGCGGCTCGTGACCTATGATAGAGGGGGTTCACAAGTATGGTGAAATTATTTTTAAAATTTTATTTTTGTGTAACGACCAAATAATTACTTTCTAGGCGTTTTAAATGTAGAAAGAAAAAAAGTAATAAGAAAATGCGTTAAGTAAAACATATTTTTATTTATTTTTTAATTTTACACAAGGAAATACAACTTTTGCAAAATAAGGTTTTCTTAGTGTGTATAGTGTTTAAACGTAAAGTCCGTTCTTCGGTTTTTAATTGTAGAAAATTGATCAATAACAGCCTCATTAAAGTTTGGAATACCCTCTATAAATTTTTGTTCATATATTTAATTTTTAAACTTTCTAATAAAGTCCCTAGATTTACCCTTTGTGGTCTGCGTTAAATTAATTTCTGGTTTAGGTCTTCCCGCATTTTTCACTTCAATTTATTGCTCCAAACTCAAAGAGCTAAAGTTATTTTTTAAATAGTCCACCGTCAAACTACTCATTTTAACTTAATAAATATATAATATTAAAATATTAAAACATACACGCTCGAATTTCTAACTAGATGCACGAAAAGACAACGGCGCGGCGCACACTAAAATTGTGCGCCTTTCCCATGTTAAATCGCCATAGCCCCGCTATCCCCCGCTGTCCCCCCCGCCAACTGTTACTACAGAGAAACTGCATTATGGCCCGCCTACTTAATCGCACATGCGAGCAACTCTCGTCCAAATCGTCATTAACCTCGATCGAGAGCCTATAATATACAGTTTGGTTGACAGTACGATAAAATATTAGGGAGGGTCAGACTTTATACGATAAATAATATTCAATGAATATAAATTAATATTTTTTTATTCGTTTTGGGGGTTTGTTCGGGTTTGTTTAACATTATATACAGACATACCAAAGATAACGAGGGCCCCTATGGGGATCTCCTTAATGGTAACCGATACAACTTTGATTAAATGGGGAAAAAGTATCGCAATCAAAACTCGAACAATATGCCGTACAAAAGTGTTGGTAAGAGTTTTAAGTTTTGAGTTATTTAAGAAAAACTGAGATTTTGAATTTTAAATTTAATTTTTTTTCGACGTTAATATTAAAGTTCGTGCAAAACTGACAAAACATTCCCAAAGCAAATTTTGGTGAACTGTAAGAATACATAACACGTATGACGTATAGTTTTTGAAGCAATCATCATCAACTTAATTTTTTCTAATACCTTACCTACTGATAACAAAATGAAAAAAAGAAACACTAAAAAGGAAGGAACGTAAAAAAATCAGTGCATTCAGTGTGTCGTCTTCCAAACTTCGTAACTTAGTGCAAGTATAACTTGCTGACCAGAGAGGAAGCGTTCTGTTTCTGTACTTAATCCCTCAAAATAAGGGATTAAAAATACATTTAATCCCGAAGGGCTAAAAATTTAATGATTAAAAAAAATGTAATTCTTTAAAAGCAAATTTGTTGACCGTTAATGAAATTAATTTTTTCTAAAAATTATTTTAGGAATCAATTTTCCCTAAAGTGCATAAAATAGTATAAAAACCGCGTGACTGAAGTATTTTTAGTCCCTAAAGTCTGTTTCGTTGCCGTTGATAGCTCGATACCCTCATTAAAGATTCAAAACAAGGGCCCGGTGGCCTAAAATATTTTACCTATAAAATGGTCTTTTTACGTACATCTAGCATAAAGATGAAGAAATTTTGACCTATTCCACCGGGTAACAGATAAAGTAACAATAGAGCCATAAAATGAAATGAAAGGATAATGATTAAAACGGCCCATCATGGTCGGAGAGTTGGGTTTTTAATGTAACCGCTTATTATTTTATTTAAATGTAATAGATTTTATGATTTTATGAATTTATTTACAAGAAAACTAATTTATTTACAGATCAAAAAATATTGACAATTTCAACAATTATAACTCGATAAAATGGTCCTCAGAAGAATCTGAAGAGTCATCATGTCCTACGCTTATTACTAAAGGCTCAATTTCCATAGTTATGTCAATTACGTTGTCAAGTTCCCACATTTTTTGTTCCTCTACTATAGCATGTTTTATGGCGTTTTGCCAATTTTCTGATGACACATTTGCTAAAGAATGAAGCAAGAGGTGTCGCACTTCTTGCATTTTAAAAGTTTTGTTATTTCTAGCAACATATCCTTTTACTTGAGCCCATATTAATTCGATAGGATTTAGCTCACAATGGTAAGGTGGTAAACGGAGCACTATAATACCTCGATCTCTTGCCATCTCGTCAATAACATACTTTTTATACTGTGATTTATGTAGCCTAACAATATCCAAAAGTTCTTTTTTTACCATGGTATTATCGTAACTCAATTCCTGTCGTTGTAACCAGTTTACGATTTCCGCCTTTTTCCATGAAGTTGTGGGAAGATTCTCTTTTAGCCTAGAGTGATAGCTGGCATTATCCATCACTATTACAGAATTAGCGGGAATGTATTCTATCATTTGCTTAAAATATTCCTCGAAAACATCAGCAGTCATTTCTTCATGATAGTCTTTAGTAGAATTCGACTGGAATTGTAATAATCCTTGATCCAAAAAGCCATTTGAACTTCCTATATGAGTTATAATAAGTCTGCGTCCCTTTCCAGATGGTGGTCTAAGTCCTGTTGACCAGCCTTCCATGACAGCTTGTCGAGAACTTAGGACATTTTTATCTTGCCAAACTTTAGATACGGTGTGCCCTTCGTTCAGCCAAGTTTCATCCAAATAGAAAATGTTTTTGCCTTCGCTGCGGTATTTTCGGATGGACCTTAAGTATTGACGTCTCCAGCAAATAATATCTGCTCTATCAATAAGAAAAGATTTTCTGTTTTGCTTCTCCCATCGAAAGTTCATATCATGAAGTATTTTCCATAGTTTCGTTCGTGATAGCTGTGGTAAGTCCTCGTCGTAGTTAATGGCTTGTAAAATTTTGTCTATAGTTGGTATTTCCTTGGCAAAATAAAAACTATGTACTTTTCTTCTAATACCATTTTTAATGAAATTGTCAATTTCTAACGGTTTCTTTCCTGGGAGTGGTTTTGGCTCACTGAGGTTCTTAGATTTTCTTTCACGCAAGAACCTATATATAGTAGCCTCTCCAACTCCTACCATATTGGCACACTCTGCAATGATGCTACGAACATCACTTGCAGGTTTCTGGTACACTAGAGCATCATGCACGTTTAATATTAATGTCTTTTCTCGGAGAGAATATGCACTCTTGCTAATTTGACGAAGACACGTTGGCGAAAAACTTGAAGCCATTGTTACAAGTATAGGAAATAATTCAACTTTGAGATAATGCAGTATCTAAATACAACTAAATACATAGTTTGACAAACGCACATCAAATGGCGTAATAACATCCTAAAGCAGGCAAAAATAGGTAAATTAATTACCCCTGTTGTACCTACTTTAACCCTAATCCTACTTAACAATGGACAGAGGCCAATTTTCTTATTAAATAAGGTAATTACTATTGGCAACGCCTATGGTTTACGGTTGTTTTATGGCTTCAACCCTCGATATGAGCTATCAACTGCAACAAAACGGACTTTAGCTTTATTATGCTCTATTAAAACCCGAGAAAAATGCTTCGACGTTAATTAATTCTCTTTTTTAGTAATCTCTGAAAATCGGCACTGAAAAATTACATTATTTTGTAAATTGCATGTTTGTATTAGGGCTGGGCCGGCCCCAGGGCAGGGCGATCCGGGCGGCCGCCCGGAGCGCAAAATCATGGAAAATGAAAATTAATGAATATTTTTTATCATTCCGATATCATATCAATAAATTATTTTTCATAATATTGCATTGTCATCGGACCCTTGTAAGTATACCAAATTTCATTGAAATCGGTTCACGGGAATTTTCTCAAAAACGCGTTGCAACAGGACTGGACAGGAAACAACAATTTTGAAACCAAGGGAAATAAGATCTAGCAGCCCTTTTTAACTGCATATAAAAAGGAAGTAGACCTAAAACAATGCATTATTTGTCACTAGACTTCGGCTGGTGCGAAATAAAATAGTTTGTTTAAATTGTTAGTGCAAAAAAGCTTTAAAAAAGTGCTTGTTCAAATTGTCCAGTGCGTTTGGCTTCTGTGAAGGTAAGTGTTTTAATTTTTGTTTTCATTTTTAAAAACTAATAAAATTCATCAGACATAAGAATAAGCCAAACAAAAAAAGGGTTTGTTCGGGGGTAGATTTCAAAAATTAGAGTTTAGATCAAAACATGGCTTGTGTGGTACTGGTATCAAATGAAAGGTAATTGAGTCTGGAGTTGAATAAAATGCATTTAATTTTTTTAAGCCAAAACCAGAGGCGCACAAGGGGGGTTTTCAATGTTTTCTTGACTTTCTGATATGGTCGCATGAGATTTACTTAAAAAAAGGGGGGGGGGGGCGCAAAATTATGGTTTTGCCCGGAGCGCCAAAATGTCTAGGGCCGGCCCTGTAGGGGCTATCGAAACATTGCCAAAGCAGAGATTAATTAAAATATAATTTACAATAAGATTGTCAGTTTTAATAAATAAATAATAAATATTTAAAAAACAAGTTAATTTTTAAAAAACTCTTTTATAGAATTTATCCCGGGATTTTCGAGATTGATTTTTCCTCGAAATCACGGGATCCCGAGATTGGCACCCATACTTCATTTTGCAACTCTGGTACAAAAGATTTTAATTTCTGGGACCCCTCATTACCTTAGAGAAAAACTCGTTTATGGGTTTAATATTCATGGTAGAGACCCTAGACATAATCGATAGCTAACAGTGCCTAGACATGTATCAGCCATGTTTCAGAGATCTTTCTCGTATAATGCGACTAAAATATATAAGAAATTACCTGCACAACTTAAAGCGGTTAATAAAATACCACATTTTAGAAAATCAGTTAAACTCTTTATATCGGAACATCAATAACTGATCATTGATAGATATTAGGGGAAAATTAATTGCAATTATGTGTATATTTTTAAATTTTATTTTTATTTAGAGTAAGAAATAAGCTATAAAATTATATTTGAGATAATATATTATTCTTTGTTTTATTTTAAGGATCTATTACAGCGAATATTCAATATTAATATAGTAGGTTAAGTAGTAACTAATGTGAGAGGTTAGATTGAGTAGCCTTGGCTAGATCTCGCCTCCATTCTTTTATTTTGTATTTAATTCTTGTTCAGCAATAAAATACATTTATTATTATTATTATATGTAGAATATAATACATAAATAACGGTCATAATTTGACGTAGAATCGGAAAATCAGTTATATATCGTTTAAAAAAACATTTTGATCTCCCCTGTAAGTCAACAGACCTAAAATAATATTTGATCCCCTTGCAAATATTACTTTAAAAACCTTGTATTCTTTTAAGTATTTCTCATGTATGAAATATAAAAATATTGAGATGGAGGGATATTATATGTGATCACCCTGTACATATTAATCTATTTATATGAAATTTACTAAATTTATTAGAAAATTAAAACAACAATTTTTCAAAATTCATTTCAGAACTTGCGAGATTGCTATCAAAATTTCACAGAACAGATAAATTTCTGGAATAAATTACATCTATAAAACCGCTATAAACCAAAATTCGGAAATAGATAAATATCAAAAATTAAATCTTCTTTGACATGCTACAAAATCGCGTAACTTCAACATGCGGATTACACAAAGTCCGCCGCGTTATTTATAACCATTAAAACAGGGATTTCGCTGTTTTGATATCGTTTATTTTCGGAGATGCGACATTTATTTTGCCTTTTGCACCAGACGAAAGAAATAAAGAAAATTGACTGTAATAAATAAACACGTGGAGTATTATTTTCGAAATAGAACGGCCCCTTACGGACAATTTACTCGTTCTTTTCGCTGATTCCAACGCGAAAGTTGTGTAGAAACGTCATGTAACGTCGCTGCTTAAATTTTTCTCCACTTTAAGCTTTATAACCCCCGCAGGAGCAGATTTCATAAATTTACGATGAATTTGACAAATTCAAACCCATTACAAAATCTTAAAATATGCTATCCCAATTAATTAATTACCGCATATTCAAAAATGCAGGTCAAGATTAATAAGGCTTATTTCGTTATAATGGACTTACTTTAATAATTATTATTATTTTACACATTCTATTATAGCAAAGATTTTATTGTAAAATTTCCTATAAAATGCGTACCATAATAATATTGTAAACATAATTTATAAAAACTATAGTTAAGGGAGAGGGGGGCACATTCGACCATGGGGCACATTCAACCACCGCCTATAACTTAAAACCAGATTTGAATTTCCCGCGTCCAATAATCACATGTTGCTTAACATTTCAAAAACAGCCAGTGCGGAAAGTTTTGTTGATGTAAGTAGATGGTGTACCGGAAAATCACAAACATTCTCAAAATTTTGGTATAAAAAGGTAAGTTTCTTTACTTGAAATTTATTGGAAACTGTACAATTTTAGAGATATATCACTTTAGGAAAAAATATCACAAATCTAACCTCAATTTACTTCTACGCGGGAAAAATTTGTGTTTTTTAAAAAAAATGCCATGGGGCAGATTCAACCACCTATAGGAGGGGCACTTTCGACCTCGCCTCTAATCTGGCCCACTGGTTACAATGTTTACAGAAATTTAAAGATGAGCCAAAATAAGGGCGGAAAGTTAGATATATAGAATCCAAGCTATATAGAACAGATAAACGTTAAACTAGTTAGCTACCATATTAGTTTACAATGTTTCAGATGGTGAGGAGCTATAAAAAGAAAACTAACAGGAGCTTTCTTGATGAAAATAGTTTTAAAAATGCTATTCGACAAGTTTTGCGTCATAATATGTCTGAAAGGGTGGCAGCGAGAGCTTATGATATTAAACGTAGTACATTGCATTATAGGATTAAAAAACTTTTTAAAAAATTCACAGAGGATCACCTAGCTAGATTGTTTAATGAAAACTCAGGAAACGAAAGTAGTGACCAAGAGCTTGAAGAAGGAGCTATATACAGGGTGTTATGGAAATGAGGTATTATATTTAAACCGGCAATTCCTGAGATAACGACAAATTGAACAAAAATAGCCATAAATGGCGCTTTCAATTCATTCAGCGGTAGAAGTGACCTGACGCCAAACTAGAAAAACACCTGTGTGGCACTGCTATACAAGTAAGCAATCAAGGAATTCCGGCCGGTGTTTTCCATTCTGTAATACCTTTTTGTACAATTAATTGAAGAACATTTACGACGGATTATGTTTTAAAGAACCCGAAAAAGCATATGGAATAGTAATAGCCAGGTACGTCACTAGGTCAAATGCAATGAGCTCTTGACGCCTTACATCGGCCGAGCAAAGTAGTTTTATATAGCGCTGGACGCGTGCGTCTGCTAGTTTAAGACCAACCAGCGGCCCAGATACGTTGTGTCTCTCGTCGGTCACCAACACACTCTCAGCGATCCGCTCTGTTTTTTCGGTTTACGCGTGTATCCTGCCCGTACATAAATAATCTTTGAATATTTTTTTTTTGACGGGTTTCTTCTGGACGTCAAATTTCGTCGCGTGTAATAAAATCTAATAATCTGTAGTATAATCTGTATTATTGTATTTTCAAAAGCTAACTATCGGTTCTGTTTCACTATACTGTGTGTACATAAAGTGTTTCCAGGAGTGTTCCCATGAAAAAGAAAAAAAACTGATTGTGTTGTGCCTGGATTTCCTCGCTCTGGTATAAGGATAAATACAAGTAGGTAGAAAATAATTTATTTTTATAATTTTATATGGAATTTCAGTTTTACATTAACTTTGGCAACATTGCCATTGGCTCTAGGTGGAATGTTGTACAGTAGCGCGGACTGAACTGCGAGTAAGAGTGTTTATTACCCCACTTTTAAACGGTCGATTTAAAAAAAATAACCCAAGGGGTCATCCATTTAAATATAATACGTCATTTCAATAACACCCTGTATTTATGCAAATATTCTGTAACTCAAGTATTTGCTAATAACCAAGAAAGGGAATTTGTTAAATATATTAAATCTTGTTCAGACATGAATTATGGCATGACATATTCACAGATTAGAAAATTAGCCTATGAGATCAAGGAAAGTAAGTTCCAGTTGCAGTAGTTCTGATTCAGAAGAGCATTTAAGTTTAAAATCAGACGATATCAGCGATGATTTTAGCGAGGAAGAAAATGAGCCTCTGTTATTATGCCCTAAGGACAAAATAGTTGCGGAAGATTTTTTACTGATAAAATTTCCAGGAAAAACCCAAGTCAAATATTACATAGGAAAAGTAACGGAGATTATAAATGAAAACGAATATAAATTAAAATTTCTGCGATGAAAACCAACCAGTGACACCTTTTTTTTATCCAACAGTTGATGATGAATCGGTCATTGAGCGTAATGACGTGATTTTCAAATTGCCAATACCAAAGTCAGCGAAAACTGCTGGAACTGCCAGTCTTTTTACATTCGACCTTAATCTTCATTCATATAATATTTATTAATTTCTTCTAGTTTTTTGTGTTATGTTTTTTTATGTAAAATAAACATTTAAGTTGTTGTTAGTTTATAGGTAAATAGTTTTTTCTTACGTTCGTGCTTTTTTGCATTTAAATAAAAATAGTTTAATTAAAAAGAAACAAATTTTTACCTTATTTATCAAAATCAGATTGATTGAATCTACCCCTAGCTAGCCTCCCAAGGGACACATTCAACTATTTACATGGTTGCCGGAAAATATTTTTTTTATATAGTTCCAGTATTTTAAACCAATTAATACTATAACAGTTTCTTAACTTAAGGCTTAAAGTCTGTAACATGCTATATTTTGAAACGTTTTGTATACTTATACAGTAGTTATCCACTATTTTCTGCAAAATGGTTGAATCTCCCCTACTATTTCTATAAATTTAATACTAATATTGTTAATTTTACAACGAATATACAGGGGTAATGGGACTTAATTTTTGTTTTTCTATTATAACTTTGAGAGAAACCAACCTTTTTTTACAAAATTTGGCAATTGTGGTTTTTTTAGGACGAGAAATTGATTTTTTTATGAAATTTAATGTACAATGTAGGGCGCTGTCTGCGGCATTTATCACCCATTTATTAGGTCATAACTTCTTGCCTCAGTGTATTTAAGTTTTTCATAAAATACTACTTTTCTCATATTTATTACGTAAAAAAGGTGCACTAAGTGCAGGTCCCCCAGAGTTACCTTTTCGGAGATATTTGCATTTAAATTGTTTAGTGCGTTTGCTCAGGCAAGCAAATAATATTTTGTTACATCTTACCAATTAACTTTTACATGATAATTAATGTTCTAATAATGGTAATTGGGAATATTAAATACAACAATTGGACTGTTCTTTAACTTATTTTAATTAAAATTACTTTGACCCTAGAAAATATCGTGTCGAAAGAAACCAATAGCAATAAAAACAGAAACTTACAAAACTCAAAAATTAAACATTTTCTGACAAAGCTATCTTACAATAATCAACAAACAAATAACAACATGGAGGTTTCATTGCAACTGCATCTCTAAATTTTATTTGTTTTCTCATAGGTTAAACTAAGAAAAAAAATTGTTTACAAATTAAATGCAAATATCTCCGAAACGGTAACTCTGGGCGACCTCATATTTTTTACGTAATAAATATGAGAAAAGTATTATTTTCATTAAAAATTTAAATACACTGAGACATCAAAAAGTTATGACCTAATAAATTTGCAAATAATGCCGCAGACATCTAATGATTTTGGTAGGTGGGGGAGTGGTGTTTCCTACAAATTTTACAAAATCAAAAAATACTCTTTCAAAGTGAAGCAAAGTATGTGGATATCAACACATTGGTGGTCTATAAAGCCAAATTTTTCACTTAAAATATTTCCGAAACTTATAGACCTTGCTAAACCATGTCAATATCAACTTCATATTCGTAACAATCCCTCTGGTGTCTCTTGCGGTTGGTTAAGATATTTTTGCAGTTATATAGATATTATTTATTTGATTTTGTTAGTCGATCAATTTTTATGAAGAGATATTGCTTCCTTGATATCATTTTGTTTCCAGATATGCGACATCGAAAAAGATAATAGGACCCTTTTAAAGTTTTTCTCGTGCAACTTTTCTGTCGCATTTGATAGCTGATAAAGTTATCTTATTAAAGATTTCGCTTTTTGAATATCGTATATTTTCTGAGACATTTAAGTTTGCCTTTTTTCACGAAACAACGGAAATAAAGGAAATTTACGATACAAATAAAAACTCCGAGGACGGCCTCTTACAAACAATTTGCTTCTACTTTTATCTGATTCCATCGAAAGAAAATACATAAATATGCGTTTTGACCTCGGTTTTGACCAATGTAATAATAATATAAATATTTATGGAAAAATTATTTCCTAACCACCTAAATACCTTCTACCAATAAAAAAAGAGAAATAACGTTAAACAGTTATTCTATGGGCTGGGTCCCTTCGAGCGCTAAATTATAAACAAAAATTGTCGAATTTTTCCTAGCACAGATAGATATAAAAATACTAATTCAGAATGAATGACACTAACAAGAAAAAGTAGCATTTTTCTAATGGTAGGATGTCATCACCTGCACACCGACACTTTTGTTCTTGTTAGTAGAGGGTACGTATACGTACGGTCAATTTGTAAACTAAAAAGGTATAGCATCAAAAAAATCAAAATAAAAATGGAAATATCTTGAAAACGGTGAATCTTGAATTAAAAATACTTAATAACAGGTAAGAAAGAAATCATACTTCTATAGATACTCATTTCTTACTCATAAAAACATCAAACCGCCATCTTTCAGTCGGATACATTAATCCGTTTTCAATTATTGCTTATTTTCGAGAATAAACGTTCACTTTCAACATCTTTTTTTTTTCTGATCAAACACAAGCACTATAGCCTTTAGGGCACTATGGGAGTGGTGCGTGTGCGAATAAAACGTTGGTTTTGAATCGTTGGAGATTACATTCGTTGGGAAAAACGACCTCGGGAAGGTCGTTCCATAAGGATGAAGTCCTCCAAATGAAAGAATTCTTAACTAATGAAGTTCGAGGAGTGCTAAGCTTAACCACATATGGATGGGCCGCAGTGGTTCGTCGTGTATTTCTGCTATTCGCTGCTCTAGGCGGAATTAAGAGGGCAAGATCAGGCGAGCACTTTCCATGAAAATATCTGTAAAAGAGAGTAAAATCAACAACCTGTCTTCGATGTTCTAGGCTGTCAAGGCTCTTCGTCAGCTCGTGGTCTCCGATGAGATGAATGGCCCTCCTTTCGATGGAATCCAGTAGCCGAAGAGTATGTTTGGGTGCAGAGCTTCAGATATGAGAGCAGTTCTCTAGTGATGGTCGAATCTGGGCTTTGTATAGTATCAAAAGTTGTTGACGTGTGTACAACTTTTTGGTTCGGAATAGTACACCGTAGTCGATTCTGTGCATGGTTGTCTAGCTTTCTTAAGGGCCGCTCTCTGCAAGTGGCGATTGACGGATTTCTCTCAGACACCTTCACCATCAATATCGGTGTTCCTCAAGGGTCCATATTGTCTCCCACTCTCTTCTTACTCTACATTAACGATCTTCTAGTGAAAACTCAAAATCTGATATTTAGTTTGCTGACGATAGCACACTTATCTCATCTTTCTCTTTGAATGCGCAAACATCGGCTGCCGGAGCACATATTCGCAGATATCATGAAGTATCACGCCTCAACAAAGACCTGGAAGAAATTTTGGCTTGGGGTGACAGTAACCAAGTCGAATTTAACGCTAAAAAAGCCCAGGCAGCAGTTTTCTCTAAAAAGGTTAACATTACAGAACCGGAAATAGTCATGTACACACCTCAACAACTTTTGACACTATACAAAGCCCAGATTCGACCATCACTAGAATACTGCTCTCATGTCTGGAGCTCTGCACCCAAACATACTCTTCGGCTGCTGGATTCCATTGAAAGGAGGGCTATTCGTCTGATCGGAGACCACGAGCTGACGAAGAACCTCGACAGCCTAGAACATCGAAGACAGGTTGGGGATTTGACTCTCTTTTACAGATATTTACATGGAAAGTGCTCGGCTGACCTTGCCCTCTTAATTCCGCCCAGAGCGACGATTAGCAGAAATACACGTCGAACCACTGCCGCCCATCCATATGTGGTTAAGCTTAGTACTCCTCGAACTTCATTATTTAAGAATTCTTTCATCTGGAGGACTACATCTTTGTGGAACGACCTTCCCGAGGTCGTTTTTCCCAACGAATATGACCTCCAACGATTCAAAACCAACGTGAATCGCTTTTTGCGCACACGCACCACTCCCAGAGTGCCCTAAAGGATTTTTCCTATAGTGCTTGTGTTTGATCATAAAAAAAAAAAAACATACAGAAAAAGGCGAAGTTTAGGCTACATAGCTACTCCTAGCACTTAACCTAATCTTAATGACACAGCAAGTCTATAAATCATACATAAAAACAACAAAATTATAATTATAATAATAATAATTAGTAAATTAATAGAATAATAGAAAATAAATACACTAACTTGATGAATAATAGAAAACAATAACGAACCAAGGATACTATTCAACTTCTAATGTAACATTTAATTTTATGTTTAAAATAACTTTGCGACAAATCCATGAACTTTACAATAACCCCATTAAATGACTCTGGAGCACGATAGGAGTATAAAGTATAAAGTATACAATATGCTGAAACTAGTTCTTAGCGCTTTCGCTAGGCTGTATTTAACGAATATCGAGAACTAAAGTTAATCCATTAAACTTGATATTATATTTGTATTCAGCAGACTAAAATCTTCCTAAATCGGTTGACAAACCTAGTGCCGCAGCGTCATTGTTCCCCAGTGAATTTTGTCTGAATTTTATTTAGCGATGACTTGAAAAAAGCTGGAAGACATGTAATAATTTTTTCATAAAACTATTAGATTATTGTAGAACGTGGGCTCAATTAACATTTATTTAGGTTCTTTTAATATAATAAAATATCGATTAAAGCAGTTGATATTCTATAATTAACCTTTAACTAACATCAATTAGTTTAACAGCTAACAGTAGTTTAATATTTCGGTTCATTTATGGAATGCGATTTCTTGGAGACTGCTACTCAAGAAATAATGAATTATGGTATTATTGTGAAACTAATATGCTATTTGACCTACCTTCCCATTTAAGATTTTAAAGGTACCATACCCTTCACAGGGGGTTCAACCAAGAAAGCTGCAAGAAATTTCTGAAAATTTTTATCCACGAGTGTATTTTTTAGAGAAAATTACTCGAATTAACAAAAGTTAAATGCAATAATGTATTACATATACAGGGTTGTCCAGAAGTCCGGAATAAAATTAATATAGCCTTAACCTGCTCACATTTTGACGTTATTCGCTTGTTCTTTTATAGACATTTGTCAAAGATATGACGGAATCGATCTTTTTTTAAATAGAAACATACAGCTTGTGATACATCATTTGAAAGCCAATATCTCGTACAGTATGCTCATAAATTTTAGCGCGATTCTGTCAAGCTGCTTCAAAATGGCGACTGTTAAAAAATCTCAATTTAAATATGCGGAAATTATCTTTTAAGGTAAGAAATCTTCTGAACGCGAAACAATGAAGTATTTTTTGGGACACTCTGTGCGATCTTCTCTCGAATTACTTCGATTGATTCCTTTCCAACACGTGATATTTTTTAAACTAAACTCGGAACAATGAGAATATCAGACTGACATATTATTCCAATAATGGCTTTGTAAGAAGGTTACTATGGTTTTGTGTTCAATAGCTAGAGGGGTTGTTTTCGATGGCTAGGGGTATTGTTTTCGGAGGTAATTACACTAGTGCCTAAAAATTTTCGATAATTTTGCATGAAAGCGTATTGCCTAAAAACAACAAGAGTTCATTTTCATATTTTGGCGAAATAGCCCCACTCGGAAGGAGGAGGGCTATTTTACAAAATTCAAAAATGAACGAATGTTGTTTTTCAAAGGAAATACGCTTAAATGCAAAATTATCTGAGAATATTTATGCACGATTGTAATTTAGGGAGAAAATTACTCGAATAATGGTTAAAACAACTTTATATTACAACTTTTAAATAAAGAACTAAAAAAATTAGTAATTATTAATAACGCAATTGTAATAATATTTAATATTTGAGTTTGTAGCTGGAAAATCGATTTATTTTTTTAAACGTCAAAAAGTGTCATTATCTTTGTCAATAAACAATAAAAACTTGGCGGGTTGTTTTCGATAGCTAGAGGGGTTGTTTTCGATGTAATCATTCGAAAACAACACCTCTAGCTTAATGTATGAGGGTAATTTTCTTGAAAAGCGTCCTACTTCACAATAAAATTGACGAGTCTTTCCGATTTTTAATATTATTTAGGACAAGCGAGATATTTTAACGGTGGGAAGTTTCAAAATGACACTCTGTATATTTTATTATCAGCGTTATAAATACACGTCACTGACCTGCCTAAATCCTTGATTTAACTTATTTTAGTGTCAACGCGGACCAAGTCGCGGATATAAACGATATAGTGCCTACATTAAAGTGAATTTATTAATGGTATCATTGAGAATCTACACATCTGGAAAAAGATTCCTTACTAAAGATAGACTGATGTGTTTTCAACCGACATGAAAGCCTCTTCGAGACATTTGATGGCGAATCCGTGCTTTTTTCGTAAACCTGTGGCTTAGGCTTTTCCGCTTTTTGTTTTAAATACTTATGCATAGTAAATGTATCCGTTCTATACTATGGGTGGTATTACATTATTGACATATTATCTCATATGGACATTAAGATATGAATTAGTGATCGGCGGATACCGACATAAATTAGGTACATCGGCATATCGGTAATTATGCCGATACTATAATCGGTATCGGCATATTTAAGATTAACTATTTTATTAATTTGTAAGAAAAAACCATTATTAAAAATCTTCAGCGGCATTTGGAATAACTTCTTTTATCTAGTAATTGTGAACTGTTCAGGCGTTGTTTCACCTCTTCAACTTAGTGGATTGTTTAATCATAAGAATATGAGTACTAATAGAAGAAAAATGCTAGATAAATGCAATTGGTTTGTACAACTAAGAGATGAAGTACTTATTTATACGAGGGAGAACGAGAAAGTAAGAATTAAAAATATAAAGTAAAAGAGCACGATTGTTGGAAACTGGTTATCTAATTATTATTTTTCCTTAGTATCATATAATCTGATTCTCTAGATCTTTGACATAAGATTATTTAAATTTTACAAAAGAAATTGGTATAAAATCAGATGTAAGTAATAAAGAATTCCGGAAGTTACTTAGTTCCTTCTTCTTTGAGATCATTATAGCAACTAAAATAGCAAATACGTATTTATTCCCAACGAGCTATTTTAGTCCATTACAGGGAATATTATAACATAGAACATAAATAAGTAATTAATCAATATAAAAATTAAAAGTTAAAATTATTATAAATGTTTTTTTTTAAGTAATTAGTATATTTTCCAGAAAAAAATTCTTTACATTTTTTTTAAACAATTTTAAATAAAAGTTTTTTTTAATACTTTAGGTAACGTATTATAAATATTTATTCCATCAAAATAAAATAGATTTCATCCCTACTTTTAACTTGTTTTTTTTTTTTTTAAATGGTCAATATTTCAATCAATATCAATAATGGTATTATGATTGTGTATATCAATTAATTTTACAAATTTTATATAAGATTTTTTATTTTTATTATTAATTGCATGAATTAGTATACTGATTTTTAATTTATATAAACTATTCAGATCTAGATATCCTCTTGGTTTATATAAATTTGTTGTCGGTTCCAAAAGATTTAGTTTATGAATACATTTTATAATTTTGTTTTGTAGTCTTTTTAAAGGATTTAATATTGTGGCACTGCAGATCCCCAAACTGATATTAAATATTGAAATTTTGAATAAACTAATGAATAATAAATATTTTTTAAATGTATTAAAGGTATATAATCTCTGATTTTAAATAATATTCCAATGAGTGGTGACAAGCTTGTTCGAAGGTTTTCAACATGTTTTCTCTAATTTAAATTTTCGTCTATATGTAAGCCTAAAAACGGATTTGGCATACTTAATTTCGCTTCCATTAAAAATTATTCGTGAAATATTATTCCTAATTGCACATTTAGAAATAAGCGTGAAAGATGACTTTTCAACGTTTAAAGAAAGTTTATAGGATTGCAGCCATGAAAGAATAATTTTCAAATCATTAGTAATATCAGTTTGAATATTGAAAAACAAATTTTACCTTTTAGATTTAACTTAGAAATTGAATTTATATATACATATAAGGATTAAAGTTGGTCCTAAAATTGATCCTTGAGGAACACCGCAAGTAATATTTTGTTGAGAACTTGAGCAATGGTCAATATAAACGTACTGTTTTCTGTTATATAAATAATTTTTAAACCAATTGTAAATATTTCCTCTAATACCAATAATGAAAAGACTTTGTAATAAAATTTCGTGATTCACAGTATCAAATGCCTTTCGCAAGTCTCAAGATAATAAGCAGCAACATTTTTTGTTATTTTTTAAAATTAATTAAATGTCAGTAATAATATCAATAGCAGATATTTCTGTATCTTTAGACTTACGAAATCCATATTGACCACTAACTAGCATGTTTGGATTTTCTAAAAATTTGTTAATATTCAGTATTTTTTCCAAAATTTTAGATAAAACGGGTAAAACAGAAATTAGTCCATAATTATTAGGATCACGTTTTTGATCATTTTTACAAATTGGAGATATCTTTGCCAATTTCATTTTTTCTGGAAAAATACTCGTAATAAATGATAATTTAATGAGCGATTGCAAGATTCGAACGATTTCTTTTTGACCATTTTAATAGTTTTTATCGATATATCATCAAAACCGCTGGCCTTTCTTCGGTTAAGATTTGTAATAATTTCATCAATATCTTCTTTAAAAACTTCCTCTGGATCTAGAAACATTCAAATTTTCTTCAAATCTTTTTACAAATGGAATCTTCCTTGATGAATTTTCTCCTACATCGATAAAATGTTTATTAATTTTTTCACATATCTCCTTCTTTTCCTCAATTTTGTTATTGTCCCATAAAAGATAGTCAATAGTTGACTTATTGGTTCTTGATTTATTGGTTAATAATAAATTTATATTGTCCCATATTGTTTTCTGATTAGTATCATGAAAGTTTTGAAAAAATGTTGTTTTGCATTTCTCAATTCTTTTTAAATGTTTTATTATAGCTGTTGTACAGTTCAGTATTTCTTTTGTCATTTCGATACTTTTTCTTTTTTTCATAATAGTTATCTCTTATTTTCATCATTTTTCCCAAATTTGAATTAAATCACGGCTTTGAGTTTTTTTTAATTCTTACTAAGGCAGTGTAACTGCATTTTTCAAAAATTTTCAAAATTTCCTCATAAAATTTGTTCGGATCTTTAAATGAGGCCATTTTCTTCTCCAAAACTAAAAAAAATATATACTTCGATTCCGGCCGATTGAGCATAGTAGTCCCATCCAACCCAACAATCCTACCGGATGTTGTAAAAATCCCGACTCCACCCCATATTTTGACTTCTCGTTCCTCATTCACTTTTAAGACCGGCGAAGGTAGACACGACCACGTTTTAAGTTTAAAGAGCCGCTTCCCGTTAAATGTTAAGTGGTCTGTCAACGGCTATTTACGTGAGATGCTGAACACAGCTAATAAAATTAAAATACGGCGTTTGAAAGTAGATACTTAAGGCTCTTTTACAAGCTTTTAGTTTTTAACTTCATGTTGTGTTTTTGTTAGTCTCTGTATCGAATAGAGCCATGTCACTGGAAATTAAATATTTATTTTGCTCTATTGCACCGATAGCTTCGAGAAGGGCCCTCACAAATTTGCTTTGCTAATTTCCAATAAAAACGCGATTTTAAAAATCTGCCGATGAGGCCACTGAATTCTTATCGCCGCTACTGCACTATTGCCATTTACTTTAGAAATGAGGAGGTGAGAAAACACGTTTAGTAAAATTCAATTTTTATTCTTTTTTCAAATTTAAAAAGAAATAAAAATTCTCTCTTATACAGGGTGTCCCACCGGGAACTTCCTCGATCTATACAACGTGTCCAAGATAAGGAGGGAGAGTACAGGGATCTCGGGAACAAACCCGAACAAACCCTAAGAGATTCGAAGTCGGTTAAATGGAGGTAAAGTTGCGCATTTACGTGCCTAATAATATGCCGTTTAGAAAGTTTTTAAATTCATAGTAGTTCCGGAGATATCCGGAAAAAACGAACAAACCCGGAGATATCCGGAAAAAAACCGAAATTCTGAAAAATCGTTTTATTGTTTTCCTGGGTTTTTTTGAGATCGAATTCTAAAGTAAATTGCACTTTTGCATTGCCACATTTTCCGCTCTATCTAACAGCTTTAATTGTTTTGTAAACCGACGAGTCGTCTTCGAAGGGCAATTATCAACTTTCTTTTTTTAAATACGGTCCTGTTTTTCTGATATTGGAATTTGAGAGCTTTTTTGTTCCGAATGCAACGATGTATGCCACTTTGAACAACATCAGGAAATTTTGGGATAAGGTCCTGTATTACTCCTAATTTTATATACAGGGTGTCCGGGAACATGTGGGAAATCTCCCGGATATGAAGAAAACACGTGAAAAGAATACTATAGGTTCATATAAACTTCTTTCGTATCGGCCTCCTCTTCGGAGATATGGGCTCCCAAAGAGCACCAATGGAATCAAGTTTTTTACGCATAATTATTGAACCACCTGGTATATTTCAATTATTTTTTAATATGATATACCATGATACAATAAACTAAAGGTAGGATATCTAACCGTCCCAATTTCGTCTGCCGTGCGCAGTGACGTCACTGGCGAGTAAGTTTTAAATCTCTTATGGAAGGTTACATTGCTGTCATCGTTTTTAACTCTTTTTTGAATGTATTAAAACGTTTTAAGCATGTAATGATATATGAAATGAAAGAATAATATATGACGAGTATTTACGTATATTAATTTCATAGAAATATAACCCACAAATACCACTAAAAAAAGAAAAGATATTAGACAAATTCTTCGCGCCATTTAAGCCGGCGACGATAGCCGAAGCATGCCGAAAGCTGCTCGCCGACCACTGCTGGTTTTAAAACAGTGTTGCCAGACTTTTACAATTGTAATAGATCCACTACTATTTAACATTCTTGTTGTGGGGCTCCCGATATGAAATTTATGTTCAATCTGGAGGTGGTCCCCCATCTAATAGGAAAGTAACGACCTTTTTTTCGTACTATTATTACTCTGAAGCCGTTTTAATTAAAAGTTTTTACGTTTAGTGGTATGTGAAATGAAAGAATAATATCATGGTATTTAGGAATATTTATTTCATGAACATACAACAAAGATTAAAGCTAAAATACGACCTAATTATCTTTCCGCTTACACAACTGTATCCATTTTAATTGTTTGTTTTTATCTGTAGGAAAGCGGAAAAACCTTATATTTCTATTAAATGTCTTTGCCTGGTTATCCATATCACAACCGAACATAGCGCACCTCATTTTATGAAAATTCATATATTTTTTTTAATAAACACAAGACTATAAGAAAACGTTCTGGTAAACTTACAAAATGTCCACCAAAAACTACGGCAACCATGCAGCAGTGTTGCCAGAAATCCGTGATCGAAAGAAATAGAGTGCCGGTTCGAAATCTAATAGGAATAGTAAAAAACGGGTCAGAGTAAAAAGAGTACGAAAAAAAGGGTCGTTACTTTCATATGGGGAGCCCCACAACAAGAATGTTAAAATACTAGTGGATCTATTACAATTGTAAACGTTTGGCAACACTGTTTCAAAACCAGCACTAGTCGGCGAGCAGCTTTCGGCATGCTTCGGCTATTGTCGCCGGCTCAAATGGCGCGAAAAATTTGTCTGATATCTTTTCTTTTTTTAGTGGTATTTGTGTGTTATATTTCTATGAAATTGATATACGTAAATACTCGTCATATATTATTCTTTCATTTCATATAGCATTACATGCATAAAACGTTTTAATACATTCAAAAAAGAGTTAAAAACGATGACAGCAATGTAAACCTTCATAAGAGGTTTAAAATTTACTCGCCAGTGACGTCACAAACCACGTGATCATCGGCGTGCAATCATACCTATAGTTACTTATACCATGATGATATACCAGGTAAGACCCGTCAAATTACTACCCAAGAAACTGTTGTGAATTACTCACAGCTGCAGGGACGGACTAGCTGTAACACTCATGGGCCCATTTTTTTACGCCCTGTATGATGAGAACTTTGGACAATGTTTTTTACATACCTTTAACTATTGGCTAAAAATTAAGTACCCTTCATTCATGTCGCTATCCTAACCGTTTTCGGAAAAAACTTATTTTTAATTACTATATCATGTATTTAGGGTATTTCGATAAAAGATACTTTTTTTCGAGTTACCTTTGCAAACTTTGGTAGGTTCGAAGTAAATAAATATCCTTCATTTTAAAACTTGTCAACTTTCACATCACTGATACATTGATTCCTTATTACTTTGATATTAATTTACTGATTTGTGAATTTCGTGGTGAAATTAATTGTGAAATAATTCGAAATATGGAATACACGTTTATTGAGTATGCAGATATGCATCTGACATATGGTCTTGCATCTTCCAATGCTTTGGAAGCTAGGAGGGCATATCACGACAGATTTCCTAATCGCACTCTTCCAGATCAGAAGACATTTCAACGGGTTGACCAACGTCTAAGGGAGAATGAAGGGCGATTCTTTTTAATAAGGTATAATAAGGTAATGTTATTTACTTCCATAATTTTAGGAAATTTTGGAAAAAGAAGTAATGGTACTGGTCAGGGAAGAACAGTACGTACGCTGCAAGTAGAGGAAAATATTTTAAATGCTGTATATGATACTCCTTCAACGAGCACTCGAAAATTATCAGCGCAGTTTAATGCGTCGAAAACAATAGTACATGAAGTTCTTCAAGAACAACTGTTATACCCATATCATTTGCAAAAAGTGCATAAACTGATTCCTGAAGATTTTCCCCGTAGAATACAGTTTGCAAACTGGCTATTGGATCAGCAACGAAATAATGTAAACTTCATTAGCACTATTCTTTTCACGGATGAAGCAGGTTTTACCAAAAATGGTATCATAAATTTACATAACTCACATGTATGGGCTGATGAAAATCCTCATGAATCTATTGTTTCGCATTATCAACATCAGTTCCAATCAATTAATGTCTGGGCAGGAATCGTTGGCAATTTTTTGATTGGACCATTCGTATTGCCGGCACGATTGAATGGAGTACTTTATTTGGAGTTCCTCCAGAACGCTTCTAATGATTTAGTAGAGCACTTACCACTTGAAACCCGCCGAAACATGTACTTCATGCATGATGGGGCACCACCTCATTTCAGCGTTGCTGTGCGGGAACACCTGAATAACGTCTATCCAAACCGTTGGATAGGTAGAGGAGGACCTATTGCTTTGCCTTCTAGATCTCCCGACCTAACGCCATTAGATTTTTACCTGTGGGGACATCTCAAAACCTTGGTGTATTCCACTCCGGTTGATAGTAGGGAGGAACTTCTACGAAGAATGACGTTTCAATGTACTCAAATAAGGAACAAAGCTGGGTTATTGTGGCGGGTACAGCAGTCCTCAATTCATCGTGCCCGCGAGTGTATCAGACTTCATCAGTCCATGTTGAACCCTCTTACGAGTGTTTTAACTAGGCAGTTAAAATTCAACTTTTTATTGAAACTATGTTGGTTACAGTGGAAAATTACACTAAATACATGATATAGTAATTAAAAATAAGTTTTTTCCGAAAACGGTTAGGATTAGCGACATGAATGAAGAGTGCTTAATTTTTAGCCAATAGTTAAAGGTATGTAAAAAACATTGTCCAAAGTTCTCATCATACAGGGCGTAAAAAAATAGGCCCATGAGTGTTACAGCTAGTCCGTCCCTGCAGCTGTGAGTAATTCACAACAGTTTCTTGGGTAGTAATTTGACGGGTCTTACCTGGTATATCATATTAAAAAATAATTGAAATATACCAGGTGGTTCAATAATTATGTGTAAAAAACTTGATTCCATTGGTGCTCTTTGGGAGCCCATATCTCCGAAGAGGAGGCCGATACGAAAGAAGTTTATATGAACCTTCTTTTCACGTGTTTCCTTCATATCCGGGAGATTTCCCACATGTTCCCGGACACCCTGTATAATATCTCATAGGTAAGCTTTAAATTTTTACTTATTTTGGACTAGTTCAATAAATAACAAATAATTTAATAATAAACCACAAATAAGTGAACAAAATACAGAAACATTATTTCAAACTTCTGTTGATTCGGGATTTAAAAGAAAAGTAGACGTTTGAAGCAAAAAAGTCAAGATGGTGACGCGTGATTTGTTTCACTTGACATTCCCATTGTGTTTAGAGAATAACGGATATCATTTTGAACACCTAATTATGTAGTTCCTTTTCCTACTTTTTTCGTTGTTCATTTTATTACTGTTTTGGAATGACAGTTGCAATTGACAGCAATCTCTGACAAGGCCACTTAGCTCGTCCTGAGTAAAGCGTTCGGGACTTCTGCAAAATCGCTGTTCTCTTTTTCAAATCTGTCACTCTGCCAGATGCTATATGTTGGAGTGGTATTTCTTCAGAATGCTGAAAAGTTCTTCTTGCTGACTCCAGGTTAGGATAGTTCCACTTATGCCGATTGTTACAATTATCACCCTTTATCTTCACAAGACAAAAATAACAATTGCCAAAGTGGCTTTTTGTTCCCTCCATACCATCGGAACACCAAGCTTTAAACACTTTCTTTGTCCTTTTGACAATTGTCGCAGGTGCTCGACACAGGTTTTGCATACAACATGATGCGGAGCCCAGAGTTTATCTTGGTCTCCTAAGTGAACACCAAAATAGGCCAATAACTAACTAAACATCTATTAATATTTTCGCTTAGATCTACGTGCGTGGTAAAACGGTACCAAAAATGTCGATGCGTGTTTGCGTTAATAAAGCCGATACCTTCGGTTATATTTGTGGCGAAGTTACCGCGAAGGCGTACCAAAAACCGACATCTTCATTAGTAAAAAAGGCTTATGAACTATAATTTGGATGCAAAGTTGGCGATGAAGATAGGTCCTGGGCCCCAAAAATGTGTTGCAGTTCGTGCTCGAGAACATTGACTGGATGGCTGAAAGGTACTCATAAATCTATGCCATTCGCAGTTCCAATGGTTTGGAGGGAACCTCGTAATTACATAGATGATTGCTATTTTTGCATGACGAATATTAAAGGAATTACTAGCAAAACCAAGCGTAGCATTCAGTACCCCAATATTCCTTCTGCAATGCGACCAGTGCCCCATGACAACTCATTACCCATTCCCCAGCCACCTGAGAGTTACACGCTTGATTCCGAATCAGACTCCTGAAGTATTTCACCAGAAGCCGGACCAAGCTACATCCCTAGTTCTCATGATTTGCCTGATACACCTCATTTAATCACTCAAGGTGAATTAAATGACCTTGTTCGTGACTTGGACCTCCCGAAAACAAAAGCTGAACTTCTCGGATCCCGCCTGCAGCAGTGGAAGCTCTTGGGAAAAGGAGTGAAGGTGTCCATCTACAGGAAAGGGCAATCTACGCTCACAAATTTCTTTGCAGTGGAAGGTAATTTAGTATTTTGCCATAACATACCTGGCCTAATGACCGAACTGAACTTACCATATACTCCCGATAAATGGAGACTATTCATAGATTCTTCTAAAACAAGTCTAAAAGCTGTTTTACTTTTTAATGGAAACGAGCATCCATCGGTTCCTATAGGTCATTCGGTAAATATGAAAGAAACATAAAATATAACAATCTTAAGATGTTACTAAGATGTGTAAAGTACGAAGATCACATATATATGTGCAGATTTAAAAGTGGTGGCGTTACTGACAGGACTGCAAGTAGGCTATACAAAATACTGTTGCTTTTTGTGTGAATAGAGCAGCCGTGCAAGAGACAAACATTATAAAATTAAGGTTTGGCCTCCACGTGACACAATACAAGTTGGCGTTAAAAATTTGACCCGAGAACCATTAGTTCCGAAAGAAAAAATATATTTACCTCCACTTCACATTAAGCTGGGTCTGATCAAAAATTTTGTTAAAGCACTGGATAGAGAAGGAAATGCTTTCAAGTATTTAAAAGACAAATTTCCACGTATCAGTCAAGCCAAAATTAAAGAAGGAATTTTTGTTTGTCCCCAAATTAGGCAATTGTTTAAAGATGCGAACTTCAGGCAAATTTTAAGTGACAATGAAAGGCGGGCATGGAATGCATTTGAAAGTATTTGCAACAATTTTCTTGGAAATAATAAATCAGAAAATTATCGTGAACTCGTGGAAGAACTACTCACGGCCTATCATATTTTAGAATGCAACATGTCACTAAAACTTCACTTTCTCCATTCTTATTTGGACTTTTTTCCTGAAAATTTAGGAGCAGTATCAGATGAGCATGGAGAACGATTTCACCAAGATATTGCCTCCATAGAGA
The DNA here is from genome assembly GCA_963991005.1 of Barypeithes pellucidus. Taxonomy (NCBI): domain Eukaryota; kingdom Metazoa; phylum Arthropoda; class Insecta; order Coleoptera; family Curculionidae; genus Barypeithes; species Barypeithes pellucidus. The sequence goes on along the minus strand of OZ022563.1, from coordinate 40,299,588 downwards.
AAAGGTATACAGGAAAGTGGAGCCCGAATATGTTAGCCGACTATTGCTGGACCCTAATACGAGAGACATCCAGGAGTTCTTATAAAAGAAAGAAGTTAGGGAAGTAAATATTAAATTTTAAATTATTTATAAATGTTTATAATGTACCTAAGCTAACTGTTAATAAAATATATTATAGGTTTTTAATTGTTCAAAGCATATGTCCCTCCCTTATCATTGGAGGCTGATATCGAAAATCTGAGGCAAGATCCGGATTCAGCAGGCCAAAATATATAAAATCCAGCCAAAATCATTCCAGGGAGGAAAAAATTTTTTAAAAATGTTCGTCAGTGTTATCAAATATATTAATATTACAATTTATGAGTAGGCTCTATCTCAAAAACTAGAGCTGATAAGAAGAAAACTTAGTGTTTTTGCAATCACCGCATATAAAATAACTAAAATCAGTTGTTTTTTCGTCGGCACCAAGACTAAAATTTTTTCTTGTTGTGCTGTGTTATTGTTATCGGTACAGACAGTCACGTAAACATATAGAATAAAACAGAGGCATCGTATAAACACGGCAAAATTAATGCAATAATTATTTCTTTAATTTACTACCTCCGGCCTGTCACTTAGCATAGAAGGTCCCGTTAATTTAAGATCATTTAAAAAGTATATTTCCAGTTGTTAAGAGATCTGCATGTTTGAAAATAAGCTGTCACTCGACTACCGAGATTTATAGTGTTTATAAGAAAGATATCGTGAAATATTTTGACGGAATTTCTAAAATAAAATTCTTGTCTCCCCTATTTTGTTTACCTACATTGCAAGGTTTTACTTTTTATGTATTTTTAGCTTTATCGGAATTATCTATTTTAATGCATGTCGGATGCTTTTAAAAGAACATGATTATACATTTTAATAATCCACGAGTCCACGAGGTTTCGGTGATTTAAAGCAGAACATAGATTTTGCATTTGTTATTTCAAATTTTTTTTTAAACAAATTTATTTCATTAAATAACTACATAAATATACATTTTATAATCTCTAATAAGTGTTTGAAACACTGTCCTCGAGATTAACTTTTTGCCCTTATTAAATCTAGATAATGGATTCTTTTAGCAGTTCATTAAATTCGGCAATTAAACCTTGATTAGCCCCTTTAACTTTTTTACAAATAAGTTACCTATTTGGTTTTATATCTTTAATTGTATTTGGAAGGTTATTGTAAATTTTTGACGCAGATACAATGGGGTTATTAAGGCCTATAATTGTTCTTGAAGCAGATTGATATACAGGGTGGCCAATTAGTGCGACAAAGCTCAATATCTCTTCTACCGCTAGGGATAGCGGAAAACCATTTCCACGAAAGTTATTAAGCGTTAAGAGGTGGAGCTTCTAAAATTATTTTCGAACATACAGAGTGCTCCAAAAGGGCGTTGTGATAAAAATTTCATATTTTTTAAATGGGACACCATGTATATTTTTACATATTTGAATTCACCGTAAAATTCTGTACACAGCACCGTAATGATTTGTACACATTTTGGCAACGTTGCCAAATAGATTGGAAAATTCCTAAAATTTGTTCAAAAACATGGTTCAATGAAATGTGTAATATTTCTTAACTATTATGTCGGAAAGAGGAATGTTGACAGAAGTCCCATATGATAACACATATCAATATTTTTGTACAGGGTATTTTCTATGGATATGCCAACGTTACGAACTTGAAACCTGAGTTTCGTATGTTTTTTAAATGAAACACCCTGTATATAATTACTTTATCTTGTAGATATTTTAATCGAAAACGAAAAAAATTGGATGTATTTTACCATTGTCCTTTTTCTAGTCACCTATGACAAAATGCAAACAATTAAAACTTTACAAGAGTGACCTTTTTCGATAAAATGAAGAATAAAAAAGTTCCCCATTTGTTACATTTTTTACCACATACACTGTATATGTGCACATTTTGACAATTATTTTATATTTATCATCCGTGCTTTAGTAACAATAAGCCAAATGGACACGTGAACTGTATGTCCATTTAATACCGATTAATCAGAAAAAAATTAAAGAAGAAGGCAACAATTATTGGGACCGTCATGGACTTAAGGTGCAATTTCTCAATTTTGCTCAATTTTAATAGTCTTAATCTAGAGTTATTGATTGATGGGTTAATTCCAAATATACAGGGTGTTATGGAAATAGCTTATTATATTTAAATAAGTGACTTCGTGGGTGTCCTAGAAGAAGCATACACACTTTTTTTTAAATCGAATGGCTAAAATAACTAGGTAAGCGGCCCTTTATCCCAAGTGCTGCCCCACCATGCTCATCTGATTTCAGTTAACAAGTGTATGTAGGTCAGTAGGGTAACAGTGATGCCAGGCCACAATGCGTGCTTCGACCTTGTTCGATTGAAATCGTTTCTTCTTTCTTTTAGTATATGTTGATATGTGAGACACGGATTTCGCGCAAACTGTCACTTGAATTCTCACGTGCTTGAATACGAATTTTAAACGTAAAGGTTTTTCTGGCTTAATAAATAGGGTGTTAAATTTACCAATTACCTTTTTTCACACAAAAAAGAATATAATACTCAAATCTTAGGCAACGAAATATTTTTTTAAAACAAGTATTTGAATACATATACAGAGTGTTATAAAATTGACTTCTTATATAATCCTGAGATGAAAATAAATTGAAGAGAAATAACCATAAATGGCGCTTTGAAATATTAAGCAAAATGTACACTTTATATGAAGTCTGAAAACTTACGGGGCCGCTACTGACGACGTTCGCAATCAATAATTTATTGAGGGAGTCTCAAGTCTCAAAAGAGGTCAGCGCATTATAGGCGGTGTATCATATTACAACACATAATTGTAAATGCACGTGTTCAGTTTTTGACAACAAGACGTCTTTAACCCGCGTTATCACTTCTTTTCCATAAAAAAAATAAAACACAAAAAGTATGTTTTGCAACAGAACAATAGATAATATCACACAAATTTGAAATCACATCACAACATTTATTATTATGAATTATTTCACAACAGAAAAAAATCGGATAATGCCGCAACTAACAAAACGTTTAAGATTCGTATACATCAAGCACGCGGAACCCTCGGCAACGTCGCTCCAACATCGAGTATCGAAACATACTAAAGCAACGATACCGAAGGTTAAACATATAAATACACGCGCGACGGTTATCCAAGCAGAGACACGCGGTGTGATCTGGCATCATTGTTGTTTACTCTAGTGACCTACATTGTTGCTAACTGAAACCGGATAGAGCGGCGCGACAGCATGTAGGCAAAAAGGGTTTTACGTATTTTGATATTCGATTTAATAAAAAAAAAAGACTTTCTCTAGGACACCCAAGGAGTCACCCATTTAAATATAATAAGTCATTTCCATAACACCCAGTATATGCTACCAATACCTATTGATAAGTTTGTAACTACAAATATGGGCATAATTGAAATTTAATTAAATTTTCAGTAGATACGCTCCATACGCTTTCTGGCTATCGCAAAGTCAAAATTTTTATAACGGTAGTAAAAATCTTCTCTCAGTGTACTCCATAAATACTCCTCGGCGCTCTGTGAACGTACTAGTCTTGGCAAAGAGGCTTAGATAAATTCAATCGAATTCGTATAAAGCATTTGATCGCAAAAAGGAATTATTTATTGTTCCGCCAAACAAATAGAACGCCAAGAAATCTCTTACATTGTCCGAAATAAATCGCAGAGTAACTTGGAACTAGGCATCTTCTAAATTGAAACCGACAAACATTAATTTCACCAGCGGCCAATTTAGGCGGTCGCGACGGGAATTAACTATGTTAAACGACCGGCAATGTAATTAAAGGTAACGGTGATAAAACACCGACTATAGACCGCGCAACAACTTCGGAATTATCGTAGTTAAGGCCGGGCGCAAACATTCGTTTCCTGTATTCGGTTTCCGAATTCGTTTTCCGAATCGGACAATCCGAACGTACAGAAAATATTCAAGTATTGCATGAACAGCCGTTTCTGAACGTCGGAAGGAATGCGAGCAAAAAATTAGGCTATGTTGCCGTTGTGTTGTAAAAATCGTTGACTGAAAAGAATCATATAATTTCCTTTTTCCTAACCAATACATATCAAATCGGTTACCTGTTGAAAACAGAAAGACAAAAAGAGTGGGATTCTAGATAGATTCTCCGTCTTTTTTTTGTTGTGTTTATTTTCGTAATAACCAGGCGTCACATTGACGTGTACAAAGCAGATAGAAATACCGGGTCCATGTTTGTTTCAATTCGGTGGTTTTTATACATTTTTCCCCCCCGCTCTTCATACGGAAACGTTCAGAAACCACTGGACAAACAATAGTTTATACCACGCACACGCACACAGAATATTTCAGTAAGATACGTTCCGAAATGTCGATTTCCGTTCGTAATTTCAATTCGTAAAAAATCGAATTCGTTATTCCGAACGCCAAATTACGTTATTAGTGTTGGGAAAGGATCGTTATTTTCAGAATCGAGTACTCAATAATCGAGAACTTTCAAGAATCGAGTACCCTTATCCGAGTACCGAGTGCAAAAGTTACCGATTCATTTATTTTATATTTCGATAAGATTTGACAACATCACACCGAGATCGAGCAATACCTTCGAGCGTACTCGGTGTTTGTCGGAGTCGATATTATTCCTCTTCGATAGCCAATCACCGTCGCACACAAGCGAATTTCCGGTAAAAGCTGGTCAAAATAGATAAAACCAAAGTTATAATTATGTCGTAAAATCGGTAGCACTTAATTAAGAAATAACCAGGGTGTCATAAATCACCCCTGTTATATTTATATTATGGCCAACCTTAAAATTATTTCAGTTCAAAGTTTGTTTTTCTAGTGTGGTATGTCAATTAAATTAGAGTGGTTGAAAAAATCATCTGTTATTCCGCTAAATTTTTGTAAAAATTTTGAAAAACCATCATGGAGCCTATTGCTGGTGGTAAGTATAATCATATAAATTTTTCAAATTAAAAATATTTACACTAGTACTTTTAATTTCATACATTTTGTTAACATAAGTTAAAATAAATTAAACAATTTTTTTTTTATTTTGTATCAGGCAAAATGTAAAGGGGCGCGTTGAAATGCGACCAAACTATTTGTTTATTATTGTTTGAAGGGTCGTGAATTAGGTCCAACTGAGAGTTGCTGCGACAATTTGCGACCTTGCCGAAAATTGAATTAAAAAAAAATTTGTTAGATACATTTTTACAAATATGTGATTAAGACATCGAACCAATTTTGAATAACTTTATTATTACTAAACCGATTCCGATAAAACGTACATAGTTTCATGGAGAATTAAACATACTTTTAAACACGCGAAAAAAAATCCTATATTTTTTTCTGAGTATATAAATTTTTACAAAAAATACGGTTTGTCAATTTTTTGTTGTTCTTGCAGGATCCACAGCAAAATCAGTATCTTTTAGAAGGATTCAGCTCGTGGAATGGTTAAGAGACTGTCCATCCAAAAAGAACAACATGAATATTTGGAAAAAAAAGTCTCTTACATGCCATTTGATGACCCAATACTCGAGTGTGTGTGTGTCGAATGTAAATTTCTATTTATCAAGAAATAATTTTTTTTGAAAAAATCAGATATGTATTTTGGGTTCGTTGAAATGAAATTGTATAATTGGAGATAGAGGGGGGGGGGGGGGGAGTTTACGGTTTCAAAAACTTATTTATATGAAATTTATGCACTATTCTCTACATTCCAATTTTTTTATTTCTAGTGAAACATACCTTATTGTTGAACGGGGGGGGGGGGGGGGGGGTTGGTGAGGGGCTCGAGGGTGCTAGAGGGAGATTAAAAAAACATAAAATAATTGTTTCTCCAATGATAATATCGTAAAAATAAACCACCTTTGCTTATTCCAATATTTCTATAATTTAATAACCATAAAAACGGGTGTGGAGTGGGCATGTAAGATATTAAAAAGAAAATGCAATGTTACCATATTTATAACGGTTTCTTACAATTAAAAACATTTTTTGTCTCATGTTACCAAGATAATCTTTTTCGCCACGATTCAGTCGAAATTCGCCTGTGTGCGTCGGCATCCCGCATCATAAAATGCGTGTAGCGGATGGGGTGACTCTAGGTGGATGTTTACGATTTTAACTTTATTGTTTCTGTTTGGTATGAAGTTGAGAAAGAATCGTTATTTTCAGAATTGAGTACACAAGAATCGAGATCTTTCAAGAATCGAATACTTATTCGAGTACCGAGTACAAGTACAAAAGTGACCGCCGAAAAAGAAATCGCCACTACCAAAAAAATCGGATATGATAATATTTTTAAATTAATTCTTATTGTCATTAAATTTGTTGCTTATGTACAATTTTTTTCGTTTTTTACTATTAAAAATTAAATAACAGCGTATGATCCATCCCTGTTTTCACTCGGCTTCTTATTCAGGCGCAACAACAGCTTTTGTTCTGCAGGTAAACTATAGTTCCAAATGGAATCGACATCGACGCACACGTCCTGAACAGGGTTGTTCCAGATCGTACTTTTGTACCGAATTCGGTACACTTTGTTAAGACCTGTATATTCATATCCTATTTTTGCTATTTCTCTAGCGTAAAGTGATTCTCTTCTCAAGTGTTATTTGACCTTATTAATCTTAATAGATTAGCCTTTCTTATATTTGTTCCACGCACTTTATAGTTTTATCTTTACGGTTCAATGCGTAGGTTCGAAACCGAGTAAAACCGATTTATAACGAGTCCATAAATTACGCACTTTATCGTTACGGCCGACTTGCTGGATAACCTATTTTTTCGCTTGAGTCACGTAGGCTCCAAAACCGAATGATAACGACTTAAACCGAGCGATAGCATATAAATAGCAAATAACACGAGATGAAATGGACACTCGAAAGACACTAAAAGACACTCAAATCACGACAACCTTTTCAACAAAGTTTTGGCACGTTGATACATCTTGTGAGTTTTTGGCTACCGGATCTTTTTTACTGGGACCACTTTTTTTTGTTGTTCACTGACTGTCTTGGTGAATGTTGCTCATTTTGTACAATTGGAACAACGCTGTCTGTACTGGAGACCTTTTTTTCGTTGTTAGCTGTTCACTGTCTTGGTGAATGTTGGTACATTTTCGCCACATTTGGTACAATTTTGACGATTCAGACGGTTGGTTGGTTGGTTAAAGGCGGGGTCGGTTTAAAGGCCCGAACTTCAAATCACTGCAGCCTTTCGGCTTATTGTGTACCCCGATCTTGTTAGAAGATGTTTGTTCCTTCTATGAGGTCCAGTAACCTTCTACCAAGCTTGTCATGTGGGAGGTTGTCACCACGTTGTATGTTCCCGAAGATATTTTGTCTTCTACGGGACAGCGCTACGCAGCGGTATATTATGTGTGAGGCGGTTTCATTCTCTTCGCCGCAGAGTCTACATTCAATGGATCCGTTGTTGCGCCCTATCCGTTGAAGGTGTTTTCGCAAGTGGCAGTGGCCTGTATCCAGACGGTACAAAAATGTTAAGCTTTTGAACAACGCTGCTCCTGAATTCAGTAATCAGTGGTCAGTGTCAAAAGTTCGTCGTCATCCATTCGGCTGGAAATAGAGCGCCAATACTGACGGCTTTTTGAATAATAAAAAATCGAATGTCTCCGGAAAGGTCACGAATTTCCGTTATCATTTTTCCAATTCAGAAATCGAATAAGAAAATGAGTAATTGCGGCCGCCCTAAGGGAGCAACAAGGGAATTTCTAAATTATAAATATTCAAATCAGAAATGGGGCTTGTATTGGAGCCCAAGTTTTAATCAATTGCTTAGAATAAATTAATGTTCCAGAATCTTGATAAATATAACGAGACAAACATATAATTTTGATGCGAAATGAAGATTGGTTCGTTTGTTGAAAAAAATTGAACACCATACAATCTGTCTGTGGTTCCCATAATGAAGTCCCTTTTGCTGCATTTTCCATCAATGCCGGGTATCCAGGTAAAATTAATATGGGAAAATTTTTATTTATAAATCACGTAAATGGAATCAATATCGACTTTATCCAGTGAATCTTTTACACGGATATTGCGTCTCTTGGCTTTTCAATTTCCGCTAAAAATCGAATTTATTTTGTTGAAATAAAATCAATTCTGTATTATTGTATTATCGATACAATATCTACAGTGATACCATTAAAGTTGGAAATATATGGGGACGAAATGTATTTTTCGATTTAGGTAAAATTTAAATTTATCGTAAGTTTTTGTTCCAATAAAGACCAAAAATTACTTTTTCTATTTGGGTTTCATAATGGCTACATTATGAAATGCAAAAAAATTGAATAACCTGCCACTTTATGAAACTGAAATTTATTTTTTTTATGTTGGCAGCAAGTAGGGTTCGAATTTTAGGCTTACTTCGACTTCGTTGAAATTAGTTTTCTAGGCATTATGGATTCGACAAAAATTTTTTATAGGAAACTTTAAAATACTAACCTTTAACCTTGCAAATAGATCACTTTTACTAGATATTTATCTGAAATACCTATACTCGGAAATATATAACATGCTGACGGTGTCCGTCAACTAATTTCTAGTCACGACTATAAAACAACATAACCTAAAAATAATAGAAATATCTTCCAGTTTATGCTCTATTTCTATAGTTTTATTCAATAAAGTACTATTTTTATTTTTAATTTTATTAGTATTATACATATTACTTTATACCTATATACATATTTATAGTTACTGTAGACATTTCCTGGGCAATAATTGTTATTCCTGTCAGATTCTGTGTCGACACAATATTTTGTTCAATAGTACCAATTATTTATTATTTTGTTCAATATTTTGAACTTTGTTCTGCTCGCACCACCATAAGCCAAGTTTTGCATATTCGTTTTAAAAGTTTTTCTAGATTATTTCCTGCAATTTCGCGTATTTCTGACGGAGTACAACTTTCCTCCTGACTCATTTTTATTAACTTTAATAATATATTTATTTTTAATTATGACGGATGAGAAGAAGCTTTGTTCTGTTCAATTGTTTCTATCATGGCATATTTGATACTTTTAACATTTTATGAAATTATAAAAGTATTGCCAACCCAAAAAGAAAATATTAATTCAATATACTATAATTAAATGGGACCATATTATGCGGCATTTGTTAACTGTCAAATTTGACATTTTCTCCACAAAATGTCGAAAAATGACATTTATTGATCGAATTTTAAAAAATTGTATCTGGAACTGTTATTTGTAATATAATTACATGCCCAAATGCTAAATTTGAATCACATATGATTGTTTCCTATCTATTTTTTGGCCAATATCTATTTTAATTGAAAACGGCAGTCGACCCTACCACCGTAAATCTATTTATTTATACAATACTCATAGTCTAAATTCTTCCTTATACTAAAAATTGAAGAAAAATGTTAATTTTCCTCAAAAAATTAAATTGCAGCATAAAAATGTTGCCATCTGTGAAGCAAACTTTAAAGATTTAACCCAAGAAGAGGATAGTCTTGTTGGTAGTAGTAGTAGACAGATTAGAATAGTAGCGCCATTAACTATAATGGGACGGTCCACTTTTCCAATGAAAATAGATATTGACCAAAAATAGATAAAAACAAAAAATATCATAAATGATTCAAATTTGGTGTGTGGACATAATAGAATTACAATACAAAAACTTTCCCAAATAAATTTTTTTACAATTCCATCAATAAATGACATTCTTCGAAATTTTTGAAAGTTCACCAGAATTGTTCCTCATTTAGTCGTGTGTACTTAAAATAAATATCTGAATTTTCATAAAATTGAGTGCGCTATGTTGGGTTGTGATATGGATAACCAGGCAATAAATTTGATAGAAATATAAGGTGTTTCCGCTTTCCTAAGGATAAAAATAAAAATTAGAATAGATACGGTTTTATTTATTTTATTAACATTTACTTCTTAAGTATTTTCCACTGAAGCTGATGAACATGTATGGAAATTAAAATATTGTTTATTTTACTACTGAAACAGACCATGAGTTTCTTTACCTCTTCATAATTTCACTCCACTGAGAGATGGACTATTTAAAAAATAATTTATTTTGTTTATAACTAGGTTGTATTTTAGCTTTAATCTTTGTTGTATGTTCATGAAATAAATATACCTAAATACCATGATATTATTCTTTCATTTTACATACCATTAAAAGCATAAAACCTTTTAATACCTTTAAAAGAGAGTTAAAACGCTGACAGCAGTATAAATCTCCATAAGAGATTTAAAAATCACTCACCCGTTGAGGTCACAAGCCACGCCTCCATCGGCGTGGAATCATACCTCTTAGATCTTTATACCATGTCATTATACTGTATCATAGGGTGTATTTCAGAAAAATATTTTTCCATATACAGGGTGGCCCAATAAAGTGTGATAACATAGAGTTATATTTTTTAAACTGGATACCCAATATTTTATTGAATATTTAAGTTCGTATTAGAGTCCTCTATAGCTATCTAAAATGTTATTAAATTTGCTTCGGTAGTTTCAGAGCAATAAATTAAAAACTAAACATAAAGTTTTGGAATCCTGGAAAAAAAACAAAAAACCAGGGGCCTAGAAGATATATAGTGTTTATCTATTTTATATAGGGTGTTCATAATAAGGTTTTAAAAACGACGTTTCAAAATATGCGTTTTTCAAATGGCACACCCTGTATATTATTTGGATATTCGATGTAGAATTAAACATTTGTTGTAATATAAGCATATACGTTATTTCCAGCCGTTTTCGAAATAATTCCAAATTTCATAAATAACGTTGTTTAAATAGGATAGGCGAATAGACTAATAATTCTAAAATACAATGAATGTTCAAAATGTCTTCCATTTTGTTCTGTGCACAAGTAAACACGTTCTTGACAAGATGTGTTGACATCCCTTAATATTTAAGGTGAAATACTAGCCCAACAACAATGTCAGGCATTGAAATAAAATAGGAATTAATATAATTTGTTTCTTATAGTTTGACTAGCTTTTTTAACTTAAAAAAATTGTTATTTAAGGCGAATAAATTATAACAAGAAATTTAAAATGCATTTTATTGGTTGTAATGATCTTTGCATTTCGTAGGAGCGAAAAAAAATATTTGTTCAGCAAGGACTTATTTTGCGTCACATTATTCAAAACTTGACTTTTTTAAGATTTTATTTATATATTTTTTTATTTATTTATTTATGCACAACTGCATTTGTAACATTATCCTCTAATACAATTTAAATAAATCAAAATTTAGTAACATTTCATTGAGTAACACCTAGGTACTGAAGTACCCGTATGTGTTATGTTGCACTTGAATACACAAAGAGAAAAAAGAAAAACAGAAGAATAATAAACAAAAGCAATGTAGCGACAAAGTTTAGACAGCAAGGCACATAGTCACCCGGTAACAAATATCACAATTAAGTCATAAATCACAAGATTCTTGCGTCAATTCTAAAACAATTCAGTGTATATCCTGTCATAATTACAAAAAATAAATTGAGAACAGTCTTTATTAAATTTTTTATTCGAATGTATATGACGAATGTCTGCAGGCAAGTAGTTGTATATCTTAGGACCCAAGTAAACTATTGATTTCAAATTCAATGTTGTTTTACTTGTTGGCAGAGACAAGTTTTATTTCAGTTTATGTCTAGTGTTTAAATTATGTGCTATGTTCAGGCTATTGATTTTTAACATGAATTTACTAACAGTGAGAATATATAGACATCTGACATTCAGTACATCCTTAGAGTATAGCAATGAGGTATGATAGAGTTTTGGTTTTCTGTATATGATCTTCAAAATGTAATTCTGAACAATCTGTAAGGGATGCAACGTAGACCTGTACACACCACCCCAGACCAACACTCCGTATCTAAGTATAGATTCAACAAGCGATTTGTAAATACAGATTAATAGTTTCTCGTTCAAAAACTCTCGTAGCAAGTAGAACTTATGTAAAAGTCCTTTTAAACTTGTTATAATTTTATCAACATGGCTGTTCCACGATGTTCCAAGATATCCAAATTGTTTATGAAGATCGTCCGACGACTTATTTTCTGGTGTATTAAATTTCGAATATATCTATCAATTTAATGTCACTTTAAAAACAAACAAATTCGAAGTAAATATTACTGCTTTTCTATAGAACATAACCTTTATTTCCTCGTTAACCGACAAAATATCGTTATTAAATCCCGACAAAATCCGCGTCAGTTTAATGTCAAATAAACCGACGAAAGACAAACAAATTAAAATTAATTTACCCAAATGTTATTTCCAGTCTCTCCGCATTATTGCCGTTTTACCGGTTTTATTGCCACACTTAGTGCAGAATTTATGATCCGTAGCTCTATCTTTTATCTCTACATGCATTTTATTAAAAAAAAAAAGTCCTAACATCAGTTATCGCATGTTAGACCTGGGCACCAGATATTGCATGGCCAGCATCGACATTAGACCAAAATTTTATTTTTTCATCTGCGGCCATACATTGACGCTTTGGTCTCATTAAGTAATTGAATAGTGATCCTTCTTTTCTCCATAGGTTCGTTCCAACCACCCTAAAAATCGTACAATGTACGGTCACGCACATGCGTAGTAGTCGAAAGGCGTTCCAACCGACACAAAACGGTGTAGCTGGCGATCCCTTTGGTGTTCCAACCAAATTGTGATCGTTCGCAAACCAGTTCCTGAACGGTAAAAACGATACATGGCCAAGACCAGGAACCGCTTGTACTGACTTGCGCCCTAAGAATTTTAACCGTTGTTTTTGTATTCCTGGCATTCATGCAGTTCTTTTAGCCTTGTTTTGTAGGAGTTGTTGCTTAATATTTTGATTATTTAACTTATTCTTATTAAATTTGTATAATCCGGTTCCCAAACCTTCAAGATATTCTTAACATTAAACGTTATTCTCTTTCATGATTATTAAATACAACAAAACGGAACGAAAAAAGATAATACTCGAGCTTAGACGAAGAAATCAAAACAACAAAAGTAGGGTTGTGATTTATGAATTACTAAACTTCTTTCCTAGAATCAGACAGGCGATCAGCTGAGATTTTTACACAGAATGGACACAAAAACGTACCAACCTTGCCTCCCTTGTGCATCGGCAACAAACAGTGCAAAATTAACGCCTGCGCACAAAATCGATTCCAACAGTTTCGTGACGGTTCTAGAACGATACAAAAATAGGGTGTTGGAACAAGCCTCATGTATCAAAATACCATTGGTTAATAAAGGAAGAAGAGCTATCGATCTGGGAGATCGAAAAATATGAAAACATTGCCTCTTCGTGGTCCGGATTCTGGCCGCATTTATAAATCGATTTTCAAAAAAAAAAATTTTATTTCTACTCTATGGGAATTGAGGGATGGGGGAGCCATGTTTGTTCATATAAAATAATTAAATATAAATATTTTTAAACAGACGATGCAATATGCTAATTTTAAAGGCATTTTTGAAACACGCTGTATGTACAAATACATAACATAACAAAAATACGCTAGTTTTAGTTAGGATGTAGTACTAAAAAATCTAATAACGTAGTTTGACGTGTTTGCGTTTTATACTTGAAATCTAGAAAATGTAATTCCAAGTCTGATAACAATTCCATTGCTGTAGAGTCACCTCAATTCTTTGCATACTCTTATAATTCCTTTACCATACTGATGGCTTGTTGATAATTGGTGACATTTGTTTGATTACTGCATTCAACTTCTTCATCAGAGTCGTCAGATAGTGATGTGGTTCCAGTTTGGGCTACATCATCGATAGGAATGGGGTCACTATCATCTTCTAATAGCACATTGCTATCAATGTTAATGAACTCGCCCAAATCACTGTTATCAAATTACAAACTTCCACAATATCAATATTCTCTTTCAGAGTTGTTTACGATTTTAACATTACAATTCACAAATAAACGGCGGACTACTGTCGGGGAATCACACATACTTTCATTCGGCGAAGTCCTTTCGCGTTGCCACGCATACGCGATTGGTTGCCGGTCTGTCTTCAGAGAGTTTTTGCACCGTACTTATTCGTCTCGCAAATACTTTAAAAAAATGTTTGTCCGTTTAAAGTAGGGTTTTCGCACTCTTTGTATGAAAACAGCCTGTCCGCGTCCGCCCTAAGGAGAGTCCGCCCAAGAGAGGTTGTTTTTCATGGAATTTCATATACCTAGTTCTGGGCTTTGAATAAATGTCCGCCTAATAGAGATGTCCGCTTAGTAGAGGTGTCCGTTATGAGAGGTTTTACTGTATATTGAAATTGAGTTGTTTTTCAGGTTTCATACTTTTTCTCCCTTCGTGCTTATTGCTTATAACTTTTTTACGTATAATTAATTATTATTAATAAATATAATTTTTTTAAATAATACAAAACATTATACGGGAAAAAAGGTCATATCATATCAGGCAACTGCGCAAGGCCTCGCATGATCATCCGAAGAATCCGCATACTCGTAGGTAATTCCCCGGTGTTTCGTCTTAAGCTATGCCATCCATGTCTATAATGTTTAGTTAGTTACGAGGTGTTCCGTTATCGAGTTATATAAGATTTCATTATCCGTTGCTTAATAAATTATAACAAGAAAATATTTATAAAAGCCCCCATTTAACCCCAGAACTTATTTTAAGATGGGGAACTTGGCTAAATGCTGCTATGTACTATGCCAATATCTAGAAAATTGAAGGTACAGGAAGCAAATCAATTAAAAAATGTCAGAAAGTTTTAGAAATACCAGAACTTGCACACAATTTGGCTACCCTTAGTCAAATCCGTGAATGTTATTAAAATTGTTGAAGCTGCAGCAAATAGTTTCCAGGTTCTATTGATCAAACAATGAGGGTTCGGACTGTCTCAAAGAATAAAGAGTTCCAAACATTGCAAAAAAGATCTAGAGTGGTGGGCAAGATTCCAATTTTGAAATAGCAATTGTATAGAAATTTAAATAGGCATCAATAACCAGTATAGATGTAGAAAATAGTTTTTCTAAGTACAAAAATATTCTAAGTACAATTCTAACAATATACTTTCAACTAAAACTAGAACTAAATTCATTCAATCGATACTATTCTAAAAGTTACAACAACCAGATAATCGTGACAAACAAGACCGAAGAGACAAAATAATTCAGACTTGAAACAAAACCTCAAACATCGAACCAAAGTTGTTATATACGTATTCAGCACACTTTTTACTGAAAACTTTCTTAACATTTAGGTTACGTAAGTTAAATAATTTAGGACCCATGTACATAATTGACCTCAGATTCAACGTCCTGTTATTAATGGGGAATATATAATTGCACTGTTGACAAATTCTTCTGACTTTGTGCCTATAAACTATAAAATTTCAGATTTGCAATCTGCACTAATTAAATCTTCACTTTAAGCTTAATCGCTATAAAAAGTAGGGTTGTGATCACTCGAGCGAAAAACCGCTTGATCACTCGATTATTGAAATAACCGACATCGCTCGATTATTAAAAAAACCGCTCGAATTATCTATTCAGGCGAAAACCGTCGCCCGTAACTTATTATCTTTCACTCGATACCCGCGCTTCGCTTTCCGCCGACGGAATTGTACCGCTGTAGCGTGATCGAATTAAAAAACTGCTCGTATATTCAAACAGTTTTTCGCTCGATAGGAAATACTCTAGTTATAAATTCAGGCGAATAACCGAACAATATCAACTGTTATAATGACCTTCGCTTTACACGCCGCGCGATCCGAAAGCTGTCTAGCCAGCGGCGTAGTTTAGGTCTCCGATTGTAAATATTAAAAAATTAAGGGATATAATTTTAAAATTTTATTTACTATAAACTCGAGAAAACTTCTCAAAAATAACATAATAATAGAAATTCATAATGAAAAATAACAAAACAAACAAAATTGTTAACAACATATATAGAAAAATTCGTTGGTTATGTTATAGTAAACATTTTTAAATCGAAACAGGAACTTTTTGTTATTAAACTCAAGAAGACTTCTTAAAAATAACATACATTATAGAAAATGTTTATGGAAAATAAGAAAACGAGCAAAATAGTTAACAAAACATAGGTATCGAGAAATTTTTTGGTAACCAAAAGTAAACATTCTACCATCTTTGTTACCGCTCGAAACCAATGTAAGCTAACAATAGATCAAAGCAAAGTAAACATTCGTAAATTTAAACAGGAACTTTTAGGTAACTATAACCATGAATTTAAAAAAATAATCACCTACTTTCTCATTTTGCCAGTCGCGTAACTAAGCCTAAATTTTTGAAGGGCACACAGTGGGCACCTGATAATTTAAAGTGGAAGAATTTGACGGCCAATTTAAATATCTACTTATTTTATGCTCGTAGATTGAGAAAGATGTGAAGAAAAATAACTCTTGGTAATACTTTTTGTTTTAAAAAAGCACAAGAATAAACCCGAGCAATAAATACATATTTGGGTGATTTGGGTGATTTTTTGCAGTTTTTTTGTTTGGTATCGAGACACGTGGTAAAAATTCATTATTCACAAATAAATAAATTTCTGGAATTTTTTTGATGACACTATAATTTTTTAGCTAAACCTGTGCCCACCCGTAGTTACATGCCTGCTAAATACCCTACCTGGTCACATGTAAAGAGCTAGGCAGCCCGTTAATGAAACATATGATAGTTGAATAAAAGGAATGTATTTCAGCTTATTAATAATAATAATCTACAGAAAAAATTATTTGAAAAATTGTTCAATATGACCTCTGGTTTGTTAAGCACTGGCGGATTTAACAGGTGGGCAAAAGCGCGCTTGTTTTTGTTGAAAAAATGTTTCGGTGAGTCTCTTGTGGACAGCACAAGTTCAATTTTCATTCAGAGGCCCCCTGTTATCAGAATAATTGCAATGCTTGATAACTATCGTAAATTAAATATAAAATGAAATAACTTTTGTAATCAATCAGTTATTTAAAACGTCTACGATTTTCTCAAAGTTTGTCGAATACTTCTGACTTATCAAAAACGTTCTAAAGGGGCCCCCGGGTGCATGATCAGCAGTTTCCCGGAGTGCTGAAGTTTATTGCGTTTATTCGTTACCCTTCCCGTCAGCACTGCCAGCGCCGAACGAACAATGAGTTCATTGAAGAGAGTCAAAGATCGTCAACGTTCTACAATGAGTGAAGAAGCATTGGGCGATTTCAGCATACTTTTCATCGAACAGAAAGTCGCCAATCAAATTGATCTGGATGCAACCATCGAAGTTTTCGCGGAGAAGAAAGCGAGAAGAGGATTCAAAAATATGTAAATTTTCTCGATGTATTGGGGCCCTGAAGAAATATTGCCCACTGGGCCTTTTTCCTTAAATCCGCCACTGATCAAAAGATTCCCATTTCAAATGGGTATTTTTCCAGAATTGTACATTATCTTGGGGTCAAGACTTCTTTAACATTTCTTGATTTTGTATAAAAAATTTTGTGCAACCCGTATTTAAAGAGCGTGATACAATATTTTAAAGCAGCTCTTTATAGTCGAAATTTATTACAATAACTTATCGCTATTATTTTCATGTTGTAGCAAATTTGATATGGAGTGAATGTTATTTTCTCAAAGTGCATTTTGTCTATCAAATGTGGCATACATTATTTTTTGTGCATCACCTTTAATGAAAGTTTGAAATATTTTTTTAATGTTTATTCATTTATTTTTAAAGCGATATTACTCTTTTTTAAAGTGAGTTTAATTCCAACCCGTTATTAATTGATAGTTTGAGGTTTTCCTGTATATTGGCACGCGTTTCTTATTTGTGGGCTATTCTACAGATATACTTCTCTTTTTTTTTCATAAATTTACATACATTTATAATATACAGATACCTCATAATCAGCACTCTAGGAGAATAAAAAAGAGAAGTGTGATATAGTCTCGGTTTTTTATAAATTTCCCTTGCTATATGGTTTTGAACAATATTCAGGGGCTTCAATGCTGACCCCTACAAACCTCCCCAAGCTACAATCCCACAGCACAATACCGATTCCACCAAAGACTTGTAAACAATAATCAACATCCTTTCACTCATGACTCCCTCAACAAATAAAACTTATGGATTAAATTCTTGATACTTACAATCGTATACAGGGTGTTATGGAAATGACGTATTATATTTAAATGGGTGACTTCTGGGGTGTCCTAGAGAAGCGCTACATATTTTTTTTTAAATCGAACGTTTAAAAGGTGGGGTAATTCACCCCTAAACCCACACACAGCTCCTCGGCACATTCATATATGAAGATATTACATTGCCCAGCTGATTAATCAACAGATGTTCAAGCACAATGTTGCCAAAATGTTTAAAAGTGTAAAACTTTAGTTTCTTATAAAAATAAATATATAGCTTACTTAGAAAGTAAATCCAGGACGCGTTTAAGGAAACCAGGGCACAGACACTTTCAGTTCTTTTTTCTATGCTCATCACGTATCCTGATTATAGTGTGGGAGTGCATAATAAGCTTATCACTAAACCCCAACACTAACGCATAATTACACTTTACAATAACACACATAGAACAAGAGCACTTAATTATTTCGAAATAGAAATAATAAAACCGCTAATTTCTATGGGCCATTAACCCCTTACTAAAGATAAAATAAAACAATTAAGTATGTTAACAATTGACAGGAACGACCCTCTGAAATAATGGTCTAGTCCGTCTTCGGACCAGTTGTCGAACTTTCTTTCTGAGAAATCTCCGCTCTCTAGAGCCAGCGCGGTTGCCATTTCCGAGACTATAATTATACAGGAAAGTAATATTATAGAATGTGTCCATAATCAGCTGTTTAAAGAAGCAGGCCGACATCGATCGAGAGAACAAACGTGATATTTATTTTTAAAATTTTTAGATGTTAAGTACATTATTTCCCAGACCACTCAGACAATAAGGGCATATTTTTGTCTACACAGTAGAACTTTAAAATACTAATTCAGATTGAATGGTACTTAGATATGTTATGTGATTTTATTGTGCCGGTTTGTTTTTGTTCAAATTACCTAGGTACTTGGTGTTTTTTTATAAATTAAGTTGGTGTTAATAAGTCCGAAAAGCTAAGTAAGTAAGTGGCATTTATAAACTTTTCAGTTGTCCAGATCTGACGGGTGTCGTTAGAATTGAACAAATGAGAACATACCTGACCATTTAAAAACTCCGCGGCGGTTCGTTTGAGTCAGTTCAAGTTTATAAATCAGAGATTGTTTCCTAGCGAACTGAACTGATCGTAAAAGTTTATAATAATGTACCCTGAAAAATAAACAACTTGCAATCTGTCAAACGGTTATTGACTTTCTAAAGAGTTTACCCTGAAGATATGACAACACTGTTGACATACAGGGTCCGCAAACGAAGCGTGGACGGAAGATTAAATCGTTATCGAAGAACTTATCAACAATACCAAAACAGTTTGAGATATTGGATTAAAAGCGGCATGTTTTAAAAATATTTTACATTATACAGGGTGGCCCAAAAAAGTGTGACAGCATAAAGTTATATTTTTTTAAATGGGACACCCAGTATTTTATTGCATATTTAGGTTAGTATTACTATCGTGTATAAGTGCCTCAAATTTTATTTAATTTGGTTTTGTAGTTTCGGAGAAATAAATTAAAAACTAAAAAAAAAAGTTTTGCAGTCCTGAATAAAAAAAATCAAAAAAACAATCCAGAACTATTGTTTTAACCTCGGCATTGAGTGAAATTTATGACAAGAGGTCTAGAGATACTATGAATGTAATTGCGTTTATTTATTTTATACAGGGTGTTCATAATAAGCTATCAAAAACCCCACATTTTAAAATAATTTTTCTCAAGTTTTTCAAATGGAACACCCTGTATATTATTTGGCTATTTCACGTATAATTCATAGACAATTTTTTTTTGTAATAAAAGCATATAAGTTATATCCAGCCGTTTTCGAAATAATTATAAATATCATAAATTATGTTGTTTAAATAGAGTTTTTATTGGGAAATTTTGTTATAGGCGACTAGACTAATAATTGTAAACTAAAGTAAATGTTCAAAATAGCTTCCTTTTACTCTTAGAGTTTATCGTATTTTGTTTTTTTTCGATATAAATTTTAAAAGCCTACATTTTTGCTACTTTTATTTATTTAATTTTATTTTTTATTCTTAATCGAGTTGCCATGATTTTTTTTGTTTAGATTGTCACTATGACAGTCAAATAAAATTATTTACATTTGTTCGGTCGTCGAAATTAAGTACTAACTTACACAAAATGTCGAATTTTACAACTTTAGAAATGGTAAATATGATTTTTATACTGGGTAAATGTGCAAGAAATTGCCTACTCGCGAGCCGAGTGTATGCTGAAAGATATATCCAGATATTGAGAGAAAGCCGAGACCAGAAACCTTTGAGAAGTTGTTGCAAAGATTTGTAGCAACAGGAAGCACTGCATACACAAAAAGGATGATAATCAATAAACCCGTTATTAATGAAGAAAATGAATTAAGAGTTCTGTTGGCAGTAGAGGAAAATCATTAAATTAAGTAAAAGGAAGCTATTTTGAACATTTACTTTAGTTTACAATTATTAGTCTAGTCGCCAATAACAAAATTTCCCAATAAAAACTCATAATTTATGATATTTACAATTATTTCGAAAACGGCTGGATATAACTTATATGCTTGTATTACAAAAAAAAATTGTTTATGAATTCTACGTCAAATAGCCAAATAATATACAGGGTGTTCCATTTGAAAAACTTGAGAAAAATTATTTTAAAATATGGGGTTTTTGAAAGCTTATGATGAACACCCTGTATAAAATAAATAAACGCAATTACATTGATAGTATCTCTAGACCTCTTGTCATAAATTTCACTAAATGCCGAGGAAAAAAAAATAGTTCTGGATTGTTTTTTTTGATTTTTTTATTCAGGACTGCAAAACTTTTTTTTTTAGTTTTTAATTTATTTCTCCGAAACTACAGAACCAATTTAAATAAAATTTGAGGCACTTATAAACGATAGTAGTACGAACCTAAATATGCAATAAAATACTGGGTGTCCCATTTAAAAAAATATAACTTTATGCTGTCACACTTTTTTGGGCCACCCTGTATAATGTAAAATATTTTTAAAACATGCCGCTTTTAATCCAATATCTCAAGCTGTTTTAGTATTGTTGATAATTTCTTTGATAACGATTTAATCTACCGTCCACGCTTCGTTTGCGGACCCTGTATGTTGCTTTGTTTACCTTTCTGACAGGGGCACCACGTGGTCATTTTTGGTTTGACATAATGTCATGTACAGGGCATATTTAAATTAAAGCGACATTTTTGGATATTTTTCTTCAATTTGTTTTCATCTCAGGAATTGCCGTTTTAAATATAATACGTAACTTCCATAACACCCTGTATACTTGTTTATCCCATTTTAAGTGCCGGTCCACTATTATTCCCAAATACTTACTCTCATTTACTTCATTAATAGAATTATTGTTAAAGCAATTTAGTAGGGATATTCATTCCTTTATCAACCTATTATCATTATAACTTATTTTAAATTTAATGTTTGCTTAATTTGTTTATTTGGTGCTTTTCTGATAAATCTAATAAATATTTTTATGCATTTTTATATACTTTTTTTAAATTTTTTTGCGCTTTTTAATTCCGTCTATAGATATTGCCATGCAAATTAATTATCGACTGATATTAACCGGTAGGGATTCGATCATTGAATATTTTCTACTGAACAAACTTCATGATCGAATCATTCACGATTCGCACCAGTTATTCCGAGCATATCCAAAAACTCCCCAATATTTTAAGCCAAACGTAAGAGACACTCTGACACCAGCAATAATTTTCCCTAAAGTGTTGTCATTTTACGAGCCCGTCGGATCGTAAAATTTATAGTTATTTGATGTAGTTTGATACGCTGCTATTAAATCTATTTTTGTCTGTGGAGAAGGCCCGAATTTGTGTTTTCGATCAATAAACATGTTATATGCATTATTACGTAGTATTCACCGACGGTATCGTATAGTGTTCGGAAAAACCGATGATTTTAATAATCGAGTACTTGATACTCGAGCGATTTTAATAATCGAGTGAATCGCTCGAGCGATTAATCACTTGAATTATTTGCCGAGGTACCTACTTGTTGTTTATCTGTTAATACTTACTGTTTCTGTTCTTGTTAATAAATTATTTGTTTCATGATTGTTAGGTAGTGTATTATTATAAAAGTATTTTAAAAATATTCATTTTAGTACTTACTGCGTTGAACTGTTTTTACAAAATTATGGAAAATACAGGTCCGTATCCTGAAAATTTCATGAAGATGATTAAAAAGACTCGAAACGTAATTAAACGATAATGTGTGGTACAATAAAAATTATAAAATCAGGGTCGTATCAGAAAAAAATTAAGTTGATAATGATTGCTTGAACGCGAGACGTTGTATAAAAAAAATTGTTATGTAATCTTTGGGTTCACTAAAAAATGTGAGAATGTTTCATCAGTTTTGCTCTAGCTCTAATATTAAAGAATTAAATTTAAAATTAAAAATTTCAGTTTTGCTTAAATAACTCAAAACTTGAACACCTTGCTAAAACTTTTTGTATGGCATATTGTTAGTGATTTGATTGAGATACTTTTTCCCCATTTAATCAAAGTTATATCTGTTGCCATTAACGAGATTCACATAGAGGCCATATTTATCTTGGGCGGTGAGTGGCCTATAAATATATTGGTATCATTTAACTGGTTAGCAAAATATTCGTATTTTTGAGAACAGAAAAATGTAATCGGTCAGCCAAAATGGCTAGTTGGTCAGCAATTTATGGACAGCAAACATTACTGAATCGGTCTATAATTAATGTCATAC
Source organism: Barypeithes pellucidus (assembly GCA_963991005.1). NCBI lineage: Eukaryota > Metazoa > Arthropoda > Insecta > Coleoptera > Curculionidae > Barypeithes > Barypeithes pellucidus. The sequence continues at coordinate 40,276,622 of OZ022563.1, read as the reverse complement.
TAGAGTGCTCTAAATTATTTTTGTACGCAAATTAAATGTATAAGCTGCTATGAGCGATCCAATTTTAATCAGATATTAGTAAGCAATCAGCGGGTAAGCAAAATATTTAATCTTGGTCATAAAAAAAAAGCAATAGAACGTGAAATAGTGATAGTGATCTGGGAAAACAAGTAAAAACCTGCCCCCGCTATACCTTTTGTAGCCGATTTCCTTCTGTATTCGGCAAAAGAAAACACAAGAAAGTTACATAAATTGACAGTGCCCTGGGACAACAAGTGAAAATTCGCCCCCGCTACACCTTTATGGGCCTTGATTGCTACACCGAATGAAAACACACGCACGCAATAGCTACTCGTATCACGCGACTGCTTTCGCTCCGCCCACAATAACGAACTTTGCCGATTATTCAAAACAAACGCAATCCAATGATTTATATTGATTGATTACCATTCTTTTAATATGCTAACCTCTGAAGTAAACTGCTACTAGACATGTTTTTTTCTACTGACCAATTGTAAAATCTTGCTGACCAAGTAATCATTTCGCAACTCGACTGTTAATTAAGCGACCACATGATATTACAAGCGGACTGATATCGGTTAAATTGTTGACAGTTTGTAGCATTTTTGCTGAACAAGTGTTGCAGCCTGATTTTCATTTATTGCAAGCAAAATCTTTTCATGCTGATCAAATGATTTAATGGCTATTTTTTGCTGCGAACCAATTTTAATAACGGCAAACCATTTATTTACTTCTCTTAAAATATCTCGGGAACTAACGAAAATATTTGTTTTAAATATTGAGACTCGCTATAAAAGATGATATTTTTAGTGAAGATACTTTAACGTATCTATCACTTCCGGTTATACCGGAAGTTGGGATTAACTTGCTTATATTAAATGGAACACCCTATATATTATTTCATTTATGGATTTTACGCAAGATTCTAAACAGATTTCGTATATCGTAACCGAATAATCCGGTTAAAGCCCTGGTTTTTATTTCATTTCGTTACGATATATTTCGGTGGATTGGAACGGAAAAGTTCGGCGTTGGTCATTTGGTCACATGTGTGGTTTTTACTGCAGTACAAGTGCGTAGTTAAAAATGGACGATATTAGTAGATTCATTTGTACAGGGCGATCACGTATTATGTCCCCCCATCTTTACCTTTTTATTTTACGTACTTGAGAAAAATTAAAACGATTGGTATACAAGGTTTTAAAAGTAGTATTTGAAATGGGAAGAAACATCATTTAGGTGTGTTGATTTACAAGTAGGGTTGGTTTTACTCAACATGATGTTGAGGCCCTTTGTCAAACATCTATATTATAATATGCAACCAAGTAATTGACGAAATAACCGACGAATTATATACAGGATATATGTATAAGACGACACTAACTTGTGATCGTATGATATTAGTAAATTGTAATAAATTACTGTTGCATAACTTATTAATTAAATAACACTTTTTGAAGTGACCCCGAATTGCGTAACGGGCCTAGAATAGGCACATTGTATATTCCGATTTATTAATAATAAAGTCGGTAAAAATAATGAGCGCGTTTAGTTTTTACCCCACTTGCCCTTATAAAGAACTAGAAACAGGAGATAATATTATTTTTGCTGCCTGTCTTTTGCACAATATGTTAAGAAAAAGTAAAATTCCATATCCACAGGAATGCCTGAATGCTACTCCAACACTTCCAGTAGATAATTTTATAACACTATCAGCCACCAACAATAGACGAGCAACTTTTGCTGCCAGATCAGTTCGCGACACTTTTAAACAATTTTTTAACAGCCAAGCAGGAAGTGTTCAATGGCAATATCACCACGTAAATCGTACCAATTAAACTGTTAAATATATATTCAGGTGGGGGGTCATGTGTGTGTTCGACCCAACCAAAACAAACAATGTTTAACATGAGCTCTAGTATGTTGCTAGCTTTTTGAAGTGAAATAAAAAGTAAGTTTTTATATCGTCGTATGTGGAAAGTTGTCTAGTGTTTAATCATGAAAACGTAATAATAATATATTGTGAAGGTAATCCTAAAAAGACCCAGGCTGTTCTCTACTAATATACTATACTCGTCAGATCTTTGCAATATTAAAACATTGTATGACCTATCGGTTTCTAGTTACGTGTATTCAAAATATTATAACTTAATCGATGAATATTACTTTCCTTATTTAAGGACGTATGTATGTATAATATAACTGAATGAATAAATAAATAATAAATAAATAAAATATTTGTATAATTAGAACATACCTGTTTTATTTGATCCAAATTCTACCGCTATTTTTTTCCAAATATTCTGCTTGTATGCCTTAATTTTTTAGCATATATGGGTGGACTTTCTTTTACCCTTTCTATCAACAATTCATCTTCTAAGGCACTAAACTCTAGTTTATGGTATTTTACACTCATAGTTAATAAAATAAAAGTTCATAAAAATAATAATCTGCCGCCGAAAAACTCCGTTCAAATCCAAAAGGTTGGATACCGATGACATTAGGTCAACGAAAAGTATTCCGCTTGACGTGTGTCATTATTAAGTGACACGGGTTATCGGTTCCTTGTTTTCGGATTTATCACTATAGGCATACTAGGCTCTAGCCTACGGCCTCGTATTTAAAGGGGCCTCGATAAGAACCAAAAAATAAATGAGTTTAAATTAAAAAATTGACTTTTAAATTGACAAATTAAATTATGCCTCAAACTGTCAATAGGGCATGAAAATCTACGACAAAATAAAGAATCGGCGTAACTAAACGCGCTCATTATTTTTACCGACTTTATTATTATTAATAAATCGGAATATACAATATGCCTAGTCTAGGCCCGTTACGCAATTCGGGGTCAATTCAAAAAGTGTTATTTCCTTAATAAGTTATGCAACAGTAATTTATTACAATTTACTAATATCATACGATCACAAGTTAGTGTCGTCTTATACATATATCCTGTATATAATTCGTCGGTTATTTCGTCAATTACTTGGTTGCATATTATAATATAGATGTTTGACAAAGGGCCTCAACATCATGTTGAGTAAAACCAACCCTACTTGTAAATCAACACACCTAAATGATGTTTCTTCCCATTTCAAATACTACTTTAAAAACCTTGTATACCAATCGTTTTAATTTTTCTCAAGTACGTAAAATAAGGTGGTTTAGATGGGGGGACATAATACGTGATCGCCCTGTACAAATGAATCTACTAATATCGTCCATTTTTAACCACGCACTTGTACTGGAGTAAAAACCACACATGTGACCAAATGACCAACGTCGAACTTTTCCGTTCCAATCTACCGAAATATATCGTAACGAAATGTAATAAAAACCAGGGCTTTACCGAATATCCAAAAAAACGGTTTCAATTGCCAGCACTAGTTAAAAATCTCAATTTATCTGCAAAAAATTAATAGAGAGTTTTAACATAAGATTTCGATTCGGCCATAGTACCTAGATCCATAATTTTTTTTTATTTTAAGGACACCTTTTTTTAATGAATACGAAACGAACTTGGACCTAAATTTATTTTAAGTTTACAGTATTTTACTTTTTTCAGGTTACGAATCATCTGGGACTTCAACCTCAAGCCTGGCCTGTCTCAATCTGATTGTTCAGAATATCACAACGAAGAAGCTTAAATCAACTCACTAGAACCTGAAACTTTGCTCATGCGAAAAATTGTGATAAAATAGGAAAAATCAACGTCTCCGAAATCTTTATTATACAGGGTGTTATGGAAATGACGTATTATATTTAAATGGGTGACTCCTTGGGTGTCCTAGAAAAGCGCTACATACTTTTTTCAAATCGAACGTTTTAAAAGTGGGGCAATACACCCTTAAACTCACAGGTCATTCCGCAGCACTGTATCATATTTACCCTGTGTATGGATGCCATAAACACATGTTCCGCGCAATGTTGCCAAACTGTGTAAAAATGTAAAACTTTAGATTCTTATAAAAATAAATATTTAGCTTACCTAGTATCCAGATAGAAGTGAATCCAGGTACCAGTACACTAGCAAGTAATCCAGGGCACAGACATCTTCAGTCTTTTTTTCTATGGGAAAAGCTTTATGCTCATCACGTGCCCTGATGATAGTGTGGGACTGCCTAATAGCTATTAAGAAGTAAACTCAAAGTCAGACTCTCCTCCTCGCTTGCTTATACCCACTAAAACCTCTTCGGTCTCTTCTTTCCAATCTCGGAACGATGCCATATCGTCGAGAGAAAAAAACACAGAACACATAGTGAAACAGAACAAATTAAACTAAATCACTTAAAGAAACACACACTCACCAGTTTTAAATTAGTTTTTTTGAAGACCCACTTATCAGGTTACACAAAGTCACTAAACACTACCGCATAATTAGTCTATACACACATAGAACAAAAGCACATAGGAGATAGGATACAAATTATTTCAACACAAGATCAAATTTATTAATCCTTTTACCCTTTGCTCTTACAATGGAATATGTTGAAAATTACCCCCTTCTGCTTGAATACAAGCATGGGCGCTCCGAAGCATATGATCTCGAACTCGTTGAAAAATGTTTGGAATTTCTCTTATTCGGTCAGCTCCTTCCAGAATTTTATATCGTAACTGATCCGCATCTTCAATTGGCTCTTTATAAACTATTTCTTTCATGGTACCCTATAAAAAAAAATCACACGGTGTAAGATCTGGGGACCTTTTAACTTTTCTGTACATACCACTCGCAGTACCCTTGTCGTAAAGGGTAGTCTTGAGGCTCCAACTTTTGAAATTTTGTGATATGGTACGGATGTAGTCCTTCTTCTAGTGCAACATTTAATATAATTTGATGTTAGACCTTCTTGTCTTGTTAAACGCCGAGTACTTACGGTCGGGTCTTGTTCCACAACAGCCTTGCTTGTCTAGCATTTTCCTGTGCTGCTCCATAGCACAAGACCATGTCAGTTAGTTCGATTGAAGTTCTTGGCATTTTGAAGTAGAATAGCAAATTTATATTAGAAAATAAAACTAAATTCGCACTGGGACATTTCTTAAAATACCAATAACAACAACCAACTATTGCGCTGTTGAAATTTTTGAAACTAGAACGTCGAAATTTGAGCGCCAAAACTTTAAATTGAAAATTCGAAAAAAAAATATGAATTTTGTCATAAAGCATGAAAGATAATTATACAGATAACTAATATAGAAGCAAATTACATAATTTATGAATATAATCTTATAAAACAGCACCTTATAAAAAAGACAAGACAACATTGTAGTGTGGTTGTGTAGGTGACGCCATACAGAAAAAGAAGAAGAACGAAAGTGTCAAGTCAACTGTCAAACGACCCGAACGTTTAGTTATTTGTAAACACAAGTGGGTGAAGCGTCTATGTAACATCAAAATTGTTATTGATCTTTAGAGTTTAACGACTAAATATGACAACACCGCTCAAAATTCACTGACGTTTTTGGCCATAACCTATAGTTCATATGTGGCGACAGTTTGTCTACGTTGTGCCAGTGGTAACAGGTGTGTTTGTTTGGTTTGACATAAGGTGTTATAATTCTTTTCTTCAATTTGTTTTCATCTCAGGAATTGCCGGTTTAAATATAATACGTCATTTCCATAACACCCTGTATATACCTACTTTACATATATAGAAAAAGTCACATCGTTATATACCATGAATGTTTTATGGCTTTTTTAGGGCTCAATGACAGCTGAATATACCTACTATTCAGTTTTATGGTCAAGCTTAATATCTCATTTATTTTTCTGAGATAAAAACAAATGGTAGAGTAGAGGCAATGAATGGGCTTAATGGGAATGATTCAAATTATGACAGTAAAATATAGAACGACTTTTTTTGTATTTGATGTCCAACCCCTTCTTATTCGGGGGGGGGGGGGGATAGAGGGGCTATAGCCCCCTTCATCACTAACATTTTAAATGGGTGAGGTAAGGTGGAAAGGCTTAGCACTCGCTAAAGTAAATTCGTTCGGGCGGGGCGATTGAAGACCATGCATTAAGTGCAAAATGGAGCCTCGTCGTCTAGAAACGTCAAACTGGGATTAGATATATTTTATCCCTCTTCTTCTTATTTTCTTGTATATAGGATGCAGAAATTTTATTTTAATAAATAAAAAATGTGTCTTGTTTTAACATACATACTTGTACGGGACCAGTCTCTGGCCTTCGGTAGAACCTTGAAATAATGAAACCAAACATACAACAACTAATTTAACATTTATAATAATTAATTAAATTTATGGTAGGCGGGAAATTTCGGACGTTAGCGGTCTATTTGTTTTCGGGTTTTTAAAGATTATCTCTTTAAAATACGGACTATTTACAAAAATTATTAATTAAGCAGTAGCGGTTATTCAGAGAAAATAGGAAAAGTGCCACCTCCTCGCTTTTGGCGTGAATTATATTGACGCGTACCGATACTCTGTTTGTTTCAATATATTTTTCCTTGGCTCCTCCTCTATATTTCTCCACGAGCCGCCACTGTAATTAAGTATTAAAGTTACTTGATATAATGTAAAAATCATCAACATTTCTACTATTTATCTGAATTGACACGTTATCGTATTCGTTTTTCTAGTACTATTTACTATAAATTATATATCGAAACAACACCTTACCCCCCAAATAACTTATATTTGTTTATCATATATATGTTTAAGTAAATGTAACATTTAACTATATACAGGGTAGGGTGTCCGCTAATTAATGGCACATGGAAAACTCACAGACTCCTTATAAAAATAATAGGATTTAATATACTTACCTACTATATCCGAAAATTGATATTAACTGAGATAGTTAAAATTTCATTTTGTTTCTCTCTAACGTTTTTTTACAAAATTTTTCAATTATGTTTTTTTTCGAATAAAATTTTAATGCTCTGCATCATTTTTTGCACATTTATTAGGTCATTACTTTTTTGTGCCTCAGTGTATTTAGGTTTTTAATGAAAATTATAATTTTCTCATATTTATTACGTAAAAAAGGTATACTAAGTTGAGGTCGCCCAGAGTTATCGTTTCGGAGATATATGCAATGAATTGTTTAGTGCACCCTGCCCAATTACTATTAATTTGCAAACCAAATTTTTTTCTTAATTTAACCTATGAGAAAACAAATGAAATTTGTTGAAATCTCCATGTTGTTATTTGTTTATTGATTATTGTACGATAGCTGTGTGAGAAAATGTTTCATTTTTGAGTTTCTCGTAAGTAAAGTAACAATACCAAGACACCGGAAATTTTCATGGACGAGGTGCCCAGAGACGATATTCGGAACTCTATCAAACAACCTGATTTTAAGATCTTAAAAAAAAAATTTCGACCGATTAGGCGAAACAGGTACCTTTCGTCCTAAACGGAATTCCAAATAACTCACCCAGCTATCTCACAATAATCAACAAACAAATAACAACATGGAGGTTTCATAGTAACTGCATCTATAAATTTCATTTGTTTTCTCATTGGTTAAATTAACAAAAAAAAATTGTTTTCAAATTAATAGTAATTGGACAGGGTGTACAATTTAAAGGCAAATATCTCCGAAACGGTAACTCTGAGCGACCTCAACTTGGTATACCTTTTTTACGTAATAAATATGAGAAAAGTATTATTTTCATTAAAAACTTAAATACACTAAGGCACAAAAAGTTATGACCTAATAAATGTGCGAAAAATGCCGCAGACTGCGCCCCCAACATGTACTTTAAAATTTCACAAAAAAAATCAATTTCTCGTCCTAAAAAACCATAATTTCCAAATTTTGTAAAAAAACATTGGTTTCTCTCAAAGTTATTAGAGAAAAACAAAAATGAAGGTTTAACTTTAACACCCTGTATCTCAGTTAATATCAAATTTCGGATATAGGTGAGTATAATTAAATCCTAATACTTTTACCATTAATTAGCGAACACCCTGTATAGTTATATAAAACTCAAATTTAATAAAACACCCCACCACGGTGGTTTTCGCCACTGTGTATAGTATTGCTCCTGGTAGTACTCTCGATTTAAAGATAAATAGCTATACAGAATCAGTATAACTAGTATGATTCATATAGGATTTTAGTAGGAATCCCATATTTCAAATATATTATTTTTCGACATTTCACAATAGCTTTATTACTAAGCTTTATGTTTCCATAAATAGTAGGTATTCTAAAGTCTAAAAGCGACTAAACCATTTTCCATTTATAGTTGAAAGTTGAACCTATTTCTTACTTTATCACTTTTTAATACTTACTCTGTAATAACGCTCAATATATTTCATTAAATAAGTACACAGTGTTTTTTTTTATATGTAATAATACATAAAGCAGGTATTATAAGAATACAGGGTGGCAACTATTTAATTGATCACTATGGGTCAGGCGCGGAACTACTATGCAGCAAGACCATGCAGCGCGGGGGCGCCCAGGCGTCCCTCGGCCCAAAGTGGCCTCCCGTTACGGAATGCGAGGCCCTTCGCCACTTCAAAAAGTGTATTTTTCTTACGCAACACTAAATTATTATGATTTTATACTATCATCAAGAAAAGGAGTTCATACACATCTGTCGATCACTTTAGATTTTAAGAACCTTTACAATTTTTTTTGTAACAAAAAGCATAGGTACCTATTCGTTTTACAAATAAGTTAAGTATTTGTCTTGTTTGTGTTGAATAAGTTAGTGTCGCGCAAGCCAAGTACTGAGCTCCTCTGAAAGTGGGGCCCCAGGCCCAGACCCATCGGGCCTAGCAGGAAAATAGGTCCTGGATAATGTTTATAGTAACAAGGAATTAACAACTACAACGTTTTAAAGTTTTTATGTCACCGTATAGGTAGGTGTAGGTATTTTTAATTGAATGCAAACTTCCTATTCCTAAACAAATAATTTAAGGAAATTAAATTTAAAATATAAGAGATCCCTAGCGCAACGAAATAGGTGCTCCGGAGCGACAGCAAACTGGTCTAAATACAGCACTTGTTATTTATAAATAATATTTTTTATACTTATTTGGCGGTATGGCGGTGCTCAAAGAATTATTTCTTACTGAGAATTATTAACTTCAAAAGAATAACTTACTAGTAATATACTAATCTACAAACAAAATTAATTGAAAAGTTGGTCAATGGTTCAATTTAGGGAAAATACATTTACGGAAATGCATTGAACAATTTTTCAAATAATTGTTTTTGTAGATTATTATTATTAGTAAGCTGAAATACATTCCTTTTATTCAAATATCATTTATGTTTCATTTTATACAATAATTGTTTCCATGGCTAACGGATGACCATTGAACATTGTGATAGTCAGTTAATAACTGCTTATAAACATTTGGTCAGAAAATTAGTTATAAATGGTTAATCGAGTGAAATATCAATCTCTTAACATATTTTTTGGTCAGAATATAAGAAGATTTAACACAAGGGTGGATCCAGAACTTCGGTTTGGGGGTCAAACCTCGTTTTGGGGGGTCATACAAGGAAAAGTTACGAAAAGTAATACCCTGTCGTGTTAGTCAAACCGGTATTTATGGTATTTTTCGTGTTAAATTGATGGGGGGGGGGGGGGGGGGGGGCTTCTTAGTCTAAATGGGGGGGGGGGGGGCTTCTGAGTCTAAATTATTTGAGGAAAGAAAAAACTTGTGACTTGTTTAAAGGTACTTCTAAGTATGATATTCTAATTATTCGATCTTATTATGTATTTTTAAATTGATTTTACGAGAACTTATACTTTTTTCAATATTTCCTGGAAATTTGGTTTAAAAGTAATTTTAAACAATAAAGTTATTCAGAAAAGAATAGTGTGGTCACTTTTTAAATCATTTTATAGGGGGCCCAATAAATAATTTTGCGGGGCGCCCAAATTTTGAAGTTCCGCCACTGCTATGGGTACTTAAGTACAGGGGTCCCATTTTCGACACTTCTATAGGGTATCTCCGTAATTGTTAGTGCTATCAAAAAAGTAATGTAGGTGTCATGTGCTCTTTTTAGGTCAAAATGGTAAAATCGAAATTTGAAAATTTTCGCTCGTTTAAGAGATACGGGGAAAAATGAAAAAATTTACAATTTCAAAATTGCCCTATATTTTCTTAGTTAAAAGAGATACAGAAAAATGTTTTATACAGAAGTTGCTTTATATTGATTGTTGAATAATCTGCCGCTTCAAAATAAGTATACGGGGTGAGGTAAAAAAGTTATCGGACCTAACCTCATTTTTTGAAATGGAACACCCTGTATATTTTAATCTAAAAAGATACTATTTTAAATTCTCCTTTCAAATGAAACAAGAGCTAATATCCTAGACACAACTATGTTGACATTCTAGGTGTTATTAACATTTAACGTCAATTTTATTTTTACATATTTATTTGTGAAAAAGACTCATCAACATTTAATATGATATCTATCATCCATGGTGTATTATAAATTTGAAAAGAGTTTAAAATGTTATATTTTTAGATTAAAATTCCATTCCATTAAAAAAAATGATGTTGGGTCCGATAACTTTCTTACCTGACCCCGTATACTTATTCTGAAAACAGCAGATTATTCAACAATCATTATAATAAACTTCTGTATAAAACATTTTTCTGTATCTCTTTTAGCTAAGAAAATATAGGGATAGAAATTGTCAATTTGATGATTTTTCCCCGCGAGCGAAAATTTTCGTTTGATTTTACCATTCTAAGTTTGACCATGTGCACATGACACCTACATTACTTTTTTGATAGCACTAACAAGAACGGAGATACCCTATAAAAGTATCGAAAATGGGACACCCTGTACCTATCCCTTGAACGGTAATTTCTACTAAGTCGATTAAATTAGAGAAAATGTGCAGTTTCTTAATATTTTTAATAATTAAAGTATCTACGTTGCCGAATTATTTTTGTTTCATATAATATACAAATTTGTTAAAATCGTCTAAAAATAACTCGAAAATTTTGATTTTGACGTCTTTAAATAAAAAATTTATATTTTTTTCTTCTGTATAAAATCGCCGTTGAAATTACGTAAAGGCGTATCTCGAAATTTGGTAAAAATGAGATAGATACGCCTATATACATACATTATTGTTCTTCAAGTTGTGACGACAAGGCGTATCTCAAATACGCACTGTTGATTATATAGAAAACGATAAGTAAAAGGCGTTACTCAAAATTTAAAGAAATAAATTAAGACTTAAAGGCGTTTCTCAAGATACGCCTTTCATATAAATATCAAAAAGGCGGATCTCGGAGATACGCCTTAGCATCACAACATAATTTGGTAAATAGTGCAATAGCAAGGCGTATCTCAATTTTTCCTGTGTAAAAAGGCAGGAGAACTTAGGGTGCCCTCCCAGCTTACACCAATTTTCCGCCTTGCGAGACGGGCAAAACCTTACAATGTTTTTTCTTTTACATACAGTGATTTCCTAGATTTTAAAAAATTTAGCGAAAATCTTAGATATATTTGAGTTTATGGTAATTAAAAAAGATTCCTATAAACTGTTTTTCAAAACCAGTCATTTAAATAAAAACTATAAAGCAATGTCCTTAAAGCGGCAAGTCGGTCCCTTGCAAAAAATAAGTCTTCAACAGTTGAATAAAGAAACCCGTCCAATAACTTTAGAAAAATACAATAATCTAATGGCACTATGTGCTGGAGCTAACCCGGTAATAAGCCTACCAGAACACGTGCAGTTTTATAAAAATTTACCCCATACTACAACTTCTAAATAATTTTGTAGTTTACATTTTTTATTACTTTTCTTGTTATCTTCGACGAAATTACCTAACTTTAAGGTAGAATATAATTAATCAAAAATCACTTTTAAGCCGTTTTATGTTATACATGCTAATAGTTCTTGTTTTGTAGCCTATTTTTATTATTATTCTTATAACTGCTGGACTATTACTATAGCTTCCTGTTGTTCACTTGCTGTATAGTTCTTTGAAAAAATAAATACTATGTTCATAAGAAATTAATTGTCTAAGATCCAACACTTCTTTACATTCGATAAGGGCGTATCTCATACGTAGAGGCAAATGCAATTGTTAATCGCGTAACTTAAAGGCGTATCTTGAATAAATGTTAAAATAGTATACTTATATTAAATATATCGACAACTTGGTTTGTGCACCTTACTGACCTTACTTTGTATCAAATAACCTCCAGAAACTAAACCTCTAAGTTTATTACTTTTTAACTTGCATTTAAGATAGTAAAGCCAAATTTCTTTAAATCGCTCTCCTGAAAAGTTGTCAAAAACGAGATACGCCTTTGCGTATTTTCAACGGCGAAATGGCGTTATCAGGATTTTTATATTATTTTTTTATAACTTAGATATCAGAGTCATCTTCAATTTTTTAAATACGGATCTGGATTTTTTATTTTTTTTTTGTGTATTTTTGCACCTATATGTATCACATTTCTATTTACCTTAGTTTCGGCACAAATTATATACATCATCAGGAAAATTTTGAGAATTTTCTCAGTACGGCCCTGATTTTTGAAAATAATATACATAATGGTGATATTTTCATTTCATTTAGCTGTAATTGAGCTAGAATTAAAACTAGTAGAAATATTTCATTTTTAAAAAGTAATATTGACTCAGGCCCGTAGCCAGGATTAGATTTTAGAGTGGGCAGTCAAAGTTTTAGAGGGGGCAAACTTGAAAATAATTTTTGTGATCAGATCACGTAAGATCAAGAGAAAAAAAAACATCGTTGATTTCAACATTGAATTAACTACCTATATAATTACAAAAAATAAAACTTAAACAAAACCAAAGAACGCAACGTAGGTAAATACCTTTAATATAATTGAAGTTTTCTGTTCTTCCTTTCGTTAAATTTTTGTAAAAACACCTCAAAGTTTATGTTATTTGTTTGTTTACTCTCAAACGCTAAATATATCAGATTGGCCATTCTCTGCTGAGACTGAATCCCAAGAAATTACATAAATATACAACTATCATGGTTTTGCTAGAGTGGGCAACTTTTTCTGTCAGAGTGGGCATTGCCCACTCTGCCCCCCCCCCCCTGGCTACGGGCCTGTATTGACTTGGTACTTTGTTCAATAGCGTGCCACGCCATGTTGGATATAACTGTTTGAAAGGCATCGATTATACGTCGCTGAAGTGCCTGCATGGATATTATTACATGGGATGTAATATACTTTGTTCTGGAGATTTTCTCACTAAAAATAGTCCAGCGGATGAAGACAGGCCTGTTCCGTGGCCATCTCGATCACTATTTTTTAAACGCGATGGAATGTTTAAATAATTGTGCCTATTTTTATTTTTGTTGTTCTTATGTGAAATTTGGTCAATATTACTTTTTACAAATGAAATACTTTCACTAGTGTTAATTTTAGCTCAATTACAGCTAAATCAAATGAAAATATCATGTATGTATTATTTTTTAAATCAGGGCCGTACTGAGAAAATTTTCGAAATTTTCTTGATGTTGCACCTATAATTTGTCCCGAAACTAAAGTAAATAGAATAAAAATAAAATAAAAAATGCAGGTCCGTATTTAGAAAAATTGAAGTTAACCATGATATCTAATGAGAATTTATATTTAATGAGCGTTTTTCTAAAATTAAAACCTTTCGAGTTATTAAAGATACTAATTTTAACAAATCGCCCTGTATCTCATGAATGAATTCGGCAACGACAATACGATTCTAAAAAAGCTTTAAAAACTGCACATTTACTATAAATCATTGACCAAATTTAGGTGTGTATTTTGGGTTTGTTGGATGGGGCGTGGTGCATAAAAAAATTTCGCTTGCTACCACTAGCGTTCTGGTTTTTAAGTTCATAAAATTACTAATTTTATCATTGCCACCCCCTACAGAACTTTCTAACGACGCTCATGATCGGACCCTATATCCTACAGTAAAATGCGGGTACAAAATATCGAGTATCGGTAAAAAAAATACCGGTATATCGTATCGTACCGCACATCCCTACTCAGATACCCTGTATACATCCCTGCATACTACCAAACCAAATACGAAAAACCCAAGGAAATTTCTTCAATTTACTTCAATGTACCTGTTAACCTGTTTGATTAAAAAATAGCCGTAGGAGAAAATACGAGTGTAAATCAAACTACGAAATATGTCTCCCTTCCTAGTCCCATTTGTTCTTATGACCTAAAATCTACAAGAGGGAGGAATCCGTGGAATATCTCAATTACCTGAACCTACCTATAAAGTGTTCGAAAGAAAATTATTCTCAAATTCGCTATTCACGCACCAACCGCATTTATTCCCGAAAAATATCATCATTGTGTAGTAGTGTGGTAAGCGTAGGAAAAATGGATAATTATAAATATATAGTATTTATATGTGAAGAAGTTGGTGGGTCTCCTTTTCCTCTGAATTCGCTTAAATTTGAAAAATTACCAGTTATAATAAGTATTGTTTGCTTACCTACCTACTTTACTTCTCTGACCTCTTCTCGGGACACCACACAGTTGACGAGGATAAAAAAAATTGTCAATCCCGCCGCGGACACGCTAAATTTATCCTGAAACTGATTATTTCGAGATTCTCGAACATCGGCCATTTGCGAAAAATAAGAACACAATTTTAAAACAAGTGAATTATTGCCTACGCCAACTATGGAATAAACACCAATAGGAAAATATTTTAAGATGATCAAGGTATGTTCGGGTTTGTTTGATTGTTGTTAATTTAATTTAAACAATCTCGACGGGATTTTTAAAGTTAATATGAATAAAATCATATTTAGTTGCTGATTTTGAATCGTTTAAAAGCGGTCGTCTTCACTATTACTATTAAGGTCGCTATAAACATGAAGGAGCGGATGCGACATCTTTGTTTCAATTATAAAACTATAGAAATATAGGCTTTCTTACATCCTAACATAAGATCATAAAAATCCCAACACATATCTGTCAAAGCAAAGCCCACATAACCTCATTTTTATTAACAATAATAACCTAACCACAATTTTGCAGGTGAAATTTTTTTTTACCAATGTCTGAACAAATCGACGAAATTTTAATTAAAAGAACAAAATTTTTGACTCTTCTAGACAAAGATATACTGAAAAATGAAGGGATTCGCGAAGAAATTAGTAAGGACCTACAAATGCTACGTGAAACACGACAGAACGTCGAGGAATTAGGAAAACAACCAGAACATATCGCGCTCATACCTATATGTAAAAAACTGTATATGCCCGGAAGAATTATACACACAGGTGAATACATGGTAAAGAAAAAAGCCCATCCGAATTCATATTTTATGCTAAAGACCTTGGATCAAACATTTAAAGATTTGGATGAGCGAATAATTGGTCAAGAGCAACTTCTTAAGAAAGCAGAACTATCCATTCCACAGTTAGAAGAGAGGAAAAAACTACTTCTCGGACAAGTTGAGGAGAGCTCATTAAGTTACCAACAGTTTGTTGAAGATGAGGAATATGGTCCTTCATCAGAAGTTGCAATTATGCCGAAAGAAATAAAATCTGATAAAGGAGTTGCAGTGAAAGTAGGTGGGTTTTATGAAATATTGGAATATGAAGATTGACCTAACCGTGTTAAAACTTGATAAAATGTATTGTACTTAATTACAAAATTGATGTAAATAATGATGAAAAGCAAGACCGATAAACATAACTGAATAGAAAATTGTGAAACATAAAAAGTAATACTCCTTTGAATGAACCAAAAGAGGTGTTGTTTAAATTTCAATTTCAATTTCGTTTATTCATGTTATTACAAAAGTTTTGCTTACACAAGTCAATATATGGTACAAAAGAATAAAATAGGTACTATCAATATTAAAAGTATCAAAACTATCCCTAATAAGAATGTTTACATAAATACTACATTCAATAAACAGGACAATTCGTATGCCTAATTGACAGAGTCTAGATAAAATCAATCATAAAACCAGTTTAAAAAGGTCAGAACAATACAGTACAGCACAGACAATTTAAAATAATTTAAAATTATGACAGGCAGTTAAGGCAAGGGAACATCATATATATGGTCTAAGAACTCCTGAATGGAATAAAACGGGTGGGAAGTTAGATATTTTTTTACCGTCCTCTTAAACGTGTTCGTCTCTAAGTTCCTGATGGGCACCGGGAGCTTATTAAAAAAGGTCGGGGCGTAGTGCAGAGTCGCATTCCATGATCTTCCCAATCGCAGGAAACCCACGTGCAGATTTTCCCTGCCACGTGTGTTGTAATTGTGACCGTCACCTACCGGCCGATAGTTACCAGAGCTTTTAGCGTGCAGTAGGCATTCATAGATATAACGGGAGGGAATGGTAAGTATCCCCAGATCTCTGTAAACGTTCCTGACATCAGCACGGTAATCAAGACCCGCGAGAACTCTTACTGCTCTGCGCTGAAGCGCAAACACTCTGCCCATATGGGCAGAATGACCCCACGTCAGCAAGGCATAGCAGCAGAGGGACTGTACGAGAGCGTGGAAGGCGATCATACACACACCAGGGCACACCACTCTCGAAAGTTGCTTTAATAAATGCACCGCTCTCGACACCCTGGAACAAACCGAGTCAATGTGGATGTCGAATCTTAATGTGGGATCCATTTGCACACCAAGAAATTTCACTGCCGCAGGGTTCTCTATATTGTGGGGTCTAAGGCCAAACACCATGTCTTCGGTCTTGTCGGCGTTTAGGCTCAATCGGTTTGCTGCGAACCAGTCACTCAGCGACCTGCGATTATCCTCCATTTTTAGCAGCAATGCAGCGACGTCAGAGTCTTCGTCGGTAGCCGTCGTGTCATCCGCGTACAGAATCAATCTACCCTCAGTTAAAGCTGCCGGCAGGTCATTGATGTACACTAGGATTAACCTGGTAGAGAAACCAAAAGCAACTTGAAGTCTGAACTTATACAATATCCATCAAGTACAATTTATAAGTGTATCATTTATGTTTGAGCATTTTAAATAAATTCTTACAATGAGAACTATTTTTTGATGTCACTCACTAGCAGAAAACTGAAATAAAACACCAAAAAAATAATTTAAAAAAATGTAAAATGTATTTTTGTGTAAAAAATATAATTATATAAGTTTATGGACGGATAAGTCAGATCAAAGATAAAAATATAGAATAAATTTCAACAATATTTATATAAAAGTAATATACCTATACTTGAATTATGTTTAAGTGGCTGTTAAGCATATTGTAACATGTAAGATGACAAATTCGGCTTTCGTTTTTTTTTACTTCGAAAAGAGACCAGATGCTCTTTTGTATAAAGGAAAAAGTAACAAAACATTAATAAAATCTGAACATTGCGAATGTCCGAATTTGTCAATACAAAATTCAATTTTTAAACTTATAGACAAAATAATCTTGTACACTTTACACAGATTCAGAGTTGTAGTATGTAGGTACTAATACAGAGATTCAAAAATACATTGCACAATGAGAATTTTTTATATGTATTTATTATACCCTAAAGCAGTCCAAGTACAGAGTGTCCCATTTTCGACACTTTTATAGGCTCCGTAATTGTTAGTGCTATCAAAAAAGTAATGTAGGTGTCATGTGCTCTTTTTGGGTCAAACTTAAAATGGTATAATCAACATTGGACAATTTTCGCTCGCTTAAGAGATACGGAAGAAAATCAAAAAATTTACAATTTCAAAATTACCCTATATTTTCTTAGTTAAAAGAGATACAAAAAAAATGTTTTATACAGAAGTTTCTTTATATTGATTGTTGATAATCTGCTGTTTTCAGAATAAGTATACGGGGTCAGGTAAAAAAGTTATCGGACCTAATCTCATTTTTTAAAATGGATCACCCTGTATATTTTAATCTAAAAAGATATTATTTTAAATTCTCCTTTCAAATATATAACACACCATGGATGATATTGGTTTCCCAGGCTTTTATTACTTTAAACCACAGTAGACCATGAAACAAAAGCTAATATCCTGGAAACAACTATGTCGACTATTAACATCAATTTAATTTTTACATATTTATTTGCGAAAATGACCTATCAAAATTTTGAAAAATTTGATATATCAGTTTATATTGAAAATGGAAAAAACGAAGAAATGGCCAAAATGTATATTTTGTTCGGTATTCGGACATATTCCGAACATTTGCGATGATTCCCGTTATTTTTTACCTTAATCTGAATCCTTTATTTCGTTTTAAAGTAATAAAGTTTAAATAAATCGCCTAGGAAACCAATATCATCCATGGTGCGTTAGATATCTGAAAGGAGAATTTAAAATAGTATCTTTTTAGATTAAAATATACAGAGTGTTCCATTTTAAAAAATTAGGTTAGGTCCGATGACTTTTTTACCTGACCCCGTATACTTATTCTGAAAACGACAGATTATTCAACAATCAATATAAAGAAACTTCTGTATAAAACATGTTTATATATCTGTTTTAGCTAAGAAAATATAGGGTAATTTTGAAATTGTCAATTTTTTGATATTCCCTCGTATCTCTTAAGCGAGCGAAAATTTTCAAATTTTGATTTTACCATTTTATGTTTGACCCAAAAAGAGCACATGACACCTACATTACTTTTTGGATAGCACTAACAATTACGGAGATATCCTAAAAAAGTGTCGAAAATGTACAATAAATAAGTACTACTACTACTGAAAACCAATATGGTAATAATATGAACTTCTCATAGGACTTCTGGTAAGCCGTGTATGTTTCCTGGATATTGCTGAATACAAATACTTAGAACATGTGTGGCCTAAAGCAAAATCATATCCACTTCATTCACCAGAGAAACAGAACAATTCTCCGGTTTCTTATATTTAAAAAAAAAACAATCCATTATAACAAACATTTTTGAGTGTAAGCAGTTCCGGACAAAGAAAATGTTAATTAGGTTTATAATCCTGTCACTTTTAAATTGTTTTCCGATTTTGGTGAAATTTTAGACTTGTGTCTCGGAATGTGAGCCTGAATTTCAGTCTTCAAAAAATGTCTTGATCATTAAACAGACAAAAACAAAAGTTACTTTTTTACCCTTAACTTCTTAACGCCCTGTGGAAAAATTTAGCAGTAGAATTTAGCTTCATTATGTTTTATTTTGAAGTGTCACCTTTTCTTAACACAGTGTTTTTTAAATCACGTCATTAACTACTTTTTGAAAGAAGATACAAATTTTTAAAGAAAGTGCAGTTTTTAAGTTTTATTCACAAGCCAGAACGTTACATTATTTTATCAAGTAGCATGCGCACAAAAAACATGGTAGAAGTGAAAAGAACATGACGTGGTATATGCTACTCAATAAAATAATGTAATGGTCTGAATTGTGAATAAAATTGCAAAACTGCAATACTTTCTTTAAAAATTTGTATCTTCTTTTAACAAGCAGACAGGCACTAACTTGAACCAAAAAAATATTGTCTAAAGGCAAGGTCACACTTGAAAACAAACCTGAATGGAGCTAAATTCTACAGCTCATTTTATCCACAGGGCGTTAAGAAATTAAAGAAAAAAGAGTAACTTTTGTTTCTGCCTGTAAAATGATCAAAAGATTTTTTAAAAACTAAAATTCGGGCTAATATTCCGTTACACTTTGCTAAAAATGTCACCAAGATCTGAAAACAATTAAAAAAGTTACAGGACTATAAACCTGACTAACATTATCTTTGTCCGGAATTTATTGTCAGAGAGTGTATATTCATTCATCCCCATGGTATAAATAACTAAACAAGTAAGATTCCACGCCGATGGAGGCGTGGCCTTTGACGTCACCTGGTGAGTGATTTTTAAATCTCTTAAGGAGATTTATATTGCTGTCAGCGTTTTAAACTCTGTTTAAGGTATTAAAAGGTTTTACGCATTTAATAGTATGTGAAATGAAAGAATAATATTATGGTATTAAAATTTTTATGGCGCCAGCAATGGCAATTATAATTCAAGGATTCAGGCGCAGTACACCGTTCTCCGTACTACAGTCAGAACTTCTACTCTTCTGACAATTAAAATGACACGGATTCATGCGCAGTACACTGTTCCCGATCAGCTGTCTCTCATTACCAGAAATGGGGCAGGCGCCATTTTAATTGCCCTTGCCGGCGCAATTGGGTAGCCATGGATTATTCTGTTATTTTTAACTGTTTATTATTTGGCCGAACCAGGTATGAACAGGTAATGGCCATTTAAACCCACTGGTACTTAAATTAGCAGTTTACATTCTTTATTAAACTTATGGACTGCTAATTCAGCAACTTTTTGCACTTCCTATTTTTAAATAGCAGTAGCTGCTTTAACTGGTAATCAAAACGAACAGGTTTTCACATCTCTAATTCTGGGGATATTTTAGGGATTTCGACAGTACCCACTGCTGTTCTGACCGTTGACAATGCTCCAGCAGCTGGAGCATTGTCAACGTGTGTGTGCTGATCGAAAACGGTTTACTGCGCATGAATACGTGCCATTATAATTGCCGGCGCAAGAGAAAAAATTGCCTAGTCTAATACGGCCTTTAAGGTATATTTATTTCATGAACACAACAAAGAGTTAAGCTAAAATAATAATACTTCTTTATTTCAAATTATATTCTACAAAGTAGGATGAAAGTGAAATGACGTCATAAAATGGAATGGGTTTACCATTCCTCGTCTAAAAAGTCCACTAATGTATAGGGTTCAATATCTATTAACACTTTTTTTAATGTTTTTTTCCACTTTGACACACTGGTAATAGATTTTATATCATTCGGCAGCTTGTTAAAAAGTTTGATACACATATAATAAAAATTCTTTTCTGTGATAGTTAAACGGTGACGAGGATATAATAAGTTTTTTGTTCTTGTATAGTTAACATCGACATTTACAGTTTCAAACTTGTTCTTATTCCTAAACAAAAACATCAGACATTCAAAAATATAAAACCCATAGACTGTTAGAATATTCATTTGTTTAAATATTCCCCTACATGAATCTAAAAGGTTCATTTTATTAATTATCGTGATTGCTCTCTTTTGTATTATAAAAACACTTTGTAGTCCAGAGCTACTTCCCCAGAACAGTATGCCATATCTCAGGACGGACTCAAAATTTGCATAGTATAGAATTTTTAAGGTGTTTAAGTTCATATATTTAGCCACTACTTTTATTCCATAACCTATACTACTCAGTTGCAGACACAAACCATCAATATGATTCCCCCATGATAAAAATTCTTCTATAGTAATACCTAAAAATTTTGTATTATTATCTAAAAATAATCTGTTCGTCACCTAGAGTGATTTTATCAGGTTTATTCAATTTACATTGCTTGGTCCTGAAAAGAAGTAATTTAGTTTTCTCGTTATTTAAAATTAATTTATTTTGTGAAAACCAGTTGCTGATCATAACAAAAGCATTTTCTGCATTGTTAATAAGATCCTCAATATTTGATCCTGATACAAGGAGATTCGTGTCATCTGCATAGTTTGTTGTTGAACAACTGTTTTCGATACTATTGAGGTTATTTAAAAAGATAATGAATAGTATAGGCCCCAATATACTCCCCTGAGCTATGCCTCTAACTCCATATTTATTCAGTTTATACAATAATAAATTCCTATCGATGCAGTCATACGCTTTGCTTAAGTCCAGAAACATACCTAGAGCCAGGTTTTTATTTTCCAACTGATCTAATATGGCCTTTGTAAATTGAAATGCTGTGTTTGAGAGAAAAGCTTACATTTATTCATAAAATTAATCAATCGAGAACACATTACTAGTTCAAAAATCTTAGAAAAACTAGGAAGTAAGCTTATAGCTATGGCGAACCAAATGTTTTAAAAGTTTGTCAGAATCTTTTCTTTACTTCAGTGGTATTTTAGCTGTAATGTGTGTTATATTTCTATGAAATGAATATACGTAAATACTTGTCATATATTATTATTTCATTTCACATACCATTAAATGCGTAAAACCTATTAATACCTTTAAAATAGAATTAAAGACGCTAACACCGTATAAATCTCCATAAGAAATTTAAAATCACTCTCCCTGTGACATCACTGCGCGCGGCGGACGAAATTGGAACTGTTAGATATCTTACCTTTAGTTATTTGTGTCATGATTCATCCCTTACAATAATATCCTTATTCAATAGTTTAATATGAAGAGAAAGGCAGACTAAATTGTGGTCAGGGTCTTGCAATATTACACTGACGCGTTTTTCTTAGTTTAACTAAAATATATTCTGAAGCCTAATTAATAATAAAAAGTCAAAGTTTAAAACTAGATTATGTATAAAAAACACAATTTAAAAAATACATCAACGATTCTTATACATTTTTTGGTGCGCTTATATAAAGTCAAATATTGGTGAAAGGCACTCTCCTAAGGCTATATGTCAGTTACTTATTACCTAAACTTAAAACGCCGTAGAAAAAAATTCTACGTTAGGCCCTTTTAGTAATACATATTGTGCTATATAATTCTGTTTTTATACAGTGTGTCCCAGGATAAGCGAACTTATAGGTGTACATGGCTGCATTCAGCAGAGCCCATCGATATTTAGTCAGCGACGTCACGACGCGCATTGTTTTGTAGTTCTGGCGAATGCATGTTGTTGTCAGTTTTTTGTTTGGTTAGGATCCATCCTAAATATTTTCATCAAATAAAGGGTGGGCCATCTATAATATGTTGAATTTTAAACTACGTGCTATTAATGGCGCTGTCGACTAGAGTGCCATGAATTGTAGACAGTTGTTTAGTTTGAAATTTCCGCTGACAGAATATGTATCGCTTTAATTTGGATCAACGTTTAGAAATACTGAAAACTTACTTTGAGTGTAGCTCTGTGGTTGCCGAGACAGCACGAAATTTGCGTAGAAAGTTTGGAAGAAATGAGGCGCCGCCAAACCAAGGAATTAAGAATTTGATCGATAAAGTGTTCAGAACTGGAATGCTGGTGGACGTGAAACATGTTTCGCATGCTCATCCTAGCCGTACACCTGAAGCAATCGCTGCTGTGGCCGAGAGTGTGCATCTTAACGCGTCTACATCAACTCGGCGCAGAAGTCAACAACTCAACATTCGCCGAACCACTTTGAGGAGGATTCTGCACAAAGATCTTGGTATGCATGCGTACAAAGTCCAGCTTGTTCAGGAGTTGAAGCAAGTTGACCATCAACAACGTTTTCACTTCGCTGAATGGGCTTTAAACAAGTTGAACGATGATCCTGATTTTGTTAGAAAAATAATCTTTTCGGATGAGGCGCATTTTCACCTTGGCGGGTACGTCAACAAGCAAAACTGTAGGATTTGGGGCACGGAAAATCCACACGCCGTTATAGAGAAGTAGTGTGGATTTTGGAGTGGTGGCGTGATTGGACCCTTTTTTTTTCAAAATGAGGCTGGTCGCGCCGTTACGGTTAATGGCGACCGCTATCGAGATATGATAAATGACTTTTTGTGGCACGAATTGGAAGATATCAATCTCGATGAAGTTAACAATGGTGTAATCAGTCGTTTTGGAGATGTCAATTGGCCACCTCGGAGCTGCGATATAACACCACTCGACTACTTTCTTTGGGGCGCATTGAAGGCTAAAGTTTATGCGGACAATCATCAAACATCCTTCCATACTTAATCGGAATAAACATTGTATCACATAAAATAAAAATAATAATAACAAATTTAATTTTTCTTATTCTCATTGCTAATTTATAATTCAACATATATATGGCCCACCCGTTATTACATTTCTTTCTCTACAAAATCGATAACTTTATTTTTAATGCTCCTAGTCACTAGCGGATATCGTGTATAATATGTTTTTATAATTATAATTCACTTCTTTCGTCATTTTTTATAATTTTCACTTCTCGACCTGACAAACAAAACTGACATAAATCGCTGTCAAATCACAAATCGCTTTTAAATTAGATGGAAAAAATGGCGTCCGAATTCCCATCGACTGTGAAATCGATTTTTTTAGTGCATTCAGCAGATGTTTGCTAATCGCTTACAAATCGATGGGCTCTGTTGATTGATAAAAAACAATTCGAATTAAAATTTTACCATTTGGGATATAAGCCTGCTTGATTACATTATAAAATTTAGCATATTTTGATTTGTAATAAATCAAACAGGCGTTAACCGGGGCATTATTTTTATTTTCTGTCCAGGTAATATGCCTCTTCTTCACAAAATCGAATAATTTTATTAATAAAAGTTGCTCAGCATTCAAAATCATACAAGCGTATCAAATTTAATAGCCACCAGCCTAAATTGCTTCTTTTTTGCATTTTATACAATATTAGTCAGGAATTTCTTTCATTTCCTCATTGTTTGACACATAAGCCTAGCTAGGATATAAAATTTGGTCATCAGATGTTCAGAAGTAATCATTTCTAATAAAAATATACCATGATTTTATTATATAGGGTGTTGAAAAAAGGTCGGTACCCCGGAATAACTCCGGTGCATCGCATTGCAGCGGAAAATGTCTGGGGAAATAGTTGTTTGGTTTTGAAGGAGGAATAGTTTGGAATTTAAACTACCCCCACCACACACTCCCTCAACCCGCGGGTGGGGGTAAGTTAAGATTTTCAAATGGAACCCCATATTTTTTATTGGCGTATCGTGTTCTCCGACCAAAAATAAACATCTTTTGTCGGAAATTTTTTTTTATTTGGGCCCATCTTTTACGAATAATGAGAATTACAACATTTTGTTTTTATTTTGTCATAGGTGACTAGAAAAAGGACAATGGTAAAATACATCCACTTTTTTTGCTCGAGTTTAAATAAAAATTGAAATACCACCAAGATTGGTTGAGATAGGCGTAGAAAGACCTTAAGAAAAATTAGAGAGGATTAAAATATCTACAAGATAAAGTAATACAGGGTGTTTCATTTAAAAAACTTACGAAACTCAGGTTTCAGGTTCGTAATGTTGGCACATCCATAGAAAATACCCTGTATATCATAGGGGCCTTCTGTCAACATTCCTTTTTCCGACGTAAAAATTATTTTATTTCAAATTATTATAAGTTAAGAATTATTACACATTTCCTTGAACCATGTTTTTGCACAAATTTTAGGAATTTTCCAATCTATTTGGCAACATTGGAAAAATGTGTACAAATAATTACGGTGCTTGTACAGAATTTTAATAACAATATTAATTCTCATCATTTTTTCCCGGGGAAAAAAGTTATTTCATAAAAAGTGACATTTTGTTACCTATTAACAGAGATAAAATGTCAAACATGTTTCCCGTCACAGAAAAAAAATCCATTTTTTGACATTTTGTGCAGATTGACAGTATTGAAGCAAAAACTTATGGTAAATCTAAATTTGACCTAAATCGAAAAATACATTTTTTCCCCATATGGTTTCAATTTTAATGGCGAGACTGTATAAATTCGCTTATCCTAAGACACAATGTAACACTTGAAGTTGCGGCTACGCACAGATGTGGAATGTGCTTATAGAAGTATTTTTAAAAATGGGAGTACTAATAGAAAAGGACATTCTTTAGTTTCAAATTTAATAGTAATTATACAGCCTGTACCAAGTTAAGTGCGCACTATTGCTAACTTTTTTATTATTGTAGATACAAAGTCGGTTAAATTAGCAAAATAGTAGCATTTTTTCTGCTGACTAAGATGGTGAGAACAAAAAAACAATTGAACATAGGGTTTTCAAACAAATGAGAAAAATGCCATTTTCTTAAACGGAACACCCTGTATATTTTTGACTGCAAGGTTTGTAAATTATTTACAGAACAAAAAAGTTCATATGCACTATTGGCCTAAAACTGAAAATAACCGAATTATTACCATATTTATTTTTTAGACAAGTTGGCTGTGTATTTTCAAAATAAAAACTTTATTCGATGTGTCATTAGATTATTCTGCTGTCAATAAGAGCCAAGCATTTTTGGTTATTTTTGTAATAGTTATTGGATGTTCTCTAGTTATAAAAATAATATAAAATGGCGTTCACGCATTTAGAAAAATGCGATATGTTAGAAGCATATCTTGTTTGCTAAAATAATAGTTTCCGAGCACTAGAACAATATGGTCAAACGTATTCTGAACGTGATCAACCAAACAGAAGGTATTTTTTAAATCTTTATAGAAAATTCAGAAATAATGAAGACGTTTTTGGAAAGGGTAGAACTTGAAAACAGTTTATAATAAGTGAACAGCATATTTTGAAGTATACAAAAATAATTCTACCAGAGATTTGGCAAGGGATGGTGGTTTAAGTTTATTTACAATTTGGAGAATTTTAAAAAAATATAAGGTTGTACCCTATAAGTACCGACTAGTGCAAACATTATTACCTGGCGACACTGAAAGAATTTTTTGCCAATTGTTTGTAGATATGTGAAGGCAAAATATCAACTTTTTAATGCACATATTGTGGAGCGATGAAGCGATTTTTTCAAACAGGGGTATGTTTAATCGTAAAAACATGCACTATTGGTCTAGAGAAATTCTTTTTATTGCTTATCCCAGAAATCCGCAAGTAAGATTTAGTATTAATGATTGGTGTGGTCTAATAAGCAGCCAAATAATTGGCACAATTTTTTATGATGGCGTTTTAACAGGCCGAAGATATGTTGATATACTGTCAGAATTACTGGAAGAATATTTACATCATGTCAACTTAGAGGCACGAAACCGAATCTACTTTCAACAAGATGGAGCTCCTCCCCATCAGTTCCATGAGGTGAGAATGTTGTTAGAAAAGCTTTTCCAAGATAGGTGGATAGCAACAAATGGTCCTATACGTTGGCCCCCAAGATCTCCTGACATAACCCCATTAGACTTTTACTTTTGGGGTTATGTCAAAGACAACGTCTATAAAAGGAAATATGCGAACCTGGATCAACTTCAAGATGGCATCAGACGCATTATAGCATCCATCGATGGCCGAACATTTTTAAAAGCCACAAAACGTGTATTAAAGAATGCCAGAAAATGTATCGAACAAAACGGAAATGTCTTTGCACATTTAATGTAGGTTGTGTGTTTTCATTTATTTCATTTAATTAAAATAATAAGGAGATATTTGAGTTTTATTTCAAGAAGACACAGCCAACTTGTCTAAAAAATAAATATGGTAATAATTCGGTTATTTTCAGTTTTAGGCCAATAGTGCATATGAACTTTTTTGTTTTGTAAATAATTTACAAACCTTGCAGTCAAAAATATACAGGGTGTTCCGTTTAAAAAAATGGCATTTTCTCATTTATTTGAAAACCCTATGTTCAATTGTTTTTCTGTTCTCACCATCTTAATCAGCAGAAAAAATGCTACTACTTTGCTAATTTAATCGACTTTGTATCTACAATAATAAAAAAGTTAGCAGTAGTGCGCACTTAACTTGGTACAGGCTGTATTATAAAAAAATCAGTTCCCTGAAAGTAAGTTACCTATATTACGTTTTATTTCTAACCAAGATGTAATTTTTCTATAAAAAACATAGCACTCACTATAGACGCTAACAAATTGCTTGCTTTTACAAATAAGAAGCGAAAAAAACGATATATTATATATTCACATTTGTGCAAATTTTTATACTGATTGTATCAGACACTTGAACAACATTCTCATACAAAGAGGGTGGCCCACTCTCAATAAACATGGTTCCATAGTATAAGAATGTTTTCCTTAATGGTGACGGGAACGATTTGGCAGTTTTAATGCGATTTTGATTACTCCTGTCACATCTTACCTTCTAATAAGCGAAAAAATATTTGGTTCTAATACCGAGCTCTTTCCATAGAGACGGACCGCGACGGCCCCGCCTCAGAGGTGCTAGCCTGAGAATACTGAACCCCACTTACACTAGACAAATCGGTATGTTTACTGTCACTACCAGGAATACCTCTTACATAATACCGAGCCTCGCTCACATCAGACAGGTTGGTGTGCTTACTGACGCTAGTCGGGAGCTCAGTTACGTAGGAAGACGAATGACTCGGACCTTCGGCGATTGTTATCGGTGCGGTAGATGGCGTTCGGGTCATCGTAGTGGACTTGGTCGTTACGCTAAGCCTACGGGCATCGTCGACACTGTGCTGTGGGGCGTCGTAGGACGGGAGCCCGCTAGAGACGGTACTGTGGAGGCGTTGAGAGATTGCATGGTGCCCATCTGTAGTGACGAATTAAAAAAAATTCTTAGAGTTTATTATCATTAAATACGTATTCTTTGGTTTACATAATGTTGACATTTAAACAATATTATTTTATTAATGCTATACAGGGTGCCTGGTAAGTACAGGACAATTTTTCGCCAGCATACAGAGGAGGTCAAAATAATACTAGTAGTTCATATAATCATTTTCTTAATGTCCCTCCCAACAAAGATAACGGGCCCTAAAGACACACCTGAATATTTACATTTTCGATTATAACTTATATTTTAATGAAATAAACTCGTGTAGGGTCAGAATTTTGATAGGTCTCAATTTTGGAAACCTACAATAGTATCAAGGGCCGAAAAGAGGCTTTTACGGACAAGATGCGGAGATGCACCGCACGAGTCCGGAAAAGCCTCCGACGGCCCGAGACATGTACCGTATTTTTTTTTACTTGTGCTCCGAAGCTTTGATGCCAAATAAATAAAGAAATTCTTCAGACAGTTTTCCTGTCTACATGACATGAAAACACTCGCGCATGGAGAATGTAAATATATATTTATTATTTTTGACAAATAGGCTCGGTGGCCTAGTGGTATAGCGTACGCCTTGTGATCTGAGAGTCGCGGGTTCAAATCCCGCACTCGGCATCTCTGGTTTTATTTATTTTTTTACAAGTGCCCGAGTCTTTGATGCCATATAAATAAACAAATTCTTCAGACATTTTTCTAAAACATCTTTGAAAAATCAACTGCCAATTTAATTTATATATAATCCGCTATTTATTATCGCTTGTAGTATGGCTCGGTACTTCTACTTTTGGCATTTTTCTTTAGCAAAAGGGTATTATTCTTCATTTCAAGCATTTTCGGAAAAAATCGCTTTAACGATAAATTATTGGTTACGTACAAGAATGATTCTAGTATGAGTTTCTTAATACAGGGTGTCCCATTTTCGACACTTTTATAGGGTATTTCTGTAATTGTTAGTGCTATCTAAAAAGTAATGTAGGTATCAGTGCTCTTTTTGGGTCAAACTTAAAATGGTATAATCAAAATTGGAAAATTTTCGCTCGCTTAAGAGATACGGAGGAAAATCAAAAAATTTACAATTTCAAAATTACCCTATATTTTCTTAGTTAAAAGAGATACAGAAAAATGTTTTATTCAGAAGTTCCTTTATATTGATTGTTCAATAGTCTGCCGTTTTCAGAATAAGTATACGGGGTCAGGTAAAAAAGTTATCGGACCTAACCTCATTTTTTTTAAATGGAACACCATGTATATTTTAATCTAAAAATATACTATTTTAAATTCCCCTTTCAAATATATAACACACCGTGGATGATATTGGTTTCCTAGGCGATTTATTAAACTTTATTACTTTAAACCACAGTAGACCATGAAACAAAAGCTAATATCCTACAAACAACTATGTTGACTATTAACATTTAACGTCAATTTCATTTTTACATATTTCATTTGCGAAAATGACTTATCAACATTTTGAAAAATTTGATATGATATCAGTTTATATTGAAAATAGAAAAACCGAAGAAATGGCGCAAAATGTGTATTTTGTTCGCTATTCGGAAAGACGGTAACCATGTAAGAAGGACATATTCCGAACATTTGCGATGATTCCCGTTATTTTTTACCTTAATCTGAACCTTTTATTTCGTTTCAAAGTAATAAAGTTTAAATAAATCGCCTAGGAAACCAATATCATCCATGGTGTGTTATATATTTGAAAGGAGAATTTAAATAGTATCTTTTTAGATTAAAATATACAGGGTGTTCCATTTTAAAAAATTATGTTAGGTCCGATAACTTTTTTACCTGACCCCGTATACCTATTCTGAAAACGGCAGATTATTCAACAATCAATATAAAGAAACTTCTGTATAAAACATTTTTCGTATCTCTTTTAACTAAGAAAATATAGGGTAACATTGAAATTGTTCACTTTTTGATTTTCCCTCGTATCTTTTAAGCGAGCAAAAATTTTCTAATTTTGATTTTACCATTTTAAGTTGGACCCAAAAAGAGCACATGATACCTACATTACTTTTTTGATAGCACTAACAATAACGGGGATACCATATAAAAGTGTCGAAAATGGGAGACCCTGTCCATATCGACTATACAAAGTTATTAAATTTCATTCAAATATACAAGATTGATGAAAAGTTATAATAAAAAATGTAAATATTCAATTGCGTCTTTGGGGCCTGATATCTTTGTTAGGGGGGCAATAAGCGCTACTACTCCCCTACACGCTAGCGAAATATTGCCTTTTACTTAACAGACAGACAGACAGATACTCACATGCATACGCGACTTCTCTTACATCGGCATAATATTCACCGTTCAAATTGATTTTTAATCGTAATCATATTATATTGAAACGGAAATATTTCTAAAAGCCGTATTACAGTCGGCAATTCTTCTCTTGCAGCAATAAAAATTGCACGGAAGCATGCGCAGTAAATCGTTGGCCATCAACAGGCGCATTGCCAAAAATTCGGAACAGCAGTTGGTAGTATCGAAATCCCTATCTCCAGAATTAGAGATGGGCAAAGCTGTTAATTTCGACTAGCAGTTAAAGCAGCTACTGCTAGCTACAAATAACAGTTAAGAAAAGTTGATACGAATTAGCAGCTTATGCAATATGCTTAATAAGGAATGTAAACTGCTAATTTAAGTATCAGTTATTTTGTTGTCAAAAATCTTATACAGTGTACACAGTAAAACTGCAGATTCTTTGAATAAAAATATTGCGATTTAGCCAAACTTTACTTAGTTCAAACGTTGATAAAGTGAAAATTGTATTATCTAATTTCCTAATTAACTTACATTTTAACTAAATTTTGGGTTTCGGTTTTTAATTTTTCCTGACTTTGTTCTAAGAGATGTCCAACAATGAATTTCACTTTCTCATTGCTACTTTTATTCTCTACAAAATGGCATGATCAGATCTTTCATGCGACGTTTCTTCTTTAGGTCACCATCATCAAGTTAATTTTTTTAAATATGAGCCTGGATTTTTTTTTTAATTATGAAAGAGGGCCTAAATCTACGTTCAGTGGTATATAACATTTACTGGTTTTCCGACGTTGTTTTGTTCCTTAAATTGATCATCTTCAATAAAATACCCCTAAAGTCCGTTTTGTTGCAGTTGATAGCTCATATCGAGGGTTGAGGCCATAAAACAACCGGAAACCATAGGCGTTGCCAATAGTAATTACCTTATTTAATAAGAAAATTGGCCTCTGTCCATTGTTAAGTAGGATTAGGGTTAAAGTAGGTACAACAGGGGTAATTAATTTACCTATTTTTGCCTGCTTTAGGATGTTATTACGCCATTTGATGTGCGTTTGTCAAACTATGTATTTAGTTGTATTTAGATACTGCATTATCTCAAAGTTGAATTATTTCCTATACTTGTAACAATGGCTTCAAGTTTTTCGCCAACGTGTCTTCGTCAAATTAGCAAGAGTGCATATTCTCTCCGAGAAAAGACATTAATATTAAACGTGCATGATGCTCTAGTGTACCAGAAACCTGCAAGTGATGTTCGTAGCATCATTGCAGAGTGTGCCAATATGGTAGGAGTTGGAGAGGCTACTATATATAGGTTCTTGCGTGAAAGAAAATCTAAGAACCTCAGTGAGCCAAAACCACTCCCAGGAAAGAAACCGTTAGAAATTGACAATTTCATTAAAAATGGTATTAGAAGAAAAGTACATAGTTTTTATTTTGCCAAGGAAATACCAACTATAGACAAAATTTTACAAGCCATTAACTACGACGAGGACTTACCACAGCTATCACGAACGAAACTATGGAAAATACTTCATGATATGAACTTTCGATGGGAGAAGCAAAACAGAAAATCTTTTCTTATTGATAGAGCAGATATTATTTGCTGGAGACGTCAATACTTAAGGTCCATCCGAAAATACCGCAGCGAAGGCAAAAACATTTTCTATTTGGATGAAACTTGGCTGAACGAAGGGCACACCGTATCTAAAGTTTGGCAAGATAAAAATGTCCTAAGTTCTCGACAAGCTGTCATGGAAGGCTGGTCAACAGGACTTAGACCACCATCTGGAAAGGGACGCAGACTTATTATAACTCATATAGGAAGTTCAAATGGCTTTTTGGATCAAGGATTATTACAATTCCAGTCGAATTCTACTAAAGACTATCATGAAGAAATGACTGCTGATGTTTTCGAGGAATATTTTAAGCAAATGATAGAATACATTCCCGCTAATTCTGTAATAGTGATGGATAATGCCAGCTATCACTCTAGGCTAAAAGAGAATCTTCCCACAACTTCATGGAAAAAGGCGGAAATCGTAAACTGGTTACAACGAAAGGAATTGAGTTACGATAATACCATGGTAAAAAAAGAACTTTTGGATATTGTTAGGCTACATAAATCACAGTATAAAAAGTATGTTATTGACGAGATGGCAAGAGATCGAGGTATTATAGTGCTCCGTTTACCACCTTACCATTGTGAGCTAAATCCTATCGAATTAATATGGGCTCAAGTAAAAGGATA
Organism: Barypeithes pellucidus; assembly: GCA_963991005.1. Classification (NCBI taxonomy): domain Eukaryota; kingdom Metazoa; phylum Arthropoda; class Insecta; order Coleoptera; family Curculionidae; genus Barypeithes; species Barypeithes pellucidus. Next base: position 40,243,922 of record OZ022563.1, on the reverse strand, counting down.
TGTTGCTAGAAATAACAAAACTTTTAAAATGCAAGAAGTGCGACACCTCTTGCTTCATTCTTTAGCAAATGTGTCATCAGAAAATTGGCAAAACGCCATAAAACATGCTATAGTAGAGGAACAAAAAATGTGGGAACTTGACAACGTAATTGACACAACTATGGAAATTGAGCCTTTAGTAATAAGCGTAGGACATGATGACTCTTCAGATTCTTCTGAGGACCATTTTATCGAGTTATAATTATTGAAATTGTCAATATTTTTTGATCTGTAAATAAATTAGTTTTCTTGTAAATAAATTCATAAAATCATAAAATCTATTACATTTAAATAAAATAATAAGCGGTTACATTAAAAACCCAACTCTCCGACCATGATGGGCCGTTTTAATCATTATCCTTTCATTTCATTTTATGGCTCTATTGTTACTTTATCTGTTACCCGGTGGAATAGGTCAAAATTTCTTCATCTTTATGCTAGATGTACGTAAAAAGACCATTTTATAGGTAAAATATTTTAGGCCACCGGGCCCTTGTTTTGAATCTTTAATGAGGGTATCGAGCTATCAACGGCAACGAAACAGACTTTAGTACGTTCCTGTAATTTACTTTTGTTTCGAATAAACTGAAGATTTTTAAATTATTATTGCTATTTCTGTATTTAATTGATATTGCAGTTATTACGTACTATTGCTTTCTTTGCTTTCTTTTAATTCAAACTAATAGTTGTATCAAATTTACACTTAGGGTAAGTACAAGTAATTTATTTTATTTATACAAATAAAATTATACATTTTATAGCGAACTGCATTATGACTTCTTGAAGAAGCCGACATTGCAAACCCATGTGCCCAGTTTGAATACGTTTTGGTGAGCCAATCTTAAGCTATTCAATTAAACGTAACTACGAAACTCTCAGAGTTCAGGTAACTAACTGTGCTAGCCCGGCGGCCTGAGTTGCGGAACTTGGCCATCGAGAAGGTAGCAATTTTGAAGTTTTATAAAACATTGTGAAAAGTGTTACCCCAAACATACACTTAACATAATTATATCATATTCAACAAACATAATCGTGATCTTACCCAAATGATAACCTCCAAATGGCTAGTGAGCAGGAAAAAATAATGATAAATCAACACAAATAAAAGTATAAACGTTTATTAAAATACAATCAAAACAAATAAAACATTTAAAAAATAGAAGCAACATGAATGGATACTGAACACAGAGATTATCTCACTCTACAAGGTATCATAAAAATAATATCGACTGTTCCCATATATAACCCGGTAAGTAAACCCAATAAAATATAATAAAAGGTGTTTATGACGCCCTGTAAACCGGTGAGCGGTGATGCAAATTATATTATTTGAAGATTTGTATTCGTTTCAACCACAAACATGAGATAATGTCAGCGTCCTATACAGGGTGAGTTGAGAGGAATGGACCAAACTTCAGGAGCGTATTGTATAGGTAAGAATAACGTAAAAACTAGAGATGAGCTTAGCGGTGACTCTTAGTGCCTGTTCTCACCAAAGCAACTGGCAACCTCAACGCAACCGCAACGCGACACAGCGTTAATGTTTAAATACGCGTGTTCCCACTGACTTAAGGCAACTCAACTGTAACGCAACTAGTTGCTTATGAGTTGCCCTGCATACCGCGTCGCCGTCGTTAGTTGCTTCCAGTCGCGGTGTCATGGCGGACGAGACAGCAAAATATTTAACTTTTGTGGCTCATTCGGTAAAACCTATGGAATTTAACCGGATCATTATTTAATTCCTGTGAAACTATATACGAACTATGTCTCAAATTTATCGTATAAAAAGGGTTAATCCTAAATTGTCGCTCAGTTTTTTTAAAGCTCTTTAACGAGCTCTTTAACGAGTATGTCGCGGCTATATCTTTATCTAACGAAGACGACATTTTGCTCATGTCAAAAGAGACTTCAAACCAGTTGATTCCAGTGGGAACGCACGAGCAACTCAACTGAAGTTGCGGTCGCGTTGCAGTTGCGTTGCGGTTGCTTTAATTCCAGTGGGAACCCATGAGTTTGCGCGGTTGCCAGTTGCTTAGGTGAGAACAGGCACTTAAGTCACCGGTATACCGGTGACAGCGATCACACAATAACTGGTTACTTTTAACAGCGACTTAAGTCGCTGTTTAGATTAGCGATCCGATGTCTATTAAGATTTAAGAATAAGAACTGGGCGCTAATTGTTAACTAATAGAAATAAAGCTCTCGTCGCTGTTTGCAAGTCGTATTACTTATTGCGTCGGTATCCATAATAAATTTTAATCCTAGTTCATTATTATTGCTTGATCCGTCATTTTCGTTTCGATATTCTTTCAAGAAGAAATTAAAACGGTGGGATGATTTGATTTAATATGTTTTCGCATACTAGAGTTTGTAGTTTTATATGAATTTTTTTTCTTGCAAATATTACAGTAAGCGAATTGGTCACGGTCTTGCGTAAAAAAGTTTCAAATATCACTGGTTTTTATTCCTTTTGACATTTTTGTTATATTAGTTACCACAATATAATAAATTCACTAATATAATACTGTAAATTTTTTTTTTATGGTCAAACACAAGCACTATAGGACACATCCTTTAGGGCACTCTGGGAGTGGTGCGTGTGCGCAAAAAGCGATTCACGTTGGCTTTGAATCGTTGGAGTTTATATTCGTTGCGAAAAACGACCTCGGGAAAGTCGTTCCACAAGGATGAAGTCCTCCAGATGAAAGAATTCTTAAATAATGAAATTCGATGAGTACTAAGCTTAACCACATATGGATGGGCGGCAGTGGTTCGTCGTGTATTTCTGCTATTCGTCCCTCTAGGCGGAATTAAGAGGGCAAGGTCAGCCGAGCCCCTTCCATGAAAATATCTGTAAAAGAGAGTCAGATCCCCAACCTGTCTTCGATGTTCTAGGCTGTCGAGGTTCTTCGTCAGCTCGTGGTCTCCGATCAGACGAATAGCCCTCCTTTCGATGGAATCCAGTAGCCGAAGAGTATGTTTGGGTGCAGAGCTCCAGACATGACATGAGAGCAGTATTCTAGTGATGGTCGAATCTGGGCTTTGTATAGTGTCAAACGTTGTTGAGGTGTGTACAACTTTCTGGTTCGGAAGAGTACCCCAAGCTTCTGAGAAGCTATCTTGGCGATTGCTACAACGTGGTTATGCCAAGACATGTTTCCTCCCAGATTGACGCCCAGCAAATTAATAGATGAAGCCAGTGGGATTGCGTGCCCGTCCATGACTATATCCGGTTCTGTAATGTTAACCTTTTGAGAGAAAACTGCTGCCTGGGTTTTTTTAGCGTTAAATTCGACTTGGTTACTGTCACCCCAAGCCAAAATTTCTTCCAGGTCTTTGTTGAGGCGTGATACTTCATGCCATCAAATAGGTACTCTAAATTAACATGTAAGTTTGAAACAATACAACAGATTACAACATGAACGAACAATAATAAACATTGCCGACTAGAATTGGGTCGCTATCGCGTAAGCTGCTTCTTAATAACGGTTATTTTGTAGTAGCAGCTATTCGCTGCTACTCGTTTTTAATTGTAGCTGCTACCGACCTAGCGCCGCGCCACCTAATTCAACTCGCAGAGCAGATAGCAGAAGCAACAAAGATATTATTCAAAGCGGACTGCGGAGCTTCTGATTGGTCGCAGTTTTCCTATTAGTTGGCTTCCAACATGTCCAGACCTCACACCACTAGAATTTTGTTTATGGGGCTGGTTCAAAAATTAAGTTTACAAGGTAAGTTCGACGTATTGGAAATATTGCAGGCGATATTAACCAGAGCCCTTCGTAGACGAAGCAATTTAAAGGTAAACGCATTATTTTTTAACATTTAATAAAAGAACGCTATGATTGAAAAAATGATGATGTATGATTCTTTAGGTATTTGTAATTACGGTGTAACTTGAAAACAAATCGGATAACGACTTATGAGTTTTTTACATTGGTCTGTTCCTCCAGCCTCATCCTGTATATTAGATATATCTTAAAACAGGAATCTATGGATGATCTAAATGATTTTCTATTAAAAACATACGTTCTATTAAATACGTACGTCTTTGTAATTCCTAAGTTTGGTACCATAGAAAATATAAAGTTAACATTTTAGATATATTTTTTAAAATCTCGTTCACACAGGGTCCTCAAAATTTGGCAACACCGTCAAAATTGTATAAGTTGTTAAATTCATTAATTAACTTTTAACTTTAAAACCCTGTATACACCGTGTCCAAGATAAGGAGGACCAGTACGGAAATCTCGGAAACCGTAAGAGATACGAAGTGGAGGTAAAGTTGCGCATTTACGTGCCTAATAAAATGCCGTTTAGAAAGTTTTAAAATTCCGAGTAGTTCCGGAGATATCCGGAAAAAAACTAAATTCTGAAAAATCGTTTTATTGTTTTCCTGGGTTTTTTGAGATCGAATTCTAAAGTAAATTGCACTTTTGCATTGCCACTTTTTCCGCTCTATCTAACAGCGGTAATTTTTTTGGTAATCCGACGAGTCGTCTTCGAAGGGCCATTATCAACTTTATTTTTTTAAATACGGTTCTGTTTTCCTGATATTGGAATTAGGGAGCTTTTTTTCTTCCGATTGCAACGATGTATGACACATTGTGGTGGTTTGGGACACACTGTATATCTCACTTATCTTGGGACATACTGTATATCTAATCATTGTCTCATTAAGAAAACTTTGTGATCCCCCCCCCCCCCCACCCTATATCAACAGACCTAAAATGATATTTGATCCCTTTGCAAATACTACTTGAAAACCCTGTACCTATAGCAATCTATTAAATTTTTCTCAAGTATGCAAAAACAAAAAGTTACGAGGGGGGGGCATTATATGTGATCACCCTGTACCTATACAGATAGATACATTCCATAAAAAGAGGAATGGAATTTTGAGTGAAAAATTAGTTTGTTTTTGGAAGCAGAACACTTTCTTCAATCCATCCAAAAGGAGGAAATGTTGCATTTTGACCTATACAGGGTGTTATGGAGATGGCTTATTATATTTAAATGGGTGACTCCTTGGGTGTCCTAAAGAAAAAGTACACATCTGTTAACAAGTGTATGTAGGTCAGTAGGTTAACAGTGATGCCAGATTACAACGCGTGTCTCGACCATGGTCGTTGGAAACCGTTACTCAAAAGCGGCTTCTTCAGTCTATTTCAATATGCGCGAGGCACACGTCGTGCGTGTCTTTCCCTAGAATTCCCGCGTGTTTCTATACGAATTTAAACGTTAAGATAGTTCTAGCTTAATACATAAGGTGTTAAATTTACCAGTCGTAGCACTAGCCTTTTTTTTGCTCTGTTGTTACTCTCCGTTACGGGACATTTAACCGTTGAGAGACGCATTTGCTATAGTTTTCTGTTTTTGCAGACTGTACCCTCTGCATTGGTCTGTTATAAGATGCTGCTTTGGGTATGCAAATAAATCGCGCGAGCGCGAGACATGTTTTTGTGGTTTCAAAATTTGTGTAAATATTACAATACCTGCCAACATTCACTGATGTCTTTGAAAATTGACCTACCACAATAATTGATTGTGCACATCTCTCGCAAGTACCTAGTATATGTTTTCTTGGGTTAGGCATAAGGTGGCTTATCTCGCTTACTAATTTAAAGCGTCATTTATGACTAGTTTTCTTCAATTTATTTCCATCTAAGGATTTGCTGGTTTAAATATAATAAGACGATTCCAAAACACCATGTATACCCTTATTTATAAAATCAGTCAAAAAGTTTTAACAATTTAACATAGTAAATTGAATCTAAAATAATAATATTTTCACTTACCCTTAAGTGTGCCAGATCTTCAAGCTTCGTCAAATCCGATAACTCAATATACAGGGAGTATACCAGCACCCAACCATAAATCGAACAAATAAGAAAAATTGTCCAAAGAAGACACATTAGTATGTTGTAGCCGAAAATCATGTCGTTAACGATCGAGAAGAATAAGTAGGCCAGGAACCTGAAGATGGTGAACACGGCGAAAACGTAAATCCAAGGAAGCATCTTTTTTTCATACTCCTAAAAATGACGGCTTATAAATATCTTTAATCTCAATTAATTTGGTTCAGTAAGTATTTTTTTTTATATATATCTTCAAATAGAATCAGAAAACGAAAAGAACCAAATCGTAAAAATTCGGTTTTGCTCAAAATATCTTCGAAAATATTCGGAATTTTTTTAATTTGCAAACATGATATTGCAGAACTCACTAATGCGAAACTTTTGCGTAATTTGATTGTTTCTGTATGTCCCATGGTTAGCAAAATCCCTATAGGTGCATTATTATCTAGGACACCCTGTATATTATACAATATAAAAAGTAGTTTTAGGTATTTTTTGTGTTCTTTCTTGATGTAAAAAGTTGTTTCCGTTTTGTCTTTTTTTGGTGACCATCACATATAAAAGTATTTGCAATGAACCAATTTTTATTAGCTTTGTTATTTTGTTACTTTTTTATTTTGTCACTTTTTTTCATACTACAGTGAAACCTCTCTTAGGCGGACACCTACGGGACCGTCTAAATGTGTCCGCCTGATAGAAGTGTCCGCCCTGGAAAGTTTGTTATTAGGTAATATGTAAATGCAAAATTATTACTATGTATATGTATGTACAAATAAACATAACATAACAAAAATACACTAGTTTTAGTTAGGATGTAGTACTAAAAAATCTAATAACGTAGTTTGACGTGTTTGCATTTTATACTTCTAGAATCTAGAAAATGTAATTCCAAGTCTGATAACAATTCCATTGCTGTAGAGTCACCTCTATTCTTTGCATACTCTTGTAATTCCTTTACTATACTAATGGCTTGTTGATAAGTAGTAAAGGAGTAATGAAGTGCTCCTGTGAAAAGATGAAAACGCGACGGGATCACTTGTACTCCTCTTTTAAACTGGGTGTTCCGAAGGAGAACAAGGATCAAGTCCTAAGTGCTTCAATCTGGCCCAAAGGCACACTTATCAATGTGTTTTTAAACCTGGGAAGGACAGAGTCTCAAGAGAGACAAAAAACGAAGCCTCTCCGCCAAGAGAGACGAAACTCACAGCAAGGGACCAAAAGGGGGACTCACTAAAACTCATGCAGTACAATATAGCATCATTAAGAAATAAAACTAATGAATTGGAAATAATTCTCAGTGAAAACAATGTCGACATACTATGTTTGAGTGAGCATAGCCTAAGCGAGGAAGAGATAAATCTGATTAGTGTGGCGGACTTCAGACTGGGTGCAGTTTTCTCCAGGGAAACATACATCAGAGGGGGAACAGCAATATTTGTGAACCGAAATGTGGAAGCAAATGAAATTGTTGATCTTAGAAGGCTTTCGATTGAAAAACATATTGAAATATGCTGTTTGTATGTAAGTAATTTTAAAATCTATGTTATTTCTCTTTACAGGTCTCCTTCTGGCAATCTTGGCATATTTTTAAACAAGGTAGAAGAAGCTTTAAATTTTATTGGTCATAGTAAGAACATAATTTTAGCTGGGGATTTTAATGTAAACTTTGGGTCCAATGATATTGATGACCGTAGATCTCAGGATGTCATGGCTTCATATGGTTTCAGGCGAACGGGTTTTGCGGCAACCAGAGGTCGGAATTGTTTGGACAATATTTTTCTTAATTTTAATCTTGAGTCGTGGGTGGCAGAGAGTAAAGACATAAATGTGTCAGACCATATGGCACAGTTCTTGCGGATTAACAACTTAAAGAAGCCTGTAGGTGGATCCGCCACTAAGCGGACATGTAGGCCTATAACACAGAGGGGTAAGATGAATTTTCATGCTTTGGTGGAAGGCATTTCCTGGGAATTTGTTGGTGATGACTGCCTTGCCCTGGAGGAAAAAACTTTGAAATTTGTGGGGGAATTATATAATGCTTATGAATCTGCTTTTCCCACTAAAAACTATTCTGTAAAAAATAAAAATAAGTATAATTGCCCTTGGTTTAACCAACATCTTAGAGATTTTAGGGAACATGTAAACTTGTATAATGAACTTTATAAACAAAATCCAAGTCATGAGCTATTACAGCAACGTAACTTCTTTAGGAATGAGTACAAGAAAGCTATCAAGAAGGCAAAAATTGAACACAATGATCATAAAATAAGTAACTCCCATAATCCCTCCAGGACAATGTGGGGTATCATCAATGAGAATCGCGGGAGTGATTCTGGAGGGTCTCTGGATGATGTTGGTGTTTCATCTGAGGAGTTCAATGAGTATTTTGTAAATATTGCCCATAGATTGCTTGAAGATCTGCCGATTGGGAGGGCAAGATCCCAATTGAGGCATGACAAGGACAGTGTTAAGGGCCCTGGTTTTGTTTTCAGGGAGGTGTCTTGTATTGAAGTCAGGGACATTATAAAAAACCTTAAAAATAAGCATAGCCGGGACATATATGAACTGAGTGTACCCTTGGTTAAATCGGTTCGGGAGATCATTCTGTATCCTCTAACAAAACTTATTAATTTATCATTTCGAGCGGGATATTTTCCGGATGCACTTAAGTGTGCTCTGGTTGTCCCGATCTACAAAAATAAGGGGGATAGGAGTGATTGTGGAAATTATAGACCAATATCACTGCTTCCAGTAATATCAAAGGTGTTTGAAAGGTGTATGTCGGTGCAAATTCTTGAGTACTTTGAGCGGAATAATCTTTTCATAGAGTCCCAACACGGTTTTAGGAGGAACCGCAGTACAGTGACTAGTGTGGTTAGTTTTGTAACATCTGTCCTGGAGGCTTTTGAGAATCTGGAGTATACCAGCACTATTTTCTGCGACTTGAGTAAAGCATTTGACTGCGTCTCCCATGATCTTTTGCTTCAAAAACTTCGGTCTTATGGTTTTAGTCAAAATGGTTTGGCTCTTGTGACCTCTTACCTAAGAAATAGAAGTCAGGTAGTAAGGGTGAGTAACGTATGCTCTAGTAGGATGGAGCTGACGGTGGGGGTGCCCCAGGGCTCAATCCTCGGCCCCCTTCTGTTCTTGATTTATATCAATGACCTGCCAGAAAATTTCAACTCTGCTGACTTTAATATTTATGCTGACGATACAAATATATCAATAAGGAGCAATAACTCTGATGAATTGGCCACGAGGACACTCGAGGTGCAGTTGGGGGTCGCAGGGTGGTTTGCACGGAACAATCTTATACTTAACGAATCAAAGACCCAGTGCATGATATTCTCATTGAGACAACATGACACGAATTTGCAGACGCAGGACGCTGTGCGCTTTCTGGGAATTACTATGGACCCGAAGCTCACATGGGGTGCTCATGTTGACGGCTTAGCCGGAAAGCTAAGCAGGAATATCTTCCTTCTTCGCGGTTTGACAAGTGCTGTATCTGCTGGGGTCTTGAGAACGGCGTACTTTGCTCTCTGCCATTCACTGCTTTCATACGCAATTATAGTCTGGGGAGGTGCTGCGGAAGGCAAACGAATATTTGCCCTTCAGCGCAGGGCTGTCAGACTGGTAGCAGGGATAGGATATAGGGACAACTGTAAACTAAATTTTATCCAACTAAAAATACTTACCTTTCCTTGCATCTTTATCTTGGAGAACGTGCTTCACGCAATGGCTAATTTACCAAGGTATAGCACAAATAGTAACTTTCATGAACATCAAACGCGTAACAAGGATAGCCTGACAATTCCATTTTACAGACTGAGAAAATGCCAGAATGGACCAAATTTTCTTGCAATAAAATTTTTTAACAAACTCCCAAAGGCAATAAGGGATCTACCGATCAATCAATTTAAGTGTAAAATGAAAGAATACTTGATATCGAAGGCCTTTTATTCAACAGACGAATTTTTAGAATGTAATGTCGTCTTTTAGTATTTTACTATTTTATCAATTTATTTTGTTATGTAATTTTAAAAACATTTTTAAACTGTTACTACTTTGTGTGTGTGATATATGTTGTGGTTATCAGATTAATATTTTAGTATTTTATTTTGTATTGTGAATTGAATTGACTTGTGTACATTTTTTATAATATTAGCACCAATAAAATATATGAATATGAATATGAATATGAATATGAATAATTGGTGACATTTGTGTGATTACTGCATTCAACTTCTTCATCAGAGTCGTCAGATAGTGATGTGGTTTCAGTTTGGGCTACATAATCGGTAGGCATGGGGTCACTATCATCTTCTAATAGCACATTGCTATCAATGTTAATGAACTCGCCCAAATCATTGTTATCAAATTACAAACTTCCACAACATCAATATTCTCTTTCAGACTCAAAAAGCGACATTTCTCTGCCATTGTTTACGATTTTAACCTTACAAGTTACAAATAAACGGCGGAGTGCTGTCGGGGAATCACACATACTTTCATTCGGCGAAGTCCTTTCACCAAATACTTTTAAAATTTTTTTGTCCATTTAAAGGAGGGTTTCGCACAAAGGAGAGTCCGTCCAAGAGAGGTTGATTTTCATGGAATTTCATATACCTAGTTCCGGACTATAAAAAAATGTCCGGTTAATAAAGATCCGCTTATTAGAGGTGTCCGTTATGAGAGGTTTCACTGTATATTAGAAAAATTTGAAAATTTTGAAAATTGCTTACCTTCCTTAAAGATACAATTAACATGATACTGGTAACAAACACGCCTATGGCCAATAATATTGAGAATACTGCAAACATAACTAGGGTGTTTCGTACTAAAAGTTAAAAAAAAAATGCTAAATTTATAGTACCTACAATAGCTGTAAAAATTTGAAGTATATTTTATAGTGACATTAATGCTTCAAAAATATGACTTACCATGTCGAGAGCCAACATAAACAAATTCATAGGATATAGCATAATATCCATAATGAGTACTTCCAGGTGCAGCCATGGCATAGCAATACAAATCAAAACATGCTGTGATAATAGTGAATATGGCCAGCAACTGTAAATAAAAAAATCACAAAAAGTTGTATAAATAGCTTGGCTTGATATCCTTATTTAAATTATTGATGGTGAAAAGCTGTTTAAAAAGGTCCCATTTCTGGTGATTTTTAGATTATTTCAAAAACGGTGGGGTAGGGGGGGTTGTTCTTGGTTCTTTGGATTTGCATACAATAATATATTGTAACCTCTTTTTTACTAATACGACCCATAAAAGCACACTGTACCCCTGCTAATATGATTATAACAATATACTGTACAGGGTGTCCCAGTTTTGACACTTTTATAGGGTATCTCCGTTATTGTTAGTGCTATCAAAAAAGTAATGTTGGTTGGTTGGTTGGTTAAAGGCGGGGGTCGGTTTAAAGGCCCGAACTTCTATCACTGCAGCCTTCCGGCTTATTGTGTACCCCGATCTGGTTAGACGATGTTTGTTCCTTCTATGAGGTCCAGTAACCTTCTACCAAGTTTGTCATGTGGGAGGTTGTCACCACATTGTATGTTCCCGAAGATATCTTGTCTTCTACGAGACAGTGCTGCGCAGCGGTATATTATGTGTGAGGCGGTTTCATCCTCTTCGCCGCAGAGTCTGCATTCAATGGATCCGTTGTTTATACCCATCCGTTGAAGGTGTTTTCGCAAGTGGCAGTGGCCTGTTAGCAGACCCATCACTTGTTTCAACTGGGGCCGTGTTAGGGCTAGCATCCCATTCGATAGTATCCTCGATGGTTTTCCAATTACGGCCCTTGCGTGTATTTGACCAGGTAACCCTTGTCATCGAGATAGGTGTTGTTTTTTCGACCATCTATCTAATGTTGTTTTCGTTGCCTGTTTTGATATCCCAAAGACCGGTTCGGGGCCCCTGAGATTTTGGGCGGATTCGGCTCTCGCTAGTTCATCCGCTTTTTCATTTCCTAATATCCCAGAGTGACCAGGGACCCACAAGAGCTCTATCTTGTTCCCCCTGGCCGCCAGTACTTTTAGGTTGGTATGGCACTCCAGTGTAAGTTTGGAAGTAAACCGATTGGAGTTCAGAGCCTTAAGAGCAGCTTGGCTGTCCGACAGGATGTAAATCTTTTGGTTGTGGTAGCCCTTTTCAAGATTTTGCAGTACGCATGCTTGTATGGCATGAACTTCCGCTTGGTATACTGTGGCGTAGTTCCCCAGAGGAATGCTTATGTCCATCCTGGGTCTTTCGCCAAATATACCTGCGCCCACACCGTTGGCGGTTTTTGATCCATCGGTGTACCAAACTAGACCCTTGTCAAATGACGGGGGTGCACCGTTCGTCCATTCATCAAAGTTCCAGTCAATTTTGAAGGGCTTTGTGAAATCGTATGTTGCTCTCATACGATCGGTTTGCATGTCCAAGAGCTCATCGTTGATTAGATCCGTGGTTCTTGTGTGTCCAATTTTTACGGGGTGTTGTGTCCATTCCCCATTGGTGATCATCCTTGAGGCGCTACAGTTAGCCTCCATTTTGATGTGTATGTCTAGGGGTATTAGTCCCAGTATGACTTCCATTGCTGCAGTGGGTGTGCTTCTCATCGCCCCACTGATACACAGGCAGGCCAGCCTCTGCAAACTGTTGAGTTTGTTCGCTGTCGTAATCTGCTGTGTTTTTGTCCACCAGACTACAGACCCGTATGATATCAGGGGTCTGATAACTGTGACATAAAGCCATTGCATCATCTGGGGCTTGAGTCCCCAGGTATTCCCAACCATGCTCCTGCACCGCATTAGGCACATTTTTGCTTTGTGTAGGTTTTTATTTAATTGTAGGTTCCATGTCAGTTTGGCGTCCAAGGTTAATCCTAGATACTTTACCTCGCTGACTGTGTTTATCCGTTCTCCAAAGATTTTTAGGTCGTTGTAGTTCCCTGTTTGTCTTCGTTTGGTGAATGGTAGTATAGCGGTCTTTGCAGCGTTGACTTTGAGACCCACCCTCATACACCAACGCTGCACGATATTCAGAGCTCTTAATGTAGTGTAGGTGTCATATTATTATGCTCTATTTGGAATGGAACATTTTAATCTAAAAAGATATTATTTTAAATTCTCCATTCAAATATATAACACACCATGGATGATATTGGTTTCCTGAGCGATTTATTAAACTTTATTACTTTAAACCACAGTAGACCATGAAACAAAAGCTAATATCCTAGAAACAACTATGTTGACTATTAACATTTAACGTCAATTTCATTTTTACATATTCGTTGCGAAAATGAACGATCAACATTTAGAAGAATTTGATATGATATCAGTTTATATTGAAAGTGGAAAAAAAGTAGAATTGGCGCAAAATGTATATTTTGTTCGCTATCCGGAAAGACGGCAACCATTTGAGGACATATTCCGAACATTTGCGAGGATTCCCGTTATTTTTTACCTTAATCTGAATCATTTATTTCGTTTCAAAATAATAAAGTTTAAATAAATCGCCTAGGAAACCAATATCATCCATGGTGCGTTAGATATCTGAAAGGAGCATTTAAAATAGTATCTATTTAGATTAAAATATGTGGTGTTCCATTTAAAAAAATGAGGTTAGGTCTGATAACTTTTTTACCTGAACCCGCATACTTATTCTGAAAATGGCAGATTATTCAACAATCAATATAAACTTCTGTATGAAACATTTTTCCATATCTATCTCTTTTAACTAAGAAAATATAGGGTAATTTTGAAATTTTTTGATTACCCCCGTATCTCTTAAGCGAGCAAAAATTTTCAAATTTTGATTTTACCATTTTAAGGTTGACCCAAAAAGGGCGCATGACACCTGCACTACTTTTTTGATAGCACTAACAATAACGGAGATACCCTATAAAAGTGTCGAAAATGGGTAAATGATTGATGATATGAAAATATCCTGGAAAATATACTACCATTTTTTTTTAATACGATCATATAAATATACTTTTTAAATTTCTGGTGAAATCTGGTGATTTTTTATGACCATTTCTGGTGATTTTCATTTTTTCCACCTGGCAACACTGGCCAAGAACCAACCGCCAGTGGAAGTAATTTACCCTAATTTCGAAAAAGCATTCAATAAAACACTTCACTTCCTCACTCTGACCAGATTAAAAAATCTAGGGGAAAAAATATTAGAGGTAAGTAGATTTTTAATCATTTACCATTACACATGAGTAGCCAACAAGGTCAAAAAAAATTTAGGAAACGAATCTTAATATTTATGTTATTTTAATTTTTAGAAGTGGTCAAGTTGTTTGAATGTGATAGTAGTTACTGTGACATAATTTGTAATTGTGTCATTTTAGACCTTTTAGCCTTGGTTAGCAAGAATTGATTTTCTTTGATCAATAAAGGATGTTTTGACTTTGACATAAAGTATTTAATCCACAACTTAGAATACTATGGAGTCATAGCAGAACTGTTACCATTGATCAGGGTTTGTTCGTTTGAGGAGGAAGATCATTTGAACAGAACTTAGTATACAGTGGTGTACAACAAGGATCAGTTCGAAGTCCCTTGTTGTTTACTATGTATCTAAGTGACCTTGCTGCCTTGCTCATCGCTTCCAGATGACAGGATCATTTTCTGCAGTCCACTATTACATGGGTATTTATTGAGAATTAGAAGGTGGGAGTTTTCTCATATGTTGGGTAATATTTTTAGTACTTTTGTGTATTGTATGGTTTTTAATGTTGGTGGGCATTTTTCTTCAAGAAGGAATTATTTTATTGTACAAAATGTGGGCACCTCTTATCACTAGGGTCATCAATATTAGTAGCGGAGTAGAACTACATATATGGGAATTCACATAGTTATACAGTTTATGTTCTGCTTAGTGCAGATGATTGATTTTTGTTTCAAGTGCTATGGCCTCCTACATGTTTCAACTTCTCTTTCAAGCAGGCTGTGGCAGATCCATTGAATATGGCTATGGAATGAGTATTTAATGGGTCCGCCACAGCATGCTAGAAACTAGCACCCTAGTAACTCCTGAAACCAAAATCAACATGTATTAATTGATTCTAAATAGGACTAAATATGAATGTTGGTAGATTCCTAGACTCAGCAAGCAACAAGGCAATTTTTTTAAGTAAGTAAGTAGTCCATCTCAAAGTGAAGTGAAATGATGAATGGGGAAAGAAACAAAAAATCTGTTAGTTTTAAACTAAATTAGTGGAGCAGATTTTGAGTTTCTCCCCCATTCGATTTTAGCATTGCTAAAAGTAAGGATTATGTACCAATATTTTTGAAAAATGACCTAGCTTCTCAATAATTTTACCTCAGATTTTACTAAGCTCTCCCACTTTATTAAAATTAAAGTGTAAGAGAGATAAAGAAAAGACACAAACACGCTTTAATAGAAATTTGGGAACCATCAATAAGGAATTTAAGAGTTAATGGAATTATAAGCACTAATTATTACTATTAGTCATGACTTCATGAGGACCAATTTACAAATTTTAAAAGATCAAAAAAAATACTTACCAAAGCAAAAACTGCTGCAATCATAGAAGCCCTTTGCACATCAAGAAAAAATGCATCCTGAACTAAAGGCTTCCTATACCAGGGAATTTTTAAAGATTTCAAACTTCTTGTACTTCTTAGATTTGCACTACTTCTAGTCGTTACGTGTGAATAAACACTGGGGGTGCCTGTGATTGATCTGGTGCCAGCCATATCGCTCTTATTGTACATATGTTAGAGCAATCATTAAATTAAAAATTCATCAAATTTTCGTAAATTAACCGATTTTTGACATGTAAACAAAATTTAGGCGTGGTTGTTCTTTACATCGGTCAGTGTCGAATATTTTACTAAATTATTAGAGAGGGATAGCTTTATTCTTTTCCATTCGCATCTTCCTTTTCTCTGTGATAATCGAGTGACCTTGGACCGGCTATTAAACTTCGGAATGTTACAACCTTTGAATATAAATTCGTTTTATATTCAAAGGTTACAACCCAATACGCTGAAAAGAAAATGCAGTATATTAAATCGACCGATTTTATGATGGAATCATTTATTTATCCATTTGAAGCTATCTCCACTCAACAGGAACGTAGTAGTCGTCCCTTCTTGTGAAATTACACTGTCAAGTCTAGGACATGCCCAGTATCCTCTCCCTCACTGGACAAAGACATCCTTGCTCCTTATCCCAAAATTTATATAGCAAGTAAAAGGGATGGGTAAACCCGAAGAAACCCCATGCTGGGCTGGTGGAAGAGGATACTGGTCATTGGAATACAGAAAGTTCATCACTATCATCATGACAAACCTTTAACAGAACAGAGCATCGTCGCAGGACAGATGACAGGTCGCGGTTGGATTACGTACCACAGAAAAAGGCTATGCAAGTATGCAACAATTATCGTTTGTCTTATCTATTTTCTGTGTATATATCTTTTGTTTTCAAATTTGGATTTGTTTGCGGTCTAAATTCTAATTCAATTATGAAATATTTAAAATTTGCAATGATCGGATGAACCAAACTTTCTTGACGGCATTGGAGATTGTGGTTATAAAGTTAGTTAAACAAGTTTAATGTAAGTTTCCTAACCTACTAAAAGCATATGATCAGGTAACAAAATCTAGTAAAACATCTAAGTTATAACATATTATTAGGTATAAATATTAGAAGTTAGAACATCTCTGAAACTAGTATACATAGTTAACTGTTTTGTGTAGTGTACTTACCTCATTAGAAATTTGACACACGCAAAATTGACTGAAATTTGTTTTAACATCTTTTAATTTCTTGCCCATTCCATATACCTAGTACCTATATCTTTGAATTTCAAACTATAAGGAAGATGGATAGATATGACCAATTCATAATGCGTTGAACTCCCAAATCGACATGACTTCACTGGGCGGTTCGTGTTATAGCGCATGGATATCAGCTGTATGTCTGAGATAGATCGAAATCCGTTTAAACCAGGCGTTTGTCTCCCAATATAAGTTGTTAGCTTTTTACATTGATCCGTTTTTCTTTAACCTTCGATATTCAAAGCCTATATCGATAGTAAAATTGACAAATTATCCATTCCTACAAAATGTTATTTTTTTATTATTAACGCATTTTTATTAGACAAGAGTCCAACAGGCTAACAACCTAGGTCGTTCAGCCTTTGATTTACATATATATACAAGTGCATATATCACAATAAGATTATTATTAATAATAAATTAGTTAATTATTTAATAATCTTAGATGAAACAAAATAGTCACAAGAGAATCATGTAAAAACAAAAAAGAAACATAAGTAAGTGTTATTATTTCAAAAACTGTCCTTTCATTATATTATTTCTCTGGGATAATGATTGGGAAATTTCATAATATAGGGCTTCATTATATTTAAATTTGTTGCCTTGCTGCTAAGTTTTGTAGAAAGTTCCTGAAATCGTTTGATAATTGCGAGGATAATTGACTCAACTTCTGTTATTTACCAACATCTTCTAAAGTACCTGGAAGGCTTCAACATTATCAGCGATCATCAATATGGTTTTCGGAAGTCCAGATCAGTTTTGCTGACAATAGCACACTTATCTCATCTTTCTCTTTGAATACACAAACATCGGCTGCCGACGCACATCTTCGCAGACAGCAAGTATCACGCCTGAACAAAGACCTGGAAGAAATTTTGGCTTGGGGTGACAGTAACCAAGTCGAATTTAATGCTCAAAAAGCCAAGGCCTCAGTTTTCTTTAAAAAGGTTAACATTACTGAATCGGATATAGTCATGGACGGACACGCAATCCCACTGGCTTCATCTATCAATTTGCTGGGCCTCAATCTGGGAGGAAATATGTCTTGGTATAAACACGTTGTGGCAATCGTCAAGATAGCTTCTCAGAAACTTGGTGTACTCTTCAGAACCAAAAAGTTGTACACACCTCAACAACTTTTGACACTATACAAAGCCCAGATTCGACCATCACTGGAGTAGTGCTCTCATGTCTGGAGCTCTGCACCCAAATATACTCTTCGGCTACTGGATTCCATCGAAAGGAGGACCATTCGTCTGATTGGATACCACAAGCTGACGAAGAGCCTTGAAAGCCTAGAACATCGAAGACTTGTTGGGGGTTTGACTCTCTTTTACAGATAATTTCATGGAAAGTGCTCGGCTGACCTTGCCCTCTTAATTCCGCCCAGAGCGGCGAATAGCAGAAATACGCGACGAGCCACTGCCGCCCATCCATATGTGGTTAAGCTTAGTACTCCTTGAACTTCATTATTTAAGAATTCTTTCATCTGGAGGACTTCATCATTATGGAACGACCTTCCCGAGGTCGTTTTTCCCAACGAATATAAACTCCAACTATTCAAAACCAACGTGAATCGCTTTTGGCGCACACGCACCACTCCCAGAGTGCCCTAAAGGATTTTTCCTATAGTGCTTGTGTTAGATCATATAAAAAAAAAAAATCAGACAAGTGTTAATAACTATGATTTTGCGATAATTCATAAGAGTGAGGGAAGCTGTAACCATTTCAATCGCTGTAACTTCTAAACGACTTATTCAATTTTAGTAAACCTTAGCTTGTTTGGAAGAGAAATGTAAGTACTTTTAATTGTTGTATTGAGTTGTGCAAGATAGTTCTAAATAAGATTGCTAGCGCAATTGGCAATACTAACATTTTTTTGATTTTATCCCAAAAACTTAAACCATACGGTAATATTATAATATTACAATCGGAAAGTCTGTTTTTTTTTAAATTATTTTTAAAATGTATCTTTGGACAATATCTAACTTATACAAACCGTTACTATAAAGTCCCCCCATACCAAGATTCCGTATCCAAGGATTGATTCAACAAATGCCTTATATATATCATTATTAGGGTTTTTTTATCAAGGAATTCCCCTAGCAAATAGAATTTGTGAATTAGTTTACGTATTTTGTTGGACAAGTACTCAGCATGCGGCTGCCATTTAATGTGCTGGTCAATAATGATTCCGAGATACTTAGTCTGTGATGTTTCTTGCATAAGGTGGTTTCCTATTACAATGTCATTAAATGTTGGTCTGCTTTAGTTAGTGAAAATGCTATATAATCTGTTTTCGTTAAGTTTAGTGTCAGTTTGTATTCTTGAAGCCAGTCTTTTACTTTGTTCAAACCAATCATTGTTCTATTCTTCACGCATTCCCAAGTATTACCAGAAAATATAATGGCTGTATCATCAGCATATGAAATCGTCAATCAATATTCAGTTTCAACAAAGAATTTATGTAAACAATGAACAATAGTGGCCCGATTACGGTCCCCTGTGGAACACCAATATAATTTTTTGTTTATTATTAATAGCATCATTTAATTTTACCATTTGATATCTATCTGATAGGTAACACTGGGAAACAAATTTCAACTTTTTTTTTGTTTCCTGAACAAAACCTATTTTTTTGGATTCAACTGTACCCAAGTAACTAAAAAATACCTATTAAAGATTTTAGTTGGCTCGCAAAAAAAAAATCTCAATTATTTGTTACAAAATTTTAATTCATAGGCATATACAATGGACATACAAAATACAGATAACAATATATTGTTGGTTCAACAAAAGCAACTAAATAGCACATTTTTATCATTGAATCCAAAGTTTAGACACTCATTTTGCGCTTCTTAGCTTGCCTTTTGAAAGCAGCCTCTGGGGCATCTCTCGTAATAGTCCAGCAGTAGTCGGCTAACATCTCACAGTTCCATTTTCCCTGATATCTTCTTTCCATGTTCGAAATATCCTGGTGGAACCTCTCACCGTGTTCGTCACTTACAGCACCACAATTTTCCGGAAAGTAATCCAGATGAGAATCCAGGAAATGAATTTTCAACGACATATTACACCCTAGGTTTTGGTAACACAAAAGAAGTTGGGCAACCAGGTCTTTATAATTTTCTGCTTTTATGTTTCCCAAGAAATTTTTTGCAACCATTTTAAAGGCATCCCAAGCGTCTTTTTCCTTGCCTTCAAGTATGGAATCGAATTGCGCATCTCCGAAAAGTTTCCTAATCTGGGGACCCACAAATATTCCCTCTTTAATTTTAGCGTCACTGATTCTAGGGAACTTTTCTTTTAAATAACTAAAAGCACGGTCTTCTTTGTCCATTGCCTTCACAAAATTTTTCATAAGTCCCAATTTTATATGAAGTGGCGGTAGTAAAATCTTTTCTGGGGCAACTAATGGCGCGCTGGTCACATTTTTCTTTCCTGGCTCAAAAGACTCTCTCGGTGGCCAAATTTTCTTTCTGTAGTGATCCGATCGTGCTCGACTGTCCCATTCGCAGAGGAAGCAGCAGTATTTGGTATAACCTAGCTGCATTCCAAGCAAGATCGCCACAACTTTTAAATCCCCACAAATTTGCCATTTATATCTTTCATATTGTATGGTCTCAAGTAACAATTTCAAATTGCTATATGTTTCTTTCATATGGACTGCATGACCAATTGGGACTGAAGGCAATTTGTTTCCATTATGGAGTAACACAGCTTTAAGACTTACTTTTGAGGAATCAATGAAAAGTCTCCAGTCTTTTGGATCATAGTCCAGATTTAAAGCTGCCATTAATCCCTCAATGTCCCTACAGGCTACCAAATTGTTATCCATGTTAAAAAATGGTGTTAGGTTTTTCTGACGGCTTCGGTACACAGAAACTTTTACTTCATCTTCAAGTAAATTCCATTGTTGCAATCGAGAGGCCAATAGTTCTGCTTTTGTCTTGGGCAGTTCCAAATCCCTTATAAGGTCACTTAATTCACTTTGACTTATTTTGTGAGGCTTTTTACTTGGAAGTTCACAGACAAAATCGGAGTCTTGCGAGGTTGATGGGCCGGCGACATTTTCCGGTACACTACCGTTTGAATCCTCTTGATCATCATCAGAATGAAGGGTATATTCCTGAGGTGGATTAGGTATAGGCAACTCGTCACTATGAGGCACCGGGCGTATGGCGGATTGTAAATTTGGATACTGTATCGCAGACCTTTTTTTCTCTGAAAAGCCTTTTTTGATGGGAGGTGTCAAACAAAAGTAACAGTCAGTAACGTGGTCTTTCGGTTCTCGCCAGATCATAGGAACAGCGAAGGGCATCTTACGGTTTTTTCCACTTAGCCAGCCGCGAATGTTGGACGCACATTTGTAGCAGCAGATATGGGGAGCCCAATTTTTATCCTGGTCTCCAACTTTGCAGCCAAAATACAAGTGGTAAGCCTTTTTTATTAAAGGGCTAAGCGTACGTTTTTGTTTCACAAAAGTCATTTCACCACATATATAACAAAAATGATCCGGCTTATTTACACAAACTCGCGACATGTTGCTCAAAACTCTCTAATTTCTCAAATACGAACAGCTCTCGATCAACTGGTGGTTGAAATACAACTAACTAACAATTTAGGATTTATATTATATGTATTTAAACCCCTTATAAAGTACACCTGTTATAATAAATCCAGGTATTTCTCATTTAATGGTGAAATTTTCCCATATATTAAGGGCAGGTAGGTAAATTATCATAATTGGGATGGATCTATAAAACCGGAGCCAACTGAGCCTTTTGCAAGACAGATTGTTAATTAGTATAATAAAATAAGTAAGATTTTGCTATTTTGGTCTCGGAAACATTTTTGCTGTTCCCCAGTGTAATTAACAAGCAATTCACCAGTAATCCCCCGTATGCCACAATTGTTAAGCATATTAATCAGTTTACTGCGGGGAACAGTGTCAAACGCTTTTGCAAGGTCTAAAAATACAGCAAGACGCTTCTTTCCATTATTTAAATTGTTTACAACCTCTGTAATCATCCTATGCATAGCGTGCTGGCTCCTTCCACAAAACCAAACTGATTGGGCGATATTATGTTGTTATACCTAAAAAACTTATTGAGTCGTCGCTTAAGACACTTCTCAAATATCTTCGCAAAATTGCTTATAAGACTTATTGGTCTTATAGCATTTTTTGGTCCAGATTTATGCACAGGAGTGACAATTGAGATTTTAAATGCACTTGGGACAATTCCCGTTGCGAAAATTAAGTTTAATATATGCAATAATGGAGTGATTATTTCTTGATGAGCCCGCTTTATTAATTCTACCTGAAAATCATCGTGTCCAGGCGAGCTGTTGTTCCTTAAAGATGATATATGATTTATTAATTCGTGTAACTGGATGGAAAAAACTGAATATTGGCTTTTCAACCGTGTCCCCTAGCGGCGAAATGAGAAACTTGAAAATAATTTACAAATAAAACACCCTATATATATTTTTTTATTGAAATACTTGTGCGTTCTGTAATAGTAATTTACGTAACAAGCTCCGAAAGTGATATTTTACGCGATGAGCACGAACTTCCTGTGAGTCCCGTAAAATCACTTTTGGATTTTTTTACGTACAATATTTTTTCTATAGCCGTTTTGTATGTTAAAAAGGATATCGATGGATAATAACGTATGAACTTTATATAGACAATTACATACAGTGAGGACGTAAAGTAAGGAATAAATTCATTATCACGCAAACTACAATTTAAAAAAAAAATGGCTCGGACCGTTCGATTTTGTTTTTCGAACGCGCATATTCTGACATAAAATGTAGATATACAGGGTGTTGCAAATAAGAGTGACACAAAAAAATGTTTTTTGTTAAATATAGAACCCAATGTATATTATTGCATGTACGGATTCTTCGGAAAATCCTAAACATTTTTCATGTAGCATGTGCTATACCTTAGCCCAAGCGTTTTGGAGTTATTCTCATTCAAAATTTGAAAATCAGATATTTCGCAATCAATCAAGACTTGCATTGATTCATGCACGTTGAGGAAAACCTGTAGTCAGCATGCGTGAAGCGCAAGAAAAGTCAAGAAGGCTTTGGAGTTATGATGCAAGAACCAAAAGAATTAATGTCAATAGTTACTGTTATTGTCAGTTGTATGTGTATTTTCCTAACGTTTTACTAGTTTTCAAAAGACTCATTTCGTTTTTTCATAACTGAATTAAATTAAAATGCGGCTCACTGAGAAACAGCGCATAGAGGTTTTGATGATGATGGGCTACGGTGATAGGGTTAGAACACAGCAAGAAACTTGTGAGTTATTTAATCAAAAATACCCCAATCATCCGCCAATATCACAATCAACAGTAAGCAAAATTGAGTACAAGTTTAGGCAATTCGGTCATGTAAGAGATGTCCCTAGATTTGGTCGTCCTCAAGTTGATGAAAATCAACAATTAGAAGTCTTACTGGCAGTTCAAGATAACCAGCATGTGGTGTCTAGGCAGGTAGCAAGTGACGTAGATATTGGAAAAACAACAGTTCTTAAAATACTGCATACAAATAAATAACATCCTTATAAAATGCAAGTTCTCCAAGAACTTTTGGAAAGGGACTTTGAGAGGCGCCTTGAATTTTGTGAGCGTTTACAGGATATGTGTTTCGTAAACAGAAATTTTGTAAAAAATATAATTTTTTCCGATGAGTCCACATTTTGCTTGAATGGTGACGTAAATACCCAACCCACACTGGATGAGGGAAGGACACACACAATTTAATCAAAAGATCAATGTGTGGGCTGGCGTTGTCGATGACATTGTTATAGGGCCTTTCCTTTTTGACGGAAATTTAACAGGCGAGAGATACTTGAGTTTTTTAGAACAAGAACTTGTTCCAGCCCTGGCCACCCTTTTTCCTGAGTTAGAACGTCCCGATTTGCCACATCATAATATCTGGTTGCAACAAGATGGTGCTCCCCCACATTTCGCTGTGGGAGTTCGTACATATTTGGACGATACTTTTCCAAACAGGCGGATTGGAAGAGGTGGTTTTATTGAGTGGTCGCGAAGGTCACCCGATTTAACACCACTCGACTTTTTTTTATGGGGATACTTCAAATTTAGATGATTTAAAAGATCGCATCCGGCAAGAAATTCGGCAAATTACACCCCAAATGGTTCGAAATGTTCAGCGAGAATTTGTAGATCGGTTAGGCTATTGTCAGTTGACCAACGGAAGACACTTCGAATATTTACTTTAGAAAAATTATTTTTAAGTTCACCTAACTGTTTTTTCGATAAATAAGACATTTTTAAAATAATTTTATTCTTTGTTTTCTCTATGACTTTTTCCACTTTTCAAATTTTGAATGAGAATAACTCCAAACGCTTGGGCTAAGGTATAGCACATGCTACATGAAAAATGTTTAGGATTTTCCGAAGAATCCGTACATGCAATAATATACAGTGGGTTCTATTTAAGAAAAAAAAAATTTTTGTGCCACTCTTATTTGCAATATATCTACATTTATATATATCTACAGCGTGTCTTCGGAAGTTCTTACCAAATGGGAAACTTCTTAATTATTAACTCTACGAAAAAAAGTGCCTCTTTCTAAAAAGTCCTGCTTGGTGAGAAAATAAATTTGCACAAGAATATTTGTATGTTGGACATACAGGGTGGCTTCAGAAAGTACCGGGTTTAAAACTTATAAAAGACGTCGGCTATATTTACAAAACTAAAAACTTGGAGAGTGCATGTTTAAAGGCTAACAGACTATAACAATTACACAGTAAAAACTCTACTTAAGAGAACTACTTTTATGACGGATACAAATTAGTTCACTATTGTTCTATGCCTTAAGTGGCTTTCTTGAATAAAAAAATTGTTATGACTATGACTATGACTAATTTCTATGAGGTGGCCAATTTCTAATTTCCCAATAACAAATAAAACTAAGTGACTCCAAAAATAATCTAGGTCTCCACATGGCCCCGTCTTTTTGCATACAAATGATTGTCCTAGAAAACTCTGACACAGCGTTTCTGATCATATGAGGAGTAACTAGCGGGATACACTGCCTTATAGTTTCTTCTAGGTGATCAATATCACGGAATGGTCTGTGTTTGTACACCAATTGCGTCCAATGACCCCCACAAGAATAAATCTAGGGGTGTAATATTCGGTGACCTAGGTGGCCAGGGTACTGCTGAACGGCGTCCTATCCATCTTTGTGGAAAAGTTCTATCCAAATATTCGTTGATCCGGGCTGCGCTGTGACAAGGAGCTCCATCATGCTGATACCTAACAGCCTGTCGCGCGTTTAATGGCAGGCCGTTAATAAATATAAAAATTTCGGTTCTTAGGAAATTTAAGTAAATCTCACTATTAATATTTTGATGAAAAAAATATGGACCCACCATTGGATTATTTAAAATACCGCACCAAACATTCATTTTGAAATACGTTTGGTCACGGCATTCGTTTACGAAATTGGGGTTCACGTTGCTCCACCAACGACAATTCTGGGAACATACGACACCATTGGAAGTAAATGTTGCCTCGTCACTGAATAAAATTCTCCTTGGAAAGAAAATGTCGTCTTCAACTTCTCCTTGAAACCAAGCACAGAACATGAAACGCGATTCCATATCTCCAGATTTGAGCGTGTGTACAAATTTTGGCTTATACGGATAAAATTTATTTATTCTAAGTATCTTACTAGCAGAAGCTCTTGACACGTTATCTTGAACTGTCTTCTTTATTCCTTCCAATGAAATTTTTGGATTTTCCACAACCGCTTGCAATACTTGTAATTGATTTTCTTCAGTAAGTGTTCAAACTGCATGTTTCTTCCTGAAATTATTTTCGACAGAGCCAGTATTTTTAAATTTATTGACGACATTGCCGACAGTAACGTGGCTAATATGTTTATTACCTACTAATTACCACGATATCAGCGAGTAATAGCAAAATATGTAGAAAATTATAGTAAGGTTGCATTCAAAATTAATTAAGTTGCGAAACTGAAGAGGGAAATTGAAAACAGAAAGAAAATCGAAATCTGGGTCAGTATCCGGCTCGAAGGACCAAATTAATGGGACGTTCTTAGCCGCCCTGAGTTAGTGGACTGTAATTTTTAGGGTTCCGCTGATCCCTAATAACTCCGACTTTCCTCGATTCTCAAATCTGCCTGTTTCAGCCTAGCAACTTCTAGTGAAGCGCAAACTGTGTTTATGAATGAAATTAAATGCCTTCGACTTACCTTAAAGGAAACTAAAGGGAGGCTTGGATCCCTTGGAATGCGTTGACAACAGTTAACGGCTATCTTCCCCGAATGGTCGGGTGGAAAAATTGTATATGTGCACTGTCGAGAGGTCGACGAATGAATGTTTTTCTCCGTCTAGCCCGTACGTCACATCGGGTGACACCGTACCGCCGTGATACTGCAGGACTATATGGAAAGGATAGGAAAAGGTATGGTACGAGGGCTAGTAAGAAAGTCGAATAGCATGGTATCAAAATATGTAAAAAAACTGTAATTAAAAACCGCGTAATTTTGAATGCAACTGAATTATAATTAAGAAATGTATAAAATGTAATTACTCATTGATATTTGACATAATGTGAGGACGAAACAGGGTGTCTAGTATTAAAAATGTGGGCAGCCTCGCGATGCGTCTTATAATTATCCCCAACAATAAGAACTATTTCAATTTTGTCATTAACAGTCAGTTTAATCCTCACCATTATTGTTTAAAGTAACTAAGAAACGGAAAACCCTTTTTTAACAAGAAGTTCACATTTTGAAACAGAAATTATAATTGCCAAACTGTCACTGCTAAAACGCCTATTCTGTTACCAACAACAATCAATTGTTCAACGCCTACTTATCCAGAAATACTTATTACCAAATCATTACGACTATTAGTTTTGTAAATATAGCCGACGTCTTTTATAAATTTTAAACCCGGTACTTTTTGAAGCCACCCTGTATGTCCCACATACAAATATTCTTGTGCAAATTTATTTTCTCACCAAGCAGGACTTTTTAGAAAGAGGCCCTTTTTTGCGTAGAGTTAATAATTAAAAAGTTTCCCATTTGGTAAGAACTTCCGAAGACACGCTGTATATTTTATGTCAGAATATGCGCGTCGAAAAACAAAATCGAAGGGTCCGAGCGATTTTTTTTTTAAATTGTAGTTTGCGAGATAATGAATTTATTCCTTACTTTACGTCCTCACTGTATAACAATCACTCTTATGAATACATTAATAACTACACAATTATGACAATTACTTATATTAATATTATTAGGAATATTAACACAAGGGGCAGTGTTGAAATTAGAATTATACGCATCAGTAGTTGTACTAGTTTTCGAGATATTAATTTCGTTATGCCCCTGTTCAATCTGTGAGATTATGTGAATTTTGTTCCTTAAAGAATTTTCTACATATCCCTCTGCTACATTGATTGATTTGCTTCCTCCGTATCTCTTCAAGTTGATTATACTACCACCACTTTCACCGAGTAAAGTGGCTGAGCTCCTGCATAAACAGTGTCCGGAGTATTCTTTAGGATTCGGTAATTTAAGAAATTCAGCAATTGTGCAGGAGATTTTTCCAAAAGTGTGAATACCAATAGGTTGTACAGTACATTTTCCGTTTTTATAATAAACAAATAATCTACGATGTGGTGTGTTTGCTTGACGTAATGACAAACATATTCTGTTTAAAGAAATATTATTTTCTCCAATGACGTCAAAAGGATGTCAAAAATTCTTTCCATGTTCCAAATAAGGAATTTTAATCACTGGTTGTGTTATCTTCTTTATCATCGAAATTCATTTTACAAAGCTCTTCACGACGGCAAGCGCCCTCCAAACCAATATTAATGCAACCAAAAATTTTAAAAAATTAATCACAAGGAATAAGACAAATTAGATTTAATTATATTACCTTTGTCATTAGGTAGATATTATCTCCAGCTTCTGATAAGACGTGATCTATCCCTTCTTTATTCAATACTTTTGATATTTTTGGTTCTAGCCAATAGATTTTCTTTTAAGGAAAGCAATAACTTGGGATAGCGGCTTATATCTATTTTATTTTTAATATTAATTGTGGATTTAAGCATCGAGTAATTGCTCCAGAGGCTTTAAGATTTTAGAGTTTTTCAATATGCAAAATACTCTTAAGAGCACTAATCAGCGACCTGTGTGATAAACTACAAAAAAACTATTGGATAGAATTGCTTAAAATTTTAAATTTAGCTTCGAAATATGGTAATACTTGACTACATTATTTTTTTTTTTTCGAAAAAGAATTTAATTTTTTTCAAAACGGTAAATAACGTTTAAATTGAAAAATATTGGTTATAAAGTCATATTTGAAAGTATCGCACTGTTAATAATCTCAATTAATTTCATAGCATTTAATGCAAAACTGTCACGCCGAGGTTTTCAGAAAAAATATCTATAATCGCAAGTATCTGAAATGATTTGGCAACGTTGCAGGGTGATCAAAGGCAGAAGAATAAGATAAACGTATCCTACTCCCTCGATACAGCCGGCCAGCGCGTTCGCTCGTCGTGTCTTGGAATGGCGATATTGTCTCATTGGTCAATAACAATGACTTATTCTGTTCCGCGGCGAAATCCAAACCGGACCACGCGGTCCACTGATAAATACTCTTAAATATTTGAATTTGAATAAAAGAAAACATTCTTAAAAATAAAAATTCTTTTATTCTCCTATTGCCTTAGGCGCTGCGCTGTTGTTCTAGAACCGTGCACGTGGATGTGAATTCCTTACTAAAATTACAAAACTGTATTTATTTTTTATATTTCAGATAAAATACCTAATTCTCAGTGTTCTAATATGACTGCCATATTTGAGAAACTAATATGCTCATACTGCAAGAAGTATCTGTCTGTTTTCCCAATAAAAGTTTATCCGAATCGACAAGTGAAATGTGGACGATGTAATTCGGATGATGACCAAGGTACAGTGTCCGTATTATATGAGACAATTGCCAAAGAACTAAAGTTTCCATGTATTAATAGTTACGAGGGATGTAAGAAGCTTTTAGAGTATAGTGAAGTTTCCCAACACGAAATTTTTTGTATCGGAACATCGATCAAATGCCCTATTTGTTATGATTTTGAAGGACATAGTTTCACGATTTCGGAACATTTTAAACAAAAACATCCTGAAAACTACCTAAAACATCCCGAATTTTTAATATCTTTTGACGACAAAAATGAGGAGAAGTTTTACTTATTTAGTGACTGCTTAAATTATTCGTTTGGAATTGTTTGTGTAAGATATGATCATGTCGTAAATAAGCTTTATTTGGATATCGCCCCAATATATATGGAGACTGAGGATGAAAAGAACCTTAAACTAAAGTTTGAACTGTATTCTATCAATAACAATTTGATGTTTAACTCGAAAAGCGACAAACAATGCGTGCGATATCTTAGATATAGTGGAGAGAATTTAAATCATGGGCTTAATGGAGTTTTTATTAAAGGCAAATATCCTGAGGATAAAGCCATTTGTAAGTTTTATATTATAGAAGAAGAAAAAATTTGTTTTACAAAAGGCCTTATATTAAAAAAGGGACCAGCAGTTTCAAAATCAGAAGCAGAACCAAAAATCATAGTAAAGGAAGTTATAAAGGAAGTGTACCAAAAATGTAATTTACAGCATTTTCCTGCACAAATTAAATTACCTTGCACGTTACCGCACTATCCTGCTACGCCAACAATAGTAAAAGAAATTCGAGAGGTTCCCCAACCATGTAATCTGCGACATTACCCTATTGTGCCTGTTACTTCACAAAATGATTTAACAAATCCTGTTATGCCTATGCAAATTGGTACACACGGTACACAATTAATAAGATATTTTTTCCCCAACATCCGCTCGTTAGGAACAGATAAAGTTTTTTCACCTATTTTTTACCTGGCAAATACTTCTTGGAGAATATTTTTAAAGAAATCATTTATCAGAAATATTCCTTATTTGTCACTGTATCTTGACAAAATGGAAAATGAAAATGAAAATGGATATTCATATAAAGTTGATGTTGAAATATCAGTTGTATCATTTAATGGTGATAATTATTTCGAGAATACACTGGACGATATAATTTTTGGACATCGCCGAAATGAAGTAATGGAAACGGGATGGGATCAATTTATGCCATGGCACCATCTCGTTGATCCGAATAAAGGATATATATGCGAGAATGAAGGGAGTACTGAAGTGGCGATTGATATGGACTTAGAAAACATTTTTCAACATAAGTCTTCTTGTCGTTGTCCAGCGTGCTGGCAAAGTTAAATATTACTCTGGGATGCTGTTATGCCCAGATCGATTATTATTTAGATATAGTGTTTTTAGTTTTTAAGCAGACATTTTATTGTAATTACGTAATAGACATTATGTTCATCTCATTTTTATTCCATATTTTTATTAAAAAAACATAAGATTTCCCTTACTTTTGTTGGTATTAATGTTTAAATTCAATTTTGTTGGATACGGCAGTGGCGACTCGGCATATATTCCGGGGTATATTTCCATGCATAAAAAAAGATGCTCTCTATCTCGTTCACGACATGGGGACGTCAGGCGATAATTCCAGGCTTAGATAATTTTTTATACAGCGTGTTTCAAAAAACATGTGTCTTCATCGTCAAGAATAGTTTTTATCAAATGTATCTAAAATAGCACATATTTTAACAATAACAATACCTTGTTTACCAGGCGCATGTGTGTTCTAATAATTTTTAACAAAAATAAATTGATGACACTGACTTGTTCACATTTTGATAGCATAATTTGTTAGACATTTAAATGATTAAAGAAAGTATGCTTCATTTACAAGATAAATGCACTTAGTGCGCTGTTACACTGACAAAAATGCATTTACCAATGTCGTGGGTTACAAAATTGGAGCTACCTCAACCCACCTCTCTATGTTGTTCTAACAGCCTACGAATTATCACAAATTATTTAAAAACGCTACAGTAGTTCAGGTTCTTTTGGTTCGCCTCAACCCAGAACGAGATTTTTTTATCAACATTTTAAACATATTTGAGATCACCACAATTCCTCATCTTGTAACTATTTTATGAGTTCCCTGAACTAAGTTTCTGGGTTGGGAAAACTTGCTAATTGATTATAAAGTGTCGTTTTAACCCGGACGTGCATTATTTTAACTCATTACCATGTGTAAATTATTTTGAGTTCGAATAATTCAGGAAACGTGCTCCAAAACCCCATATCGAGGGTAAAACACAAGATCGTAAGGTCACGGAAAGTTCCGAATTCGTGCTCGTGCAGGTTTGGCGCGGTTCACTCCATTGTTATTCGTCAATTCTCCTTCGATTGCGCGTATAGACACCTGTTGGCCGTTGCGCCGTTTGCGGGATTTTTCATCTTTGTTCTCTGTGCGTGAAAATTTGTGTTTTGCATAATTTTGGTCAGTTGGCGTAAAATGGAGGGCCACGAGGGAGATGAAAAACAAATTGTTATTATTAGAATGGAACCTTATTATTTATAAGCAATCGTCATCACTTCGTCCGCATGGTTTCTTAGCCGTAGTATGCTATCCTGTCTATAATTCATTTGATTATTTTGTTTTAAATATACAACAAATAAAATGCCATATCTTGAAAAACAAAAGGCAATTGAAGTCCACAATATGCAGGCGTTACATGAAAGAAATATTTTGAGTTCCGATAGTCCACAATTTTAGTACTGGTAGTCCAAAATTTAGAGTCTGGTAGCCCAAAGAGTGAGTTATTCCAGCCACCATCGTAAGCTAGAACAACTTAAATGTCAAGTTTTGATAGCTCGAATCATGAATTAATCTAGTCCGACTAGTTACGCATCACAATTCGCATACTGGTAGCTACGGTAGCCTATCAATAATTTAAGACGGTGGGGCGTGAGCTATCCCATCGCATAAAATAACCCATCTTCTGTGCTATTAACTTATGAATAGTGAGTTGATGCAATTTCTTCGATTTGGTTGCGTAATTCAGAGGTCTGGGCTGTCCCCTATTAGCAACACTCTTCGGTCTAGGACAACTCATATTTGAGTTATATGAAATTTCGCTGAGCGTACACTGTCCCGTTTTGCAGGACCCGTTTGGCGGGAGGTAATGCGTTTTTGCGGAAATGATGTGACAGTTGCGATAAGATATAATGTATTTTTACCGTCCCGCCGAACGACTACCGTTTTGCAGGATAATGTAACGCCCTATTTAGTGCAGTGTTATACTATCCCACGAAACGCACTATACGAAGTCGTACGTTATCTCGTTTTGCGTGAGCCGTTCGGCGCAATGGTAAAAATAATGCGTTTTTGCGGGAAAGATGTCATGGCGATATACAGTGAGTCCCAGAAGAAATGTCTAAATTCATTTAAAATTCAGCGGTAAGTTTTTTCAAAAAACGCTCGTACCCGTCGATTTTGATTTTTTATTTTTATTTTTTTGTGGTAATTTCATGTATACAGGGTAGCTCAAAAATAAGTTACGACCATCAACTTCATTTTTTTCAAATGAAAACATATATTTTTTATTTCATTTTTGAATTTTGCATTGAATTCTAAGCATCTTTCATGTACCATGTCCTATACATAAACTCAACAGTTATTGAAAAAATTAGGATTGAAGGGAATCCAACGATCTATCAAATCTTCTGGCAATATGGCATTTTGGGCTCCATAATAAGTAAGAGTGTACTGTCTCACTGTCACCGTTTATTTCCATAGAAACTGTATGACAATTTTATTTCAAATAAGTATAATTATTGTCAAGCGTAGTTTCAAAGTTGCGGTTTTCACAATAATGGTGAAGTTAACGGAACGGGAAAAAATTGAAATTCTATGCATGGTTGGGTTTGGTGATAAAACACGTACTCAAATAGAAACAGCCCAATTATTTAATGAAATCATTGGAAGGAGACGACCTATCGAATGGCCTGCTAGGTCGCCAGACCTAACTCCGCTGGACTTTTTTTTGTGGGGTTACCTCAAATCAAAAGTATTTGTTAACAGGCCAAACAATATGCAAGAGTTGAAAGAAGGATCCGAAGAGAAGTGCGTGTCATAACTCCGGAAATGGTTGGAAACATGCAAAGAGAGTTTATTGATCGTCTTGGATATTGTCAAGCCGTAAATGGCGCACATTTTCAACATTTAATTTGATTTTGTTGTGTTTTTTTTTAAAAACAGGTCTTACTTATAGATATGTTCAATCCTAATTTTTTCAATAACTGTTGAGTTTATGTATAGGACATGGTACATGAAACATGCTTAGAATTCAATGCAAAATTCAAAAATGAAATAAAAAATATATGTTTTCATTTGAAAAAATGAAGTTGATGGTCGTAACTTATTTTTGAGCTACCCTGTATACATGAAATTACCACAAAAAAAAATTGAAAAATCAAAATCGACGGGTACGAGCGTTTTTTGAAAAAACTTACCGCTGAATTTTAAATGAATTTAGACATTTCTTCTGGGACTCACTGTATATACTATACCGCAAAACAGGACACTTATAGGTACTTGATTAAAACGTCCAATGGGTTTGTTAAAATCTTAATTTACTTAAAATATAAAGTTAGGTGTTATTACAATTAGGGTGACAATATTAACTTTTGTCTTGCAAACTTGACATAATTTTACGTGATTTAACTCGAACATGAATAAATTCATCTCGCGTCTTCTCACAGTACCGTCATGATACAAATAAAGGTAAGATATGTAACCGTTCCATATTAACGTTTTTAATTCTATTTTAAAAGGTTTTACGCATTTAATGATATGTGAAATGAAATAATAATATTTGACAAGTATTTACGTATATAAATTTCATAGAAATATAACGCACATTACAGCTCAAATACCACTGCAAACTTTTAAAACATCCGCCGCGCCATTGAAAATCGGTCGATGACGGCCGAAGCTACTCGGCGAGCCCTGCTCGTTGCCACCAGCGTTGTCAGTCTTTTGTAATATATCCATTACTATTTTAACAATTTTTGAGATGATAATCCTTGAATGTGTTGTCCCCCATATAAAATTTATGTTCAATCTGGATGTGGCCCTCCATATCATAGCATAGGACAGTAACGACATTTCTTCGTATTCTTCTAACTCTGACATCGTTTTTATTATTCTATTAGGTTTCGAACCGTCAACCTATTACTTTCGAGACGGCTGCAGAAAAAACTTAAAGCAGTAAACGCTTATCCCCCTCCACACGCACTTGAAATCGATTATACTTACGTGAATTACGGCATGGGATAAGATTAGTATTGAAACTGATAAAGAATATTTTTTTATTATTAAAAATTGACATCATTGATATAGGTACCGAGTAATGTACCTATAAAATTGCAAACTCCCCTTTAACAAATATGTGACTATAACTAACTGTAAGTACACCAAAGACTGGAAATGTTTGATATGAGTTATGTGTAAGGTATTTGTTCATGTTTGCAATTATTGAAATTTCCACTAATAATACAGATGTTTAACGCGCTATATTTTGTTGTGTTCCGCATTCTACAGTGTGTCCATTTTTGGGTAGTTTTATGGGGTATCTCCGTTATTAGTAAAGATAGAAGGATGCTGTTTTCGCAGCACCGTGCTACTTTTTTGTCAAACAGAATATGCCGTAATTAGAATTTTTCTAGGCCGCCTTGTTTTTGATCCAAGGGATGTTTTTGAGAATTGTGCATTTTGGGACACCCCCATATCTCGGTTACCCCGTAACGTATCAAAAAGAAATAAAATATTCGTTTTGTAGTTTTTTACGTAGAATCCAGTGACGTACTCAGATTTTTTCTGCATTCAATAGTATTAAATAAAATAAACAAATTTGCTTTTTTTAAATGGGTCACCCTATATATTTTTTAATAATATAATTTAGTTTGTAACAAGCTTCTCAAAAATATATAACACTTTATTTTTAGTCTTAGTATTAGGCCTGAAATATACGTTTTTCAAAATTTTTTTAGTAGGCCATGACGGATATTAAAAAAAAAATACTGGTGTGATTAAATATTTAACACAAAAATTGAAAATTTATTGAACTCCCTCATAAATATTGCTCAAATTGTTCTTCATTATGTCTTAGACATGTTTCACACATGGTTCTTATTCGCCTTAACGAATTAATAATAATAAACGGCCGCGTTTGTAACTCCCTAAAAGCTCTGTCAATGGCAATTCTTAAATCTGCCATTTTTTGGTACTGAATGGAATACATTTTATTTTGAAGGCATCCCCATAGGGCACATTCAACCATTTTACACAAAATAGTGGATAACTACTGTATAAGTATACAAAACGTTTCAAAATATAGCATGTTACAAACTTTAAGTTAAGAAAGTATTAATTGGTTAGAAGAAATTAATAAATATTATATGAATGAAGATTAAGGTCGAATGTAAAAAGACTGGCAGTTCCAGCAGTTTTCGCTGATTTTGGTATTGGCAATTTGAAAATCACGTCATTACGCTCAATGACCGATTCATCATCAACTGTTGGATAAGAAAAGGTGTCACTGGTTTGTTTTCATCGCAGAAATTTTAATTTATATTCGTTTTCATTTATAATCTCCGTTACTTTTCCTTCGTAATATTTGACTTGGGGTTTTCCTGGAAATTTTATCAGTAAAAAATCTTCCACAACTATTTTGTCCTTAGGGCATAATAACAGAGCCTCATTTTCTTCCTCGCTAAAATCATCGCTGATATCGTCTGATTTTATACTTAAATGCTCTTCTGAATCAGAACTACTGGAACTAGAACTTACTTCCTTGATCTCATAGGCTAATTTTCTAATCTGTGAATATGTCATTCCATAATTCATGTCTGAACAAGATTTAATATATTTAACAAATTCCATTTCTTGGTTATTAGCAAATACTTGAGTTACAGTATAATTATTTGCTTGAATATATAGTTCCTTCTTCAAGCTCTTGGTCACTACTTTCGTTTCCTGAGTCTTCATTAAACATTCTAGCTAAAAGTTCTCGCTGCCACCCTTTCAGACATATTATAACGCAAAACTTGTCGAATAGCATTTTTAAAACTATTTTCATCAAGAAAGCTCCTGTTAGTTTTCTTTTTATAGTTCCTCACCATCTGAAAAATTGTAAACTAATATGGTAGCTAACTAGTTTAACGTTTATCTGTTCTATATAGCTTGGATTCTATATATCTAACTTTCCGCCCTTATTTTGGCTCATCTTTAAATTTCTGTAAACATTCTAACCTGTGGGGCAGATTCGAGGCGAGGTCGAAAGTGCTATAGGTGGTTGAATCTGCCCCATGGCATTTTTTTTAAAAAACACAAATTTTTCCCGCGTAGATTAGATTTGTGATATTTTTTCAATTCCTAAGTTAACCAAATATATTGGTTAAAAAGTGATATATCTTTAAACTTGTACAGTTCCAATAAATTTCAAGTAAAGAAACTTACCTTTTTACCACAATTTTGGGAATGTTTGTGATTTTCCGGTACACCATCTACTTACATCAACAAAACTTTCCGCACTGACTGTTTTTGATATGTTAAGCAAC
The DNA here is from genome assembly GCA_963991005.1 of Barypeithes pellucidus. NCBI lineage: Eukaryota > Metazoa > Arthropoda > Insecta > Coleoptera > Curculionidae > Barypeithes > Barypeithes pellucidus. Next base: position 40,207,590 of record OZ022563.1, on the reverse strand, counting down.
ATCCCACTAAGCAAAAAAACATCCCAATTTCGTCACATATATGTTTTTAGGTTACATGTTACGTTGTACAAAAAGGATTTGTTACGGCACTATTACGTAACGTACTGGTCGTAATGTCCGCCAACATAACAAAATCGCATTTACATTTATGAAATAACGTGTTTGATTCGAAAACTATAACGAACTGGTTTCGTTCTTAAGATGTTTATTTTAAGGACGTGTCAAAACGTTATAATTATGTTGTACATAAAACGTTCTCGTTTCGAAACTTTAACGAACCAATTTCGTTTTTAAAAGGAATAAATGCAGGCTAAATTTCATTATATTGATGACAGATTAGATTCATCCTTTGACAATATAATATTTTTGTGAACACTTAAATGTAATTTTTTCTTATTCTAAATTAGGTACACAACAATTAGTACCGAGATAACAAAAATTATATGGATCAAGCTTTAAAATGTCAGTTTTGATAGTTTTGCATAGAAATGTGAATTTGAAAATTAATATTTTGAGCCAGAAAACTTTTTGATCATTAATTTTATGAGAAAAGTTGTTCTTCATAAAAAAAAAAAGGTCTCCATGGTCTAGAACATAAAATGCAACCATCAGGCATTAATTTTTTTCAGTCGTATACGAGGTTTCTAAAAAAAATATGAATTTGGCTCAAGAGTAGGTCTGGTACCCATACCTATATAAAGTAGATACTTATTTGTGACAATATCGAAAACTGTAATTATAAAAAGTTGTTCAGTATACAAAACTTAGTTCTAATATGCAATTACATATTAAACTCATGATAATCTTCGCCTGTAAAGTCTCTCAAAAGAAAATTTATTTCTAAAAATTTGTAGAAGGATGTAATTGCATATTAAAACATAGTTTTTATACCGAACAACTTTTCATATTTATTGACAAACCTGCATGGTTGCTTTTTAGGTTTTGGACGATGACTTTTTTATAAAGAATAAGGAAGAAGTTGAGAATATCACATCATTTCTATGGAACTATGAAAATTGACATTTTAGAGCTACCTTGATCTATATAATTTTTGTTATCTTGGTACTAATTTAGACTAAGAAAAAATGACATTTAAGGGTTAACAAAAATATTATATTGAGAATAAGATTTTTTTTTCAAAATAAAAATCGTTCAGTTTTAGGTATTTTTTTATTCCACTAACAAACCTGAACAATAAAGTTTAAGAAAATTGGGCGACTTTAATTCCACCTTGGCAACTTTCGCCAGCTCTGATGGCGACTTGTAAAAATTGTATCTAGCAACGCTGCTGCTTACTGAAAATGTAGATATTCTGAAAAAAAAATGTTTTGAGGTATCTACTCTGTTGTATTTATCTTGAAAAGGTAAGCGATACCGAGGAAACGTTTCATATTTTGGGGCGTATTAATTTGGTGAAAAGAATTTTTGAATAAGTACCCGAGAGATTTTAAAAAATGGAATTTTCAGTTTTTGTCTCTAATTTGTTGCGCCTTAATTTTTTTATTTGGAAGACATTTAAAACTATTCAAGGGTGTTTCTAAATTTGAACATTCTTCATAGAATCCAGAAAATTGAGGGGCCAACTAAAAAAGGAAGATTTGTGTTGATTGGCAATATTTGTGTATTATATTAAGATGTTATTGGATTCAGTAATTACGAAAATGTTTTTTGTGTAAGTTTATCTGTTTTCAAAATATTTGTCCTTCTTACTTTGGAGCTACTACAAAACGTAGCTTGATGATTATTTTTTAAAGGGAAGCACTCATCTTCTAACAATTGATCTATGATTAAAAATTTTCTGTCAAAATAAGCCATATTGTAGAAATAAATACATATTTGAATGTTATCCGCAGCTTTGCTTGTATAACGAATTGAATAATTGGATTGCGCAAAAGAAAGCTGCGGGTACCTGCTAGTTTTTAACTTAAACTAATTTAATAACTTACCAATTGTTTAGTTCTTTTCGTTTAAGCCTCTGATTGGAGTTCCTAAACCACTCCATTATACATGTCTCCAGCTTTTATTGATAATGTTGTGCACCGTTTGAGCTGCATCTGTTTGAGAAAACGCAATACATTTACATTTGATTGTATAGGTATTAATTTAAAAACAAACCTCTTAAGAGATAGATGATTTTGCAATCTTTCAGTTTTGTTTCTGGCCTGTCCACAAATAATTGACTGCTTATTTGCGAATACGCTAATCAAGCCCCTCCGTATGAACTCGGCCTCATTCTTTCCTGCCACTTGAAGATACTTGTTGTACTAAAATATTTAAAATACTTATTAATAATATTCACTAAAAGATTACAATCATATTTGACTGGTTTTTGTTAATTTAATTTAACCATACCTATAAATAAATCTTAATTTTAAATAAAAAAAGGGAATATTTTTCCCAAGATTCGTAATCTGGGCCTCAAAATTTTATGGTTGCATGCAAAATGGCCGCGACCGACCGACCTGTAATAATCTATCTATTTAATGAGCCTATGAAAATTTACAAAATATCGAGATTTCCAAATTAGTATACTGATATAATAGGTACTTACCTTACTCTTTATCTTGTTTTTTTAAATAAAAAGCTCTTAATATAATTTTATGACGGCTAAACAAACCCAACACACCATCACCCCACGACATGAAGGAGAAGGAAGGAAGTAAAGTTAGGTTATATTTGGCCATTGTCGGTGTTGTCCAGTAGTGGATCGAAACCCGTTTCAGTAACGTTAAGAAAATTACATTATTTGACGAAACAAGTTTGTTGTTTAAAACGTTTATTCATAACATAACAAAAAGATTGAAATAAAAACATGTCTGTGATGGTAGAAATAAAACGTATATTCAACTAACATGATTTCTACGTTACTAACAAGTTCCGTTAATAATATTATAATTACATATTAAAATTAACATATGAATGACGTTATTTTTTAAAATGTTAAATAAAATCATCATTGATACATCAATGGTCTGTTTGAGAAAAAACGTTTTCTAAGTTCCTTTAAAATAACGTTATCAAACGTGAAAAAGATGTTTCTTGCTTAGTGGGATTATTGGACGCGGGAAATTCCAATCTGGTTTTAAGTTATAGGCGGTGGTTGAATGTGCCCCCCTCTCCCTTACCAGTATTTCACACAAATATATTTTTTAGTTCCCGAGATCTTTTAATAGGCCACTCACCTTGAATGACCCTGTATACACCCTTGTCCGTCTGTAGGAGCCTATAAGGAATATAAAAACAAACATATTATTGTTTTAAAAAGTTACAGCGTTTATGCACGAGAGATTATTCAACAAAAACATTGAAATTTTATATTAATTTATATTTCCTGCTGTGCTCCAGTTAGCATTTACTAGTAAAAGTGTCGTGGTTTCTAATTTGGTTGTGAATGTGTACGTTTACCAATATTTGTTAACATTTACTGACTTTTTACTTTTACTGTAACATAATAATATTCAAAATATTTTTAGAATCTTTAGTAATCTCAACTTATTCCGGTATGACCGGAATTCCAATAATGTCGTTTAATGTGTTTTCCCAAAAATGTTAGTAACTTTATAAATTAAGCAGTAAATTGCGACCTAGAAAACTGCAGTTATTTATTAAAGTTTTAATATACACAACGAGACGGGAAATACAATTTGGATTATTTCGTTGCCTGTCTTCACTCCCGCTATAGGTACTTATCTTAAGAGCACTTATCAGTAACCTCTCCATTAAGGTAAAAAGGTGTGACAAATTACAAGAAAAACTATTCGATAGAATTTGTTAAAATTTTAAATTTAGCTTCGAGATATTATCTTGAATTTTTCAAAAAATAATTTTTTTCAAAACGGTAAATAACGTTTAAATCGAAAAATATGGTTTTACAGTCATATTTGAAAGTATCGCATGTACTGTTAATAATCTCAATTAAATTCATAGCTTAGTTTAATGCTAAGAAAAGTCACACCGAGGTTTTCAGAAAAAATATCTGAAATCGCAACTATCTAAAGTGATTTGGCAACGATTCGGGTGATCAAAGGCAGTAGAATAAGAAAAACGTCTTGTTATTCCCTCGAATCAGCCGGCCAGCGTGCTGGCTTTTCATGTATTGGAATGGCGATGTTGTCTCATTGTTCAATAACAATGACTTATGCTGTTCCGCGGCAAAATCCCAAACCGGACCACGAAATCCACTGATAAATAATATTTGAATAAAAAAAACCTCTTAAAAATAAAAGTTCTTTTATTGCCTTAGGCGTGCGCGGATGTGAATTCCTTACTAAAATTACAAAACTGTATTTATTTTTTTATATTTCAGATAAAATACCTAATTCTCAGTGTTCTAGCATGACTGCCATATATGAGAAACTAATATGCTCATGCTGCAAGAAGTATCTGTCTGTTTTCCCAATAAAAGTTTATCCGAATCGACAAGTGAAATGTGGACGATGTAATTCGGATGATGACCAAGGTACAGTGTCCGTATTATATGAGACAATTGCCAAAGAACTTAAGTTTCCATGTATTAATAGTTACGAGGGATGTAAGAAGCTTTTACAGTGTAGTGAAGTTGCCCAACACGAAACCTTTTGTATCGGAACATCGATAAAATGTCCTATTTGTTATGATTTTGAAGGGCATAGTTTCACGATTTCGGAACATTTTAAACAAGAACATCCTGCAAACTATCTAAAACGTCCCGAATTTTTAATATCGTTTGACGACAAAAATGAGGAGAAGTTTTATTTATTTAGTGACTCTTTAAATTATTCGTTTGGAATTGTTTGTGTAAGATATGATCATGTTGTAAATATGCTTTATTTGGATATCGCTCCAATATATATGGAAACCGGGAACGAAAAAAGCCTGAAACTAAAGTTTGACCTGTATTCAATGAGTAACAATTTGATGTATGACTCGAAAACCGTTAAACAATGCGTGCGATACCTTAGATATAGTGGAGAGAATTTAAATTATGCGTTTAATGGAGTTTTTATTAAAGGCAATTATCCCGACGACAAAGCAATTTGTAAGTTTTATATTACAGAAGACAACAAAATTTATTTTACAAATGACTTTATAGTACAAGAGGGATCAGCTCTTTCAAAATCAGAAACAGAACCTAAAATCATAGTAAAAGAAGTGTACCAAAAATGTATGTTGCAGCATTTTCCTGCTCAAATAAAAACACCTTGCACGTTACGACATTATCCTGCTGTGCCAATGGTAAAAGAAATTAAGGTAGTTCCCCAATCATGTAATCTGCGACATTATCCTATTGAGCCTGTTACTTCACAAAATGATTTAACAAATACTGTTATGCCTATGGAACTTGATAGTCACGGTACACAATTAATAAGATATTTTTTTCCCAACATACTTTCGTTAGGAACAAATATAGTTTTTTCACCTATTTTTTACCTGGCAAATACTTCTTGGAGAATATTTTTAAAGAAATCATTTAAAAGAAATATTCCTTATTTGTCACTGTATCTTAACAAAGTGGAAAATGACAATGAAAATGGTTATTCATATAAAGTTAATGCTAAAATTTCAGTTTTATCATTTAATTGTGACAATATTATCGAAAATACATTTGAAAATATAATTTTTGGAGAACGCCAAAGTGAAGTAATGGAAACAGGATGGGATGAATTTATGCCATGGCACAATCTCGTTGATCCGAATAAAAGATATATATGCAAGAATGCAGGGGATACTGAAGTGGAGATTAATATGACCTTAGTAAAAATTTTTCAACATAAATCTTCTTGTCGTTGTCCAGCATGCTTGTGAAGTTAAATATTACTCTGAGATACCTTTATACCCACATCGATTATTTTTTATTATTTAGAGATAGTGTATTTAGTTTTTAAGCAGAAATTTTATTATAATTACATAATGTTCATCTCATTTTTATTCCGTATTTTTATTAAAAAACATAAGATTTCCCCTTTTTTTGGGACGTACTATGAGAATCTGCCAAGAGACCACTCGGAGTGCAAAGTAGTGTCGGGTTTAGCAATATTGTGGAGATTATACCAACCATCAATATCATCTTCTCTGAGGGAAAAGATCCACTTCTGAAGGAGGACGAGCCGACCGACTAAACTTACCGTGTGAGTCAGGCTAGAAACCTTTGACTCCTTTTTACTAGCGTGTGTTATTTTTGCATCATTAATGAATGCTTATTAGGTTTAGCTTTTAAGCTAGCTCTTGAATCTTTCCCATTCGAACTTAATCGAATGGGAAAAATTTAAGAGCTGCTAACGTAGAGGGTAGGCGGTGTCTTTGTGTAGTGTTTGTGATTAGTGTTGTTTTATTTTGTGTGTTCGAGTGTTTTTGTCTTGCTTTTATTGCTTGAGCAATTCCAGCAAGGCAGGGTTATTTTGTAGTGCCGAGGAAAGGAGGGTGATCGTCTCCTGCAACACTTTGGTGTCTAACACGAGCAAATCAAACAGACGACTGTTTGCTGTTCCTGCCAGCAGTGTTTCCGAGTTGTTTTGTGGTGTTGTTTTTGGCTTTTCAGGGATTTTTTGGTTTTGTTGTGCCGCTGCTGCATACGTGGTGTTTGAATTCGCCTGTCTGCAGTCTGAGATGTTCTTTTGAGGGGAGGGTTGATTTTTGGTTGTTTTCGGATTTCGTGGATTTTTTGTGCATAATTGTGGTTCGCTGGATGCGCGCCATTTCAATTTACGCATTTTGCTGGGGTGTCCTTTGACTTGGTGCAGTCGGTGTAGAGATGATCACCAGCGCATTTATGACATGCGGGGCTAGCGAAACATCTCACTGCTGAGTGACCAAATTGTTGGCACCTGTGGCATTGATTTATATGTGTTTTGTTCGTTGGGTTTTGCGTCTCAACTGAAACGCGCATGTGCGTGATGTATTGTATATCATAGATGTGACTCTCAGATTTAGGCAAGAGTACTTTTATTAAGGGACATTCTATTTTGGCGGCACCCAGACGGAGCCTGTAAATTTGTGCGGGGGAAAAACCTTGGTTATCGATATGACCCTGTCTATCCCTTTAATGATGACGTTGAGCATTTTCTCCTCAGGGAGAAAAAACGTGTGATGTGGGATTTTTTTATCACTGAGCATCTTTGTCATGCCTCTGTGGGCGAGGGATGTGATTGGGGTGATTTTTATTCCTAAGCGGTGCGATACACTTTTCGGTGGCGCGGATGATGATTGGGACTGAGTCTTTGTTTATTTTGTATGTCTGTTTTATGTTGTTTAGCCTCGGGAAATGCTCCTTCAACGCTGGATTAGTCGTTTTTGGAGCATTAAGTGACGCTTGCGGGAGGGCGCTTTGCAGGGGATTTTTGTTATTGACAGGGAGGGCTGGGAAATCCTCGTACTTTTGTTGGTACCTATTAATGGTTAAATTCAATTTTGTTGGATACCGCAGTAGCGGCTCGGGATATATTCCCGGGTATATTTCCATGCATAAAAAACTATTTTGTCTATCTCGTCATGTTAGTCGCGTGGTGGGGATGTAGCGGCCTACAGGCCTAATAGCATTCGTTACTGATAATTATGTACGTGATAGACCATGCAGTAAAATAATATGGAATTTATACTATGGTATCAAATATTGTAGACCGGGGATAAAATATTCTAAAATGTCAAGAGTCAATTAAATCAAAAGTCAAAATTTTGTAACCTAGACCGTACAACAAAGAATATTATAAAATAACAGTGAAATTATTTTAATTGAACTTAAATTGAAATACAATAAACCTCAAATGAAAGTGTTAAATATTCACAGTAAATAAACTCACCATTCAAGTCGAGACGCAGCAAAAGGAAGAACGCGCGCGACCCGCGTCTGCTTGCTGGCAGCCGTCTCCCAGTCTCCCCTCTCAACTAAAGTTCCAACCAATCAGAATACTCAGAAACCAGTTCGCACAGGATTACCGCTGACGTGACTGTCTGGTTTTTATGACCATGAGAACCGAAGCAAATGCATTCTCCGTATCGTTACAAATTGCTACATACTTGGTAGTTTTAAGATAAGGATATTTTAAGGAGAACTGTCACATAAACTTTACTTCGAGTTGTGCAAGCTGTGCAAAGTAAGCTCGTTTTAAGAGTGGTACTAAGAACTGACGGTACTAACAGTGAGTTATATGGCAGTTCTGTCACATAAATATGTTTTAATGGTACTTAGTTAGCGTATTTCGTAGGACTATTATTTTTAATGTTGCAAATTTCTTATGAAATTACTGACACAACTGTCTGGAAAAGGGTGGGAAAATCAAAAGAAATGTCAACCTAAGCATAAATTTTACTATATAAACCGACGCGAGTGAGGTTCAAGATAGAGTTCAATTCAGACTTCAGATCAATTCAGAAACATTCCAGTTCGGAATTCAATTCGATTCAGAAATGAATTAAGAATTCAGACTGCAGTTCAGTTCAGACATTCATTCAGTGAACGTTTAGTGACTAAACAGTGTTAATAGAAGTAAACTGTCACATGTCTAACGAAGTTATTAGTTAGCATTTTAGTAGCTTTAACCTAGATAAGTGTCTTTTTGTGAAACTTGATTGTGTGAAACTATAGATGATGGGTTTGCAACAAATAGGTTAGGGAAATACTTGTAAACTGAGACATTTTCGCCCGTACTAAGAAATGCTGACAATAAAATATGTATTATGTAGAACTTTATGATATTTACTTTCAATCACCGCTCGTAACTGCAAGGCCGTTGTAGGTCGATCATTGGAGACATACGATACCTTTAGATGATAGGATTTATTTTTAACAGTGTTTATATTGATATCATAACCCAACAGGCCGGCAAATAATACCCAAGGTCCCGAAACCACTATATAAAACTTGTAGGTCTTCCCATGTGTGAAAATTGATAGATAGGCCAACATAGAGTAAGCTTAGAGTGCTTTAATAATCTGACGACATGGGTCGGCTATTACAAATGGTGTCAGGTGTGGGGTTTGAATAAAAACGAAAAGAGAAATTCAGAATTTTAGGACTTTGCGACTGTGGACGTCAAGGACTCACCCACGATAGTATTTTTGCCTAACCATAGATATATTCACTTGTAAAAATGACCGAAGAAAAGAAAATTGAAACTCTGGTCAACCCAGTAGTTTTGAATAATGTTGTAATTGGACTCGATTCAGTCCCGACTTACGACGGATTAAGTAATGTAGACGAGTTCATTGGAATCATTGAAGAAACAGCAACGCTTGCCAATTGGACAGAAGCTCAGAAGGTTGCCATAACTAGACTAAAACTTAGGGAGGATTCCAAACAATTTGTGAAGTCAGAGGAAGACCTTAAAACTACTCCTAGCTGGGATGCTTTGTCTCGTGCATTGAAGAAACAATTCCAAAGGACTGAAATTAATGGAGAGTCACGAAGGAAGTTTTTGGAATGCAAGCAAAGGACCATTGAAACAAGCAGACAATTTTTAACAAGACTCAAGTCATTGGGAAATCATACTATGTCGTACACTGGAATAAAAGATGTTGACGCGGTTTTAAAAAATAGATTCGAGGAGGACTTAATCACGCAGTTCATGATGGGTCTGCTGATGCCTATAAAAGCCCGAATTGTATCGAAAGCACCAAACACTTTAAGTAGCGCATTAGAACTAGCGGAACGTGAAGAAGCAATCGAAAGTCTCATTAAGCCTTCAACACCTCATCGAGAATATATTAGAGGGATGAAATCCAGTGAACCTGAAAGAAACAAAAGTAAGGAGGTCATACGTTGTTACAAATGTCAACAAGCTGGTCACTTCGCTAGAGACTGTCGTGACCAGAAACCTCGCGAATTTAAATGTTTCAAGTGTAATAAAGTTGGACATTTTGCAAATGATTGCCGTACAACAAAGGCAAGAGATTTACGCACTTGTTACAACTGCTACAAAGTGGGACATTTACGTAGGAATTGCCCATCTAGTCAGCGAACAGGTACGGAAGGTCAAAGAAGTTTAAACTCCCAAGCAGCCACTTTCCGACCCCGAAGTCAGGCTGCACAGCAAACAGGAAACAGTCATTAGATGTACAGGAGGTCAGGGTACAGAGTTCCAAAGAAACGTTTCATCCCCATAATATAGCTAAGGTAAATTAATAAAGATTTTGAAAGTAATTTAGTGGATATACAAGGAAGTGGTATACCAAGTACGGGAAAAGTTATACTACCACTCGAGTTGGCAGGAGGAAAAATAGTTAAGCACGATTTTATGATTGTCGACTCACCTTTAAGTTTCCAGGCAGATATTCTACTAGGCCTGGACTTTTTACATAAATTTGGCGTTAAAGTAGATTGGGGAAATGGATGGATGTGTATACTTGAAGATGTTATAAGTCTGTATGAAGAAGAAGAAAATGTATCTAGAGCAAGTTGGTTAGTATTACGAAATAAAGAACAAATAGAGAGGAAGATTTTAGAGGAACTAAAGTATCTTAGAGACGAAGTTAAAAGTTTAGAAGTCAAATTGGAGGCAGCGCTTGTGAAGAATTCTTTATTCCTGGGGAGGAACGAGAATTCAGACGAGCAGGTGCCGGAAAATGGGTGAACAAATTAGTTATCAGCTGCGAATATACGTGTCGGGTCGAGAAAATAAAATTAAAAGTAAAAATCATCATGGATTTTGAGCCATTTTTACGGTATGTGAGGCACCTTAGTTACCCGGAACAGCGACCACTTCTTCGGGCAACTATATCCGATTTAAGGGAAGAGTTTTTCCTATTAGTGTCACCCCCGTTTGTATCATCTGCGGGCGCGAAATAGACTATTTTCGGTGCGGGTGCATGATGATCTTCGGCGGGTAGACACCTACTGGTCTATCGTTAATGGAGAAGCAGAAGTTCCACCGTGCGACTGTGTGATCTGTCGTCCAACAGACCGCGTGTTTCCGCCTTTGGAAGCTTACCCGGATATACCTGAGGTACTGAGGGTCCAGCCACCACCAGTTCCAGCGGTTCAGGAGCTACCTCGACATGTGCCTAGACCACCATCCCCTAGGTCACCGCCTTATACTCCGCCGCCACTACAGGAAGCGGTCCAGCAGGATGCTATCCCACAGGAATTCCTACCACAGGCTGAAAATCAACCAGCCGTTCAGCAAGAAGTCAATATCCTAGAGGCAGGAGAAATCTATGTGCCGCTACCAATACCTAGGCCAAGGTATCTGGAGGAGATGGAGGAAGACTACCATGAACGCATTGGCGGGTTACTTATGAACTGGCTGGATTGCCATGTTCTCGACCTGATATACGAGGACCAATGATGGGAGAGCAATGACTGCTCATTATATCCTTTTTATGTTAATAGTAAGGTATATTTATAGTTTTTTGCAAACCCATCTTAAGTTAGATAAACTAGTTTTTAAAAATATATTATGCAGGTACCTAGGAAAAGTCACCTTTTCATCTGTATATATTTTAAATTAATCATTTCAAAAGATGTTATAGAAATGAAGATTATTTTTAATATTTTTATTTAGGATTAGCTCTAAGTCAATTAACAATCAATGAACTCTTATCTGTTTAATTGTCAACGTAGCGTGTTATATTATCAGGTATAGGAGTCACGAATGGACCAGACATAAACAACACTCGTGCAAGGACGTATTGTTAGATTATTAAAATACGAGGGGACTGTAATTAATTTATAATGTTAAAGAAATTTTATCATTTGGGACAAAATATCTTTTACGGGGATAGGAGGAATGTAGCGGCCTACAGGCCTAATAGCATTCGTTACAGATAATTATGTATGTGATAGACAGTGCAGTAAAATAATATTGAATTTATACTATGGTATCAAATATTGTAGACCGGGGATAAAATATTCTAAAATGTCAAGAGTCAATTAAATCAAAAGTCTTCCAAAATTTTGTAACCTAGACCGTACAACAAAGAATATTTTAAAATAACAGTGGAAATTATTTTAATTGAACTTAAATTGAAATACAATAAACCTCAAATGAAAGTGTCAAATATTCGAAGTAAATAAACTCGCCATTCAAGTCGAGACGCAGCAAAAGAAAGAAAGTCGCGACCCGCGTCTGCTTGCTGGCAGCCGTCTCCCAGTCTCCCCTCTCAACTAAAGTTCCAACCAATCAGAATACTCAGAAACCAGTTCGCACAGGATTACCGCTGACGCGACTGTCTGGTTTTTATGACCATGAGAACCGAAACAAATGCATTCTCCGTATCGTTACAAATTGCTACAATGAAATACGATTTATGTGTCTGCGTACTAAGAATGCGCGCCATTAGTGTCACGTGCATCCGCTCGAGCTGTTATTTATGGTCTGGGAACCACTTAACTTAATTATAAGGTCGTTGAATTGCATAATTCTTGGTAGTTTTAAGATAAGGATATTTTAAGGAGAACTGTCACATAAACTTTACTTCGAGTTGTGCAAGCTGTGCAAAGTAAGCTCGTTTTAAGAGTGGTACTAAGAACTGACGGTAATAACAGTTCTGGCACATAAATATGTTTTAATGGTACTTAGTTAGCGTATTTCATAGGACTATTATTTTTAATGTTGCAAATTTCTTATGAAATTACTGACACAACTGTCTGGAAAAGGGTGGGAAAATCGTAAGAAATGTCAACCTAAGCATAAATTTTACTTTATAAACCGACGCGAGTGAGGTTCAAAATCAAGAGAAGTCAGACTAGAGTTCAGTGCAGACTTCAGTAGAATTCAGACCTTCAGTTGACAGTAATATTCAGACATTCATTCAGTGAACGTTTAGTGACTAAACAGTGTTAATAGAAGTAAATTGTCACATGTCTAACGAAGTTTATTAGTTAGCCTTTTAGTAGCTTTAACCTAGATAAGTGTCTTTTTGTGAAACTTGATTGTGTGAAGATATAGATGATGGGTTTGCAACAAATAGGTTAGTGAAATACTTGTAAACTGAGACATTTTCGCCCGTACTAAGAAATGATGACAATAAAATATGTATTATGTAGAACTTTATGATATTTACTTTCAATCGCCGCTCGTAACTACAAGGCCGTTGTAGGTCGATCATTGGAGACATACCATACCTTTAGATGATAGGATTTATTTTTAACAGTGTTTATATTGATATCATGACCCAACAGGCCGGCAAATAATACCCAAGGTCCCGAACCCACTAAATAAAACTTGTAGGTCTTCCCATGTGTGAAAATTGATAGATAGGCCAACATAGAGTAAGCTAGATAGCTTTAATAATCTGACGACATGGGTCGGCTATTACACATGGAATCAATTCAGTCTCACTTTCACTACTGATTTCCCTTTTTCGGATTTGAAAAGCGAGAAAATACACTGGCAAGGCACTCTGGGAGTGGTGCGTGTGCGCAAGAAGCGATTCACGTTGGTTTCCATTCGTTATAGGTTATACTCGTTGGGAAACACGACCTCGGGAAGGTCGTTCCATAAGGATGACGTCCTCCAGATGAAAGAATTGTTGAATAATGAAGTTCGAGGAGTACTAAGCTTAACCACATATGGATGGGCGGCAATGGTTCTGCGTGTATTTCTGCTTTTCACCGCCCTGGGCGGAATTAAGAGGGCAAGGTCAGCCCAGCAAATTTTATTTTCGAGACGGCTGCAGAAACAACAAAACAATAAACGCTTATCCCCCTCCACACGCACTTGAAATCGATTATACGTGAATTACGGCATGAGATAAGATTAGTATTGAAACTGATAAAGAATATTTTTTTATTATTAAAAATTGACATCAGTGATATAGGTACCGAGTAATGTACCTATAAAATTGCAAACTCCCCTTTAACAAATAATGTGACTATAACTAACCGTAAGTACACCAAAGACTGAATATGTTTGATATGAGTTATGTGTAAGGTATTTGTTTACGTTTGCAATTATTGAAATTTCCACTAATAATACAGATGTTTAACGCGCTATATTGTTTGTTGTGTTCCGCATTCTACAGTGTGTCCATTTTTGGGTAGTTTTATCGGGTATCTCCGTTATTAGTAAAGATAGAAGGATGCTGTTTTCGCAGCACCGTGCTACTTTTTTGTCAAACAAAATATGCCGTAATCAGAATTTTTCTAGGCCGCCTTGTTTTTGATCCACGGGATGTTTTTGAGAATTGTGCATTTTGGGACACCCCCATATCTCGGTTACCCCGTAACGTATCAAAAAGAAATAAAATATTCTTTTTGTAGTTTTTTACGTAGAATCCAGTGACGTACTCATATTTTTTCTGCATTCAATAGTATTCAAGGAAAATAAACAAATTTTCTTTTTTTAAATGGGTCACCCTATATATTTTTTAATAATATAATTTAGTTTGTAACAAGCTTCTCAAAAATATATAACACTTTATTTTTAGTCTTAGTATTAGGCCCGAAATATACGTTTTTCAAAATTTTTTTAGTAGGCCATGACGGATATTAAAAAAAAATACTGGTGTGATTAAATATTAGACACAAAAATTGTAAATTTATTGAACTCCCTCATAAATATTGCTCAAATTGTTCTTCATTATGTCTTAGACATGTTTCCCACATGGGTCTTATTCGCCTTAACGAATTAATAATAATAAACGGCCGCGTTTGTAACTCCCTAAAAGCTCTGTCAATGGCAATTCTTAAATCTGCCATTTTTTGGTACTGAATGGAATAAATTTTATTTTGAAGGTATCCCCATAAGAACAAACCCGAACCTTCAACTTTTCTGCAAGAACTACTTGAATTTGTTTCAATTGAAGCTAACGTCTCGCGATTATCCTTGTGGTAGATTTTAGGGCGAGGTTTAGAAAATGAACCGTGTTCAATTAAATTTGATTTTATTCTTGAAAAAATTCGTTTATCCGGTTGTCGTCTTTCGGGATATCTACAAGTAATTTAAGAAAATTTATAAACTTCATAGAATTACTACATAAGGGCTTATATTTACCTATTCAAATATACTTATAATGCTCCATCTGCATTTTCGTTACACTGGATATAACAAACGAGCATGTCGTACTTAACTCAAAGATTACATGCTCTGCCATAATTAGGAAAAACTGATTTTTCACTATTAATTAGAAATTTTAAAAGAACCTGAATGCTCTGACAGAATTAGAAGATTTTATTATTATGACTCATAGGACTGTGTTCTTTTGTTTGTTTTTAATATCCGTCATGGCCTACTAAAAAAAATGGTATATTTTTGAGAAACGTATATTTCGGGCCTAATACTAAGACTAAAAATAAAGTGTTATATATTTTTGAGAAGCTTGTTACAAACTAAATTATATTATTAAAAAATATATAGGGTGAACCATTTAAAAAAAGCAAATTTGTTTATTTTCCTTGAAAACTATTGAATGTAGAAAAAATATGAGTACGTCACTGGATTCTACGTAAAAAACTACAAGGAGAACATTTTATTTCTTTTTGATATGTTACGGGGTAACCGAGATATGGGGGGTGTCCCAAAATGCACAATTATCAAAAACATCCCGTATATTAAAAACAATAAGGCGGCTTAGAAAAATTCTGATTACGGCATCTTCTGTAAAAAAGTAGCAAAGTGCTGCTATATCCGAACAAACCTTCTATCTTTACTAATAACGGATATACCCCGTAAAACTACCCAAAAATGGACACCCTGTACATTATAATTTAATAATACAAATGCTTAGTGGACCTCAAAAATTACATGGGATTTCCTATGTTCATATACCTATGTATTATTAATTTTTCCTATGCGGAAACCTTTATTACTTAATTTTGCTTGCATTCCTTGTTGAAAGGGACCCGCTTTAATAGATTTTTTATAATATTTTGATAACTATTTACACAGGGTGTTCAAAAAATAAGATTAAAAATGAATTTGGGAAAACTGTAATTATTTTCTATTTAGCATTAAAAATAAGGGTAAGTTTGTATAAGGTTGTCTATTCCGAAAATGGGTAGGTTCCAAAAATCGCCAATTTAATATTTTTATATGGCCATTTTGCTGTTGATTAAGTTCAGTTACTTATTGTTGACTATGACCATTGTATAATGAGACAATGTCCGGTATAGCCGGAAGTGGCAGATATGTCAAAATATCTTCATTAAAAAGATCAGCATCTCTTATAGCGAGTACCAATATTTCACACAAATATCTTTTTTAGTTCCCGAGATCTTTTAATAGGCCACTCACCGTGAATGACCCTGTATACACCCTTGTCCGTCTGTAGGAGCCTATAAGGAATATAAAAAAAACATATTATTGTTTTAAAAAGTTACAGCGTTTATACACGCGAGATTGTTCAACACAAACATTAAAATTTTATATTATTTTATATTTCCTGCTGTGCTCCAGTTAGTATTTACTAGTAAAAGTGTCGTGGTTTCTAATTTGGTTGTGACTGTGTACGTTTACTAATATTTGTTAACATTTACTGACTGCTCACTTTTACTGTAACATAATAATATCCTAAATATTTTTAGAATCTTTAGTAATCTCAACAATGTCGTTTAATATGTTTTCCCAAAAATGTTAGTAACTTTATAAATTAAGCAGTAAATTGCGACCTAGAAAACTGCAGTTATTTATTAAAGTTTTAATATACACAACGAAACGGGAAATACAATTTGAATTATTTCGTTGCCTGTCCTCATTCCCGCTATAGGTAGGTACTTATCTTAAGAGCACTTCTCAATGACCTCTCCATTAAGGTAAAAAGGTCTGACAAATTACAAAAAATTTATTGGAAAGAATTTGTTAAAATTTTAAATTTAGCTTCGAAATATGGTACTACATGACTATATTATCTTGAAATTTTCAAAAAAACATTTTTTTCAAAGCGGCAAATAATTGTTTAAATTGAAAAAATATGGTTATACAGTCATATTTGAAAGTATTGCCATGCACTGTTAATAATCTCAATTAATTTTAGTTTTAATTCAAAAAAAGTCACACCGAGGTTTTCAGAACAAATATCTAAAATCGCAACTAATCTAATCTAAAGTGATTTGGCAACGCTTCGGGTGATCAAAGGCAGAAAAATAAGAGAAGCGTCTCCTATATTCCCTCAATACAGACAGCCAGCGCGCTGGCTTGTCTGTCATGTATTTGAATGGCGATGCGTTGTCTCATTATTCAATAACAATGACTTATGCTGTTCCGCGGCAAAATCCCAAACCGGACCACGCGGTCCACTGATAAATAACATTTGAATAAAAAACATTCTTAAAAATAAAAGTTCTTTTATTCTCCTACCCAAGTAGCATTTTTAGACACATTGTGGTCAATGTATCGTAACTATCGTTTCTGTTTCCGATCAAAATTGGAAACTGTTGGCAACAAGAATGGAAATATTTTCGAAACATATACATTTTAAATGGGACATTTACACGTGTTTCCAAGTGGTTGGTACTAGCTGTGACTTTCGCTGTTTCGATGCACAATCGAAACTTTTATCGATTTATATAACTGTCTTATGTTTTCTGTTGTCGAATACAAGAGGAAGTCGGCTCTAAAAG
This sequence comes from Barypeithes pellucidus, assembly GCA_963991005.1. Lineage (NCBI taxonomy): Eukaryota > Metazoa > Arthropoda > Insecta > Coleoptera > Curculionidae > Barypeithes > Barypeithes pellucidus. The sequence continues at coordinate 40,190,120 of OZ022563.1, read as the reverse complement.
GTGTACTGTTTTCCCAGGGCACTGTCAATTTATATAACTTTCTTATGTTTTCTGTTGTCGAACACAAAAGGAAGTCGGCTCTAAAAGGTGTACAGGGGCGGGTTCGCGCCTGTTTTCCCAGGGCACTGTCAATTTATATAACTTTCTTATGTTCTCTGTTGTCGAATACAAGAGGAAGTCGGCTCTAAAAGGTGTACCATTTTAACAAAATAAAAATTGGTTTCCTAAAATGGCCGCTAGGAAGCAAGAAATTATTCTGGTCCAAAATGGACTCGACTTCTACTCTTTGGCTTCTATAATGTTTCCATGATGCACAGAAGAATAAAAGGTTTGTAAGGTGAATGCCACAGAAAAAAAGGTTTGCTTGCATGCACCGAAAAGAAAGGTTGGGTATGGACAGCCGCGGTGTGACGTCACGAGAGGCGTGGTTGCAAAAACCTTTCCAAACTAAAATTATAAGGGATAACTAAGCAATTTCCTGGTATTATTTGTATATTAGATGTTATTATTGATTCATTTTCAGAAACAGATTGACGTAAGTGTTTTTTGAAGATCAACGTCTTGTTTGAGGTTATGTTATTATTGTTTGCATAGGGAGATTTAAATTGTTTTTTTCTGTTAAAAACAGCTTATTGCACTGTATTTATCAACATAGAGTATACCCACCCTATAGCCATACTTTATGTTGATAAATCCAGTACAGTAAGCTTTTTATTACAGAAAAATAACAATTTAAATCTCGCTAAACAATAACATAACCTCAAACTTGTTCAGATGGTGATTAAAAACGTACCTAAAACACTTACTTCAATCTGTGGTTGAAAATGGATCAATAATAACACCTAAAATATAAATAATATCAAGAAGTTGCTAATTTATCGCTAATAAACGTACACCGATGCTATAAAAAATCTCTTATGGGAAATTCAATGCAATCTTGTGTCTTACCAAAACTTTATAATTTTAACTAAAAATTTTTTCGAAAAATAGTTATCTTCGCGTGTCGTTAATATATCGACACCACGATTTGTAAAATATTTCGAAACAAGCACATCTTTAAGTGTTTCTAGTAACTGGATTCGAAAATGTGTCGCAAAAGTTTCGTAACACATATGTCTCGATACAAGTTTCTAATTCGAATCGAAAATGTGTCGAAACGTTTCTCAGCAAAGAATGTGTGTCCAATTTGTGTCTAAAAATGCTACTTGGGTATTGCTTTAGGCGCTGTTGTTCTAGGACCGTGCACGTGGATGTGAATTCCTTACTAAAATTTCAAAACTGTATTTATTTTTTTTATATTTCAGATAAAATACCTAATTCTCAGTATTATAACATGACTGCCATATTTGAGAAACTAATATGCTCATACTGCAAGAAGTATTTGTCTGTGTTTCCAATAAAAGTTTATCCGAATCGACAAGTGAAATGTGGGCGATGTAATTCGGATGATGACCAAGGTCAAGGTACAGTGTCTGTATTATATGAGACAATTGCCAAAGAACTAAAGTTTCCATGTATTAATAGTTACGAGGGATGTAAGAAGCTTTTAGAGTATAGTGAAGTTTCCCAACACGAAATTTTTTGTATCGGAACACCGATCAAATGCCCTATTTGTTATGATTTTGAAGGACATAGTTTCACGATTTCGGAACATTTTAAACAAAAACATCCTGAAAACTACCTAAAACATCCCGAATTTTTAATATCTTTTGACGACAAAAATGAGGAGAAGTTTTACTTATTTAGTGACTGCTTAAATTATTCGTTTGGAATTGTTTGTGTAAGATATGATCATGTCGTAAATAAGCTTTATTTGGATATCGCCCCAATATATATGGAAACTGAGGATGAAAAGAACCTTAAACTAAAGTTTGAACTGTATTCTATCAATAACAAGTTGATGTTGATGTGCGTGCGATACCTGAAATATACTGGAGCGAATTTAAATCATGGGCTTAATGGAGTTTTTATTAAAGGCACATATCCTGAGGATAAAGCCATTTGTAAGTTTTATATTATAGAAGAAAAAAAAATTTGTTTTACAAAAGGCCTTATATTAGAAAAGGGACCAGCAGTATCAAAATCAGAAGCAGAACCAAAAATCATAGTAAAGGAAGTTATAAAAGAAGTGTACCAAAAATGTAATTTACAGCATTTTCCTGCTCAAATTAAATTACCTTGCACGTTACCACACTATCCTGCTATGCCAACAATAGTAAAAGAAATTAAAGAGGTTCCCAAACCATGCAATCTCCAACATTATCCTATTGAGCCTGTTACCTTACAAAATAATTTACCAGATCCAGTTATGGAGATGCAGCCTGATAATCACGGGAAACAATCAATAAGTTATTTTTTTCCCAACATACGTTCGCTGCGAAAAAATAAAGTTTTTTCACCTATTTTTTACATGGCAAATACTTCTTGGAAGATGTATATAAAAAAACACTACAAGCAAAATACTCCTTATTTGTCACTGTATCTTTGCAAAGTGGAAACTGAAGATGAAAATGATTGTTCATATAAAGTTAATGCCAAAATGTCAGTTGTATTAGTTGATGAAAAAAGTGCCATAGATAATACATTTAACAATATAATTTTTGGACAACGCCAAAATGAAGTCATGGAAAAGGGATGGGAAGACTTTATGGCATGGAACAATCTTGCTGATCGTAATAAAAAATATATATGCAAAACTGATGGCGATACTCAAGTGAAGATTACTATGACCTTAGCAAAAATTTTTGAACATAAATCTTCTTGTCGTTGTCCAGCATGCAAGAAAAGTTAAATATTACTCTGCGATACCCCGATGGATTATTTTGAGATAATGTATTTAGTTTTTAAGCAGAAATTTAATTAATGAATTATTAAAAATTATATTAATTCTGATTTTATTCCGCATTTCTATTAAAAATCATATATGATTTCCCTTAATTCTGTTGCTATCGCTTACATTTAGTTTTGTTGGATACAGCAGTGACGGCTGGGCCTATAATGGCAGATTTGCATACATAAATAACTATTATCTCATGCATTGTCTTGGCAATAGTCAATTTAGCTACAGACAGCACATTATAATTTTCCGCAGTAGTATAAAAATTGTTTTAAATTCAAATTGAATGAAATAAGCAATATTCTAGTGAAGCCGTATTCGCTCCAGAAAAAAAATAGTATATTTGCACTTGGATTCAAATGATGACTGATGCGAGGTAATTAGATTTGCTGTCTCCGAAAGTGGCCGAGAGTAACCGAACAAGCCACGAAGGTCGATTTCCAATCAAAATATTTACTGTTCCAGTCAATAGAAATTTACAGGCCGTGCAAAGGAATCTTAATAAAGTGTTTTTTTATTCACAGTAAAGTGCATTTCTGTCCCAGCATAATATACAGGGTGTTACAAATTCGGCCATCACCACTGTGTGACTTCAGAAACTGTAAGAATCATAACTATGGATCCAATAATATGCCGCAAAAGAATCAAAACTAAATACAGAGGCTCTCAAAATATTTGTAAAAAGTTTTCCGTTTCGGTTTTTATTTTTTCGTGGTTTTGTTCGAGGAGATGTCCAAAAATAATTACTACTTCTTATTCCCACAAGATGGCATCATCAGATCTCTCATCTTTCTTCTTTAGGTCACCTACATCATTTTTTTTAATACGGGCCTAGATTTTTTTGTTTAAATTATGAAAGAGGAACCTATACTATATTAGGGTATTTTAATAAAGATGGTCAATTTAAGGAACAAAACATCGATAAACCAGTAAGTATTGTATGCCCCTGAACGTAGATTTCGGTCCTCTTTCATAATTTAAACAAGAAAATCCAGGTCATGTATTAAAAAATAAATAAATTGATGATGGTGAATGAACTAAAGACGAAACGTCGGATGACAGATCTGATGATGCCAACTTATGGGGAATAAAAAGTAGCAATGAGAAAGTGAAATTGATTTTTGGACATCTAAACGCAAAATTTTAGATTTTTCCAAATATTTTGAAAGCCTCTACATTTATTTTTGAGTTTCTTGTCGCATATTATTGGGTCCATTTAGGCAACTTTGCCCCAATTTAACCGTCTTCGTATCTCTTACCGTTTCCGAAATCCCAATGGTGAAGGCCGAATTAAAGGTATAATGACGCAAAATAATGTTTTATTTTTATGATACCTACCAGTGCATTATTGTGTTTTTTATACCTTAGATACCATCTACATAATGGATTAGGTACTCTATGCCCGTGCGGGTACACATTATGGCCCGCGCTGGCATTAAAAGACGCAAAAAACAATTTTCGATTAACTTATTTTTTATTCACAAAATATAAATTTATGTTAATATATTATTTAGTGGTTGTATTCACATAGAACTGGCAATTCTGGAAGGTTCCGCTGATGGCTAAATTTGCAAAAGTTGACTCATGATTCATTGTCTGGGTCTCTAGATTCTGTAAGGAAATGCGAGATCCAGATGGTACGCCTGCCAACATCCTTGCAATCTCATTTTTTGAGGATATGCTATCCTCTAAATATCCTGCAGCAAGTGTGGTACTCTTCCATCCACCATGGCGCTTCAGCGTAGTCATACTTGCTCCAGTTTCTGCTTAAAGAGTTGCCGTATGAGTCTGGATTTTCTCGGTAACAGGTTTAGCGTTGCCTTTTCAGCCTTTTTTTCAATCTCGTCGGGAATTTCAACACCTTGTTCCATTTTTGACTTGACACATTAAACATTTGAATCCTTATCTCTCTAGCAACAAGAACGCAGTCTATAATAATGTCGCAGGTAAAAATAAAAAATTGGTAAATCAAATTAAATTTTAAAAAAATATTTATTATTTAAAACGAACTGGTATGACACAGAAGTTTGTATGCACCACAGGTACTAATAGATATAGGTATACCCTCGGGCGACTTTCGGGCCAAGGGCCCTCGGCTTTGTAAGACTGTCGCCCTCAGGGCATAATCATCTTACTTAGTAGTTACCTTTGATACATAAATAACTATTAACTGTCACATATAATACATAATGTAAATATTTCTAAAACAGCAAAGTTTATTCAAATAAGAATATCCAAGAAAATGGTTTCTATACTGCCACACGAAATAATTTTTGCTGTTGCAGCTGCTGGTAGAAATATCCCAGCTAAAATAATGCTAGCAAACATTTTTTGGCACAGGCTATCGTTATGCGTCAACATAATTTACAGAAGCGCCACTTCCCGTACTTCCTCTAAATAATCGCCATTGTACCATAAGCTCTATAATGTTTTATAGAATGATGTATTTTGGAGCGTGGAATGATAATAATTTTAGTCGAAAATCTTGGCATTAGTCAGCGGGCATAGCCTCAACGAGAGAAACTTATATCATTGCTATCCAACCAAAGAATTTCTTGCTTGAAAGGAATAGCCAACAACAATACCGAATCTATCCTTCCTCTGTGTCTACGCATATTTGTAGCGATGAAAATTTTAGATTATTGGAAACGTACGTCGTTTCTCACATGGACCGACTGACGTGTCCAAAGTAGCTCCATCCTCCATCTGATTTTGACAGTAGTAAAGGTGATTTTCCTCAGAGTTTTTTGATGAAAATGTTAATGTCATGAGTGAAACTATTCAGAGTTTTTGATTAAAATTCGATAAAGGTGAGTGAAATATTTATTATTTTATAGTCTAGTTTACAGAGAAACTCGTACTTTTTATTGCTTTTCCCTAGTCGCCTCAAAAATCTAACATTTTTAGGTTAAATATTTCCAGTTAAATTTTTCTTTATAATTTCAAATATTACGCATTTTTTTGTTGATTTATTTCTATATTTGCCTTTTGTTGACCGCGATTCAGCTTTCTTTGCGCTTTAATTTGATGTTTCGCATAATTTCGTAGTTACTTTAGTTGTTTCTGTTTTTTTTTAAATACATGAACATTCTGTTGTGATTGTGTTAACAAAGGGATCGCCTGATTTTTATGTAACCTCTCTGTTACAATGAATTGTTAATTATTTCTATTTCTGTTATTGTGTATTGTTACCCCAAATACTTCTGCCAATTAGACAGAAAAATCCAAAAGGTAAATTATGTTATTTAACAGTCCATAAGGATTAAAGTTAATAGTAGATTTTTGATAATTGAAATTCAAGGTACTATTTTTCTTATCACCATTTTTAATTAAAATAGACGCATTTTAAATTGCGTGTATAAAAAATTAATTATCCGTTCATAATAATCATATTACTAATTAATTTAGAATAGCACACCAATATAAATGTAAAAATAAATCATCTGTGCTTACATTTTTATTGCAGTATAATATTTCTTTAAAACCTAATTAAAACATCAGTATATTAACAATTTAAATAAATATGGCATGCAACTAAAGATGAATTGAATTAAGTTATTTAAAACCAAATCAAGTAAGTAACACTGATATTAGAAAAATGGCAAAAAACACTTCTGTAGTGCTATCTGAGGTGCTACATGGTTTACTATTATTTTACTTAACACTTGTATGGGAAGTAGGAATGATGGTGTAAATATATTTTTCAAAGTATGCTAATTTTATATGTATTAGGTGAAATTACAAGTACCTACTAGGTAAATATAACAAAAAAAAATTAGATAGGTTCCTAGATTCAGTAAAGCCTGTAAATAATAAAAAATAATGACAGATAGGTACATGCTTAGGGAATTAGCAACTGGTGATTAATACTATAAATTGAAAATTTTTCATTTTTCTACTCAATTATTAAACTTTCCATTGATAGATTTCTCCCTATTCTCTGTATTTTTTTGTCTTACAATGATTATTAATCTCTCTAAAAGTACACAAGCCCCCAGGCAAGTGAAAACTATACCCTCGCGATACAGGACCTACTCTCCTATAGTACAATCACAGTGTCCAAGTCCGATTCTTTATTGTTCTTTTTTTTATGTTGTAGGTGAATTTATCGAAAATCTCACATGTGGGAGATTTTAAGCAATTTAAGAATATGTTCATAATATACAGATTCAAATAAGAACTGTGTTTTGACTCGAACTTTAAAGCACTCTGTAGTGATGGAGATGTCAAACTTTACATTTTGTAATTTAATTATCAAATGACATCTATTCTTAACAGTTTTGGTGTTTGGTTAATTCAATACTTTAATTTTTGTAGCAGATATAATTTTTTTTAAAGAAACAAACTTGTTTAAGAAAACTTAAACCTAAAATTACGAGAATGGCCTGAATTAAATGAAAACCAAATGTACTTAATTCTGGTCAATTTGCTGCACTGCGCTCATGTATATTAAATTTGCAGTAGCAGGTATTAGAGAAACCTTTTTTTTGTTACTCAGTGTATCGCAGTCATGTCCTATCGGGTTTAAGATGGGGCTACATGGGGCCCAATTAATTTTTTGGGATTTTAACCTCATCTAAATACCAAAAAATCGCATCTGCTACAAAAATTAAAGTATTGGACATATTCTTAACTTTCTTGATTGTTTTTCAGTAACTTTACCTACAATATAAAAAAAGAATAATAAAAATTGGAGTTAAAATAAGACAATTATTTACGATCAAAATCCATTCAAACATTGGGTGGATCGATTATTTTGGCTATGACTGTAGTTCCTTCATAAATTCCTATCATTGTTTCTCTGAAATCATTACCAGTTTGTTGAATCAAATGAGAAGAGAAGAAGAGAATCTATCTAGTGGTGGTAACTAAAATTTAAATAGTGACATGTACAGACAGACTGTGTTTTGAGAAAGTAACATAAAGGAAAACTTATTCATCTTGTAAGCTTACAATAAAATGAAGCTTATCAGGCTTGTCAATATGTCCAGATTAAGCACTATTGTATACATGCATGTAAAGAATGCCAAAATTACCAGTACAGTGATACCTCGAGATACGAGTTTAATTCGTTCCGTAACCTTGCTCGTATGTCAATTTGCTCGTATCTCAATGCTATTTTCCTCATTGAAATGCCGTTAATCCGTTCCAGCCCCAAAAATGCTATCCCCAATATAGCCGTTTCGGAAATAACACGGAAAATTTTTTAAAAATTTTAACACGAAGGAACTATTTATATATAATATATAAAGTGTACATACATATTTGTATTTTGGTCACTTAAATGCAACTTACACACAACTTAAATACTACTGTATGCTTAATTTTAGTCACTGCTTTTCTCTCAACTGGTCTTTGCCTTTTTCGCCGGATTCAAAAAAAACTGTCCAAAGAGGTTTGTTGCTTCCTCCCTTTCAGAATGCTGCGGAAGTGAGTTAGGCAAGTGTCATTAAATAGCTGCGATGCACGACGACGTCTTAACTTTTAAGATACAGGGTGTTAAAAGATTTTTATGTTTTTTAAATAATTTGTTAAGGTTAATGACTTAAATACGTGACAACTAGTCTAGGTAGACAACTGTCAAAACTGTTGTTAATGTTTACAAAACAAAATCTGCTTCTTACCTACTAGATCCTTTTTAATCTCAGTTAATACCTCATTTCACTATTTCACAACAGAGTGCAAATGAATTAATTGCATTTTTTTATACGAAAACTGTACGTCAAAAAGAATTAAGTTACGACATTTGCTCAGCAAGAAATGAGAATTTCAAAAATAATTTTTATTTAAAAAAAAGAAGTGGCGTACTTTTCTTCAAAAATACCGAGGGCAATTCCAGCATGAACGCCACTGGTCAGAAATTAAAAAAACATTTATACATCATAAAATGCCTCTTGATAAATAGAAAGTGTGTACCAAATTTCACAAAAATATCTAGAGCAGTATCACAGATATTAATAAAAAAGGAGGTTTTTTGAAAATCCCATAATATCTCAAAAGTAAAGACGTTTAGGACATATGTTAATATGGAAGAATAACCTCCTTAAGTATTCATTTGTATAATAAAAACAAAGTACGATATGGACATGATAAAGAACGACGTTATTACCAAAAGTTTTAGAAAAACTTATTATATAAAATAATTCCCTAAAATGTATGTGATTTTTAACCAAAATTCAATTCCGTAATAAAAAATGTGGATTGCCATTTAACAAACATACCTTTTCCGCTCTGCTTTTCTGGGACACTCTGTATACTAGAAAACATATAGAATATGCACTTCTACGGATCCTATATATACTGGGTGGCCCAGAAGTCGGGAATAAAATTAATATAGCCTTAACCTGTAACTTTTGGGGAAAACGCTCGGACACGCCAATTTAGTTTTATATATGCTCACATGTTGACGTTATTCGTTTGTTTTTTTTATAGACATTTGTCAAAGATATTATGACGACATCGATCTTTTTTTTAAATAGAAACATACAGCTTGTGATACACCATTTGAAAGCTAATATCTCGTACAGTATGCTCATAAATTTTAGCGCGATTCTGTCGAGCTATTTCAAAATGGCGACTGTTTTTAAAAAATCTCTATTTAAATAAGCAGAAATTATAAATCATTGATGGTTTTTTTACCTTTCAAGGTAAGAATTCTTCATTGTGTCGCGTTCAGAAGATTTCTTACCTTGAAAGGTAAAAAAACATCAATGATTTATAATTTCCGCTTATTTAAATAGAGATTTTTTAAAAACTTTTAACAGTCGCGCTTTTGAAATAGCTTGACAGAATCGGGCTAAAATTTATGAGCATACTGTATGAGATATTATCTTTCAAATGATGTATCACAAGCTGTATGTTTCTATTTAAAAAAAGATCGATGCCGTCATATCTTTGACAAATGTCTATAAAAAACAAACTAATAACGTCAAAATGTGAGCATATATAAAACTAAATTGACGTGTCCGAGCGTTTTCCCCAAAAGTTACAGGTTAAGCCTATATTAATTTTATTCCGGACTTCTGGGCAACCCTATATATCCTAATATTTCGTTGCATTTCTATTGACAACTGAGATATTGGACTTCCTCGCACTACTGTATAACTGACTGATAATTTAAAAATGGTGATATTGAAAATAGTACGTGAAAACAGACAAAGCATGCTCCAAATTTAGTTGTTTCAACTTTAACACAACAAACAATAAAAGTATTTTTAAAAACGTGGACAAAAAACGAAAATATGAAAATTAAGGTACCTACCTAGTTATTTATCATTTTTCAATTATCAACTTAACCGGAAATATTTTGTCAATTTCTGAAATACGAGACCACTAAATTCACATTAATATCCAAAACTCATCCGTCTTCCTTCTGCGGATTTTCTACAGGCAAGGGGCCATATTCTGCTCAAGCAGATGATAAGAGGCATTACGTTAGAAAAAATATATAATCATACATACACAATCCCCAATCGGTAGACGATCCATGAACCTATAGTCCGCGACCAAAACTGATAACTGTGACGTAACAGTCGAAACCATAGAAACTGCTAAAATGTTGTCTTTTCGTTGGTGGTTTGCATTGGTTTCCATGGTTTCGACTGCTACGTCACTGCAATTCGTTTTGGTCGCGAACTATGAGCGCTGGATTCATAGTTGCCGTAAGACGTAAGCAGTAGTCGATAAGAAGTAAGACTTAAGCCGTAAGGACATGCCCGTTCATAGTTTCGTTAAGAGATTTCAGGTTACGAGTTTGTAGGTTATGGTTTTTCACATGTGTGTTTATTTACAAGTGAAAATATGAGTTCAAGCGACGACGACCTCGTTATAATAGCGGAAGCAAAAAAAAAAAACTTGGAAGAAACTTACGTACGGTGTGTCAAGTGTCAAATTTGGGGATGTCCACCTGCAGGAGTATGACCGATCCGAACCGATTCCGTAAGTCGTACCGTCAGAAATGGAATTGAACCATTTCTTACTTCTTACTGCTTAGGACTTTGCTCGGCTGAAGGTACTATGAACTGTTCTGTTGCAAATCACATGTTTATTTTTCTTACGGTTTAACGTTATGTCTTACGTTACGGCAACTATGAATCCAGCTTAATACGCTAGCGGTGTATAAGAAAGAATCGTGGGTCAGAGCCTATGTTAAACCTTAGGTCCCCTGGTGAACAGTCCTAAAAGCGAGCGAGCAGGAAAACTGGAAAACAGTAACAGTTCTTATACTAACTTGGCGTCTCGCAACAAATATAATCTTTTTGACTTAAAGTATTTTATTATCGTCTTGACCCCAAGGAGTTTACCTGTGGACAAAAATTGCTAGGAAAAGTTTGTAGATCAACAATATGTTCAACATTATTCCGTCATTCCTCCGTTTATGTTTAGCTGAACAATCGCTACAACTTTTTTATAGAATGAAACAGTTCATTCACTATTTTGTATTATGTTTATACAAGGTGAGTCTGGAGGAGCCGCCCAAACTCCAGGGGTGTGTTTTGTACTAGTAAAAATAATATAAAAAACTAATGGCATGTCCTAGCCGATTTTCATTTGTTTTCATAGCTTAATTTTTAAAAATAAATTTTTGGCAATGGTGTGGCCTGAAAGCCGTATTAGAGTCGGTAACTTTTTCTCTTGCGCCTGCAATGGCAATTATAATTGCACGAAATCATGCGCAGTACACCGTTGCCGATCGGCTGGCGCAATACTTCTTGCATTGCGAGCATGGAATCCGTATTACGGTCGTCAATTCTACTCTTGTGGCAATCAAAATTGTACGGAATGATGCGCAGTATACCGTTCTCGATCAGCTGGCGCAATTTAGTCTTGCGTTGCCAGAAATGGGTCGTGCGCCATTTAAATTGTCATTGCCGCTACAAGTCTGGGTAGAGATGGATTATTCTGTTATTTTTAACTGTTCATTATTTGGTCGAAGCAGCTATGAACAGCTAATGGCTATTTAAACTAACTGGTACTTAAATTATCAGTTCACATTATTTATTAAGCATATGTACTGCTAATTCGTCTTAACTTTTTTGAACTGCTATTTGTAAGTAGCAGTAGCTACCTTAACCGGTAATCAAAACGAACAGGTTTGCCCATATCTAGTTCTGGGGGTATTTTAGGGATTTCGACAGTACCAACTGCTGCTTAGTGCGCATGAATACGTGCATTTATCATTGCCATTGCAGGCGCAACAGAAGAATTGCCGACTCTAATATGGCTTTGAGCCATTGTTATTTAGTTGACCATTTCATTTTGAAGAAATAACCTCATGGGAGAGCACTATTTAAATTTTTTACAAAATAAGTTAAAATAGCCACTAGTGGGTGTTCCTGTAAACATGAGAATACCACTGTTTTATCACCACCATGAGCTCCTGCAGATTTCGCTTATCGGGTCGAGCAACGTGTGGACGTAAGATTTTCAGGGCTTTGGATTGGTCGCAGTGGTCCTATTAGTTAACCTCCAAGATTTTCAGACCTCGCACAACTAGACTTTTATTTATGGGGGCTGGTTCAAAAATTAAGTTTATTAACTTTGTTTATTTGTAATTATGCTTTAACTTGAAAACAAATGAAAATCGGATAAGGACGATCAACCGGGTGGTAGCTCAGTAAACAGAACTACCGCATTCGGCCGTGGCGACCCGGGTTCGATTCCTGGTAGGTGTACGTCAGTACACAAATTTTAGTAGGCAAGAATGCAGCATGTTGCTAGTTTAGTCCTGAATAAGACCCACTGACTGGAGCGGATAATCCTGCTCCTTTGGGGACTGATGGACAGACTGGGGGCTTAGTCCTGAATGAGACCTGACTGGGGCGGATAATCGTACTCCTTTGGGGACTGATGGACAGACTGGGGGCATGCGCGTGGTTCGGATCCCACGTCAAAAGCTGTAGGTCCCGTCTGGCTGACATTTCCCAGACGTTAAACAAAAGGGATACAACAAGCCGTTCGATACAACAAGCCGTTCGGCTGCAGTATAATGGCAACATGCCAGCCCTCATTCAACCAACCAACCGGGTTTGTTCGAGAAGCGAGGTCAGCGGCTGTATCTCGGATACAGTGCGCCGTACAGCTTCCGAAAAAAAAATATTTATAGGAAAAGTTGCCAAGATATGTTGCTGCAAATTATGTGTAAGTTTGTAGGACGGTTGCTAGGGGGCGTAACACTATTAGTAATTTGTTAACAGGCGATTTCTCTACAACTTGCTTAGATAAGATATATTGAAAATACTTACAAATAAATCACTCATGTAATATAATGAACAAGTTTGCTTATATACTTTTTTCTCTAACCCTTCAAATAAAGTGGTGGGTGTAACGCAAACATTGTTTCGGAAAAAATTCAATATCTCAGGAACGCCTTATCGGAAGATATTTAAATTAGTCCCATTTAAAAGAATTCTTCTTGTTCTATCAGCTAAACTATGAGCGATGTCTATGTAATTTTTTCTGTAGTCCCTAGATGGCGCTTTCAATAGATTTAACATATTTTATGTTTTTTCTCGAAGAACTTAAATGCTATTGTAAAGATGTTATTACACCATTACAAAGAGGAATATAGGGCAGAGCAGATGGTGAAAACCGCAAGCCTATCTTTTTTCTAACCGAAGTTATCGAGGAAAAATGAATTTACATAATTACTACTTATTAATTGCCCCGGTAATTACATATATTGTAAAAAATTTGAAAATTAAGTTTATTTATAATTAATTAATTATAAGCGCTAAACAAATTATAGGGAAATCGACTGTTAACAAATTACTATTAGTGTTACACCTCCTAGCGGCCGGCCTACAAACTTGCAATTAATTTCCAGCAATTTCTCTTGGCAACTTTTTCCTATAAATATTTTTTTCCTGATGCTTTTCCGTGAACGGTTTCCGAGATACAGCCGCGTCCCCGTTTAGTTGGCCACCCTGTACAATAGGCCTCTGGAGTTTGGTTCGTTCCTTCCAATTCACCCTGTATTGTGTATACACGGTTTTTATTGATCCCTCATTGATGATGTTTCCCTTTTTGTAGATGCATAAATACTAACAAATTATAGGTAATATCCTAGATTGAACTAACAACCACACGGGTCTAACTGATTCTGTAAATAATAATTAGAAAATTATAGAAGCAATTTAACGTATTTAAAAGTAATCAACCAAGTATGCCTGCCAAAAACCGCCATCGTACAAAGAATCAAAATTCACTCGACCCAGTGCCTCGAATTCACAAAGATAATAACTCGACACAAAAGTCGAAAAGTCTAGACGAATTGCTCAATTTGACGAAAGAGCAATTAAAGGCGGAATGTCGCAAAAGGGGCCAAAAGTCAACCGGAAATAAACAGGAGCTGGTAGGAAGTTAGATTTTGTGACCGTTATTTAGAGCTTCTTTTAGAGATTTTTTTTTAGCGTTCGTTAGCATCTTTTGTTCATTACTCTCTTCTTTTGGTAGGGCTTTGAAGTCCTTTTCTTGAGGAAACGGCCGATTTAAAAAACAATATGGATGGAGTGTATCTAATAGGGGGTGCCAGTCCCGAAACTTTTTTCCAATCCCGGGATTTTCGGGATAAAGAGTATCTAATCCCGTGAACCCGGGACTAATCCCAAAAGAAGTTAATATGAGAAAGATTGTGTTTACTAAATACACTAAATAGAAATCTTACCTACTATTAACGAGAAGCAGCGTACTATTTCTAGACTTAAACCCTCAAAATATGGGATTAAAAAAACATTTAATCCATAAGAGATAAAAATGTAATCCCTCAAAAGTAAATTTGTTGACCGTTAAATGAAATTTGATTTTTTCTTTTAATTTATTTTAGTACTCAATCTTAAAGTGCATAAAATAGTATGTAAATCACGTGACTCAAGTGTGTTTTTTAGTCACTAGGTTTATAATGCACTATTGGAAGCCCGGGAAAAATGGTTCCACGTTAATTAATTTTCTTTTTTAGTGATCTCTGAAAATCGAAATTACATTATTTTATAAGTGGCGTACACACGGGGGGGGGGGGGGGGGGTTTCTCCGAAGTATACCCCCCCATAAACGAAGTCTGTACGCCACTGCCATCGAGACATGTTGCCAAGTTATAATAAAATATAATTTACAATAAAATTTGTTAGTTCTTAAAATAAATATTGAAAAAACAAGTTAATTTTTAAAGAACTCTTTTATATAATTGATGCCAAGTTATAATAAAATATAATTTACAATAAAATTTGTTAGTTCTTAAAATAAATATTGAAAAAACAAGTTAATTTTTAAAGAACTCTTTTATATAATTGATCCCGGAATTTGAGGGCTTATCCCGGGATATTTCAGATTGATTTTTCCTTGAGGTCCCGGGAGTTCGGTATCGCCGGATTGGCACCCCTAGTCTCTAGGCATCCAATAAATCGTCCTTTCAATTATAATAAACCCTGTGTTTCCATAACACCCTGTATAATATAGAATATAATATAACACGAGGGGCCGTGACATAAGATTAGCGTTTGGTAATTAAATCTACAGGGTTATCCATTTTTGACACTTTTCTGGGTATCTTGGTGAAAATTACCCTCATACATTAAGCTAGAGGTGCTGTTTTCGATTGATTACATCGAAAACCCCTCTAGCTATCGAAAACAACCCGCCAAGTTTTTATTGTTTATTGACAAAGATAATGACACTTTTTGACGTTTAAAAAAATTAATCTTATTTTCCAGCTACAAACTCAAATATTAAATATTATTACAATTGCGTTATTAATAATTACTATTTTTTTTTAGTTCTTTATTTAAAAGTTGTAATATAAAGTTGTTTTAACCATTATTCGAGTAATTTTCTCCCTAAATTACACTCGTTCATAAAAATTCTCAGATAATTTTGCATTTAAGCGTATTTCCTTTGAAAAACAACATTCGTTCATTTCATGAAAATGAACTCTTGTTGTTTTTAGGCAATACGCTTTCATGCAAAATTATCGAAAATTTTTAGGTACTAGTGTAATTACCTCCGAATATTGAACTTGATAAAAACAGAACTTAGAAATATTCGCTGGTTTAACAGATCCGATGATAAATGGAAAAATTGTCGCTTTTAGATTTGTCCTCTATATTTTTTAATGAAAATATGTATGTACAGGGTGATTCACGACGAGCTTGCATTAGAACTTTATGGAGAACTACTAAATATATGTTTCTGAAACTTTGGGGATCTAGGTTTATCGATATGCTCTCTTTAACTAAAATATTCACATGTTTTTGTCATTTCCGGTTATACCGGAAGTAGCTGCCATCTTTCGTTTTTTAACTACAACATGGTAATTTTTATTACATTTTTCGATTAAGCTTAAATACTAAGCACATTTTAGAGATCATGTTTTTGTCAGACTCTGTTAGTTTTTGAGAGATCTGGACTTTTTGTAATTATTTGGCAAATGCATGACGAAGAAATAATCCATGTAATTTTTTTACCTTCGTGTAGACATCAGTATACAGCCCCTAAGTACAATAATTGTTTTCATAGCACACTTGAACAAATAGTATTTTCTGAATAAAATTGGATTTTTTGAGAAAACGCTTTGATATAGGTATAGGTAAACACTATTTATAAAGAAAATTAAACAAAAATATACAGGGTGTTCCATTTAAAATAAGAAAGTTTTTAATGGTTGAATTCTTTCACAATGAAGCTTGAATTGTGACCACCCTGTACATTTTCTGCCGAATTTGAAATATTTTTGAGATTTGATAATCTTCTAGCTATTCGGTGAGAAAAAATTTTTTAGTCCAAGAGCTAAGGTAAAAACATTATAGGGATTATTTCATCGTCATGCATTTGCCAAATAATTACAAAAAGTCCAGATATCTGAAAAACTAACAGAGTCTGACAAATACATGTTCTATAAAATGTGCTTAGTATTTAACGCTTAATCGAATAATGTAATAAAAATTACCATGTTGTAGTGAGAAAAACATGTGAATATTTTAGTTAAAGAGAGCATATCGATAAACCTAGATCCCCAAAGTTTTGCTCTAACTTTAATATAAACGTCCAAAAATAATTAAATTAAAAAGTAAAAATTTCAGTTTTTCAAATCAAAACTTAAAAATATTAGTAAAACTTTTTGTAGAGGTCCCCATAGAGGCCATCCTTATCTTGGGCACCCTGTATATTAATATCCCCATCGCACTCTTTTACATTGTGGAAACGGGCATATCCGACTATTTTTATGATTTTAACGTAAATATTTTTTTAATTTTAAATTATAACTATTTCTTTGATGATATGTTTTCCTGATCAAATACTTTTTAAAATCGTCAGAAAATCGAAATTAGAGCTAAGTAGCCATAAACAAGGTATATACAGCCATTAACTACAGTGCCTACGAGAGAGATGGGTATCCTACAACCACGTTCGCTCTCACTCTTACAATCGCGGACATGATCGCGAACACAGTTTTGCTTGCATTCAGCCGTTTAGGAGTACTTTCCATTTATCTATCGAGTTCACTGTGCAGAACCGAGCGCAGCACTATCAAGTGCACTGGTAGAACATCGAAAGGAGTATAAAACTCGTCGCGACACAAACTATATTGTGCGTTATATATTTATAAAGGAAAGTGAGTCCGAACAGATCGTACTGTCTCAATTTTTGGAACTGTAAACGATAAGACATGAAAGTTCTAAGGTACATAGCTACTTTTTTGAAAAAAAACAAAATAGCGACGATATTAAACTTGGAAAAACTGCCTAAAAATACGTACTTTTGGTCTGATTTTTTTTTATAAATTTTGTTACTTTTTCCAAAAAGGGCTATGTACCCTAGAAGTAGCAACACTTTTTTACTAAAATATAATTTGTCCCGACAGTTGTTTCAAATAGCCTTTCCAGAATCCTGCAGTAGCGAAACGTTGTTAATCATCCTATAAATTTGCGCATTGTATAGCCTTAATACACTATGAAACTTTTATACAGGGTGACAATTTAAAAACTTGAAATGGCCATATATTAGAAACGAAAAACTGAAGAAAAAAACGCAAAAAACAGTTTCTATAAAACGAAGGGGGAACAAAAACAATCGTATTAGCCCACCCCTATCTGCAACCCCTTGGACAGGGTGAGATAAACCCTTAAAATCTTAAATAGAAAGGGGCTTGAAAAATGCTTTCCAATGGTACCATAGAAAGGTACATTTCAGGAAATTCTTCTCTGTTTATTAAGGAAAACAATAAATGAAAAGACAATTTTGAAATTTTTTATTATTAGTTAATTAAATGCTCAAAATGATTGCTACCAATATCCTGGCATATTAAGAGATATCTCTTAAGAATTCTAAACAGTTTAAGCCTCGGTATTTCGTTTTGGTTTATTTGCTATTTTTATTTGTCGAAAAAAAAAATTTGTTTATAAATATTCGCATTTTATTATCACAGAATTTACCTTAAAGGTAACTTCTATTAGTATTATTATTTTAAGAACAGTTAACTTTCGGTTCAGTTTAAACGAAAAGCAGCACTTCTTATCTTTAACAATGGTGTACAGCACAGCTGAACGGGTAGAAATTATTTTCATTTATGGTTCCCAGGATCAATGTTTTTTAAGAACAGCTCAACGTTTTAACGAAAGGCATCCAGGTCAAAATGTAAGCCCGGAGTATGTTCGCCAACTAGTAGCCAAATTTAAAGAAACTGGTTCTGTCGCGAATATAAAGAGAAATCAACCGAGACTAGCCGACGAAGCAGCGCAAATTGAACTTCTGGGGCAGTTTGCAATGAATTCAACTTTATCAACTCGTCAAGCAGCTGTAGCAACTGGATTATCTCGTGAATCAATAAGAAAGGTACTTAAAATTCATAAGTTTTATCCCTATAAACTGCACATACTGCAAGAACTTGGTGACGACGACCCTGACAGAAGAATACACTTTTGTGAAATAATGACAGATAGAATTACGGCAGAACCTCGACTAGTTAAAAATATTTGCTTCAGTGATGAGTGTACCTTTTATTTAAATGGGCATATTAATAAGCAAAACTGTCGTTACTGGAATGACGAGAACCCCCACGTATTTAGAGAAGGGCATACCCAGTACCCCCAGAAAATTAATGTTTGGGCTGGTATATTGGGAGATGGTATTATCGGCCCAATATTTATACAAGGAAATTTAAATGGCGACAGGTATGCTGAAATGCTACAGAGGTCTATCGAACCACTAATAGTGCGAGAATTAGAAAATCAGAGGGACATACTCGGAAATTTATCTTTAGAAGAACGCTTACTACATTTCCAACAGGATGGAGCACCTCCGCATTATGTAGTTCCCGTTAGGCAGTGGTTGGATGATAATTATCCCAACCAGTGGATTGGAAGAAGAGGTCCTGTTGAATGACCACCTAGATCCCCGGACCTAACACCTCTTGACTTATTTTTGTGGGGTCACATAAAATCTGTGGTTTTTAAAACGCAACCTGAGTCACTAGAGCAACTTCAGCATAGAATAGTTCAGGAATGCCGTGCTATATCCAGAGAAACCTTTGCAAATGTACGTGAAGAATTTGAAAGTAGGCTTTATTATTGTCTTCAAAACAACGGAAATCATTTTGAACATTTAATTAACTAATAATAAAAAATTTCAAAATTGTCTTTTCATTTATTGTTTTCCTTAATAAACAGAGAAGAATTTCCTGAAATGTACCTTTCTATGGTACCATTGGAAAGCATTTTTCAAGAGCTTCAAAATGATGTATCACTCGACCCCCTTTCTATTTAAGATTTTAAGGGTTTATCTCACCCTGTCCAAGGGGTTGCAGATAGGGGTGGGCTAATACGCTTGTTTTTGTTCCCCCTTCGTTTTATAGGAACTGTTTTTTGCGTTTTTTTTTTCAGTTTTTCGTTTCTAATATATGGCCATTTCAAGTTTTTAAATTGTCACCCTGTATGTACCAAAGGTATTGTAAACTACAGATCCCATAATCCATTCATAAAACACTTGGAAGATGAAGCTGTGATTGGTTGAAATGTTATTGAAAATCAGAATGGGTGGAAGAGAGAACAACATGTTTGTTGGCTAAATGGCAACAATGTTGAAGTCTGGTTATATCAGATGGTTAAATATTTAAACATAACCATACTTACCGATGAAAAAATAAATCCTTATTTAAATGGTGCACTCTTTTACAAACTACACATGAATGCACCATGATTGTTTATAATAAAGACGCGTTTTCACCAATAATCACAAAAAAAACATAAATCAACCAAAATATATAACAATCCGTTAGATCAAAGGACAAACATCGCAATGTTCACGAGATTAGTATTCATCGGGTCCGAATTGTAGTAAAATAGAAATAGATGTTGCGAGAGTGCAATTGGATTAGTTCAAGATTCGTTTGATACTTTCAAGTATAACAATATTTTTTTTTAAAGAATCTCTCATCGCCTTTTCACAGTTTATAGTAAAATTATTGGGAAATACATTTATTTTGAGAGCAATTAATTAATTAATCTTAAACCAGTTGTCAAATTAACAAATTTTTAATTGGGATTTTGCAAGATACCTTTGCGATAAATATGTCAATCTGGCTATGCTGCAATAATGACCGAAAGAGGTGCGAAAGACTGATTGCAGTCGTTGCGTAGGCTAGAAATGTACATTTTTCCATCTGTAGTTTGTAATATCTTTGATATGCACCAATTTCTTCTATTATCAGTAATAAAAACTATAGAGGGCAAATCTAAAGTCGACAATTTTTCAATTTACCCAATTACAATCTGTTAAACCAGTAAATATTAATAATTAATATTAAGTTCTGCTTTTATAATTTTTCGTTTCTCCCCAATATCAACAACAACAATCTCATGACATCAGTTCAATAACTAGCAAGATACCCCGCAAAAGTGTCAAAAATGGCTGGCCAACTAAGAGAGATACCGAGAAAGTAATAATAGAAGATGCTAAGATACCGTTTTTAGCTTCCTATAGCCGTTATTATTTTGGATTCTTAATTTTTTTTAGTACCTGCTTGTAGTTTTTGCTTATATCATCGTTTTAGCTTATTTTATGCATTCAAGCTGGCTTTTTGACTACGTGAAACACTCAGTAGATTATGTACTATAGCATAGAGTGTGTAGTTTATTATGTGATATTTAATTATACTGAGCATGTGTGATACATGTATTTTATAAGGATTGCGGCTAATCTACACGAAAAATTAAATGCTTAGTTTAAAAATGTCATACTCAAATAGAATAAACCTTACCCAAAGAAATACAGGGTGTAACTAAATAAGTGTAAAACATTTAAGGGGGTGATTCCTCATCGAAAAAAAGATATGATCTTTCATATAAAGAAACTTCATTGGAGCATCCCTTGTTAAGATACAGCCCCTTAGAGGGGGTCCATAAAATTTATAAATAAACAAAACTAATTTATTAATAACAAAACATACAACATCTAGAAATCATAGTAAATGTTCAATATGTCTACCTTCAGACATTACGCATGCGTGTAGACGTCGGCGCATTGAGCAACGTATTCGCGCGTTTTATGGCGATATGTATCTTGTTCGTAAAATAATTTTTTGCTGCGAACTGGTTTATTTTGGGCAAAAAATTCAAGAGACATTTTTTGTTTAGAATGAAACAGGCTATCGGAAATAAATTTTTAGACAAATAATAAGACAAAAACTTACATTGGAAATAAATTTTAGGGGTTGCGTTTTCCACCCTTACAACCATGGGGTAAACCAAATAAATTACTGGCTAAGTGTCTTTTTGGTAGTAGAAAATGTCAGGTTAATTTCAATATTGTAACTTTTTTAGTGCTTGTGAAAAAAATTGTTAAATACATTTTATGTAACCCCTTTAAGGGGCTGTATCTTAACAAGGGATGCTCCAATGAAGTTTCTTTATATGAAAGATCCTATCTTTTTTTCGATGAGGAATCACCCCCTTAAATGTTTTACACTTATTTAGTTACACCCTGTATATCAAGTATGAATTGAGCACTTAATCTCTTAGCAAATAATTCAGTTTTCAAAATATCTATCTATTTATGTTTTTAAATATAAATTTCTTTGTGTAAGAATTACTCTATTTGAGTATCGTATTTTTACACTAAGTATTTATTTTTTTGTGTGTAAATAATGAATTATTTACATGACCGACATAGTTCAATTCCGGTAATACCATTAGCCTATTTATTTTTAATTTTCATTAATTCCAAAGGTTGATGTTTGGTCTGATTTCGGTTGCATATCAAACGAATAGGATTATACTAAATTTGTATCAAATTTGAATTTAGGAACGTAGTCACAATTACAAAATTCGATTTTGTTTTGAATAGCTGAGAGCGCAAATTTGTTAGGGTGTTGTCATCAAGTTCGTTGGGTTGGGCCTAAAGTGCAAGTTCGATTTGCAACAATTTTGTAGTGAAAATAGCAAAAAATCTATTTTTTATACCTATAAAAACTAAATACACTGCCCGACAATAAAATCCGGACAAAGATAATGTTATTCAGGTTTATAGTCATGTAGCTTTTTTAATTGTTGTCCGATCTTGGCGAATTTTTTAGCAAATTGTAGACTTGTGTCTTGGGATGATATCCTCAATTTTATTTTTCAAAAAATACCGATGTCTTGATCATTATAGAGGCAAACTTACTTTTTTACCCTTATTTCTTAACGCCCTGTGGAAAAATTGAGCAATATAATTTAGCTGGATTATATTTTGCGCCCCATAAATCTAACCTACAACAGGAAATTGAAAAGAACTCAGCCGGTTTTGATGCTACAAAAAACGCTATAAACAAAATTGAAGAGCTTGACAAACCCGATCCCGACATCTCAATGAGTTCGCGAATTGCGATTTTCAACTGCAAAAGCAATAAAATTTAAATAATTATATCTCGAGAAGGGGCGGAGTTTGGGCATCATTTGTTCGCGGGTTAACGGATGATACCGAGTTCTTTGATGGGCCGGAGGCTGGGGTTGGTGGGGCAATGAGGAGGGGAGTAAGGGGATCGGAAATTTTTTACATAAATGCTAATAAGTAGTTTATTAATCGAGCTACGGGGATCAGGCCGGATTCAATTTGTTCATTTTTTTATCAGCTACGAGGTGGGATTGGCGAGAAATTTTTATTTTCCCAAATGCGCGCTGGGCGCGGCATACAACAAATGGCCATCTCCGAAGATACTTTAGATATTATGTTTAATTTTGGTATGTGTTAATAGGATATAGAACCTCAAATTTTAGTTACAAAAGTTATTCTGTTCCACCAGTGGCGTCGCTGCATACATGTCCTTTGATATTTTTTACAAAAAAGATGGTACGCCACTGATATTTTTCCATGTGGATATTTTTTCTGATTGTCCTGTTCAATTCTCCATGAAAACGGTCTCTTGAGTTTTTCTCGTCAGACGTTCTTGATTAAAACCACTAAATTCTTATTGAAACTCATTATTTCTAACATTGATAAAATAATTAATGATAATTTTTTTTCATTTCATTTGCGAAAATAAAAATTAAAAGGCATGTTTCCGCCCGTCTTCGCATGGAATTGCCCACTCCAACAATTTTTATAAAAAAATTATCATTAATTATTTTATCAATGTGAATTTAGTGGTTTTAATCAAGAACGGTGCGTCTGACGAGAAAAACTCAAGAGACCGTTTTCATGGAGAATTGAACAGGTCAATCAGAAAGCGCGCATTTGGGAAAAAATTTTTTCGCCAATCCCACCTCGTAGCTGATAAAAAAATTAACAAATTGAATCCGGCCTGATCCCGGTAGCTCGATTAATAAACTACTTATTAACATTTATGTAAAAAATTGCCAATCCCCCTTACTCCCCTCCTAATTGCCCCACCAACCCCAGCCTCCGGCCAATCAAAGTACTCGGTATCACCCGTTAATTCGCGAAAAAATGATGCCCCAACTCCGCCCCTTCTCGAGATATGCTTAATTGAATTTTACTGTTTTTGCAGTTGAAAATCGGGTTAATTCGCGAACTCATTGCGATGTCGGGATCGGATTTGTTCGAGCTTACGCGCTCTGTCAAGCTCTTCAATTTTTCCTTTCCCATTTTTTTATAGCATCAAAACCGACTGAGTTATTTTCAATTTCCCGTTGTAGGTTAGATTTACGGGGCTTGCAATGCTTGAATTCAATAAAGGCTATAATTTTTGAATATTTGTTTATGCTACTTGATAAAACAATGTGATGTTCTGAATTGTGAATAAAATTGAAAAAAACTGCAATATTTTCTTTTAAAAAATAGATACTGACGGAACCAAAAAACATTGTGTTAAGGAAAGGTCACACTTCAAAACAAAACATAATGAAGCTAAATTCTACCGCTCAATTTTTCCACAGGTCGTTAAGAAATTAAGCTTAAAAAAGTTACTTTTGTTTCTGCCTGTATAATAATCAAGACGTCAGTATTTTTTGAAAACTAAAATTCAGGATATCATCCCAAGACAAGAGTCTACACTTTGCCAAAAATTTCACCAAGATCGGAAAACAATTAAAGAAGTTACATGACTATAAGAAAGACTAACATTATCTCTGTCCTACTACAGTACGTTTCACGAAAATTGGATACGACTTAATGATTTCCTGGGTCGGTCCCATTGTGTCGACAAGAGCTTGGCAATAAACAAGTGAAGTATGATGGGACGGACTAAGGAAAACAAGTAATGATATGATTATATTAATGTAATCAAATGAAATAGCATTTTTTTTAAATATTACTAGTCATATTTATTTACATTTATAATGTCATTCTATAGATAGTTCTGTTTCGCTATCGCTATCCTCATCAAAATTAATTATAATTGGATTAATTATACGATCCAGACTAATATACGAATTTTCTACAGTTATTACGTGACGGACTGAATTTTTCCAACTACCTGGGGGAATATCATTAAAGCATTTTCGTATTAATTCTACAACACTAGAACTTAAAGTCGGAGAAATATTTTCAGACCTAACCAGTGATTTTAACTGGTGCCACATATGCTCTTTGGGGTTAAAAATGCAATCCGCCGCCCATCCATATGTGGTTAAGCTTAATACTCCTCGAACTTCATTATTTAAGAATTCTTTCATCTGCAGGACTACATCCTTGTGGAATGATCTTCCCGAGGTCGTTTTCCCAACGAATATAACCTCCAACGATTCAAAACCAACGTGAATCGCTTTTTGCGCACACGCACCACTCCCAGAGTGCCCTAAAGGATTTTTCTTATAGTGCTTGTGTTTGATCATAAAAAAAAATAATAATAGGGTGGGAGCCGTAGCACTGTATGTCCAATTTCTTCTGCCAATGTGTCACAAACATATACTTTTTTTATACAAAATGTCGTTAAAACTTCTAAAAGATCACTTTTTTATAACTTTCTTCAAAATATATATCATTCGCCGCCATGTAGTTCTGAATCTCCAATTTTGTATTATTTGAGCTTGGAGCTTTATGTAATTGGCGACTGTAATAGCTCGCATTGTCCATTGCTATCACGCTATTCTGAGGAATGTTTGGTAAAAGACAATTCTTGAACCATTCCTCAAAAACTAACAAATTTTACCACAAAAAGATATATAGAAAGAAATATAAATTAGGCAACCTAACCTACCTGATGTGCCTATATTTAATTATAATTATTACAATCCGCTTCTTTCCACATAATAATAACAAACGGTCATAAATAATGGGATGGCCCAGGTACTTTTACGGCAGTCATTAAGTTTTATCCATTTTTCGTGAAACAATCTTTACCAACAAACACTGGTGGTCAGTGTAAGTTGTTAAAAAAACCTTACAACGCAACAATTCCGACAATTTTTCAATTTGAGTTATTGAATAAAATATTTTTTGGAATTTTGTTGACGTGTCCGACTTTTAAAATTGTTTATGCAATCCTATTGACTTCATATACAACCATAATAAGCCAAAACAGTGACCTTTGAAATTATTGCGAATTAAAAATGTATACTCACGGACAAAAATATTGTATATCACTTTTGTGATATCTGTTGCTAACTCTATTACACTAAAGTGTTTTACGTTATTAATAATCAAATAAATTAGATATTGAAGCTTTACAACAGATTAGTGGAGGAATAATTGAAATAGTCTGATTTTGGTTATAACATTTAATTTGGAAAGAGCAACAATAACGACAAGATACATAACTTTAAGTCAACTTAGTAACTATTTAGTACTTAGTGTTTCCTCTTCTAGCTCTAGCGATAACATCAATCCTCCTAGGCATTATGCGCAAAACATTTTCAGTGGTTTCTTGTGGAATTCGATTCCATTCTTCCTGTGCAGCAATCTTTAATTTGAACACGTTTCGATTGTCACGTCCTTAGATCAGGTAAAAGAGGTCACGTCACTGCCATCCGTTTTGGTCGCGAATTATAGTGTACAATTATTAGTCTGAGCGCCTATGCTATTTAAACAACATAATTTATGAAATTTGGAATTATTTCGAAAACGGCCGAAAATATCTTACACGCTTGTAGTACAAAGAAATATTGCTTATGAATTCTACATCAAATATCCAAACAATATGGGTGTTCCGTTTGAAAATCTTGAAAAGAAATTATTTTGAAACGTTTCGTTTTTGTGAGGTTATATGAACACCCTATATATAATAGATAAACGTTGTTAGATTCATAGTATCTATACCTGGTTAGTAAAAAGTACCGGAACGCTTAAATATCCTCAAAACCGGTATGGGGTGCGCTTACGAAATTCGGTATTTGAGGGTTTCTGAACATGCGGAATTGAACAATGATATCGGCAATGTTGCCATGTTTCCCCAGTTTTACGCTACATGTAGTCATTTTGTTATCTTAAACGGGCTGCCCCATTTATTTTTACTGCAATGAATTGGACGTCTCAAATTTAGTAAGATCCCAAATTTTCAAAATGTTATCTCTACTAGTTGCCGAGATATGAAAACATCGCATTTTCAGTAAAACGTATTGGAACGCTTAAATTTTTTCAAAACCACTAAAGCAGCACTGTTGCCACATTTCCCAATTTTGCATATCTACTATAAACTCTGAAGATATTGTTGTCTTAGCCCATTGGGCAATCACTTAATAAAAAAATATCCTTCTTAAAGTCAAAAGTAATTCATTGCAGTAAAAATAAATATGGCATTCCGTTTTAGATAATAAAACGACTATGTATAGCTTAAAACTGCGAAATGTGGCAACATTGCCGATATCATTGTTCAATTCCGCATGCCCCGAAATACTAAATTGCCCCAATTTTGCTAGCGAAGCTTTAGCGCTATTTGGTTACTGAAAATGCGGTGTTGTCATAACTCAACAACTAGTAGAGATAAAATTTTGGAAAGTTGGGATCTTACTATATTGGAGACGCCCAATTTATTGCAGTAAAAACAAATGGGACATTCCGCTTAAGATAACAAACCGACTACGTTTAGCGCAAAACTGGGAAATGTGGCAACAGTGCCGACATTATAGTTCAATTCTGCATACTAAGATACCCCAAAATTCCAAATTTTGCCAGCGCAGCTTTAACGGTTATGAAGATATTTAAACGTTTCGGTACTTTCTACTAACCCTACATTCCCCTTGTCATAAATCTCACCCAATGCAAAAAATCGTTTTTGATTTTTTTTTCCGGACTGCAAAACATTTTTTCAGTTTTTAATATATAGCTCCTAAACTACAGAGCCAAATTAAAGAAATTTTTGGCAATTGTAAAGGACATTAATAGGAACAGAAATATGAAATAAATACAGTGAAACATCTCTTAGGCGTCTAAATCATCCGCCTAATAGAAATGTCCGCCCATGGGAAATTTCTTATTAGGTAATATGTAAATTCAAAATTATTACTATGTGTATGTATGTACAAATAAACATAACATAACATAACAAAATTACACTAGTTTTAGTTAGGGTGTAGTACTAAAAAAATCGATTAACATAGTTTGACCTGTTTGCGTTTTAAACTTGCAATCTAGAAAATGTAATTCCAAGTCTGATAACAATTCCATTACTGTAGAGTCACCTCTATTCTTTGCATACTCTTGTAATTCCTTTGCCATACTAATGTCTTGTTGATTATTGGTGACATTTGTTTGATTACTACTGCATTCAACTTCGTCATCAGAGTCGTCAGATAGTGATGTGGATTCAGTTTGGGCTACATAATCGGTAGGAATGGGATCACTATCATCTTCTAATACAACATTGCTATCAATGTTAATGAACTCGCCCAAATCATTGTTCTCTTCAGACTCAAAACGCCACATTTTTCTGCCATTGTTTACGATTTTAACCTTACAACTAACAAATAAACGGCGTACTGCTGTGGGGGGAAATCACACATACTTTCATTCGGCGAAGTCCTTTCGCTCTGCCACGCATACGCGATTGGTTGCCAGTCTGTCTTCAGAGAGTTTTTGCACCGTACTTATTCGTCTCCCAAATACTTTTAAAATTTTTTTCTCCGTTTAATGGAGGGGTATTGCCCTCTTTGTATGAAAACAGCCTGTCCGCGTCCGCCCAAAGGAGAGTCCGCCCAAGAGGGGTTGATTTTCATGGAATTTCATATACCTAGTTCCGGACTATGATAAAATGTCCGCTTATCAGAGTGTCCGTTGTGAGAGTTTCACTGTACTGGGTGTTCCATTTAATAAAGTATAACTATATGTTATCACACTGTTTTGGGCTACCCTGTACCTATAATGTCAAATATTTTTCAAAAATGGCTCTTTTCATCCCAAATCTCAAGCTGTTCAAGTATTTTTGATAAGTTCTTCGATAACGATTTAATGTTCCGTCGCCGCTTTGACGGACCCGGTATAGGTAATACAAAAATTTGTTGACTTTACCGTTGTCATGTTAGGATGATTTTAGATTCGAAAAAGTGAATACTACTGTTGATTTTTAAGAAATCATCCACTCTCGACCTCTTCTAATGTTCGAAAACAGATAATATCCGATTTCACTCATTAAAGCAAACGTTGGCAACAAATTGCCTACAACTAATGACAAAAAATCATTACTCCGCCTATGATGATTACTGATTATTTATAAAGCTTTTACTCTCGCGAAGAAAGTGCAAACCTCTCAAATCGGATGTATTGCAACAAAGAAATACCACTACTGGTCGAGAACTTTCAAAATATTACCCACTACTTTGTTTATTGATGATCGCCGATCACTGTAGCTCAGTATATTTACTGTTGTGCGTCTCTATCGGAATTGTCTTAATAGTGTTTTAATTTGTGGTTAAATCATTCTTTTTAAACAATGAGTGACGATGCTGAATGTTATTCCTCATTAAAACTGGTATGTTCGTGCCGTACTATTTTTCGGTAAATTCGAAATTTAAGAAATTATTGACTTCCTGTCAGTTCGTTCAACGAACTGATAGTTGAAGTATTTGGGTGAGCGATATCGTGATTTCTCAATCACGTTGTGAAACGTTATTGTTATTTTTTGATATCAGTGCAATTAAAGCGTGACGTGATCACGTTTTATAAAATTTTATCACTGCTAAAGCGATTAACTAGATAATATACGTAAGAGAATATTGCGCGCATCGCAAAATAATTAGTGGGAGATGATCGATGGATTTAAATTATTTATTATGTGTACTACTTTACTACTAAAAGAGGTGTAACAAAAGAACACTAAAATCTGTAAAAAATATTACACAACATTGATAACAAACAAAGAAAACTTTATTTCTACCTATCTTAAAGTAGAATTATACCTTTAAAAAAAAACTATGATGAAGTAAACACTGTGTACTTTACAACAAACTATTTGTTCATGCAAATACGCATGGTTTCTTAATCATTTTGTGCGTATCGTATATTATCATTTAAGAATAGAATCGTTAATCATTTCAGTTTTCTTATTACTTAGCCTGTTTCTTTAAAAAATGCCCCGAGCTCGCTAGTCTTTCGAATATTACTGCTCATTTTTATTTCACGGTTTCAAGTTCAAGATTCAGAAGTCACAGTCAAGTACCAAGTAACGACCTGATAACTTCACGGAATCACATTTTAAATAATAGGTCTATACAGCGAGGACGTAAAGTAAGGAATAAATTCATTATCTCGCAAACTACAATTTTTAAAAAAAATCGCTCGGACCCTTCGATTTTGTTTTTCGAACGCGCATATTCTGACATAAAATGTAGATATACAGGGTGTTGCAAATAAGAGTGACAAAAAATAGAACCCACTGTATATTATTGCATGTACGAATTCTTCGGAAAATCCTAAACATTTTTCATGGCATGTGCTATACCTTAGCCCAAGCGTTTTGGAGTTATTCTCATTCAAAATTTGAAAAGTGGAAAAAGTCATGGAGAAAACAAAGAATAAAATTATTTTAAAAATGTCTTATTTATCGAAAAAACAGTTAGGTGAACTTTTTTTATGGGGATATCTTAAGGGAAAAGTATTCAAAAGCCAGCCTGCAAATTTAGATGATTTAAAAGATCGCATCCGGCAAGAAATTCGGCAAATTACACCCCAAATGGTTCGAAATGTTCAGCGAGAATTTGTAGATCGGTTAGGCTATTGTCAGTTGACCAACGGAAGACACTTCGAACATTTACTTTAGAAAAATTATTTTTAAGTTCACCTAACTGTTTTTTCGATAAATAAGACATTTTTAAAATAATTTTATTCTTTGTTTTCTCCATGACTTTTTCCACTTTTCAAATTTTGAATGAGAATAACTCCAAAACGCTTGGGCTAAGGTATAGCACATGCTACATGAAAAATGTTTAGGATTTTCCGAAGAATCCGTACATGCAATAATATACAGTGGGTTCTATTTAAGAAAAAAAATGTTTTTGTGTCACTCTTATTTGCAACACCCTGTATATCCACATTTTATGTCAGAATATGCGCGTTCGAAAAACAAAATCGAAGGGTCCGAGCGATTTTTTTAAAAAAATTGTAGTTTGCGAGATAATGAATTTATTCCTTACTTTACGTCCTCACTGTAAATACAATGTATTTCGTCCCAAAATGTTGGATTTCTATATTTTGCTGTATGAAGATAGAAGGACATCGACCTTATCTGTTAATTTTAGTATTCGCTATATACGGATAAGGAAATGGGCGAAAGTTATTTTACATTAAAAATTTTAATAACAAATGTTGTAATATGCCAACGAACTTTAGGTGCTTTATTATCCGTCTAATTTTCTCATGAATTTTTTTCTTCGAAATAACTTAGTTGACGTTTAATTCCGTTTAGGAAATGTAATATACAGGGTGACATGAAAATGGCTTATTATATTTAAATCTATGACTCCGTGGGCTTGATACAAATAACTAAAGGTTCTAATTTGGTCGGCCGCGCGCAGTGTCGGCACAGGGAGAGGGAGTTTTTAAATTTCTTATGGAGATTCATACGGTTTTTAATTTTATTTTAAAGGTATTAAAAAGTTTTACGCATTTAATGGTAGGTGAAATGAAAGAATTGGCGAATGACAAGTATATTAATTTCATAGAAATATAACACACATTACAGCTAAAATACCACTAAAATAAGAAAAGGTTTCGACAAACTTTTAAAACATCCGCCGCGCGATTGGTACCGGTCGACAATAGCCGAAGCTGCTCGGCGTCCCCTTCTCGTTGTCACCAGCGTTGTCAGTCTTTTACAATAATTGTACTATATCCATTACTATTTTAACAATTTTTGAGATGTTCATGGTGCCCCATATAAAATTTATGTTCAATCTGAAGGTGACCCCCCATATCATAGGAAAGTAACGACCTTTTTTCGTATTCTTCTTAGTCCGACATCGTTGTTTATTATTCTATTAGGATTGTTCAGGTTTGTTCGAACCGTTAACCTATTACATTTGATCAACGATTTCTGGCAACACTGGTCGCCACGTAGAGTGCCGTTTGCCGTAGTTCTCCATGGAAATGTTGATAATTCACCAGAATTTTTTATTATTTAGTCGTGTATATTTATTAAAATAAATATCTGAATTTTCATTTAAAAATTACTCTCCTGGTGATGTCACAAGCCACGCCTTCATCGGCGTGGAATCATTCCTCTTAGTTATTTATACCATGGTCGCAACGTGTCTGTTAAGCCGCGTTCTCAGAGCTTCGTAGTGTCGCAGCGATAGCTCCCCACTCCTTTTGTAGGGGGTGACGTCTGTCCCTGGTCATTCGGATGAAATCTAACCTTACAATAATTTGTTATTGTATTGTAAATGAAAACATTTTGTTTTGTACAAATTTCGGTTCGAATAATTTTATCATACTGACTGAGACTTTGATAATGAAGAAAATGAAAGCGGCGAAGCAATGAAATCTTTGAATAATGTCTGGCAGTGTCTTTTCATATGATTATTCTTCAAGACTAAAGAGCTAAATTCGTTAAAAAATGTAACAAAAGCCAAAAAACAGACTAAATTAACTGACTTATTTCCTACCACTAACTAATTTGTGCATTTTAGAGCTCAAAATATAAATGTAATAAAAACAGCCCAGTTTTATTGCTGTATTTATTTTATCGTAAACTTGAAATAGTGAACAACCTCGGTAGACCAGCACATGGGTGCACTAATTGGTTCACTATATCGAGACTCGACTGTATTTAGGACTACGATCCAATAGAAAAACAAATAAATTGACACATCATATTAGGCAGTTTTTAGGTAGGTAGGAGAACCATTTCATTCTAATATAATTTCCTCCAATAAGGAAGTCTAAAATCATAGACATGGTCGTTCTGACAGTTTCTCCTCACCATTCACATTCCACACCCTAGGTACTAATTGTAATAGCAGGCTTTCGATAGCTTGGCTACTACCCTCACTAGCTTGTGTTTCCTTTATATCTTCATTCCAAGCAGATACAAAGCCATCTTCGTGCAGGGCATACTTGCTCTTTGTAATCTGTATCTACAATGATTTTAAAATATTTATATTATAAGATTTAGGGATTTATAGCGCTACAAAACTAATTTTTAGATAATATTACGAAAATGCCAACAGTAGGGCTAACAAAATACCTTGTGACTTTAAAAATAGTTTACAATTTTAATTCGAAACGATGTTTTACCAGTATTATTAACTCTTACACTTTCTTATGCTGATAACTTTATTCTAAATTTAGCTCCAGAGCGGTGAAGAATTTCCACAGGAATATAATTTGAACTTGTGTCCACATATATCCATTATGGTTTTCGTTTAACCTAAAATTTAATGTTTTAAACTTGAAATTGTCACATTTCTTTAAAAAAACTTATAGTATAGTCGACAATCTCTTCCGATTGCACCAGGTCAACATTTACGTTTTTTTAGGGTCTATAGCTACGCGGTATCGGTAAGGGGGAAGCAATATCTTTTAAAACATGGCCGAGTCATGGACGTGCTATTATTATATTGATAATGTAATAATATATATTTTTTCATGGCATGAATATATTTGTATCACCAGTGCAATATATTAGGCATTTCCATTAATATTTTTCGCTTATTTTGACATTTTCGCCAATAAAATCCATTTCATTTCAACATGCACTTCAAAGTTTCACGGGGAAACGGAGAGTTTATGTCACTTCTCAGCTGTTGTAGCTACTTTTTTAAGTTTGGAACCACTTTTAGTTCCAAATAAAACTTTTGTATAGTTCTCCTAACAATGCCAAAGTCGAAGCCTTCGATTTTTCCGACAGCACAGAGACGGGCCCTTTTTTGACAGGAGATAACAACAATTGATCCGGGTTATTTTGTTTTCTTTCAGTATCTTCTTTGTGAATGTTTTTTACTGCATCCCCGCTTACTCCTGTATACATTGTGACCCTTTCTAGTTTTCGCTTAAGTGGCAATTTAAATGTATTAATTTGTGATTACTCTTCACACACCCTGTACACATTGGCAATCACTTCACGGGTTTAACTATGAAGGGTTTTACCTGGGTATATTCATTCATTGTCACAGTTTTAAAACAAACCCTATCACTACGCAACTGGATGAAGCATATTGGACATCGCCGAATAACCAATAGGCGTGTCACCAGTCGCGTGTCGCATCCTCTGTCTGGGATATAACCTATCAAATTAGCTCTAGCCACCGGTTACCCATGGTTATCGTTGATATTGCACCATGTTGCCCTATTTTTAGATTATAAGTACTTTAATAAAATATTTTATTTTGCATTTAAATATTAAAATAAATAGCATGATAAGAAAGTTTTAAGAACATTCAAACTATAATAGAATATTAGTTTCTTATATACTTATGACAATTTACTTTAAATGAGTAAATTTAATTTTAGGGTTTATTTGGTATCATGTTATTAAATTAAAATTTTATACAGGGTCCGCAAACGAAGCGTGGACGGAAGATTAAATCGTTATCGAAGAACTTATCACCAATATTGAAACAGCTTGAGATATTGGATTAAAAGCGGCATGTTTTAAAAAATTTTTACATTATACAGGGTGGCCCAAAAAAGTGTGACAGCATAAAGTTATATTTTTTTAAATGGGACACCCAGTATTTTATTGCATATTTAGGTTCGTATTACTATCGTTTATAAGTGCCTCAAATTTTATTTAATTTGGTTCTGTAGTTTCGGAGAAATAAAATAAAAACTAAAAAAAAAAGTTTTGCAGTCCTGAATAAAAAAATCAAAAAAAACAATCCAGAACAATTTTTCTAACCTCGGCATTGAGTGAAATTTATGACAAGAGGTCTAGAGATACTATGAAAGTAATTGCGTTTATTTATTTTATACAGGGTGTTCATAATAAGCTTTCAAAAACCCCACATTTTAAAATAATTTTTCTCAAGTTTTTCAAATGGAACACCCTGTATATTATTTGGCTATTTGACGTATAATTCATAGACAATTTTTTTTGTAATACAAGCATATAAGTTATATCCAGCCGTTTTCGAAATAATTGTAAATATTATAAATTATGTTGTTTAAATAGAGTTTTTATTGGGAAATTTTGTTATAGGCGACTAGACTAATAATTGTAAACTAAAGTTAATGTTCAAAATAGCTTCCTTTTACTTAATTTAATGATTTTCCTCTACTGCCAACAGAACTCTTAATTCATTTTCTTTATTAATAACGGGTTTATTGATTATCATCCTTTTTGTGTACGCAGTGCTTCCTGTTGCTACAAATCTTTGCAACAACTTCTCGAAAGTTTTTGGTCTCGGCTTTCTCTCAATATCTGGATATCTTTCAGCATACACTCGGCTCGCGAGGAGGCAATTTCGCGCACATTCACCCAGTATAAAAATCATATTTACCATTTCTAAAATTCGACATTTTGTGTAAGTTAGTACTTAATTTCGACGACTGAACAAATGTAAATAATTTTATTTAACTGTCATAGTGACAATATAAACAAAAAGAAATCATGGCAACTCGATTAAGAATAAAAAATATAATTAAATAATAAAAGTAGCAAAAATGTATGCTTTTAAAATTTATATCGAAATAACTAAAATACGGTAAACTCTAAGAGTAAAAGGAAGCTATTTTGAACTTTTACTTTAGTTTACAATTATTAGTCTAGTCGCCTATAACAAAATTTCCCAATAAAAACTCTATTTAAACAACATAATTTATAATATTTACAATTATTTCGAAAACGGCTGGATATAACTTATATGCTTGTATTACAAAAAAAAATTGTCTATGAATTCTACGTCAAATAGCCAAATAATATACAGGGTGTTCCATTTGAAAAACTTGAGAAAAATTGTTTTAAAATGTGGGGTTTTTGAAAGCTTATTATGAACACCCTGTATAAAATAAATAAACGCAATTACATTCATAGTATCTCTAGACCTCTTGTCATAAATTTCACTCAATGCCGAGGTTAGAAAAATGGTTCTAGATTGTTTTTTTTGATTTTTTTATTCAGGACTGCAAAACTTTTTTTTTTAGTTTTTAATTTATTTCTCCGAAACTACAGAACCAAATTAAATAAAATTTGAGGCACTTATAAACGATAGTAATACGAACCTAAATATGCAATAAAATACTGGGTGTCCCATTTAAAAAAATATAATTTTATGCTGTCACACTTTTTTGGGCCACCCTGTATAATGTAAAATATTTTTAAAACATGCCGCTTTTAATCCAATATCTCAAGCTGTTTTAGTATTGTTGATAAGTTCTTCGATAACGATTTAATCTTCCGTCCACGCTTCGTTTGCGGACCCTGTATATGTGACAACATTGTTAACCCAAGAAATTTTCTTGCCCGCATTCCTTTTGTAGCTACAGATAAAGTTGTCGACCTATATGTGGACTGCGGAAAAGAAATTTGGCTGTTGAATTAAAATTCTCCCCCTTGGGGGTTAGGTTTGTTTTTTTCAAAGATTTTTTCGACGACAGCGTCAAAATTGATTTTTATTTTCGTATTCTACTCCTCAAAATATGTATATTTATTCTGGTTAGTAAAAAGTGAACCAATGTACTTAATTAAAAATTATTTAAATATTTTGTGGCATTTATGTAGTTAATGATCAGATGTACTTTTAAAAACAAAAGTACTACTACTTTTTTTACAACAAAATAATTAGTAAGTACCTTTGTTCGGAAAACTGAGGTTCATATTTCAAAACAAAATAAAAAATAATTACTTTAACTACAGCGCAGCGGTATCGCGTGAAATATCACCAGATAAATGTTGATATTTTTGTGATTTTATGAATAATCTGGTGGTCCATGAAAAACTTTTTAAAAAAGTCCGTTTTCTGGTCTTACCAGGTTCCTTATGGGGATGGTATATTTATTTTATAAATCACAAAATATTACCAATTCTGGTGAAATTTCACCAGATACCTGGCAACACCGCTAGAGCGGCACCGGATGGGGTTGAGGGGTAATGACGTAAACGGTCCTGATTGGTTTGGATGGTGTCGCGGGCGACAGTACGTAGCTCTGACAACCACGCTTTATATGACGAGCGGTTGTACACAGCAACGAAATCCGCGACGTTGCCAAGTTGAAGAGTAATTATAGGTTATGTTTGTTTCCTCTTTTTTGTTTCTTGTGTTTTCTTCTGCCGAATACAGAATGAAATCGGCTACAAAAGGTGTAGCGGGTGCGGGTTGTCACTTGTTTTCCCAGGGCACTGTCACGATTCAGAAATGTTTGCTGTCCATAAGTTGCTGACCAACTAGCCATTTTGGCTGACCGATTACATATTTCTGTTCGCAAACGCTTTGCCTTTGCCATAAAAACTGAACCATTCAAATTTTTGACATGGCAACGTCGCGGATTTCATTGCTGTGTACAACGGCTCCTTTTATATGCGGCCGTATGTCGGAGATATGGGATTTGTAGATCATGGGACGCTACGGGACGTGATACGGCCGTGCTATGCAGGCACCAGCACCGATGCGGACTCGGAAAGAAAAGCGATGATTTTCAGAATCACGCTGTAGATTAACAGCTAAGAGAGCAATGACAAATTTGACACCGGAATCTTTCATTTCGTTAAAAAGGGGGACACTAAAGTGACACCGCAACATTCTAACTTTGGGAATAACTGTAATACCCCCAGAAAGTGTGAAAGTGTCGAAAATGGGACACCCTGTATAATCGTACCCTTTCACTTAAGCCGGGCTCAGACGACTGTTGTGTTTGGCCAATATTTAGTAACTTATACAATTATTGTACAATATGTCTACAATTCACACTACTTGGCAACTGTCATTGAAAAATATTGGCCAATTACATCATTCGTCCATGCCGCCCATGCATGTGTGGTTAAGCTTAGCACTCCTCGAACTTCATTATTTAAGAATTGTTTCATCTGGAGGACTTCATCCTTGTGGACCTTCCCGAGGTCGTTTTTCCCAACGAATATAACCTCCAACGATTCAAAACCAACGTGAATCGCTTTTTGCGCACACGCACCACTCCCAGAGTGCCCTAAAGGATTTTTCCTGTAGTGCTTGTGTTTGATCATAAAAAAAAAATTCGTCTGATCCCTGCTTAAGCCGCTTAGTTATTTTATTAAAAATGTAATCATCTCCATTAGAATATAATATGTATATCCAAAGATATTGTAAACCACAGATCCCATAATCCATTCATAAAACTCTTGGAAAGTGAACCTGTGATTGTGTGAAATGTTATTGAAAATCAGTAATGGGTGGAAGAGAGAGCTACATATTTGTTGGCTGAATGGCAACAATGTTGAAGTCTGGTTATATCAGATGGTTAAATATTAAAACATAACCATACTTGCCGCTCAAAAGATAAATCCTTATTTAAATTATCCACTCTTTTACAAACTACATATGAATGCACCATGATTGTTTATAATAAAGACGCGTTTTCACCAATAATCACAAAATAAACACAAATCTACCAAAATATATAACCAATCCATTAGATCAAAGCGCAAACGTCGCAATTTTGACGAAATTTTCACCTTATTTCATTTTCCGGTTCCCATAACCTTTCCTAGGAGGTACTGGTATGGCAACCTTCACTTTACGGTTCCCATTTCGAGGCAAATTCCCGCTTCTGGTAGATTATTAGTATTTTATCGGTGAAAAATACGGATTATAATAAATTGAATGCGTTTAAAATTTTTATTACAGCAATTTAATTTTAAAAATATTCCATATGATGTATTTAGTTTATTTGCGGTTGCATTGCCTCGCTTAAATTGACATCTTAGCTAGGACATACCTTACACTGTTGCGTTTGTTGTTTCAGTGATTTTTGCGGTTTCGGAATAATTGGACAACTTCTTGGCAAAAACCGTCGAAATACTTATTACATGGCTGTATTTTTTCGGGGATAATTCGTTGGGTTATTATTTATAACCTTTTGTAATTTTTTAATTAAAAAAAAATGCATTTTTTATTATATTATTAAATATGGGTTGATCAAATTGCGTGTGTTAATGATATTCGCGTTCTAAGATTTGATTAACGTGTTCGCAGACTCGCAAACGCTCTCTATTTGTTTTAGAATTCTTACCCAATATATTTAATTATTACATCTTAAGTACCGTAGCGGTAACGGTTCGTTTGTAATTATTATGTTTTTAAATGTGTAAAATATAGTTTATTTAACAAAATAGTGCTAGTTCAACTTTATGTTAAGAATTAGTCAAATTCCTCCTCGATTAAACGTAAGTAAGATCATTTTTTGAGTAGTGTTTTTTTTTTAAATGATATACATCTCTTACCGCTCGAGTTATGTACTAAAAGAAATACAAATAATACAACATACAAATTAAAAACAAAATATATTATTAATTTATTCTATTCTAAACAAAAAAGTTCTCTTTCATCTTTCTGTTAAAACTACAAACCTTACCGTTTATTGATAATAATGATTTTTGTTATTAGTAATTCACGTAACAAGTAGGAACTTTCCAGGTAGGAATCCTGCGAGTCTTTATATAGACAATTACAAATAACAATCACTCTTATGAATAGATTACTAATGAATATTAACTACACAATTATGACATTTACTTATACAGGGTGTTATGGAAATGACGTATTATATTTAAATGGGTGACTCCTGGGGTGTCCTAGAGAAGCGCTACATATTTTTTTTTTAAATCGAACGTTTAAAAAGTGGGGTAATTCACCCCTAAACCCACACACAACTCCTCGGCACATTCATATATGAACATATTGCATTGCCCAGCTGGGCAATCAACAGATGTTCAGGCACAATGTTGCCAAAATGTTTAAAAGTGTAAAACTTTAGTTTCTTATAAAAATAAATATTTAGCTTACTTAGAAAGTAAATCCAGGACGCGATTAAGGAATCCAAGGCACACACACTTTCAGTTCTTTTTCTATGAGAAAAACTTTATGCTCATCACGTATCCTGATGATAGTGTGGGAGTGCATAATAAGCTTATCACTAAACCCGAACAGTAACGCATAATTACACTTTACAATAACACACATAGAACAAGAGCACTTAATCATTTCGCAATAGAAATAATAAAAACGCTAATTTCTATGGGCCATTAATCCTTTACTAAAGATAAAAATTAAACAATTATGTTAACAATTGACAGGAACTACCCTTTGAAATGAATGGTCTAGTCCACCTTCGGACCAGTCGCACTTTCTTTCCGAGAACTCTCCGCTAGTAGAGCCAGCGCGGTTGCCATTTCCGAGACTATAATTATACAGGAAAGTAATATTTAGAAGGAAATTCGGCAATTTATGATAGTCGCTTATAAAATGTCGAAAGTGGCAACGCTGTATTTTTAAATATTAGCCCGATTGTCCAAAATCAGCTGTTTAAAGAAGCCGGCCGATATCGATCGAGAGAACCAACGTGTTATTTATTTTTAAAATTTTTAGATGTTAAATCCTTTATTCCCAGACAATAAGGGCGTATGTTTGTCTACACAGTAGCACTTTAAAATACTAATTCAGATTGAACGGTTCTTAGATGTGTTGTGACACGAAAACTAATGTGATTTTGTGATGTGAGTACTTGGTGTTTTTTATAAATTAAGTTGGTTTTAAATAAGTCCGACAAGGTAAATAAAATTGCATTTTTTTCTAAAGGGTAAGTGGCATTTATAAACTTTTAAGTTGTCCAGATTTGACGGGTGTCGTTCGAATTGAACAAATGAGAACATACCTGACCATTTATAAACTCCGCGGCGGTTCGTTCGAGTCAGTTCAAGTTTATAAATCAGAGATTGTTTCCCAGCGAACTGAACGTAAAAGTTTATAATAATGTACCCTGAAAAATAAACAACTTGAAATCTGTCACACGGTAATTTTTAGTTTAACATAAGGTTATGTACAGGGCATATTAAATTAAAGCACCAGTTTTGGATATTTTTCTTCAATTTGTTTTCATCTCAGGAATTGCCGGTTTAAATATAATACGTCATGTCCATAACACCCTGTATTAAAATGGCAGTGTTGAAATTAGAATTCCCTTTGCTGCATTGGTTGATTTCCATCCTTCGTGTCTCTTCACATTTTGGTATACTACCACCACTTTCAGCGAGTAAAGTGGCTGAGCTCCTGTTTACGCAGGTGCCCGGTGTATTCCTTGGGATTCGGTAACTTAAGAAATTCAGCAATTGTTTAGTCAATTTTTCCAAAAGTGTGAGTACCAATAGATTGAATAGTACATTTTCCGTTTTTCTAATAAATAAAAAATCTACGATGTGGTGTGTTTGCTTGACGTAATGACAGATATATTCTGTATAAAGAAATATTATTTTCTCCAATGACGACAAAGGTTCTTTCCATATTCGTTTTAAAATTTGGAATTGTAATCACTAACATGGTTGTCTTATCTTCTATATCATCCAAATTCATTTTACAAAGCTCTTCACGACGACAAGCGCCTGCCAAACCAATATTAATGCAACCTAAAACTTTAAAAAACGAATCACAAAGAAAAAGAGGAATTAGATTTAATTATATTACCTTTGTCATTAGGTAGATGTTATCTCCAGCTTCTTATAATACGTGATCTATTCCTTCTTTATTCAATACTTTTGATTTTTTTGGTTTATAGCCAATAGATTTTCTTTTAAGGAAAGCAATAACTTGGGATAGCGGCTTATATCTATATTATTTTTAATATTAATTGTGGATTTAAGCATCGAGTAATTGCTCCAGAGGCTTGATGGCTTTAAGATTTTACATTTATCCAATAAATGTGCAAGAATCACTTGTTCATTTATTGTATGCACATTTTTATCATTGCTCCATTTTTGAAGTAAATTGTAGACCAATTCATACCTCTCTCTCTTGACTTTACCGGCAATAATTCATAAGTAGCCGCTTCAGCAGATTCAAGAATCTCATGTGTGGAATCAATTCAGCCTCACTTTCACTAGTGATTTCCATTTTTTGGATTTGAAACGTGAAAAAACACACACTAAGGTTACATGACAAGCGCTGTCATAATAAAATACAAAGTTCATGTTATTGTCAAAGCCGCCTACATAGATATCCAAATCGTCCCGAAAGTATGGAAATTATTTCGAAAATTACCCTCATACATTAAGCTAGAGGTGTTGTTTTCGATTGATTACATCGAAAACAATACCCCTAGCTATCGAAAACAACCCCTCTAGCTATTGAACACAAAACCATAGTAACCTTCTTACAACGCCATTATTGGGATAATATGCAGCCCGGTGAGACTGCTTATGGGGGGGGTCGAAACACGTAAGAAGGCCTTGGAAGTGATGCTAAGCCTACTCTGCTCCATACGCTCACATGTAACCTACTTTTATCTATCTGTTTCACTCTATCATTTAAGCGTCAATATCAGACTTACGTAGAGTTAATATGGAAATCCCAAAAGTGAGTGTTTATGCAGGCGACTTGATCCTGGTCATATTTGTCTCACTTTACTGAATTAGGGAAGGTCGCTGCAGACAGAGACAGGCATAGAATGCGAACAGCACGAATTGTTAAATAGTTTAACAAGCTAATTTCCTTCGTCTGGCGGGCATGGAAATCAAGCAACATCTGATATGATTTAAAATGGTGGAGAAGTGGAGAAGACGCATCTTTAAATTTTAAAATAATTTTTAATATTCTAATCTTTCACGAAAAACGTCGTTTCCTTTTTGGTGCAAGTGAGTAATTTGTAATTGAAACATTCATTTAGTCATCTTTACTGAGAGTAAGCTTCAATAATAATTTCTTTTCATAAATCATATGGGGCCCAAAAATATGCTTGGACTTGAAGCTTGAAATATTTGCTAGGACCTAGAGCCCACTTGAAGATGGTAAAATATTTTATGTAAATTATGATTTACTTCCTATTTTTTAATAAAACTACTTACAAGCTTATTTCTGAAGTTTAATTTTTCATTTGTAGTTACGATATTAGTTAAAAAAAATGATATAAGAGTGTGTAAGGATTATTTTAAAGTGATATTTACAGCTTAAAACATGTCAGAATCCTAATATTTGATTTTCACTACTTAAGTAAATCAAATAAAAGGGTTTGAATGTTTTTTGTTGGTTAAATGTCACTTTAAAATATTGACAGTAATAAAAATTTTGACAAAAGTGACATTTGAAAAGCACGTGCGTTTGTCTGCTGATTCCAGACGGAATGGATGCCTGGTTTGTTCGTTTGTTTATACTTGCTTCGATGTGTTAACACGGCTGTTTGTCTTCTTCCTGTTTATAAGTATTCGTTGATAATATGTCTGACATTCTCATTGTTCCGAGTTTAGTTTCAAAAATGTCACGTTTGGGAAACGAATCAATCAAAGTAATTCAAGGAAAGATCGCACAGAGTGTCCCAAAAAACACTAAATATAACAAGCAATATGTCTGTCGTCAATTTATGATGTTTTGTCAAGAAGAGAGAGGTATGTTTTTAGCAAGGAGACTCGGATTAAAAAGCTTGTGGACATACTTCAAGACTGGGCTTACGACATGAAAAAACAAAACGGTGAGGAATACAAAGCTTTTACAATAAAAACAATATGGAATTTAACAGCGAAGATGCTTCAGCAAATTTATTATTATATAACGAGTACCAAATCAGGTTTGATCCATTTACGAATATTGAGTTGAAAATGGCTCGTGAGGCGAAGAACGCAAAACGCAAGCAAGTGCAGTATTTACCAGAAAAGAGAAAATTAAGTTCAGCTTTTTTAAAATTAGATGAATTTAAAAGAATTGTTGATAGTTGCAATGAAAGTATTCCCGATGGCCTAGAAAAAAAGCTATTTTTTAAGCTCACAGGATTTTCCAGCTACAAACTCAAATATTAAATATTATTACAATAATTGCGTTATTAATAATTACTAATTTTTTTAGTTATTTATTTAAAAGTTGTAATATAAAGTTGTTTTAACCATTATTCGAGTAATTTTCTCCCTAAATTACACTCGTGCATAAAAATTCTCAGAAAATTTTGCATTTAAGCGTATTTCCTTTGAAAAACAACATTCGTTCATTTTCAAATTTTGTAAAATATGAAAATGAACTCTTGTTGTTTTTAGGCAATACGCTTTCATGTTCATTGTTCAATAACAATGACTTATGCTGCTCCGCGGCGATATCCCAAATCGGACCACGAGGTCCACTGATAAATACTCTTAATCCAGGCCGCAGGGGTTTATGCCTTACAAAATCTAAGAGTAGGGGTAGAAACAATTTTAGAATATGTTGTTGTTTAGGGATAGATCCTGATTAAAAATGGAAGTTTCAACCGTGGAGGGGAGACACATGAATCTTGAATTAAAGGTACAAAAGAATTGTTTTTTAACACTCCTCCTTAACAATGTATCCAACAGCAAAATATTTAAATAATAAGTTAAAGATAATAAAATTTGCTATATTTTTTAGTCTTGGGAAAAATCGATGGTTTTAATAATCGAGTACTTGATACTCGAGCGATTTTAATAATCGAGTGAATCGCTCGAGCGATTAATCACTTGAAATTTTTATGACTAAGAAGAATGTGTTGATA
Source organism: Barypeithes pellucidus (assembly GCA_963991005.1). Classification (NCBI taxonomy): domain Eukaryota; kingdom Metazoa; phylum Arthropoda; class Insecta; order Coleoptera; family Curculionidae; genus Barypeithes; species Barypeithes pellucidus. Next base: position 40,145,818 of record OZ022563.1, on the reverse strand, counting down.
AAATACCAGGGGTTGTTTTCGTAAGTTTTAGAAGTTTAATCTAGAGTTTCTATCAAGGAAGATCAGTTGATTCTGATTTTTTTTTTAAATTACATCCTTTAATTTTTTAAAAATTTACAATCTCCGCTGGCTAACCTGTCCCAGTCCCCACGTCGCGATGAATCCACTAAGGGATTTGGTACCTTCTCGTTTATGTGCCTTTAAGAAAGACGTATGTCGTGTCAACCTTCTGAGCGTCAATACTCGAACATCGCCAACATTTCGGATAGCTCGCGAAGATCCGGTATCAAATGAAAGGCAAACTAGAATATTTCCTATCGAGCGAAAAACTGCTCGAATATACGTCGGCGTCAAGCGAAGCTCGGGTATCGAGTGAAAGGTAATAAGTAACAAGCGACGATTTTCGCTTGAACTTATAACGCGAGCGGTTTTTTTAATAATCGAGCGATGTCGGCTATTTCAATAATATTCACTAAAATTTTTTGTATTTACACTTTATTGTCCGAACAGCAGATAACGGGTTACACTGGCGAAAGATTTTTCATAACAATACCTCGCAATTTTAGTTATTTTTAAAATTCCTGTATTATGCAGGTATGATACTCTTTTCGGTCTTCCTTTGTATCGTTTGTAATGGCCGACATTTCGTCTCCCCTCCCTAGCGTGGCACGGTACATCAAGTGAAGGGGGGAGGTGGTCATGACCAACAGACAAAAAAGATAATATATTTCCTCTGTTGGAGGAAAGGAACGAAGTCATCATTGAATTTTGCTCTTACACAATTTACAGATGGCGTCGAACTCTGACTTAACAACATCAATGTTGTGGGTGAAGGATATCTATTATAGAAAGTGATATGGTATCGAAATGATTATTTTCTCTCCATTTTCGGAAAGTATATTCAGTATGTACGAAACCACTACTGTTCCATTTACCAAAAGAAAATCCTAATCTATTAGGAGGTTTGTTGCATTATCTATAATTTATTTATTTATTCAGGAGAACAAACAGGCACTTAATATATTATGTAGCTAAATAAGATAACAAATAAAGATATATTAAATTGATATGTTTTAAAGTGCAATTTATGAAAAACTACGATCTATTTAATTCGATAGTACAAAATAAACTTAAACAATCATTCCAATAATTATCTTTTTACTGTTTTCCTCAGCACGGCCTGTGACACACTAAAATAGTCAATATCAAGATTGCAATAATAAAAGTTTGATAATCTCATCATTCTGCATACGGAGGAATACTGGCCATTGTTTGTGTATCTAAAGTAAGGGTATAGTGAAGAGAGTGTCAGATCTAAATTGACGAGGAGAAACATTAAAAGCAACTTTACCCAACAAATCAGGTGAATTACAAAGAATTTTACTCATGAACATAATTTCCGACAATTTCCTTCTATTTTCTAAAGTCATAATTCCAAAATTAATTCTTATAAAACTACAGGTCGACAACTTTATCTGTAGCTACAAAAGGATTGCGGACAAGAAAATTTCTTGGGTTAACAATGTTGTCACATATATTAAATTTTAATTTAATAACATGTTACCAAGTAAACATGTTACCCCTAAAATTAAATTTACCCAATTACCCATTTACAAAAGTAAATTGTCATAAGTATATAAGAAACTAATAAAGTACTTCTAATCTAAAAATTGGGCAACATGGTATAATATCAACGGTAACCATGGGTAACCTCTTGGCTAGAACTAATTTATATTATTTATATCCCAGCTGGTGACACGCCCATTGTGCCGGCGTGGTTGTTCGGTGATGTCCAATATGCTTTTTCCAGTTACGTAGTGATAGGGTTTGTTTAAAAACTGTGATAATGAATGAATATACCATGGTAAAACCATTCATAGTCAAACCCGTGAAGTGATTGTCAATGTGTACAGGGTGTGTGAAGAGGAATCACAAATTAATACATTTAAATTGCCACTTAAGCGAAAGCTAGAAAGGGTCGCAATGTATACGGGAGTAAGCGTGGTTGCAGTAAAAAATATTCACAAAGAAGATACTGAAAGGAAAGAAAATAACCCGGATCAATTGTTGTCATCTCCTGTCAAAAAAGGGCCCGTCTCTCTGCTGTCGATAAAAATCGAAGGCTTGGATTGTTAGTAGAACAATACAAAAGTTTTATTTGGAACTAATAGTGGTTCCAATCTTAAAAAACTTGCTACAACAGCTGAGAAGTGACATAAACTTTCCGTTTTCCCGTGAGGTGCATGTTGAAATCAAATGGATTTTATTGGCGAAAATGTCAAAATAAGCGAAAAATATTAATGGAAATGCCTAATATATTGCACTGGTGATACAAATATATTCATGCCATGCAAAAATATATATTATTACATTATTAAGATAATAATAGTACGCCCATGACTCGGCCATGTTTTAAAAGATATTGCTTTCCCCTTACCGATACGTCGTAGCTATAGACTCGCTTGTCGAGCTGTACGATGATAGTTATCAAGGTTTGCTTTGAATAAAAGAGTTTTTCAAAATTTATTCTGAGATGATTCTAATCTAAACTGAATAGAAAGGGTTCCAAGCAATCGAAGCAAAATTCAGTCTGCTATGCACAAAAGCATAATATAACGTTAAATATGAGTTTCGATCTTTGAAATATTTTGGTTGCCTATTAATAAAACCTAACATTGGAAAGGTCTTACAAACTAATGAATTAATATGCCTATCCAAGATCAGCTGAGTATCAAAAATTACTCCCAAATCCTTTACTTCAGAAACTGGATTCAGCTCAGAATTGCAGATCGAATAAGTAAATGATATAGGGTCACGATTCCTAGTAAAAGAGATTGTACAGCATTTTTTTATATTGAGAAATAAGCTATTGCGATTACAATAGTTTTCAAGGCGGGTCAGATCTTCTTGAATAAGCACACAATCAAGTAGAGTTCTAATTTGTCTATAAAATTTAAGATCTTCCCCATATAGTAAGAGTTTACAATTAAGAAAACATTTATTGATATCGTTAATATACGGGGTGTTATGGAGATGATTATATTTAAATGGGTGACTCCTCGGGTGTCCTAGAGAAAGCCTACATACTTTTTTTTTAAATCGCATATCTAAATACTAAGATACAAACTTTTTTTACCCACATACTGTCGCGCCGTTCCATCTGGATTCACTTAGCAACAATGTGGGTCACTAGAGTAAACTACAGTGATGTCAGATCACACCGCGTGTCTCGACCTTGCTTGGATACCGGCCGCGCGCCACTATCGTTACTTCAGTATGTTTCGGGACTCGGGGGTGGATTGACGTTGTCGAGGGTTAAACGTGCTTGACGTATACGAATTTTAAACGTTTTGTTAGTTGTAGCGTTACCCGATTTTTTTCTCTGTTGTGAAATACTTCATAATATGATTTCAAATTTGTGTGATATTATCTACTGTTGGTTCTGTTAAAAAACATACTTTTTGTGTTTTATTTTTTTATGGAATTTAATTATAAAACGGATTATAAGATCGAAGGTAAGAAGAGTATGTACCTTAAAATTGTAGTTTTTTTTCTCGAAAAAGAAGTGATAACGCGGTCCTAAGACGTCTTGTCAAAAACTGAACACGTGCGTTTAGAATTATGTGTTGCAATATGACAACACCGCCTACAATACGCTGATCTCTTTTGAGACTTGAGACTGCCTCAATAAATTATTGATTGCGAACGTAAAGTGTATATTTTGCTTAATAATTCAAAACGCCATTTATGGTTATTTTTCTTCAATTTATTTTCATCTCAGGATTTGCCGGTTTAAATATAATAAGTCATTTCCATAACACCCTATATATAATGAATATTAATGGTTCCAAATGGTAACCCTGCGGAGAGAATATGTCGAAGTGAACCCATTTTTGAGAACATTAAATTTGCGGTTTCTGAGATTAGGAATGAATCCAAGTTAAAAAAGTTTATTCAATATAAACTTATAATGTAACTGTAATATGTGGATTAGGCCTACTGGGGACACCACAATAAAAAAAAAACGCGATATGTTGCTCTACCTCATGGTAATGTGGAAATTACCTTACTTTGGCTTTACAACAATTCGTTAAAAATTATTATACTCATGTAATAAATAGCCAAAAATAATAAAAAATACGAAAGTAACAAGTTTAATGGCTTATTTTTAAAAAAATGTTGTTGTTCGTACAAAAAAAGTGTAAATATAACTAATATAGGAAACTTTGTTATCTTCAACTTGTTATTTAAATATTTTGCCATTGGATTAAATGTTATTGCTAAAAAACCTTGTACCTTTAATTCAAGATGACGGCTTCCCCTCCCCCGTCCAAGGTCGAAAACTTCATTTTTTGATCAGTATCAATCCCTAAACAACATATCCCAAAATGGTTCCTCCCCCAGCTTTTGTAAGCCAACAGCATTTTTTTTGTACCCTCGGCCTGGCCTATAATATGTGTTATATTCCCTGTCCACGTACACGTCAAATAAGTAGTAAACTTAGTGTCACTTGTGTCGAAATAAGTGACATATAGACCACTAATTGGGTAAATTAGTAGTTTATTTGCGATTTTCTCAAATGTTAGCATTTTATAAAAATGATTCTGCTTATGGGTAGGAAATCCTCGTTATTGTCCCTTACTCGCAAAACATTATTCAAGAAACGATCCTTAAACGATTCACTGAACCGTAAGGTAAACAGCCGACAATGTTTGTAATTAAAAAAAAGAAACGATATCAGAATTAATTGACATGAAAAGTAGGTTCGGTGCGTCATATGACGAAATATTGAATTGCACGTGGAAAAACGAATTAAACTACGAAAAATAGACCATCGATTTTTCGTCGGCGAGTTATTTGTGTTGCTTTACCTGTAAAGAGCGACAATTATTCATTTGTTTTTACATCTGGAATTTTTGCAAAAAACGCCAACCTGTATAACCGTTTCATTTTATTTTTTAAATTCACTGACCCAAATGCCTATGAAAGTGAAGTCTTACAACCTCCATACAAACATGTTTATTATCGAATGAAAGTATATAAATCGCGTTAGGGAGTTAATAAAAACGATTAACATACATTTTAACGCGTAAATAGGGACTTTTTGCGAGTTACGATAACAATTTTTAAAGAATCTCCGATTTAATCTTGTTAATGGATATTTCATATTCGAACTGAGGCAAGCCAGTTGTGAGGTTTCCTTCCTTATTATAAAATAATTATTAGGGCCATCGCAGACTACATACTTTTGATCGACAGATAGTTTAGTCGATTGCTTAATTCGTATGAAGATTAATGAGAGGGCGTATACCTAAGCGCGGTTTCACAAGGGGTATTTTAATGAAGATGGTCAATTTTAGGAACAAAACGTCGGAAAACCATTATTTAATAACATGTTACCAAGTAAACCCTAAAATTAAATTTACCCATTTAAAGTAAATTGTAATAAGAAGTATATAAGAAACTAATATTCTATAAAGTAAGTTATTAAAGTACTTCTAATCTAGAAATAGGGCAACATGGTGCAATATCAACGGTAACCATGGGTAGCCGGTGGCTAGAGCTAATTTGATAGGTTATATCCCACACAGAGGATGACGACACGCCCATTGTGTCGGCGTGGTTGTTCGGCGATGTCCAATATGCTTCATCCAGTTGCGTAGTGATAGGGTTTGTTTTCAAACTGTGATAATGAATGAATAAACCCTGGTAAAACCCTTCATAGTCGAACCCGTGAAGTGATTGCTAATGTGTACGAGGTGTGTAAAGAAGAAGAATTACAAATTAATACATTTAAATTGCCACTTAAGCGAAAGCTAGGAAGGGTCGCAATGTATACGGCAGTAAGCGTGGTTGCAGTAACAAACATGCACAAATAAGATACTGAAAAGAAAGAAAATAAAGCCGCAAACACACTATTATCACGTCATGTCAGATCACATGCTATCACGCAATGTCATCGCACACTCGAAATATCTGCAAGACGGTTTATGCGTGCTTATAAATAACCCGGATCAATTGTTGCCATCTCCTGTCAAAAAAAGGGCCCGTCTCTCTGCTGTCGAAAAAATCGAAGGCTTTGGCATTGTTAGGAGAACAACACAAAAGTTTTATTTGGAACTAAAAGTGATTCCAACCTTAAAAAAGTTGCTACAACAGCTGAGAAGTGACATAAACTTTCCGTTTTCCAGTGAAACTTTGAGGTGCATGTTGAAATCAAATTGATTTTATTGACGAAAATGCCAAAATAAGCGAAAAATATTAATGGAATGGCCTAATATTGCACTGGTGATACAATTATATTCATGCCATGAAAAAATATATATTATTACATTATTAAGATAATAATAGCACGCCCATGACTCGGTCATGTTTTAAAAGATATTGCTTTCCCCTTACCGATACGTCGTAGCTATAGACTCGCTTGTCGACCTGAAGACGAACTGTCGCATGAAAGACCTAACGATGCCATCTTGTGGAGAATAAAAGGTAGCAATGAGAAAGTGAAAATTAGTTTTGGATATCTCTTCAAACAAAGTCGGGAAAAAATAAAAACCTAATCTCAAAATTTTAGATTTTTCCAAATATTTTGAAAGCCTCCCCGGTATTTATTTTTTATTTTTTTGCTACAAATTATTGGGCCCGTAATTAACTTTGTCCCAATTTAACTTCGTATCTCTTACCGATTCCGAAATCCCAATGGTGAAGGCCGAATTTGTAACACCCTGTATTTCCCTGAATTGTGAAACTGGCCAATAGGAAAATTCCAGATGTTAAATAGATTACGGACTGTTAAATAGCTATCGCTAGCATGAACTGGCAATTAATCATCAATTAAAACAATAAAATTGAACGCGTTATTTCTCGTTTCCTTCCTTATTGTTAAATAATATTTTACAATAAATTATGGTTATGCGGGCTTCATGGCAATAAGCATGCAGCGAGCCGCGGGAATTAGTCTGCTTGCATTCATTACTTAATACACTCCAGTGGCGGCTCGTGACGTATATAGTAGAAGAGGTTCGCTCGTAGTGTGATATTATTAAAAAAATGTTTGTTGTAACGGCAAAAGATAGTAGATAGAAAAATAAAGTAATAAGAAAGAACGCCAGGTAAAACATATTTTTATTTTAATGTTAATTTTACACAAAAACTTTTAGAATATCAGAAAAGTTTTTTAGTGTGTACAGTGTTTAAATGTAAAGTTCATTCTTCTGTTCTTATTTGCAGAAAATGTATCAATAACAGTCTTTTTTTACTTCAATATTTTGCTCGAAACTCAAAAGAGCTAAAGTTATTTTTTAAATATTCCACCATCAAACTATTCATTTTAACGAAATGAAATAAGTTATTAAAATATTGGTACAAAAAAAACGCACCTCGATTTACTACATATACAGGGTGTTATGGAAATGATTTATTATATTTAACTGGGTGACTCCTAGGATGTCATAGAGAACGTCTACATACTTTTTTTTTTAATCGCGCCGTTCCATCTGGATTCAGTTAGCAACAATGTGGGTCACTAGAGTATACTAACAGTGTTGTCAGATCACACTGCATGTTTCGCCCTTGCTTGGATACCTGCCGCGCGCGACTATCATTACTTCAGTATGTTTCGAGACTCGGGGGTGGAATGCCCCTGTCGAGGGTTCCACGTGCTTGATGTATACGATTTTTAAACGTTTTATTAGTTAGTAGCATTAACGGATTTTTTTTCTGTTGTGAAATAATTCATAATAAGAAATATTGTGCTGTGATTTCAAATTTGTGTGATATTTGTAGTATTTTTTCTCTAAAAAGTTTGAAAAAGAAGTGATAACGCGGGTCAAAGACGTCTTGTTGTCAAAAACTGAACACGTGCGTTTACAATTCTGTGTTGCAATATATGACAACACCGCCTCAATAAACTAGTGATTGCGAACGTCCTCAGTAGCGTACTCGTAAAATTTCGGATTTCATATAGTGTATATTTCGTACAATAATTGAAAGCGCCATTTAAGGTTATTTATTTTCATCTCAGGATTTGCCGGTTTAAATATAATAAGTGATTTCCATAACACCCTGTATATACAAGTGCAAGCGGGCATATTCGATATCCTCGCTATCCCCGCCGCTTGATAGTAAAGAAAATATCTGCATTACGTCCCGTCTACATGAGCGCATATGCGACCATTCCTCGTCATCAATCTCACGACCTGTAGCGGATCATGCCACGGTGGGAGCCACTACGTCTAAGTTTGGTTTGACGGTACGATAAAATATTAGGAAGGTTCGAACGTTATACGATAACTATTAAATGAAAATGAATTAATATTTTATTATTTTTTTTATTATATTTGGGGGTGCACGTGCTCATGGACACTCACAGCCAAAATAATCGATCCCCGCAATATTTGAATGGATTTTGATCGTGAATAATTGTTTTATTTTAAGTCCGATTTTTATTATTCTTTTTTATATTGTAGGTAAATTTATCCAAAATCTCGCATTTGTGTGAGATTTTAAGGGAGTTAAGAATATGTTTATAATGTTAATTGTCCCCCACGTAGCCCCGTCTTAAACCAAATAGAACATGTCTGCGACGCACTGGGCAAAAAAAAGATCTCTGACACCTTCAAATTTTCATGTGCAGCTTTTGTTGAAGAATTGCAGCAAATTACCCAACATTAGATACGTAGATAAGAGGGGGGGGGGGGGGCGTAATGAGACACAGTACCCCCAGAAGCGGGAATTGACCTCGAAATGGGAACAGTGAAATGAAGGTTGCCATACAAGAACCCCCAGGAAAGCTTATAGGAACCATAGAATGAAATAAGGTGACGGTGGCTATGCCAATGCCAATGCCAATACACCCCCCCCCCCCCCTACCCTCCCCACACACACACACACAGGAAACAAAGCTATCTACGGCACTGGGGCGTAGTGCAGCTGTTATTCATCGATATTAACTTTTAAGTTGGTTTTCATTTAATTCACGAAATTCTCGTAATTATATGTTTAGTTCTTCTTATGTGTGGACAAGTTGTGTTTTAAAAAATCGTATATGCTACAAAAATTAAAGTATTGAAATGAACCAAAAACAAAAATGTTAAAAATAAATGTCACTTGATAATTAAATAAGGAAATAAAAAGTTTGACATATCCATCACATATTTGAGATTTTCGATAGATTTACTTACAATATAAAAAAATAATAATAAAAATCAGAGTTAAAATACGACAATAAATGCTTGGATCGATTATTTTGACTATGAATGTAGTTTATTTCGTGTTTGTAAATTGTTATTGTTGCCTGCTCGAATAGGGTAAGTTCCAAAAGCACTTGTTTACTGTTTTTATTTTCTTTGAATTTTCAGTATCAGCAAGTGAGGATAACCTCCCTTATATTCTCAGACTAATATAGTATAATATTATTTTTTCGATAATACAGAAATACATTGTCTGGATAGTACGCAATTCTAATTCTACGTTATTTTTTTGTCTAACTTGATAAACTAGATATTTTGGCGCAATCCCAGAGTTTTAATTTTAATTTCGTATTTTGGCAATTACTTCACTACTTAGTTAATAATTTTAAATTGCTACATTCTTTACCGTATAATCGTTTCGGTGCCGACCTAAATACGACTCGCAAGTGGACAAAAATGCCTTGAAATTTTTCCTAGCGATATCGTAGCACAGTGATAATAGACTTACAACAGTAGCGTCCAAAAAATATAATATTTGTTTTGTAATAGATATCCTAGCGATCAATTCGAAAAATAAATGACTATACAACGTGTCCAAGATAAGGAGGGCCAGTACAGGGATCTCGGAAACCGTAAGAGATACAAAGTCGGTTAAAGTTGCGCATTTACGTGCCTAATAATATGCCGTTTAGAAAGTTTTAAAATTCCGAGTAGTTCCGGAGATATCCGGAAAAAACCGAAATTCTGAAAAATCGTTTTATTGTTTTCCTGGGTTTTTTTTTGACAACGAATTCTAAAGTAAATTGCACTTTTACGTTGCCACTTTTTCCGCTCTATCTAACAGGGTTAATTGTTTTGTAATTCGACGAGTCGTGTTCCAAGGGCCATTATCAACTTTCTTTTTTTAAATACGGTCCTGTTTTTCTGATATTGGAATTTGAGAGCTTTTTTTCTTCCGAATGGAACGATGTATGACACATTGTGGTTTAATGACGTTTGGAGGGTTTTTGGAACAACATCAGAAAATTGTGGGATACGATCCTGTATTTCTCCTAATTTTATAAATAATATCTCATAAGTAAGCTCTAAATTTTTTACTTATGTTGGATTAGTTCAATAAATAACAAATAATTTAATAATAAACCACAAATAAGGAAACAAAAATCGTACCAAAACATTAATAAAACGGACAACGAAAAAAGTAAGGAACTACATAATCAGGTATTCAAAATGATTTTCGTTATTCTCTAACCACAAATAACATATTCGAACTGCCACATAACAGTTTTTTTGAGATAAAATAAAACATGCGATAGAATATCAAATTTCCAGCATTTGTAAAATTATGTTCCATATTTTCTGGAAGATAGAAAACCTCTTAAAACGCTTTCAAACTATCACAATGGGAATGTCAAGTGAAACAAATCACGCGTCACCATTTTTTTTGTTCAAACGCCTACTTTTCTTTTAAATCCCGAATCAACAGAAGTTTGAAATAATGTCTCTGTATTTTGTTCACTTATTTGTGGCTTATTATTAAATTATTTGTTATTTATTGAACTAGTCCAACATAAGTAAAAATTTAGAGCTTACTTATGAGATATTATTTATAAAATTAGGAGAAATACAGGACCGTATCCCAAGATTTCCTGACGTTATTCAAAAAACGTCATTAAACCATAATGTGTCATACATCGTTGCATTCGGAAAAAAAAAGCTCTCAAATTCCAATATCAGAAAAACAGGGCCGTATTTAAAAAAAGAAAGTTGATAATGGCCCTTCGAAGACTACTCGTCGGATTACAAAACAATTAACACTGTTAGATAGAGCGAAAAATGTGGCAATGTAAAAGTGCAATTTACTTACTTTCTACTTACTACTTTCAGAATTTCAATTTTTTTCCAGATATCTCCGAAACTACTCGGAATTTTAAAACTTTCTAAACGGCTTATTATTAGGCACGTAAATGCGTAACTTTACCTCCACTTAACCGACTTCGTATCTCTTATGGTGTCCGAGATCCCTGTACTGGCCCTCCTTATCTTGGACACGTTGCAAACTTAGTCCGAAGTAAGTGGCATGGAAAACTTTTATTTTTGACTAGGAACAAAAGGTATTCTTCATAAAAAGTTCTACTTATTGAGAAAATTAACAACCTAATCAAAAATGTTGATCCAGCATATAAAATAGTAAAAACTATAAATGCCGTAGATGGAATAGGGATGTTACAAAATACCATACAATATGAGCCTGGAACAGTCAATGACAGGTCCCAACACGATGTGAATTTTACCTGTTACGCTGTGTCCACATACGAGTAGTATTTAGTGTTACGAATATTATTCTGGTATCTGATACGGATACTAATCGACTGTTATTAAAGTATTTAAAGTTGTAATCATATTTTGTTATTTATAGTAATAATCACTCAACATAAAACATGGTTGTTTTATAGATAGTAAATACAAAATGCAATAAGAATAACATAAGGTTAAATAAATTATAAAAAACATAACGAAACTAAACAAGCATTGACATTCAAAATAACATTTGTTACTATAATTTTCGAAATACGCGTTTGACACTAACAAACCCAAACATACATTACCAACCTTTAAAATAGAAAAAAAAAAGTTTCATAAGAAGTTTATTACGGTACTGAAAACGATATCGAAATAGCTTTGATATGAAAGAGGTTAGTTTACTAATTGTTTTTGTTTCTGCAACCAACATACATTACCAACCTTTTAAAAAAAAAGTTTCATAAAGGCCGTATTACACTTGGGAATTTTTATGGCGCCAGCAATGGCAATTCTAATTCAAGGATTCAGGCGCAGTACACCGTTCTCCGTACTACAGTCAGAATTTCTACTCTTCTGACAATTAAAATGACACGGATTCATGCGCAGTACACTGTTCCCGATCAGCTGTCTCTCATTACCAGAAATGGGGCAGGCGCCATTTTAATTGCCCTTGCCGGCGCAATTTGGTAGACATGGATTATTCTGTTATTTTTAACTGTTTATTATTTGGCCGAACCAGGTATGAACAGATAATGGTCATTTAAACCCACTGGTACTTAAATTAGCAGTTTACATTCTTTATTAAACTTATGGACTGCTAATTCAGCAACTTTTTGCACCTCCTATTTGTAAATAGCAGTAGCTGCTTTAACTGGTGATCAAAACAAACAGGTTTGCACATCTCTAATTCTGGAGATATTTTAGGGATTTCGACAGTACCCACTGCTGTTCTGACCGTTGACAATGCTCCAGCTGATCGAAAACGGTTTACTGCGCATGAATACGTGCCATTATAATTGCCGGCGCAAGAGAAAAAATTGCCTAGTGTAATACGGCCTTAAGAAGTTTATTACGATACTGTAAACGATATCGAAATAGCTTTGACATGAAACCAAAATTGAAAATACTATATTACATACCAAGACTGGTAAGACGCCTATTACACATGATGTCGTAACTTACGGTTCGAGCGTAGCGAGTACCGTACTTCGAAAGAGTGTGTAATAGCCTTACCACACGAGTTGTGTACTATACTTTTTCTACGACTTCATATTTACTCTTATGTTAAATTATCGAAATATGCTAATAAAACATTTTGAGTCTGTACTCGCATGGTTATCAGTACACCAGTCAATACATTTTTGACATAATTTTTCATACCACTCCCTGGACTTTTCTAGTAATAAATTATTTGCTGCGGAAGCAGTTGGTAATGTAATTTCCCGTCGCGTTCCCACAATCTGAATATCGTACTCACTCATAATTTACCTAAAATACTCAAAAATATCCAAATTAAAAATTTTGACGTTTAAAATTTCCCGACATTACGCTGTCAAGGCGACCCGATGGAATTCACAGTGAATATAATCACGCCAGCAAAGTAAGGAAGAACCTTTGTCAAATTGGGCTTATAATCGAAAATAATAATATTAAAGTATTTAAATAATAAAGGGATGAAGTAAGATGTATTAAATTAGATTGACATCGATTCGCGTCAACGATATGATGTTGACATTGATGTTTATGACATAGATCACAAAACGTCGATGATATCGCCCAGCCGGCACTCTATGTCACTGCATGCTTAGTCTTCGTGGAAATTTTATTGTTAATAGAAACATAGATCTTCGTCAAAATAAAGACGAAATCAAAACAAAAATATTCACTTAATCGCACGTGTTCATTAGTGGTTTTTCACTTATTCTTATTGTTCTTAATCAATATCACAACAAACTGACCTAATTAGGTGCCTAATATAGAAATACATTGCCTGGCGAAAGAAATTTGATATTTTTAACTTTTAATTATCTTCTTCTCTATTAATGGCATCGGCCATAACGGCGCAAAAAAATATTCTATTGCCAAACACGTTAACCGGTTATCTCTTGGTTAACCTTAAAGTAACCAAAGTTATTCCTTTCCGTCATATGTCACATGTAAGACAGACAAGTCAAATAATAACCGCAATCGCTTTTATAGTCATGGTAAATACCAATTTGGGACGGTAATAACCTGTAGGTAGATCACTTTTAATCGGTTAAGGTGTTGTCGAAATCACTTATTATAGTTAAACCCGCAAATTCTGAGATAAAAATAACCTTGAACGCTTTGAATTAATAAGTGAGTCACCTTATTTCATAATCGAAAAACCACCTGGCAGCCATTGACGTGAGATGTACACAATCAATTGTCGTAGGTCAAGTCTCAAGACGTCGGTGAATGTTGGCCGGTGTTGTCATATTTACACGTCAAATACCTTATTTCGTATATTTATAGTTATTCGTATACAAATACGTGGAATATCAAGGGAACTACCCGCGCTACGTGTCCCTTTCGCTCATCAAAACAGACTGAAGAACTACCGACCGAAAACCCGTTTGAGCAACGATTTCCAACGTTGTGATCTGGCATTACTGGCCCCCTATTGACCTACATACACTTGTTAACTGATGTATATGGCGTGGGACGTGGAACCACGTAGGGTAATGTTAAAATTAAAATATGTCTGTCATTTTCACTTTACTACCTTTTCCCAATATGACCAAGTTTTACAATATTTTAATGTCGAAACATTTGATATAAACTGAAGGACAATGTATAGCTACTGACAACAATTTATGACAGTAATTTGGAAGCAAACTTAATCTTATTTTAATTTTAAAAATAATATACATTGTGGTTCCATTAAAAACAAATAATCATAATTTTAATCTCCCCTGTAGGAGATCGAATCTATTTTATGGGGATTGAATACATTCGGTTTCTTTAAACAATCACCAAAATTTCAATTTTCCAGGAACACAAATTTGCAAGTGTTTAATTAAGGTCGTGTTTTGCCAAATATTAGACAGAAACAATTTTTTTTTATCTCGGAAACAATAAGAGATGGGTATAGAAAAGATAGTTAAAATTTGATTTCAAAAACTTTATAATATACGAAATATTCCATTTAAATTAAAAAGGTACTACCATTTTTGGTAGAAGCGGCAACGTCCTTTTTTTTTTTTTTTTTTTTTTTATGATCGAACACAAGCACTATAGGAAAAATCCTTTAGGGCACTCTGGGAGTGGTGCGTGTGCGCAGAAAGCGATTCACGTTGGATTTGAATCGTTGGAGGTTATATTCGTTGGGAAAAACGACCTCGGGAAGGTCGTTCCACACGGTCCTACCACATAGACCGTGAATCACCCTGTATTTTAGTCACTTTTGAAGATATTAAAATCACAAAAGTTGTTCAAATTTCTATTTGTTTTGTAGTCCATTGACTGCCATCTGCAAAAATTCTTCGGTACCTATCGATTTAAAAAATAGACATATATTTTTTAATTGTGAAGAATTAGATGTTTCTGATATTTTTTAATTTCTGAGACGTCTCGTAAACTGGTGAACAAAAATATCAGAAAACCGTTTTTTTACCCTCATTTTTAAAACTCACAGCTCGAAAATGGCTCAACCATTTGAATAAAGTTTTCTGATTTTTAAATGTGGTTTTGTGCATATTGAATGGCGGGGAACGCTTTTGACCAGAAACGGCTTTTCAATATTATACGTGGCGAAAAAGAAACAAAACAAAATAAATGGAGTTTTAAAGTTTAAATAACTAGTTCAAAACAAGTTTGGCAGTTTCTTGTTTAATGCGAATTACAAAAACATTGAGCTTTCTTATATTTCAAAATCGGCAAGTAGCAATCTGTGGCATTGTACAGGGTGTCCCATTTTCGACACTTTATAGGGTATCTCCGTAACTGTCAGTGCTATCAAAAAAGTAATGTAGGTGTCATGTGCTCTTTTTGGGTCAAACTTAAAATGGTAAAATCAAAATTCGAAAATTTTCGCTCGCTTAAGAGATACGTGGGAAAATAAACAAATTGACAATTTCTAAATTACCATATATTTATTAGTTAAAGGAGATACAGAAAAATGTTTTATACAGAAGTTTATTTATAATGATTTTTGAATAATCTGCCGTTTTCAGAATAAGTATACGGGGTCAGGTAAGAAAGTTGTAGGACCTAACCTCATTTTTTTAAATGTATATTTTTAATCTAAAAATATAGCATTTTAAACTCTCTTCTCAAATTTATAACACACCATGGATGATAGATATCATATCAAATTTTTCAAAATGTTGATAAGTCTTTTTCACAAATGAATATGTAAATATGAAATTGACGTTAAATGTTAATAACAACTAGAATGTCAACATAGTTGACTCTAGGATATTAGCTTTTGTTTCATGGCGAACTGTGGTTTAAAGTAATAAAGTTTAAATAAATCGCCTAGGAAACCAATATTATCCATGGTGTGTTATATAATTGAAAATATAATTTAAAATGCAATCTTCTTAGATTAAAATATATAGGGTGTTCCATTTAAAGAAATTGGGTTAGGTCCGATAACTTTTTTACCTGACGGCGTATTCGTATTCTAAATACGGCAGATTATTCAAAAATCACTATAACGAAACTTTTGTATACAACATTTTTCTGTATCTCTTTTAACTAAGAAAATATAGGGTAATTCTGAAATTGTCAATTTTAGATTTTCCCTCGTATCTCTTAAGCGAGCAATAATTTTCTAATTTTGATTTTATCATTTTAAGTTTGAGCCAAAAAGAGTACATGACACCTACATTACTTTTTTGATAGCACAGTTACGGGATACCCGATAGAAGTGTCGAAATTCGAACAAACCCGAACAAACCCTGTACAGCCATATTTGTATTAAAAAATTATTCATGGTTTATTATTGAATCATTTATTTTATAAACAACCATTCAATTAATACCAGGTGTCTCAAAATTTGACTGTATAATACTGAAAAGTCGCTCCTATTCAAAAGCCTTGCCCGTCACTCAATTGGCACAAAACCACGTTTAAAAATCAGGAAACTATTCAAATCGATTGAGGTTTTTCGAGCTATAGAGTTTTAAAAATGAGGGTGAAAAACCCCGTTTGCGGATCTTTTTGTCGCCCAGTTTTCTTATGGTACCCTTGGATTATACGTTAATGTAAGGTTCGATTCGCACGTTAATCTTTATGTTATTTTTTCTTTGCTAGAAACTTGTATTATGTGTGTCCCTGTTATAGTAGCAATTGTCGTTGTTAGCTAGTAAAATTTCAAATTCTATTATTGAATTAAAGTAACTTTTTTTTTAGCTTCAACGGCTTGGATACAGAATGGCAAGCAAAAGAAAGGAAGTCAAAGTAGCTCAAAATACCAATGGAAACTTAGTACAAAACAACATTAATGGAAAATATCCAAAGGATACTACGACTGACGCTCAAAGAAAACAAAAAGAAAAAGAGAAGAGCGACAGAGAGAGCATAGTATTATGGAAACAGCCATTCTTGACGTTAGAATATTTTTTTAGGGAGTGTTTAGAGTTAGTTACTCATTATGGTAGGAAGTAAGTATCTCTTTTTCTAGGAACAATTTATCATACCTATAAATGATAAAAACATAGACAATAATATCTAATATTTTTATGATGGTAAATCCCTTACTAACGATTTTTTTAAAAATATTAATTTCTAGTTTCTGTACCAACGGCCCGCGGGTAAAATAGATTCCCTGAGGGTGGTAAACTAACGAAGGAGTGCTATATCCCGTTTGAACAAACTTAACTCATTTCAGTGTAATTGTTCGCGACTGCACTGAAACCTTTCATAACGGACACCTCTAATAAGCGGACAAATCTATTAAGCGCACATTTTTTCATAGTCCGGAACTAGGTATATGAAATTCCATGAAAATCAACCTATCTTGGGCGGACTCTCTTTTGGGCGGACGCGGACAGTCTGTTTTCATACAAAGAGTGCGAGAACCCTCCTTTAAACGGACAAAAAATTGTTTAAAGTATTTGGGAGACGAATAAGTACGGTGCAAAAACTCTTTGAAGACAGACCGGCAACCAATCGCGTATGCGTGGCAGCGCGAAAGGACTTCGCCGAATGAAAGTATGTGTGATTCCCCGACAGCAGTCGGTCGTTTATTTGTGAGTGTAAGGTTAAAATCGTAAACAATGGCACAAAAATGTCGCGTTTTGAGTCTGAAACAGAATATTGATGTTGTGGAAGTTTGTAATTTGATAAAAATGATTTGGGCGAGTTCATTAACATTGATAGCAATGTGCTATTTTATGATGATAGTGACCCTCATTCCTACCGATTATGTAGTCAAAACTGAAACCACATCACTATCTGACGGCTCTGATGAAGAAGTTGAATGCAGTAATCAAACAAATTTCACCAATTATCAACAATCCATTAGTATAGTAAAGGAATTATACAGGGTGTCCGGGAACATGTGGGAAATCTCCCGGATATGAAGAAAACACGTGAAAAGGATACTATAGGTTCATATAAACTTCTTTCGTATCGGCCTCCTCTTCGGAGATATGGGCTCCCAAAGAGCACCAATGGAATCAAGTTTTTTACACATAATTATTGAAACACCTGGTATATTTCAATTATTTTTTAATATGATGTATACCAGGTAAGACCCGTCAAACTACTACCCAAGAAACTGTTGTGAATTACTCACAGCTGCAGGGATGGACTAGCTGTAACACTCATGGGCCCATTTTTTTTACGCCCTGTATGATGAGAACTTTGGACAATGTTTTTTACATACCTTTAACTATTGGCTAAAAATTAAGTACTCTTCATTCATGTCGCTAATCCTAACCGTTTTTGAGAAAACGCCATTTTATTTATACTGAGTCCCTTAACTTCCCAAGTGTTAAAAGCGGAATTTCGAGGTTCAACATTATTGATAGGAACAAGGATGTATCTCTTACAGAGATATGCCAAAAATATATAATGTAGGTAATTAAAATGACGTTTTCTCGAAAACGGTTAGGATTACCGACATGAATGAAGAGCACTTAATTTTTAGCCAATAGTTAAAGGTATGTAAAAAACATTGTCCAAAGTTCTCATCATACAGGGCGTAAAAAAATGGGCCCATGAGTGTTACAGCTAGTCCGTCCCTGCAGCTGTGAGTAATTCACAACAGTTTCTTGGGTAGTAATTTGACGGGTCTTACCTGGTATACATCATATTAAAAAATAATTGAAATATCCCGGTGGTTCAATAATTATGTGTAAAAAACTTGATTCCATTGGTGCTCTTTGGGAGCCCTTAT
Organism: Barypeithes pellucidus; assembly: GCA_963991005.1. NCBI lineage: Eukaryota > Metazoa > Arthropoda > Insecta > Coleoptera > Curculionidae > Barypeithes > Barypeithes pellucidus. The sequence continues at coordinate 40,126,954 of OZ022563.1, read as the reverse complement.
CTCCGAAGAGGAGGCCGATACGAAATAAGTTTATATGAACCTATAGTATTCTTTTCACGTGTTTTCTTCATATCCGGGAGATTTCCCACATGTTCCCGGACACCCTGTATAAGACTATGCAAAGAATAGAGGTGACTCTACAGCAATGGAATTGTCATCAGACTTGGAATAACATTTTCTAGATTGTAAATATGAAACGCAAACACGTCAAACTACGTTATTAGATTTTTTTAGTACTACATCCCAACTAAAACAAGTGTATTTTTGTTATGTTTATTTGTACATACATATACATAGTAAAAATTTTACATTTACATATTACCTAATAACAAATTTCCCATGGGCGTACACCTCTATTAGGCGGATACATTTAGACGGTCCCATAGGTGTCCGCCTAAGAGAGGTTTCACTGTATTTACATGCGGTTTATCCTAATCATTGATAGGTCGCGGAGGACCGCAGCAATGGCCAGCAAGCTCCCCCGCTCTCAATAATTTAAATTTCTTTTTGTGGGGTCATCTTAAAGCTCTGATGTATAAAACTCCCATTAACACTTTAGAAGATTTAAGAGAGCGAATAGTTACCTCGTGTGAAACAATCAGGAATACGCTGGGAATATTTGAACGAGTGGGCAATTCGATGCGAAGACGGGCGGAAGCATGCCTTTTAAGTGAAGGCGGCCATTTCCAACAATTTTTATGGAACAAAATTTATCATTAATTATTTTATCAATGTTAGTAATAATTAGTTTCAATATGAACTTAGTGGGCATGTTTCCGCCCGTCTTCGCATGGAATTGCCCACTCCAACAATTTTTATAAAAAAATTATCATTAATTATTTTATCAATGTGAATTTAGTGGTTTTAATCAAGAACGGTGCATCTGACGAGAAAAACTCAAAAAACCTTTTTCATGTAGAATTGACCACGCTAATCAGAAAAAATATCCACATGGAAAATATCAGTGGCGTACCATCTTTTTTGTAAAAAATCTCAGAGGACATGTTTGCAGGGACGCCACTGGTGGAACAATTGAATAACTTTTCTAACTAAAATTTGTGGCTCTATATCCTATTAAGCCGTTGCGGACATATGTTCATATGAACTTTTCTTTATAAAATTACCTAAGGAATCACACCCTGAAATATTAGCACGTCATTAAGGAACACTCTGTATAAGTGGACATGCTTTTAAAAATATGTTCAGCCGTACAGTGATGCCGCTTTTACTAGAAAGTATTAGGAACTTGGATAATTTAAATGGACCATTCTGTGAATTTTTTTTTTTTTAGAATCTATTAATTTCTTAATAACTTCCCTTAAAATTTTCCGATCTATTTGTTATCCATCCTTCTCGAGATAATTAATTTCACTTTTTTTACATACAAGTAGGTATTAGTTTATATTGTATCGTTTTTTGTATACTTTTGTAAAGTTTGTTTGATATAAGGTTTGCTTATAAAGGGTTTTCCAATAAGAGGTGTTATTTTGAATAGCCCGCTATTTCGGTAGATGTCACTTTTGGAGCTGTAATTTTTTTGTCATTTGACAAGTAGAAACTACGCCATTAATAAAAATGGAACGATACACGCTTCAACAACGCATTCAAATTATTAAAATTCACTATAAAAATGGTGAAAATTTGGCAGAGACGGTTCGTAAAACTCGAACATTTTTGGGTCGTCGTGAAGCACCTTGTCGGACCGCAATACGGAAGTTGGTGGGAAAATTCGAGCTGTTGGGACAAGTTAGTGATGAGAAGAATAAAACCCGTGCACGTCGCTCAAGAACAGCCGAGAATATTGCTGCTGTAGCCGAAAATGTTGAAGAAAACCCAGGTTTGTCCATTACTCGTCGTTCTTTGGAATTGAACATTCCACAAACATCATTACATCGTATTTTGCATAAAGATTTGGGTCTTAAGGCTTATAAAGTTCAGTTAACACAAGAACTCAAGCCGGCCGATTGGGTCCTTGAAATGCATGAAAATGATCTGGACTGATGAGGCCCATTTCCACCTCGGTGGCTTCGTCAACAAACAAAATTGTCGCATCTGGGGCTCGGAAAACCCAAGAGTTATTGTTGAAAAGCCTCTCTATCCTCAACGTGTGACTGTTTGGTGCGGTTTATGGTCCGGCGGGGTCATTGGACCTTACTTTTTCGAAAATGAGGCTGGAGCACCAGTTACGGTGAATGGATTGCGCTATCGAGAGATGATTAATGATTTTTTATGGCCGGAATTGGATGGTATTGATCTGGACAATGTTTACTTTCAACAAGACGGCGCTACGTGCCACACAAGCAACGAAACCATTGATCTTTTACGGGAAAAGTTTCCGGACCGTGTTATCTCTCGAAGAGGTGATCAGAATTGGCCACCGAGATCTTGTGACTTAACACCTTGCGACTTCTTCCTTTGGGGCCACGTGAAAGAGAAGGTCTACGCCAACAGCCCAGCGTCGATTCAAGACCTCAAAGATGGAATTCGTGAGGCTATGGAGGACATACGGCAGCCACTTTGCGACTTGGTTATGGAAAATTTCATGAAAAGGATATGGTCCTGTAGGCGTGGTCGTGGTGGTCATTTGGCAGATGTTATTTTTCATTATTAACGGCATACCTTCCTCTGTATAATGAAATAAACATCCGATCATTTATCTCAAAAAATGGCATTTTCCTTTCAATATCAAAATAACACCTCTTATTGGAGAACCCTTTATAAGGTAACGCTATGATATCACACGACATGGGTGACAGATTTAGTACTCTTTTAGTTCACCACCCTTCGGCGAGGGCAACAATTCAGCTGTGGTCACGCATTTTAATTAATTTTAAATCATTTTTTCTTTTTCAGTTTTTTAGCAAATAAATCACTAGTCACTTTATTGGGGATCTCAGTATTATCATTATATTTATTAGTTAATTTAAAGGGGCCACACCAACATATTGTGCAGGGTGTATATAAGCAACTTTTATGGTGTCTTTACTGGATAGGTTTAGGTAAGTAACATATTTACACGACCGATTGATTAGTTAATTGATGATATGATTGTATCCACTTTTGAACTAACAACGTTCTAAGTGTATGGCCACAACGGAGCACCGCACAGCGCCCTCGCTCATATCCTGGTACCATAGCACCGCACAGTAGTGTCCACAACGGCGCACCAACCCTCGCTCATTGCCTTGCCTGACGATCAGTTTGTCTCTCGACATGGAGATATAAACATGGACTGTGCGTTGTCATCTTCTTCCGATGAAAAAGATATTATTTTAGACGCTAATATAACCAAGTGGTATATGTTTAAACAGAAATCCAGATTACCAGTGCGTCCTATTAACGCCAAGCGAAGATTCTATGGAGAATTTTATCACATTTATAAAGATCTTAGGAAAGATCCACAATGCTTTTGGGAATATACAGTGTGTCCGCGGATGAGGGTACCCAATAGGGAAAAAATCTTTATTAGTCATTTTACGACCAAAAGTCATTCTTTCTGCTTGTTGAGAAAATCAATTGACGATAAAATTTTTTGAGATCCGATGTACAGGGTGTTAATAAATTAGGAAAATATGAAAATGCTTCAAGAAGAAAGAAGATTATTTTTTACAAAAATTTTATGAAACAAAGTTGTTTATAAACTAACGTAAAGTCTAAATACAAATTTTGAAATAAAAATTCGAATTTTTAAAAATAAAATAATAACACTGGTGTTTATGTAATTATTTGCATTTTACAAAAAAATCAAGATAGGCTCATGTTACGTCAGCATCTTATTTACATCTGTCAGTATTCTGATTTCGTGAAGGCATTTTCGAAAATGTTAATCAAAGAAGAGCGTATTTCCAATTTCCAATACCGTAACATTGCATTAAATAAATACGCTCTTCTTTTGTTAACATTTTCGAAAATGCCTTCACGAAATCAGAATACTGACAGATGTAAATAAGATGCTGACGTAACATGAACGTATCTTGATTTTTTTTGTAAAATGCAAATAATTACATAAACACACACACCACTGTTATTATTTTATTTTTAAAAATTCTAATTTTTATTTCAAAATTTGTATTTACACTTTACGTTAGTTTATAAACAACTTTGTTTTATAAAAATTTTGTAAAAAATAATAAATAATGGTAGTTCTCTCTTGAAGCATTTTCATATTTTCCTAATTAATTAACACCCTGTACATCGGATCTAAAAATTTTTTATCGTCAATTCATTTTCTCAACAAGCAGAACTTTTTATAAAGAATGACTTTTGGTCGTAAAATGACTAATAAAGATTTTTTCCCTATTGGGTAGCCTCATCCGCGGACACACTGTATGAGAATGCATATAAATACTAGATTTTTGTTGAAGCATATAAGTACCACTTTGTTATATTGGAGTCTAAACGATATCTTCTTCATCGGAAGGAGATAACACCGCACAGTCCATGTTTATATCTCGATGTCGTGGGACTACTGTGCGAAGCTCAAGCGAGGCTGTGCGGTGCTATGGTACGAGGCTATGGGCGAGGGGCGGTGCGCCGTTGTGGACACAGACTAAGCGCCTGAGATTTTCATGCTCGCAATCTTGTCGGTTTAAATGTCGCAAGTGTAACGAAGTTTTATTAAGCTAGAGTAATTAGACTAGAATAATACATAAATTTCAATTTTAGGTGTTTTATCGTCGGTAGGCCTAGGCACGGGGCTCCACACGTTCCTGTTATATTTGGGGCCCCACATAGCGGCCGTAACGCTGGCGGGTTACGAATGTGGTAGCTTAAATTTTCCAGAACCTCCGTACCCGGAAGAGTAAGTATGCAACTTCAGTGCGAACGCAACATTCTGGTGGTACTTACTACATTCTAAATACACTTCTCGTCAAAATTAGCGAGTAATGTAAAATGTAACAAAAGTTCGTTGTTCAATATTTTTGGAAGTACTCAATCGATTTTGAAGATCTTTTTTAAAAATTGTAGACTAATATTGCGGAAATCTTACAAACATTCTAATGTTCTTTTATAAAACATTTGTGCAGCTATACAGGGTGTTTTTTGTAACAATGATTTTTTCCCAGATATTCAGAACACCCTGTAGAGTGAACTGGTGATCGCTGCAAATCCCGGAAGAGGTACCATCCTAGTAGCATCCTTTATCAATATTTTCTTTTTTGATTCGCCTTTTTATTGCCATTTTTAGTGGAGATATACGGCTTTTTGCCCGTACATGTTTTTGAACGACCAAAAAAGCTACGCAAGTTTTGAAATTTACTTTTATTAAAGAGGTTTACAAAACCAAGAAAGACAGAAAACAAGTACAAACAGTGCATGAAAAAGAAATTGTCCGCTTAATAATGAGTATTTCCGCCTCTTGCGGAGATCACAGCCCGGCAACGTCGTGGCATGCTCATAATTAACCTTCGGATTTCTTCTTGGTCAAACTCTCCAAATTTCATCAAGCCTTTCTGCCATCTGATGTAAGTCACTAGGCTGACGTTGTAGAGCTCTTACCCTCCTACCCATCATATCCCATAGATGTTCAATGGGGTTAAGGTCCGGGTTTGTTCGGGTTTGTTCGCGGCCAATCCATTGTGTCAATGCCGGCCTCTTGAAGATGGTTTTGCACTAGCCTAGCTACATGAGGCCTGGCATTATCATGCATAAGCATGAACTGTTGCCCTATACATAACGCATATGGCACAACTTGAGGATCCAGGACATTAGTAATGTACCTCTCAGCTGTTAATCTACCATGATTTAAAACCACTAACTCCGTTCGATCATTTCTTTTTCATGCACTGTTTGTACTTGTTTTCTGTCTTTCTTGGTTTTGTAAACCTCTTTAATAAAAGTAAATTTCAAACCTTGCGTAGCTTTTTTGGTCGTTCAAAAACATGTACGGGTAAAAAGCCGTATATCTCCACTAAAAATGGCAATAAAAAGGCGAATCAAAAAAGAAAATATTGATAAAGGATGCTACTAGGATGGTACCTCTTCCGGGATTTGCAGCGATCACCAGTTCACTCTACAGGGTGTTCTGAATATCTGGGAAAAAATCATTGTTGCAAAAAACACCCTGTATAGCTGCACAAATGTTTTATAAAAGAACATTAGAATGTTTGTAAGATTTCCGCAATATTAGTCTACAATTTTTAAAAAAGATCTTCAAAATCGATTGAGTACTTCCAAAAATATTGAACAACGAACTTTTGTTACATTTTACATTATTCGCTAATTTTGACGAGAAGTGTATATTTTTTATTAACGTTAGATTAGAAATACCAGAGTTTTATAATTTAGTTAAAATTATTTTGGGTTTCATTGATATTCACAAGTTAAAAATTTACAATTATGTATTTTAATATACAGGTTGTCCCTGGATGGGGTTACCTCGAGTGGTATTTTATTGTAAAGGGTTGTCTACTTTTTAACACTTTTGATGTCGAATCTCGGTTATTATGTTCACTTAACAAGTATAATGTACGTTTATCATGCCATTGGATGGGGATGTCGCCAAACCACTGCGCGTGCTCCGACCTTCCGCTATTATTATTTCAACAACAAACCGTTTTGACCTCTATTCTGGTCGAGAAGATAATGAAATTCGTTGGTCAAAAATATGAAATTAAAATACAGAACTGCCAAGTACTGTTAAAGTACTGTTTTTACCAGGCGGTAATGTATTTTTTTCTTGTTATTCGGTTATCAATGGAGCTTTAATTCCTCCTTTTGGCATAATGATTTATGTAATCTTGATCATTGCGTTACTGTAACAAATATAAAGAACACCCTAATTTATATTCTAATTTCTTTCTAGTATTGTTTGTCCTGCGGATGGTGACGAAGGCAATATTCCAGTGACAATATTGAACATAATGGCTAAAGTAAGGTTAGAGGCAATGTGCTGGGGTGCGGGAACCGCTTTAGGGGAATTACCGCCATATTTTATGGCGAGGGCGGCAAGACTATCGGGGTAAGTTTTAGCAAACTCTTTTTTGAACACTTATTTTACTATACAAGGTGATACATACATGGTTTCAAAAGTTACAAGCTAAATTAATAAAAAAAATTTTAGCGACCCTGAAATTTGCGTGATAGAACACACTGTTTGTTTAATAATTATATTATGGAAGTTAATATTAAAACATATTTATCTCGAAAATGGTAAAAGGTATTGAATTAAACAAAATACAGGGTGCCCCAAGTAAAGTGGCCTATTAGAAGTATCTCGAGAACTAAATGAGATTTTATTTTGAAAATTTGGCTGTGGCTATAAGAGATGGTTTTCTACGTTTCTAAAATATTTTGGATGATGCGGTGTTGCCGGATCATACCGAAAGTGGTAGCAACTTCGGAATTTTAAATGAATTAGCCTATATGTTATATTTTTTTGGAATCTAGGTAAAAATCTAGAACAGTTCTCTGTATAATATCATATACTTATCTTTAAGACTTTTTGAATTATAAATAATTTTGTAATTTTTTAACGCCGTATCGTTACCTGAAAAGAAAATCGTATCCTTTTAGCGGTTACAGCTAGAAAGCTGAAAATTTTACAATAGTTTCACAAGACCATCGCAATTTTATAATTTTGAACAGTATTGAATTCGTTTTATACAGGGCGTCTCCATAACAATATTTCTGAGGCAGATGAATTATTGCAAAAATGTTTTACTAATAGAGGATCAAATTTTCTATCTAATGATATTATGTGTTCCTATACCTATCTTCACTATTTTCGGACTTATAGCGAAATTTAAATATTATCTTATAAAAATATATTTTTTGATAGTGTGGTTGGCTGTGGAATGGATTCATAGAAACAAAATAATGAAAAATCCATTTCACGTTATGTCTAAGTTATTTTAATAAAAATGGCTAATTCACATTATTCGAGCTTAGATATTTTAAGTTTATTTTATATTCATGGGGAGTGTGGTAGAGTTTTATCTAGAATTTGCAGAAAATTTAATGAACTGCATCCTGATGCAGCTCCTAGGACTCCCTAAAAGTTGATTGGCCGAGGCGGTCCATGGAAATGGCCCCAAGGTCTCCGGATCTTACCCCCTAGAATTATATCTATGAGATAGGATTAAAGAAATAGTATACAAGACACCCGTCACAACAAGGGAAGATTTAGAAAATCGAGTACGAACAGCTTTGGGGTCTCTAGAAGAGAAAGAAATGAAAGAGGTGACAAATGAACATGTTATAACCACAATTTATGAATGTTTAAGAGCGAACGGAGGGCATTTTAAACAATGTAGTTATTAGTTATTTTATTGATGTAATTTTCATTTTGTTTATTTATTTATTAATAAATTTTTTTTTACAACAACACAGACATAACGTCACATGGATTTTTCATTATTTTGTTTCTATGAATCCACAACCAACTACCAAAAAATATATTTTTATAAGATAATTTATAAATTTCGCTATAAGTCCGAAAATAGTGAAGATAGGTATAGGAACACATAATATCATTAGATAGAAAATTTGATCCTCTATTAGCAAAACATATCAAATACAGGGTGTCCCATTTAAAAAGAATAAGATTTTTGCAATAATTCATCTGCCTCAGAAATATTGTTATGGAGACGCCCTGTATAAAACGAATTCAATACTATTCAAAATTATAAAATTGCGATGGTCTTGTGAAACTATTGTAAAATTTTCAGCTTTCTAGCTGTAACCGCTAAAAAGATACAATTTTCTTTTCAGGTAACGATACGGCGTTAAAAAATCACAAAATTATTTATAATTCCAAAAGTCTTAAAGATAGGTATATGATATTATACAGAGAACTGTTCTAGATTTTTACCTAGATTCCAAAAAAAATATAACATATAGGGTAATTCATTTAAAATTCCGAAGTTGCTACCACTTTCGGTATGATCCGGCAACACCGCATCATCCAAATATTTTAGAAATGTAGAAAATCATTTCTTATAGCCACAGCCAAATTTTCAAAATAAAATCTCATTTAGTTCTCGAGATACTTCTAATAGGCCACTTTACTTGGGGCACCCTGTATAGCTTTTTTTTAGTAATTCAGTAGGCGAATGGAACTGCGGAAGCAAAATGTAAAATTTGGCAACAGCGTCAAAATTGTATAAATTTTAAAATTACATTTCGACCATTCTTATCTAGGGCACCCTGTATATCCTATAATTTATGACCACTAGTTTCTTGACACCCTGTATTGACTCGAGTTGAATTAAAATAAAATCCCCATAATAGTGAGTAATCACATGCCGTTTATAAATAAAACAAATTTTAAGTATGGTCCTGTTGTTCTGCTACCTGACCTTGCGAGTGGGTGCTGCTGACCAATGTATACCCATAATACTATATCATATTAAAATATGGGCTATGATAAAACTCTTACCGTTTTTTGTCACCAGCCGGCTATAAATAAGGTAGAAAAAGTAAAAACCATTTTCCGAAATTTCAGTTTTTTCCAAAAATCTCTAAAACAATTCTCAATATCGGACAAATTTTTCGACAGGGTTTGATTAGGAAGTGAATTGCGCGACTTTTACCTTATTTAACTAGCATCGTATTTAATACTGTTTAGTCATATTTTTGGGTTTTTCAGGATAGACCCCGATGATGAGGATGAGGATCTAAAAGAATTTGAGGAGCTACAGAAAAAGCACCAAAATCGAGAAAAACTGTCAATTATAGAGAAAGGCAAACTATTTATCGAAAATCTCGTGCAAAAAGTGGGATTCTTTGGCATCCTGGCTTGTGCTAGCGTAAGCTTACTTTTATTTAATATTTTTAAATGTAGAAACTTTTTAGTTCATACAGGGTGACTCGGGGGAGACGTACTAATTGGTTCAGGTCGTCATTATAGAGAAATAAATCCAAGCTAAAAACAACATTAATTCGGAATAATCAAGTCGATATAAGCAAATATCAAACTTATAAGCATTCCTAAGTGACAGTAAGTTGGTTATACACCAATATATATTTTTTAATTTCGAAAAGTAAATCTGTTACGGTATAAAGAATATTGTATGAAACTTATGCATAAAGTTACTTTTTTCACATACGGGACAGCGGCACTCGCCTTCGGCTCGTGCGATCAAATTTCACTTTGAAATTGGTTGAATGCTGATCAATCTATTGTGGAAAAATTGCAAGTACCTTTATATTTTCTGCGGTAGTATGGAAATATCCATAAGGGAGTTCATCTTCGTGTAATTCCTCCACAAACACATTCAAAATGGTGACCATGTAACAGCGTGGTTGAAAAAAATTGGTTCAATACTTCTTCGTCGGGAGAAGGCCAGCCAGATACGAATTTTTGCGGTTACAATGTACAATTAACTTTTTTTTGTTTTCTCACAAGTTTGTAACATGATGTCTTTATTACCCTGTATAGTTTTTGCAACACACCTTCTCGCCAGATAATGACAGTCTGGCTTGACATTAATCACCAGCCTATTTATTTCCGGTTATTTAATTTGTATGAATTTCAGGACATTTATTTGGCAAAGTTTATTTTAAAATGGTTGTTGAAGATTGAAACAAAAATTGATTTATCTTTCAGTTGAATCTCTTTTGTATTTTTTATTTAGTACTTTGCTAGGTTACATTATATCTCATCCACTGGTTCACTTGATGGGGCTACCACGGACATGTGACCCCCCCCCCCCCCCCCTCCCAACCCCGAAAAATAATTCTCTGCAAAGCTCCAAGTTCTAAAAATAGTGAACTTATAAACAACATGTTATCACACACTACACTACATAATCAATCGCACTTGGATTCTGACCAAGTGCATCTCTTATCGGTTCATTTGGTAAGAGCAATTTTAAACCAAAACTATTAAAAATATCATGCAGGTATTTCTCATTCTCCCCGTCAACCAAACTGTCGCCAAATCGCCATACTGATATTTGACTGAGACAAACTCACTCAGCATGACAAAAAATAAAACACTACAAATTTTTTAATTAATATTTAAAATCACCACAGTGCCTCTAACGGTGGCATCAGCTGAGAAGCTGTAGAAGGCAGACAATAATTATGTTATTTTAATTATAATTATTATTTTTCGCCTACAGAGCTGAATAAAATATTACCCTATAAATTTTTCGTCAAGTATTAGTACTTACTGCGGTTTACTAGATGCCAAACAACTCAATAGGTAGTTAATCAAACTTTTACAAACAAAAAAACTATACTAAATCGATGAAATACACATTCAAAACTTATTAGCACCACTTAAACTTTAAAGACAGAACACATGGACTTAGTGCAGCTCACCGCTAAACTCGGAAATTTTATTGAATTTTCCAAACAGCTGATCGATGACATATTGCTGGAGTCGAAAAACGAGAGAGTTCGCTGGATCTACATTACTATGATATTGTTACCTGAGAAGCACAGCAAACTTCTGTGTTCTTACAAAATGAAGAGGTGTTATGAGTAATAAAAACGGGAAAAAATGGTTTTATAGTGGTCTGATTTCGTATAGCGTCTTGCACACATCGAAGTGTTTTCGTTAGTATTATAGAATTTCCCGTTGGCACAACTTCCGGTGTATGTACTTCCCTATTAAACTCGTATTTGTTAGGCAGAAGAACAAACCAGTAGTCTCCATATCAAACAACGGAGAGAAGTACTTCTCTGGGCCGACTAGCATGAAGCAGGATGTGTTGAGCCGATCCTCTTCCTGCTGTATGTGAATACTCTTTCTGAGGAATTTGTTACTGGTCTACTCTGTCAATACGCAGACGATTCGACTAAGATACTGTCTGGGGTTGATGCAGCTGGGAATATGCATGGCTAGTGCATCAGAAGCTGCTTGAGGCTGAACTGTGACGTGACTGGTGACTTTCAGTTGTTCATTATTATGTTAATTTGTTGGCAATAAAAGATGTTATAAGAAATAAAAATTTCTCGAGTCCCACTCGATTCTACGTTACACTGGGATCAGCACCTGCATGTGCTTCAATCGAGATTAAATAGCCTATGATGAGGAGACTTCAACTTTGCGCCAATTTTACGGTGCGGCCGCGCAATCGCTGATAAGCTATAGCATGTTGTTTATCTAAGTTCACTATTTTTAGAACTTGGAGCTTTGCAGAGAATTATTTTTCGGGGTTTGGGAAGGGGGGGGGGGGGGGGGGGGTCACATGTCCGTGGTAGCCCCATCAAGTATCAAACCACGTTGTGGCAATCGCCAAGATAGCTTCTCAGAAGCTTGGGGCACTCTTCCGAACCAGAAAGTTGTACACACCTCAACAACTTTTGACACTATACAAAGCCCAGATTCGACCATCACTAGAATACTGCTCTCATGTCGGGAGCTCTGCACCCAAACATACTCTTCGGCTACTGGATTCCATCGAACGGAGGGCTATTCGTTGGTTTTGAATCGTTGGAGGTTATATTCGTTGGGACACTTTCCATGAAAATATCTGTAAAAGAGTCAAATCCCCAACCTGTCTTCGATGTTCTAGGCTGACGAAGAACCTCGACAGCCTAGAACATCGAAGACAGGTTGGGGATTTGACTCTTTTACAGATATTTTCATGGAAAGTGTCCCAACGAATATAACCTCCAACGATTCAAAACCAACGTGAATCGCTTTTTGCGCACACGCACCACTCTCAGAGTTTTCCTATAGTGCATGTGTTTGATCATAAATAAAAAACATCATGTTCTGGGGCCCTTACAACGCATTATTAGGTGACCTTCATATACCAGCCCATAATTCGACTTGATTTGAAAAGGGCCCATATTATATGCCAATTAAAGCCTATAATATGCTCCCCATAGATGTTAGGGGTAAGGAGACATTGAGGTCATTTAGAACAGCCACATTGGACTCTCTTCATAGCAAATGTTCTTATGATTTTGATTTCAGGTTTTAAATTTATTGTTATCATTACGCCTCTTTGTTTCGTGCGTCTGTAGAATAGTTTGTATAGGTACTATTTTTATGTTTTTAAATTATTTATGATTTTTAATGTGTTTTAAAGATATTTATAGCCGATTAAATCGTCCTCTAGGTAACGTTGCTATGTCAGTGTATTTTTGATTTTACTGGCCAATAAAGATATTATTATTATTGTTACTTCTATGTTCCAGATACCAAATCCACTGTTTGATCTCGCTGGAATCACCTGCGGCCATTTCCTCGTGCCATTCTGGACATTCTTCGGAGCGACTCTGATCGGGAAAGCGGTCATCAAGATGCACATTCAGAAACTGTTTGTGATAATCTCCTTTAACGAGACATTGATAGAAATGGCCATAAACTACCTGATTTTGATACCTTACATTGGAGAGAAACTGCAGGTAAGCAATGGAGAATGCGTAGGTTTGTTCGTTACACTATGTGTAAGGCAACAATCTTTGTTGTTAAAAATGCTTTGTTCAACAAAAATTAAACGTACTTTATTGTAATATTTCCTTCAGAAAATAGTCGTCTTTGATTTTAGTTTAGTCGATGCGGTTTACGAAAATCCCTTGACGAAATCGAGTAATTTTTTTTCCCCCAATGGATACAGTAGGATCCCCTCGACATTCTGACATGATTTGTAGGGGCCGCCTCATGCGGAGGGCACGCCCCGTAAATATAACCGACAACGGATTTTCCTAAATAACTCGGCCGGTTTTGATGTTACAAAAAAAATGTGAAGGGCAGAATTGATTAGCTTGACAGAGCGCGTAAGCTCCCAATGAGTTCGCGAATTATCGCGATTTTCAACTGCAAAAAATAATAAAATTTAATTAATTATATCTCGATAAGGGGCGGAGTTGGGGCATCAATTTTTCGCGAATCAACGGGTGACACCGAGTACTTTGATAGGCCGGAGGCTGGGGGTGGTGGGGTAATTAGGAGGAGAGTTATATGGGAAGGGGGATATTACATAAATGCTAAGAAGTAGTTTAAGGGGATCAGGCCGGATTCAATTTGTTCATTTTTTTATCAACTACGAGGGGGGATTGACGAAAAATTTTTATTTTCGCAAATTCGCGCTTGGCGCGGCATATAAGAGGTGACCACTTTTTAATATTTTAATATATTATGTTCAATTTTGGTATGTGTTAATATAATATAGAACCACAAATTTTAGTTACAAAAGTTATTCAATTGTTCTACCAGTGGCGTCCCTGCAAACATGTCCTGATATTTTTTTACAAAAAAGATGGTACGCCACTGATATTTTTCCATGTGGATATTTTTTGTGATTAGCCTGGTCAATTCTACATGAAAACGATCTCTTGAGTTTTTCTGGTCAGATTGATTAAAACCACTAAATTCATATTGAAACTCATTATTATTAACATTGATAAAATAATTAATTATAAATTTTGTTTCATAAAAATTGTTGGAAATGGCCACCTTCACTTAAAAGGCGTGCTTTCGCCCATCTTTGCATCGAATTACCCACTCCACCAATTTTTATGAAACAAAATTTATAATTAATTATTTTATCAATGTTAATAATAATGAGTTTTAATATTAAATTTAGTGGTTTAATCAAGAACGGTGCATCTGACCAGAAAAACTCAAGAGACCGTTTTCATGTAGAATTGACCAGGCTAATCTAAAAAAATATCCACATGGAAAAATGTCAGTGGCGTACCATCTTTTTTTGTAAAAAATATCAGAGGACATGCTTGCAGGGACGCCACTGGTGGAACAATTGAATAACTTTTCCAACTAAAATTTGTAGTTCTATATCCTAACACATACCAGAATTGAACATAATATCTAAAGTATTTTCGGACATATTAAAAAGTGGCCATTTCTTGAATGCCGCGCCAAAAATTTTTCGCAATCCCCCCTCGTAGCTGATAAAAAATTAACAAATTGAATCTGGCCTGATCCCCGTAGCTCGATTAATAAACTACTACTTATTAGCATTTGTATAATACACCCCCCCCCCCCCCCCCACACAACTCCCCTCCTAATTGCCCCACCACCCCCAGCCTCCGGCCTATCAATTAATGCCCCATCTTCGCCCCTGCTCGAGATATAATTAATTTAATTTTATTGTTTTTTGCAGTTGAAAATCGCGATAATTCGCGAACTCATTGAGATATCGGGATCGGGTTTATTCGAGCTTACGCGCTCTGTCAAGCTCTTCAATTTTGCACTTCACATTTTTTTTGTCGCAACAAAACCGGCTGAGTTATTTAGGATAATCCGTTGTCGGTTAGATTTATGGGGCGTGCCCCCCGCATGAGGCGCCCCCTACAAATCATGTCAGAATGTCGAGGGGATCCTACTGTACCGATTGGGGGACAAAAATTACTCGAGTTCGTCGAGGGATTTTCGAGCCGTTTTTTTCGCCCAGACGACCACTATTTGTCGATTGCCAATTTTTTTACAGACGAAACTTATTATTTTTTTAGGTACCGTTTAAATCATTCATGGATGGCCAGAAACTGAAGCTTCACAAAAAGGCAGTCAAGAGCCACAAAGATGGCGGAGGCAACATCTTGGCCTCGATATTCGAGAAATTCGTGATATGCATGATCATTTACTTTGTGATATCAATAATTAACTCTTTCGCACAGAGTTATCACAAACGGATACACAAGAGAAAGAACAGCAGGGCCAGGGATTGATCGTGAGTCGAGTAGGATTTGTGATTTTTTTGTCGTTAACGTTTTGTGTTGAGGTCGGTTTTATACTGGACGTGATGTAATTAAATTGGGGAATTTAAAAGATATTGATGAAATAAATATATGATTCTGCATGTTTTACACTGTTTTTTAAATATATTATATTCACGGACATTTTCTGTTATAAATTATATTACAAAACAAAAAAAAAACTTGGCATATAAGTATGCAGTGGCAGATCCACATGAACAGATTGTCCCATTTTCGACACTTTTATAGGGTATCTCCGTAATTGTTAGTGCTATCAAAAAAGTAATGTAGGAGTCATGTGCTCTTTTTGGGTCAAACGTAGAGATGTAAAGGTAATATTACCGAGGTAATGTTACCGTAATATTACGTAATATTACGTAATATTACCGCAAGATCGGTAACATTGGAAATATTGTTTTTTTTTTTTTTTTTCCATAAGCCAAATCCAGTTGAACAAAACGGGGCGATACATCTCTTTAAAATTGCCGGTGAAAACAAGATGGGGTTCCTTTGTTTCTTGTATAAAAAGCTTTTTGGAGACTAAACATTCATTAAAAAGTTTAGCAGTTGATGATAGCCCAGATATTTCTGATGTTCTTTCATCAAATACAGTAAGACTTCTTCTTCAAAACGAATTTTGGTTGCAAATAGAAGGAACTTATGACTTGTTCCAGCCAATGTCTAAGTGGATAACGATTTTTGAAGCTAACGGGCCAACAATCTCAAAAGAGTTTATCTGCTTTTTTGAAATAAGGTCTATATTACGTGACAAAGTATCAAATTTATCTATTACTATGTTTGAAAACCAGAAAATGTGTTCAATTCTTGAAAAACGAGAAAATATATGTTTAAAACCCGTTCATCTTGCTGCTTACCTATTAGAACCAAGTCAACGCGGCGAGAAGTTAACTGAAGCTGAAATTTTAATTGCAACGGAGTTCATCTATGAAACTGCAAGGCGTCATCCAAAGTATTCTTCACAAGTAGATCTTATTATGGAAGCACTCGCACAGTACAAAATTAGAGGTAATATTTTTGCTAAGGAATTCGTCATTTCCAGCGAAAAATCTATGTCTGGATCTGTTTGGTGGGCAGGAATTTGCTCCAGTTCTAAAATAAGTAGGTTAGCTGTAGACATTTTAAATTTACCATCGTCAACAGCCGCAACCGAAAGAACCTTTAGTACTTATGGATTTATTCATCGGCAAAAAAGAAACAGACTAACCGTGGAGAGGGCCGGAAAACTAACTTATATTGCCCATAATTATAATTTACTAAATGAAGAAGATCATTCGAGAATAGTAGAAGATACTGAGGAAGAAATAGAAAAAGAAGATATCGGTTTCGAAGTTATAGACTTGACTCAATTAACGAAAGAGAAAGAAGAATCAGATGACGAGGTTGGGGATGATGATGAGGATGATTTACCATTATCCACTCTATTACGTAGTCCATTCTGACTCTGACTAGTTTAAAAAACGTTCTTATTGTTTTTCGTAATGTTTTTACAGTTTTGAAATAAAAAAAACTAGTATTACTTAAAAAGCTGTTTTTTTTATAAATTACCAATGTTACCGTAATATTACGTAATATTACCGGTAATATTACCGATTTTTAAATTACCGGTAATTTTACATCTCTAGTCAAACGGGTTTGTTATTGAGATACGGGGGAATATCAAAAAATTGACAATTTCAAAATTACCCTATATTTTCTTAGTTAAAAGAGATACAGAAAAATGTTTTATACAGAAGTTTATTTATATTGATTTGAATAATCTGCCGTTTTCAGAATAAGTATACGGGGTCAGGTAAAAAAGTTATCGGATCTAACTTAATTTTTTTTAAATGGAACACCCTGTATATTTTAATCTAAAAAGATCCTATTGTAAATTCTCCTTTCAAATATATAACACACCATTTATTTAGCGATTTATTTAAGCTTTATTACTTTGAAGCGAAATAAAAGATTCAGATTAAGGTAAAAAATAACGGGAATCATCGCAAATGTTTGGAATATGTCCTTCTTAAATGGTTACCGTCTTTCCGGATAGCGAACAAAATATACATTTTGCGCCATTTCTTCGTTTTTTCCACTTTCAATATAAACTGATATAATATCAAATTTTTCAAAATGTTGATAAGTCATTTACGCAAATGAATATGTAAAAATTAAATTATTAATAGTCAACATAGTTGTTTCTAAGATATTAGCTTTTGTTTCATGGTCTACTGTGGTTTAAAGTAATAAAGTTTAATAAATCGCCTAGGAAACTAATATCATCCATGGTGTGTTATATATTTGAAAGGATAATTTAAAATAGTATCTTTTTAGATTAAAATATACTTATTCTGAAAACGGCACAATTAATATAAAGAAACTTCTGTATAAAACATTTTTCTGTAACTCTTTTAGCTAAGAAAATAGGGTAATTTTGAAATTGTCATTTTCCCCCGTATTTTCAAATTTTTATTTTTACCATTTTAAGTTCGGCCCAAAAAGAGCACATGACAAATACATTACTTTTTTGATAGCACTAACAATTACGCACTATAAAAATGTCGAAAATGGGACACCCTGTACAGGACGTTACTTAATGACCTGTAGTTATTATAATGGGTGATTTCTGGATCAATTCTAAGGCGAAAAGTTCATATACATTTATGTCCTAAAATGCTTAATTTTCGACAGTTTTTATTTTTTATTAAAATTAAAAAAGGAATCCAGACGTTTCCTGAGCAACGGATAGCACTGCTAACTTGATTTATTTAAACGATTCTTGCTTAATAAAGGTCCATAAAATATGGACAGAGATGAAAGAGACAGAGACCGAATAATTAGTAATAAAATGATTGTTTCGAAAATAACAGTGTCGTCACATATTTTAGGGTAAAATGGTATTGGGGCGTAGCTGTACCTACCCCACTGGCTTGAGAAAATCTTTTGGGGGCAAAATGTGTGGTTTTGTATCATAATAGTCTATAAAATTTAGTGTAATGGCTGAAACTGTTTTCGAGTTTTTAATAAAATCCATAAAAACTTTATTTATCGAAAACAAAGCATTCTAATACATAATATGTGTATATGAACTTTTCGCGAATCAACCACTAGACACTGTTGCCAATACTATTTTCAAAAACTTCCATACCATCCAGTTAACCAAGGGATTACATTAGCTTAACATTCAAAAATTATGAACGGTATTCAAAACTTTATTGCTCTGCCTTGTTGTCACTATAAGCTTTTACAGCCACATGAATCTGACAACTAGCCAACGTATGTGTTACGTTTACATTCATTCTAAAAACCATAACCTAATAACGACGTAAAATCGGTTCACATCACATCGGTCAAACACACACACACACAAATAAATGGTGCCTGATAAAATGTATTTGAGGAAATTATTTATAAATGATACCAAAAATTGAAGATACATTTATCTATAGTTCTCAAAGAGACCTGATAATTGATTAAATACCACAAAGTGAAAATTATTTCTTGTTTCTTTGGTCGGTTAGATGTTTCCCTCTATGCGACCATCAGACATACAGGGTCCGCAAACGAAGCGTGGACGGAAGATTAAATCGTTATCGAAGAACTTATCAACAATACTAAAACAGCTTGAGATATTGGATTAAAAGCGGCATGTTTAAAAAATATTTTACATTATACAGGGTGGCCCAAAAAAGTGTGACAGCATAAAGTTATATTTTTTTAAATGGGACACCCAGTATTTTATTGCATATTTAGGTTCGTATTACTATCGTTTATAAGTGCCTCAAATTATATTTAATTTGGTTTTGTAGTTTCGGAGAAATAAATTAAAAACAAAAAAAAAAAATTTTGCAGTCCTGAATAAAAGAATCAAAAAAAAACAATCCAGAACTATTTTTTAACCTCGGCATTGAGTGAAATTTATGGCAATAGGTCTAGAGATACTATGAATGTAATTGCGTTTATTTATTTTATACAGGGTGTTCATAATAAGCTTTCAAAAACCCGACATTTTAAAATAATTTTTCTCAAGTTTTTCAAATGGAACACCCTGTATATTATTTGGCTATTTGACGTAGAATTCATAGGCAGTTTTTTTTTGTAATACAAGCATATAAGTTATATCCAGCCGTTTTCGAAATAATTATAAATATCATAAATTATGTTGTTAAAATAGAGTTGTTATTGGGAAATTTTTTTATAGGCGACTAGACTAATAATTGTAAACTAAAGTAAATGTTCAAAATAGCTTCCGTTTACTTAATTTAATGATTTTCCTCTACTGCCAACAGAACTCTTAATTCATTTTCTTCATTAATAACGGGTTTATTGATTATCATCCTTTTTGTGTACGCAACGCTTCCTGTTGCTACAAATTTTTGCAACAACTTCTCGAAGGTTTCTCGGCTTACTCTCAATATCTGGATATCTTTCAGCATACACTCGGCTCGCGAGGAGGCAAAATGTAGGCTTTTAAAATTTATATCGAAATAACTAAAATACGATAAACTCTAAGAGTAATACGAAGCTATTTTGAACATTTACTTTAGTTTACAATTATTAGTCTAGTCGCCTATAACAAAATTTCCCAATAAAAACTCTATTTAAACAACATAATTTATGATATTTATAATTATTTCGAAAACGGCTGGATATAACTTATATGCTTGTATTACAAAAAAAAATTGTCTATGAATTCTACGTCAAATAGCCAAATAATATACAGGGTGTTCCAATTGAAAAACTTGAGAAAAATTATTTTAAAATGCGAGGTTTTTGAAAGCTTATTATGAACACCCTGTATAAAATAAATAAACACAATTACATTCATAGTATCTCTAGACCTCTTGTCATAAATTTCACTCAATGCCGAGGTTAAAAAAAAAGTTCTGGATTATTTTTTTTGATTTTTTTATTCAGGACTGCAAAACTTTTTTTTTTGGTTTTTAATTTATTTCTCCGAAACTACAAAACCAAATCAAATAAAATTTGAGGCACTTATAAACGATAGTTATACGAACCTAAATATGCAATAAAATACTAGATGTCCTATTTAAAAAAATATAATTTTATGCTGTCACACTTTTTTGGGCCACCCTGTATAATGTCAAATATTTTTAAAACATGCCGCTTTTAATCCAATATCTCAAACTGTTTTAGTATTGTTGATAAGTTCTTCGATAACGATTTAATCTTCCGTCCACGCTTCGTTTGCGGACCCTGTATGCATACAACCTAATTAAAATGTATACCAAAAAACAAAATAATATAAATTAGGCTTTGTTTCTTAAATTCTTCCATCTACCAATTGAATCTTGGTAAGAATGTATTTAATTTATATTATTTTGTTCTTTTGTGTAGATTTGAATTAGGTTTTGTTCTCTATGTCTTATGATGCTCGCATATAACGAAACATGCAACCAACCAAAAAAACAGAAAAAAAAATTTTATGCCCGAGACTTAATGTCATTAATTATCAATTTTTATTATTAGGTACCTATTGAAAAGTTTTATTATGGCTGATGAAAATTGAAATATCTTAAATTGTAAGTTAGTTTTGTAACTACATAAATTAACCAGTTTTTATAATTCCAAAAAAAAAGACATTTTAAGACATTTTCTGTACATTCCGATTATTTATATCGAAAAAAATATAAAAATACTCTTTTTTGTAAAAATTACATAAATAATGAAATTCTGCGGGTCCCGACCAATAAGTCATAGAAAATAATTGATATTTCAGATCCCCTTTCCCCGCGTCCAGTATGTTTCTCTTTTGCCTGCAGCAAATTTTTTCAAGGCTCATTAACAAAAGCAGTTGAATTCAACAACTTAGCAGTTCTAATAATGCAACGATTGTTGTTATGCGATTACGATTAATGACCCTAATAATCGTACGATTACGATTATCAAAATTAACAAAATACGTAAATTTTTATCCCTCGATATGTATATTATATTTTGCACACTTGCTTCAAAAGTGACACAACTCAAAAAAAAAACTTAGTTTTTTAGGAATCGCCAAAAACTTGAGGCTAGGGATTTTTAAATAAATAAAATATATTTTTTGTAATACTATAAAGAATGTTACAATAATCGTACTGATATTGACGATTACGATTAATCAATCACAATTAACACATAATAATCAGCGGTTAATCGTAATCGTTGCATCAACAATAAGAAGGGAAATAGGATTAATTATGAAAAACAAATCATTTCTTCTATGAAATGTTCCTCATAATAAGGTATTTGCTCAAAAACTTTAAACTAAAATTAAATAAAATTATTCGCAATTTGTTCAAATAAATTATGTCCAGTATAAATCGACTAATGACACTTAGGGTTGTTTTTGTTAAGTAGATATTGTGGGGTGGCTCTATGTAATTATTGTTCATAATGGGTATTAATCTGATATTTTTTTTTTGTTAATTTTGACCCTCCAAGAAAATTTGTCATTTATTTCTAAAATATAATGTGGGCAATCTTCCGCATTCGTGATTGTTTCTGGTGGCATTTTCCTGATGTTATTTCTGCGTGAAGGGATAATTTGGTGATGACTTTGTGGGGCCAGATTCAGTAATTACAGTGTTTTGCTTGTCTTAAATACGGTGGGCCACTATTGCTATGTCCGAAACGGTAAGAGTTACGAGGTCATTTAAATTAAAGAAAAGTTTCCCTTGTTAGCGATTATTTATAATGTGCTTACAGTGTTGCCAAATAGTTTTAGAGGTATTAAAGGAAATATAAAAATTCATCAAAATTTGTTCTCCAAATTTCTCGAAAACCACTGATTTGATCAAAAATTGTTTCATAGAAAAAAGTTATGGTTTTTAATGCTCTACCAAACGCATTTAATGTTTCCTTAAAACTACTACCAACTCGGATATTTTCAATACGGACCTGGAATTTTTTTTCCATATCTCAGAAGAGCAATTCAATGGTATATTACAGAAATATATTTTCTGATGTTTCAATTCCTAAATGCACCATTAACCTCTTTTCTTCTTTTCCTATAGATGCCCTTAATACGGCTCTGTCCTTTAGTATTTATAGTCGGAACATATCAAATCTCAACTATCGTATAAAAATTGATATTTATATGACTTAAAACCGATTAAAAGTAACTGAAACTGTTTTTTAATAAAGTTTTAAAAATGCGAGACAAACGTTAAGCGCGTTTGGTAGAGAATGAAAAACCATAAACAATATTTGATCAAGTGGTTTTTGAGCTATTTGGAGAAGAAATTTTGAATAATTTCTAGATTTCCTTTAATATCTCTAAAATTAACAAATATTTTGCAACACTGTAACCACATTATGAATGACCACTAAACAAGGCAACTTTTCTCTAATTTAATCCACCTCGTAACTCTTACCGTTTCGGATATAGCAATAGTGGCCCACCGTATTTAAGGCACCCTGTATAGGCGGTCTGCAACAAAATCGAGCAAAACACCCGGATAAGGCATGATTATGGAGGGTATATGAACATATATTAAACTTATTCCCACAAATTCACCATTAAATTTCAACAAGCATGCCAAGCAACTATGTGTTTTTATACATAAATGATTGTTCAAGAGTGCGACAAAGTATAAAATACTCTTGTATGGTTAAAGCAATCGCCTAAGATGCAGTTTTTGTGGCCGTTTTAAAATAAAATACTATGCATGTGCAGAAATTAAGTTCAGAGGTATCAAGTTTAGACTAAAGCTTTGAGTTTCGAACGCTTGCTAAAATTTGAAACCTACTTTTGGAGGCGAATTTCAGGTTTAGTCGGATTGCAATGGATCGCCCTTTGATGATATGCCGTTCTGAATTGTTCCTTGTATCCGCCTTTAGTAAAAATCAAAGCTATGTTTTTTATTTATTGTTTAAATCAACAAAAAAGATGTTGTTAAGTTCAGATTACAGCACCAAACATACCAAATTTTGGTAGCTGATACAGGTCCTATAAATGCATGATTTATCATATTCTATGACATTTTGATCGTCAACAGTGGTTTTTTATGAATGTAATTTGCTTGTTTGTTATTTTACATAGAGCCACATATTTCTAAAAAATAATTATACTTTTGTTTTGTTTCCCTTATTAATGTGTATTCCTGTATTATTATAGATATAATTATTTCTTTTAAATATTGCCAACCATTCCTATATATTTAAAAAGTCATAGAGATACTAGTACCCTTTTTTATTATGGCTAGAATAACTTTCACTTAGTTCATAATATTCAAATGAGTAATATTTATGTTACACTAGCGTGTGGACGCCTTAACTTTGAACAAGCTAGCTGACATTGCTGCATTGCAAAATTGACGTGAAATATTTACATTATATCCGCCAATTCGACAATGTATAGCTATTGTATGTCTAGTTCTCTTTGAACGTTTCGGTACGAAGAGCGAGGGGAGAAAATTTATAAAAACCATGCTAGAGGTCTTGCCATAGGCGTGCTGAAATAATAATTTATTAAGTGGAAAATAAATAAATACACTGTGTTGATTCTGCAGTTTCTTCTTGAAAATCCAAAACTAGTTTTTTTGTCAAAATTTCCTTCTGACTGCTATTATTATTTAATTGTTAGTCCTCTCTTCTTTACATACGTTGTAAATGTTTATTTCTAATTATTGTCTGGTCCATCGCGTAATTCATAGAAAAAAATATTAGCAAAACCCCTCCCGGTGATTACAAATTATTTTGAATTGTCTTGAGTCAATTTTGCCCTGATAATTTCTTGTTAGCGTAATGAAAGGCTATAGAAAAATCTTGCATGGTTTCGCCCCTTATCATAAAACACACCCCGGCTACAGCGTTGCCATATTACGGCTTGCCTTACCGCACTTATTATCAACTTCGCCCCCTGACGAGAACTTATTAACGCTCAAAGAGCTCGACTTAAAGATAGCTATAAAAACGTATATTTATAATTTATATACATTTATCATCTGAATTACTTTCTTTTAGATATTACATTCTTATTTGATCTAACATATCGTCTTTTTACTTTCGAAATTAAATCACAGTAAAATATGCCGCTTGCGGAATTGATATAAGCAAAAGGTCAGCCCTATTATAAGGTTCCTAATCTAACAAATTGTTATAGCATCTAATTTTGGTAAATTCAAATTCACACACGACCCTGAGCATTGTCATCTCTCAAGTTTGTTCAAAGTGAGGTCACTTTAAGTATAGTAGCGTGTACGTTTTTATGTGAACAAGTTGTGATTTGATGAGTTTTTATATCATAAATTTGTGATAATTCCTTTAAAATCTCTTTTATAAGTTTGTTAGTATTCAAATATTTTTATTGGTCAGCTTTAGTACAAATTATAAAAAATTTGAATACACAAATAGAATATAAGAAAGTTTGTTAGTTATTTTGCCGATATCATTATCTAAATCAATCTAAGAAAAAAGTTGACCAATAATCCGGGTATAACCATAGAGTATACAATTATATTAAAAAGTACTATTGTTTCAGAATTGAATTGTAATTTTTTCTCCATATTTGAGTAGGTTTTGTAAAGTACAAAATGTTGAACTAGTACTATAGTAACTTTTTGTCATATAAAGTTTTTTTCCATATACAGACGGTGTTTGCATTCGATAGCGCCTACACTATTAAAGGTAGAAAAAAAGTTCCATACAAAGGTTAAAAGGTTTGCTACGATGTATAACCTAAAAATATTTTACAATCTACACGGTGGCCCAAAAAAGTGACACTGAATAGAAATATTTTTTTAAAATGGGGTAGGGTAGCCTTAATGTAAATCGTATTTGTTCAGGTTCTATCAACAGATTGCTATGACTTTTAAATCGTACCCTGAAAATTTACTAAAATTTCAGAAAAAGATTAATTACTTGGCAATGCTGCATTTCAGTTCACAAAATTAAAGACGGTTGTAAAGCTCTTGTTCTACTAAATTAAATTATGGAAAAATATATCGGGTGTCCCATTCAAAAAAAAAAATTTTTCTTTAGTGCCACTTTTTGGGGCTCGGCTGTAAAAATGTTTTGTTTATTTGTATCTTAGTAAACCCTTTAACTTTTGAATGGGACTTTTTTTCTATCTTTAATAGTTTAGACGCTATCGAACACACCCTGTACAGGGTGTCCCATTTTCGACACTTTTATAGGGTATCTCCGTAATTGTTAGTGCTATCAAAAAAGTAAGTAGGTGTCATGTGTTCTTTTTGAAATTTGATAATTTCCGCTCGCCTCGGAGATACGGGGAAAAATCAAAATGTCCCTATATTTTCTTAGTTAAAAGAGATACAGAAAAATATTTTATATAGAAGTTTCTTTATAATGATTGTTGAATAAACTGCCGTCTTCAGAATAAGTGTACGGGGTCAAGTAAAAAAAGTTATCGGACCTAACCTCATTATTTTAAATGAAACGCCCTGTATATTTTAATCCAGAAAGATAGCATTTTAAATTCTCTTTTCAAATATATAACACACCATGGATGATATTGATTTCCTATGCGATTTATTTAAACTTTTCTTCATTTTCCTTCGTTTCTTTATGATAAATTTTTGATATAGGCATAGTCGTATATTTTGAAATTATGTTCCAGTCCTCGGAATATGTGCAATATGCAATTTCTTCGTTTTTTCCACTTTCAATATAAACTGATATCATATCAAATTTTTCAAAATGTTGATAAGTCATTTTCACAAATGAATATGTAAAAATGAAATTGACGTTAAATGTTAATAACAACTAGAATATCAACACAGTTGTTTCTAGGATATTATCTTCTGTTTCATGGCCTACTGTGGTTTAAAGTAATAAAGTTTAAATACATCGCCTAGGAAAACAATATTATCCACGGTGTGTTTGTTATATATTTGAAAAGGGAATTTAAAATGCTATCTTTTTAGATCAAAATATACAGGGAGTTCCATTTAAAAAAATTAGGTTAGGTCTGATAACTTTTTTACCTGACCCCGTATACTTATTCCGACGACGGCAGATTATTCAACAATCATTATAAAGAGTTTAAAACATTTTTCTGTATCTCTTTTAACTAAGACAATATAGGGTAATTTTGAAATTGTTAATTTTTTTGGTTTTCCCCCATATCTCTTAAGCGAGCGAAAATATTCGAATTTTGATTTTACCATTTTAAGTTTGGCCTAAAAAGAGTACATAACACCTACATTACTTTCTTGATAGCACTCACAATTACTGAGAAACCCGAAAATGGGACACCCTTTATATATCTCTACAAAGTTCAAGAGAACGAGAGCCTATTTATAGTGCAGTAATAAGATGGCCATTAAGTTACACAAACTTACCTTGACAATTATAATCTGCTGTTATCAAAATGTTGGCCAATCTGATGAGGAATATGGAACTAAATATCGTGCATTATTTTTAATGGTAACATCGGAGACATTATTATTTATTTGAAAAAATAAACTTATAAACGGGATTGTTGATAATTTAAAATGTGAAATAATAAAGCAAAAGTTTATTGAAAACATTTATCCGTTTTTTATTTCTACAGGGTGTAACAAATTCGTCCTTCACCATTGGAATTATTATTACCACGTATAAATCCAATATAATGATACCGTAACACCAGTAAATATTTTAAATTGCATTTTCCATTTATGCACTTTTGTTTTCCTTAAAATAGGTTAAATTTAGTGTCGGGAACGGGAAATGATACGAAGTCGGTTAAATTGGGGCAAACTTGGCTCATTATAGGCCCAATGATATGCCGCAAAAAAAAACACAAAAATAAATACAGACACAAATACTATAATTTTGCCGAACTCTGAAATTATCGCCTGATCTCGCGCATGCCCCTGGTATACCTGTTCACGCATCTTTATTGCTAAATATGTGCTATTTTAGGCACTTTTCATAGGGGAATATGTAATTGCATTCTTGACAAATTCTTCTGACTTTGTGCCTACAAACTATAAAATTTCAGATTTGCACTCTGCATTAATTAAATCTTCACTTTAAGCTTAATCGCTATAAAAAGATACAAACTCACTTTGGATTTGATACATTTTAACTTTTAACCTTACCCACTATAAAATGATACAATCGCACTTTGAAATAGGCACATTTTTAAACCTAAGACCACTATAAAATAACAGAATCGCACTTTGGATTGGGTCTGAATTTGCAACACTTAGTAAACTTTAAGATAATTACATATTTATATATTCTCAATATATTTTTATTAACAAAATAACATATTTTTATTAAGAAAATAAACAAGTATCGTCATTGTTACATAATTAGGTATTATGTATGAACAAAAAAAATATTGCAAAACAAATACAGGAGAATCAGGAAAAAATACTATTAGATTATTGGAGCCTTCTTTGCTAAGGCTGGCCGTCCTCTATTCCTTTTGTGGTGGAGAGGTACACTTTTCGCTTCGATGGGCACCTGTGCTTGTTTCATAATGACCGAAGCCGAACAAACCTAGAGAATGTTTGCATACATACTGTTTCAAAAAAACTTGAGCAAGTGCAGAATGCAACGTTATTTTCACTATCTTCTGAGATTTACGAAAAGTATCAAAACATTCCCAATTCAAATAGGTATTTTTCCAGAATTGTTCATCGTCTTGGGTCAAGATTTCTTTAGCATTTCTTGATTTGGAATCCGTATTATAGTCGGCAATTCTAGTCTTCTGGCAATTAAAATTGCACAGATTCATGCGCAGTACACCGTTCTCGATCAGCTGTATTAGTTGGTCGAAGCACCTATGGCTATTTAAACTAACATACTTAAATTAACAGTTCACATTCTTTATTAAGCATATGTACTGCTAATTCGTAGCAACTTTTTTGAACTGCCATTTGTAAGTAGCAGTAGCTGTTTTAACTGCTAATCAAAACGAACCGCTTTGCCCATCTCTAATTCTGGGGGTATTTTAAGGATTTCAACACAAATAACTGCTGTTCTGACTGTTGGCAATGCGCCAGCTGATGGAGAACGGTTTACTGCGCATGAATTCGTTCAATTATAATTGCCATTGCGCCGGGAATTTTTATTCCCGACTCTAATACGGCTTTTATAAATTATAAAAAAAATGTTATGACATGAAAATTTCTTTTATTTAAGATTAAAAATAAGTAAGTACATACAATAAAAATATAAAAAAATCCAACAAAAGATAGAATAGAAAATTTAAAAAATAAAATAGTTACTTTCGGATTTACACTCCTTAAGTAAATTCACACAGCCCAATTTTGTCTTTATAATATTTACAATATTATAATAAAATTATATATTAGCTATTTAATTTTATAACAATTTTTGTACTACCTAAAATATATGTGCTAAACGTAATATTAGGCAAGCTGTATGCAACGGGATAGTGAAAATAAAATTAAGACAAAGTATTGTTATAAAGAACAATATTATGGGTTTCTGACTTAAATTGACCATCCTCTTTCTATCTGACCTCGACCGCCACTGGCGTAGAGCCTATGGTTAGTCGGATGAGCGAGTATGTTCAACTGACAGATTTTTAGAGCCAAATATTTGCAATCGATTAAGAGCATTGGTCGTTTATCTAAAATGTCGCACAACAAACATAATAATGACGGCTCTGTTTTGTCTAGGGACGTGGCCGACACATCATCTCTCATTGGCTGCATTCAGCAGAGCCCATCGATTTATAAGCGATTTGTAATCGGTGACGTCACGATGTCTAGCGCAGTGCCATAGATAGCTTTGTTTCCTGGGGGGTACTGGCCTGGCCACCTTCGCTTATTTCATTTTACGGTTTCCATAAGGTTTTCTGGGGTACTGGTATAGCCATCTACACAAATTCCCGCGTCTGGTGGAGGGGGGACACAGACTCCCAGTACCCCCTTATTAGCGATTTGCAGTTCATCTGAATGCATTTCGTGGTCAGTTTTTGTTTGGTGAGGATCCCTCCTAAATACTTTCATCAAATATTACATTTTTTTCTGTACGAAATGGATAATATAATATTATTTTTAATGCTCATCTTCAGTGACAGAGATCGTGTATAATATGTGTTTTGGTCGCTGATAAAAATAATAACTGTGGACTGTACAGGCCCGGGTTTCCCATTTTCGATACTTTTATAGGGTATCTCCGTAACTGTTAGTGCTATCAAAAAGTTATGTAGGTGTCACTGTCATGTACTCTTTTTGGGCCAAGTAAAAAAGTTATCGGACCTATCCTCATTTTTTAAAATGGAACACCCTGTATATTTTAATCTAAAAATATACTATTTTAACTTCTCCTTTCAAATATATAACACACCATGGATGATATTGGTTTTTTTTTTATTATTATTATTTAATCTTTATTTCAAAATTACATCGATATATACATAAAAAGTAAATAACAAGTAAAGAGAAATGTCGTCAAAAAACAGAACAAAAGCAAATTTAGTTGTTTCAACACCTGTACCTTAATAAATAAATTTAATTTTCATAATTACGTAAGTAATCGCTTAACGTGTAAGGTTCTAAATCAGTTAAAAAAATTTTTTTCAGTTCCTTTTTAAATAATATAGTCTGATTTAATCCGTCTATAAAAAATCTTTTTCTCTAGCTGTTTTGTCACCGAAATCAGTATGCCGCCGTTGTTGTTCTAGCTTGTGCAAATAAGCTGGACATCTAGGATCTCTAGCAGAGTGTATTCTATCCGGCAGTTTCATTCTTTTGCAGTTAGGACAATCTAATGGACTATCTTCTGCGCATCGATGACTTTCGTGCTCTTTACCGCATTTATAACAGCACAATATTCCTTTACAGTGTTTAGCAGTATGTCCAAAATAGCAACACTTAAAACACATGGTTAGATTGGTATATTCCTGTACATATGCCTTCATCAAGTCAAAAGTTACATTCTCATTTTTTATAAGCCATTTGAATATTTCTGGTTTTGTTTGGAATATCCAATTTTCTTTGTTCTTGTTTCTACACTCTTTTTTCGTAATGAATTTGATCTGACTTTTCACATTTTCTCCAAATAGATCCTTTATCTGTGGATTATCCTCTATAAGTTCACTTATAAACTCTTCAGGTGTATAACCTTTTTCTATCCCACTGATCATTAGCATTGGTTCGTTATTCTCCAATTTTTTTGTATGAAAGTTACTTTCATTTTCCAATAGATTATGCAGTTTTTTGTTTTGATTATCGTCATGACACTCTATGATTACTCCGCCATTTTGCAAAAGTTTGACTCTCTTAAATGTTTCGTTGCCTTGTCCATTTTTACATAAGTTCTGTTTAATTTCCTTAAGTACCTGTTTTGAGTCATTGTCTTCCCTTGGTCTGATTAGAATCTCATTTTTCTTACTTTGAGGGGGGGTGACCCATTTCTGGACTCCAGTTTTTTCTTCTGGATTTTTGTCATCGACTCTTTTTATTACCGAGCTGTAGGTTTTCTGGGGAGTTTCGACTACTACTATTGTATTTTCTTTGGTGTTACTTAATTGCGGAAATTCATCTTTTGGCTGCGGATTTTTCATAGTCACCACTTCCTAGGCGATTTATTTAAACTTTATTACTTTAAACCAAAGTAGGCCATGAAACAAAAACTAATATCCTATAGACAACTATGTTGGCATTCTAAAGTCCGTTTTGTTGCAGTTGATAGCTCATATCGAGGGTTGAAGCCATAAAACAACCGTAAACCATAGGCGTTGCCAATAGTAATTACCTTATTTAATAAGAAAATTGGCCTCTGTCCATTGTTAAGTAGGATTAGGGTTAAAGTAGGTACAACAGGGGTAATTAATTTACCTATTTTTGCCTGCTTTAGGATGTTATTACGCCATTTGATGTGCGTTTGTCAAACTATGTATTTAGTTGTATTTAGATACTGCATTATCTCAAAGTTGAATTATTTCCTATACTTGTAACAATGGCTTCAAGTTTTTCGCCAACGTGTCTTCGTCAAATTAGCAAAAGTGCATATTCTCTCCGAGAAAAGACATTAATATTAAACGTGCATGATGCTCTAGTGTACCAGAAACCTGCAAGTGATGTTCGTAGCATCATTGCAGAGTGTGCCAATATGGTAGGAGTTGGAGAGGCTACTATATATAGGTTCTTGCGTGAAAGAAAATCTAAGAACCTCAGTGAGCCAAAACCACTCCCAGGAAAGAAACCGTTAGAAATTGACAATTTCATTAAAAATGGTATTAGAAGAAAAGTACATAGTTTTTATTTTGCCAAGGAAATACCAACTATAGACAAAATTTTACAAGCCATTAACTACGACGAGGACTTACCACAGCTATCACGAACGAAACTATGGAAAATACTTCATGATATGAACTTTCGATGGGAGAAGCAAAACAGAAAATCTTTTCTTATTGATAGAGCAGATATTATTTGCTGGAGACGTCAATACTTAAGGTCCATCCGAAAATACCGCAGCGAAGGCAAAAACATTTTCTATTTGGATGAAACTTGGCTGAACGAAGAGCACACCGTATCTAAAGTTTGGCAAGATAAAAATGTCCTAAGTTCTCGACAAGCTGTCATGGAAGGCTGGTCAACAGGACTTAGACCACCATCTGGAAAGGGACGCAGACTTATTATAACTCATATAGGAAGTTCAAATGGCTTTTTGGATCAAGGATTATTACAATTCCAGTCGAATTCTACTAAAGACTATCATGAAGAAATGACTGCTGATGTTTTCGAGGAATATTTTAAGCAAATGATAGAATACATTCCCGCTAATTCTGTAATAGTGATGGATAATGCCAGCTATCACTCTAGGCTAAAAGAGAATCTTCCCACAACTTCATGGAAAAAGGCGGAAATCGTAAACTGGTTACAACGAAAGGAATTGAGTTACGATAATACCATGGTAAAAAAAGAACTTTTGGATATTGTTAGGCTACATAAATCACAGTATAAAAAGTATGTTATTGACGAGATGGCAAGAGATCGAGGTATTATAGTGCTCCGTTTACCACCTTACCATTGTGAGCTAAATCCTATCGAATTAATATGGGCTCAAGTAAAAGGATATGTTGCTAGAAATAACAAAACTTTTAAAATGCAAGAAGTGCGACACCTCTTGCTTCATTCTTTAGCAAATGTGTCATCAGAAAATTGGCAAAACGCCATAAAACATGCTATAGTAGAGGAACAAAAAATGTGGGAACTTGACAACGTAATTGACACAACTATGGAAATTGAGCCTTAATAATAAGCGTAGGACATGATGACTCTTCAGATTCTTCTGAGGACCATTTTATCGAGTTATAATTATTGAAATTGTCAATATTTTTTGATCTGTAAATAAATTAGTTTTCTTGTAAATAAATTCATAAAATCATAAAATCTATTACATTTAAATAAAATAATAAGCGGTTACATTAAAAACCCAACTCTCCGACCATGATGGGCCGTTTTAATCATTATCCTTTCATTTCATTTTATGGCTCTATTGTTACTTTATCTGTTACCCGGTGGAATAGGTCAAAATTTCTTCATCTTTATGCTAGATGTACGTAAAAAGACCATTTTATAGGTAAAATATTTTAGGCCACCGGGCCCTTGTTTTGAATCTTTAATGAGGGTATCGAGCTATCAACGGCAACGAAACAGACTATAGTTATTATTAACATTTAACGTCAATTTCATTTTTTACATATTCATTTGCGAAAAATACTTATCAACATTTTGAAAAATTTATGATATCTATCATCCATGGTGTGTTGTAAGTTTGAAAAAGAGTTTAAAATGCTATCTTCTTAGATTAAAATATACAGGGTGTTCCATTTTAAAAAATGAGGTTAGGTCCGATAACTTTCTAACCTGACCCGTACCATCACTATAAAAAAACTTCTGTATAAAACATTTTTCTGTATCTCTTTTAACTAAGAAAATATAGGGTACTTTATTAATTGTCAATTTGTCGATTTTCCCCCGTATCTCTTAAACGAGCGAAAATTTTCTAATTTTGATTTTACCATTTTAAGTTTGACCCAAAAAGAGCACATGACACCTATATATTAATTTTTTTGATAGCACTAACAATTACGGAGATATCCTATAAAAGTGTCGAAAATGTGACACCCTGTACCCTGTACTCGACTACCGCATCACTAGTTATTTTGATTTCTCCGTCTAATGTCTTCACGGAGATCATCTGGGCCGGCGGAGGTGGGCAAAACCGCTACTTTTAAATAACAGCTGAAACAGCTACTGCTTCTTTTAAAAAGCAGCTATTTTGAAGCAGCTTAAAAGAAGCAGGTTTACGGATCCGCTGTCTGTACTGTGGGTTATAAAAGCCGCGACGCGACGCTGTTTTATCTTGAAAGCAGGAAGCCTTTGATCCTACGGATGTTTTTTTTGCTTTTATTTGCAGCAGCGTTAGATCAATTATTTCTTTTGCAGTGTTGATTATCTTTGTGTTTGTCCAATTGATGTTTAGGTGTTATTATAAAGAAATCTCGATACTTTAGATTTGTCCCGATATTTTAACGAAAACATTGATTATATTCGTAATTAATTATAGTAATCCGGACTAATTAAAACCGCGGTCATCCGGATTATTGAAGCGATACAGTTTTTTTATTGAAAAACGAAACATTTAATACAAAACAACTAGAAAATAGTACATAAACGAAATTTATTTAAAACAGAAACTTACTTAATAAATTTTATATTATTTTATGAAGTAATTTGTAATTTTTGTTTACTTGAATTACCGAGTACTATCAAATCCTGATCATAAAGTACACAATGCAGTTGAAATGTTTGGCCGGATTATTGAAGAATCCGGTGTAACGAAGGTTCGGATTATCGAGGTTGCACTGAGGTAACAAAAATAAAATAATAGTTTATCCAAACATATCTAGAAATAATCATAATCTAATTAATTAATTAATGCCAATGTTCCTGATAAATGGACAAAGTCTGTTTATTTTTAATTAAACACTGCGAAAAATAAGCAGTTGGAAGAAGCGGACAGCGTGAATCCTCTTCGCAGTCCGCTTCGAATAATAGCTTCCTTGCTTCTGCTATCAGATATAATTAAAAACGAGTACCGCAAAATAACTGTTATAAAGAAGCAGCTTACGCGATAGCGACTCGCCTCTAATTAACCGACTGGCAACGAACTCACCTGCCTGGCTGACTATTAGCTCTTTAAGTCGAATATGTGCAATTTCACATTTGGCCTATTTTCTCTTTCATGAACATTTTCGGAATGGTCAATTTATATTATCAATAACTTTAGTTAGGGTTTATTGTTTGTATCTTAATTTTTACATATTTTTTTTTATCAAAGACTAGATTTTAATAACTAAATTTTTTTAAATATTTCTACATAATTTCAAATTAATAATTTGGTCACAAAAGGCTGTATAGATAAAGAATACGGCATCATGGATATACAGGGTGTTATGGAAAATGATTTATTATTTATTAATTGGGTTACTCCTTGGATGTCCTAGCGAGGGCCTATATACTTTTTTTAATTGCCGTCTGAATACCAAAATGATCCCACATGCAGCGACCCAACGTGCTCAATCAACTACCCTAATGTAGGTCAATCTACCAAGGTGTTGCAGTGTTGTGCAATTATAACACGCGTGGCTCGACCTTCCGTCATTTGCTACCGTGATCTGACGCGATCGAACTTTCCCGCTCCAGCAGCTAGACTGCAGTCTTCTGGTCTTCTTCAGTATTATTCGAGGCACGGACGCGGCTTTACGTCGACTCACCTTAGGCAAGGCAGCCCAGATCAGTTTATATTCAAATAAGATAATGGTTTTTTGTTACCTCGATACCTGGCATAGCATGGTGATACTTTTGAGCCAGCGCCTAACCCAAATATATCTCTAATTGGTTTAGTTTAAAAAATAAATTAAATTGATTTTTTATGTAAGATAGTCAAATTTAAATTTCACGAAATTTACATGCATTTAAATCTTATGCATTACCCCGTATAATTAGACGTACCAGAAGGTAAACTGCTCTGCCCTAAACTCTAGAATTAATTTTCTATCAGTTAAAAAAAATTATTAAAAGCTTATTTATTATTAGGACGTGAATTTTTGAATATTCGATAATTAATCTTTCGGATATTAATGTATATTAATAATAATATTTAACCAATTATAAAGAGACTAAGTGCATCCACTAAAAAGTCTTTGTCTATATTTTTTATACTCATTTTCAAATATTAAAAGTTATTAATTTCCAATGACGTGACGATAACGAATTTGAACTGTCACGCTGGAAAGAAATTCCCACACAAAAATCAAGCTTCGGCAGATATCCATCGTGACAGTTTTCGCCCATGCTCTTCTGTTTTGGTTCGACGGCCTGTCATATATATGTCGGCGTCAATTAGTGAAATCCGTCAGTGCCTGAAATGCCTAGTCATTTCACGTATTGCCGGCAAATAGTATAACTCTACGTTTGGTACACCGTTTTCCTAAGAGTGTCAGGCATTCCCTGTAATGACGGAATTCTTTCAGTCAAACGCTGTACTTAACTAAATGATTTAAGTTACCCTGTATGACGGTTTTTGATGCCATCTTGTGGAAGGATTGTTGTGGTAAAAATTTTGTAAAAAATTGTAGCATATTTTTTTTCCTAGAGTTTGAACTTAAGGGTAACAGTGGTTTTTCTCGGTCATTAACACTTAAGCATTTATTTTTATCTTTCTGCAACTTGTTTTCATTTTAGCAATTTCGGATTTAAATATAATAGTATACGTATAATTTCCATAACACCCTGATGTATATTTTTGCTAAAAAAATCATTAAATACCTATTCTCCTTTATACATTGTATATAAATTTTTGGAACACGAAAATGAAGAATATAAAGATCGCAGATAATTTTTCCAATAATACCTACTCAAAAATTAACGTCAAATAATGAGTTTCCTTATTTAAGAGCATTTATCAGTGACCTCCATTAAGGTAAAAAGGTGTGACAAACTACAAGAAAACTATTGGATAGAATTTGTTAAAATTTTTAATTTAGCTTCGAAATATGATACTACACGGTAAATAACGTTTAAATTGAAAAAATATGGTTATACAGTCATTTCTGAAAGTATTGCATGCGCTATCAATAATCTCAATTAATTTCATTGCTAGTTTTAATGCAAAAAATGTCACACCGATGTTTTCAGGAAAAATATCTAAAATCGCAACTATCTAAAGTGATTTGGCAACGCTTCGGGTGAGCAAAGGGAGACGAATAAGAAAAACTTCTCCTACTCCCTCGATGCAGCCGGCCAGTGGTCTGGCTCTTCGTACCTTGGAATGGCGATGTTGTCTCATTGTTCAATAACAATGACCACACGACCTGATAAATACTCTTTAAGTACCATTTTAATAATCCGAAATTCTTTATCTATAAAAACCTTTTGTGTAGCCTCTCAATGGCTTTATTTCAAATAAGCATTGAAAATAAAGATGCTAAGCAAAAGAATATATTATAAAACAGCGCAGAAAATAATGCAAACATTTTTTATAACGATTTAGTATGAACAGAGTTTGTTGCGGTTTGTCCAACGAAAAAAACCCTGTTTGCGATTAATCCAACAAAAGTTACTAATATGAAAAATTGAAGAATTGTTACTATGTCGAATATACAGAATTTCCAAATTATCTTATTAGTATACTTGGAAATTGATTGATTGAAAAAAATAGCCAAAAAATATATGTCGTTATTTTCTGCGCTATATAAATTTTAATTCGAGTTTTTTTTGCTCGACAATAACGTCTGGTATCATACACCTGACGTTTCTACTAATCGATTTCCATATGATCTGCAACTTTGTGCAGTGGCTCCTTGTGATGATGGTTCTCATATTCTACAACCAATCCTTCATCGTTGGGTTTCAATGAGTCGCTGTCGATATAAAGTTTGATGTCTGTGGGAGCAGCGACCATAGAACCATGGGGACCTCGCACTAGATGAGCAACATTCATACCTAACAGAAGACAATGAAAACATTACAAATACGACCCATTTCAATTAGCTGTTCCTTTCTATAGTCATCCCTCCGATTAAGTCGACATTATTGCTAAATCCGTTAT
The DNA here is from genome assembly GCA_963991005.1 of Barypeithes pellucidus. Classification (NCBI taxonomy): domain Eukaryota; kingdom Metazoa; phylum Arthropoda; class Insecta; order Coleoptera; family Curculionidae; genus Barypeithes; species Barypeithes pellucidus. Next base: position 40,089,283 of record OZ022563.1, on the reverse strand, counting down.
TATTGGAGCTACGATTATTGGTTAAATTAGTAAACTAGTAGCATTTCTCTTTGGTATTATCCGTTGTCCCATTTAAAAAAAGTTTTTTTTTTTTAATAATGCAGCAACGCGATTATTCAATTAGTTTTTCGCTTTGCCATTTTAATCAGCGGAAAAACGCCACTAATTTAATCAACATCGTAGCTTTAATATACAGTGAGGACGTAAAGTAAGGAATAAATTCATTATCTCGCAAACTACAATTTTTTTAAAAAATCGCTCGGACCCTTCGATTTTGTTTTTCGAACGCGCATATTCTGACATAAAATGTAGATATACAGGGTGTTGCAAATAAGAGTGACACAAAAAAAAATTTTCTTAAATAGAACCCACTGTATATTATTGCATGTACGGATTCTTCGGAAAATCCTAAACATTTTTCATGTAGCATGTGCTATACCTTAGCCCAAGCGTTTTGGAGTTATTCTCATTCAAAATTTGAAAATCAGATATTTCGCAATCAATCAAGACTTGCATTGATTCATGCACGCTGAGGAAAACCTGTAGTCAGCATGCGTGAAGCGCAAGAAAAGTCAAGTAGGCTTTGGAGTTATGATGCAAGAACCAAAAGAATTAATGTCAATAGTTACTGTTATTGTCAGTTTTATGTGTATTTTCCTAACGTTTTACTAGTTTTCAAAAGACTCATTTCGTTTTTTCATAACTAAATTAAATTAAAATGCGGCTCACTGAGAAACAGCGCATAGAGGTTTTGATGATAGGGTTAGAACACAGCAAGAAACTTGTGAGTTATTTAATCAAAAATACCCCAATCGTCAGCCAATATCACAATCAACAGTAAGCAAAATTGAGTACAAGTTTAGGCAATTTGGTCATGTAAGAGATGTCCCTAGATTTGGATATTGGAAAAACAACAGTTCTTAAAATACTGCATACAAATAAATACCATCCTTATAAAATGCAAGTTCTCCAAGAACTTTTGGAAAGGGACTTTGAGAGGCGCCTTGAATTTTGTGAGCGTTTACAGGATATGTGTTTCGTAAACAGAAATTTTGTAAAAAATATAATTTTTTTCGATGAGTCCACATTTTGCTTGAATACGACGTAAATACCCAAAATTATCGATATTGGTCCGATGTAAATCCACACTGGATGAGGGAAGGACACACACAATTTAATCAAAAGATCAATGTGTGGGCTGGCGTTGTCGATGACATTGTTATAGGGCCTTTCTTTTTTGACGGATATTTAACAGGCGAGAGATACTTGAGTTTTTTAGAACAAGAACTTGTTCCAGCCCTGACCACCCTTTTTTCTGAGTTAGAACGTCCCGATTTGCCACATCATAATATCTGGTTGCAACAAGATGGTGCTCCCCCACATTTCGCTGTGGGAGTTTGGACGATACTTTTCCAAATAGGTGGATTGGAAGAGGTGGTTTTATTGAGTGGCCGCCAAGGTCACCCGATTTAACACCACTCGACTTTTTTTTATGGGGATACCTTAAGGGAAAAGTATTCAAAAGCCAGCCTGCAAATTTAGATGATTTAAAAGATCGCATCCGGCAAGAAATTCGGCAAATTACACCCCAAATGGTTCGAAATGTTCAGCGAGAATTTGTAGATCGGTTAGGCTATTGTCAGTTGACCAACGGAAGACACTTCGAACATTTACTTTAGAAAAATTATTTTTAAGTTCACCTAACTGTTTTTTCGATAAATAAGACATTTTTAAAATAATTTTATTCTTTGTTTTCTCCATGACTTTTTCCACTTTTCAAATTTTGAATGAGAATAACTCCAAAACGCTTGGGCTAAGGTATAGCACATGCTACATGAAAAATGTTTAGGATTTTCAGAAGAATCCGTACATGCAATAATATACAGTGGGTTCTATATAAGAAAAAAAAAATTTTGTGTCACTCTTATTTGCAACACTTATATATCTACATTTTATGTCAGAATATGCGCGTTCGAAAAACAAAATCGAAGGGTCCGAGCGATTTTTAAAAAAAATTGTAGTTTGCGAGATAATGAATTTATTCCTTACTTTACGTCCTCACTGTATGTTATATTTTATTGCAAAATAAAAATTTTAATAAATATTCCTTTGCCATTTCTACATCCTCGGGAGAAATTTTTGTGATAGTACTAAACAAAGTGTTTACCCAAGTGCTGTTCTTCGCCCAAGTAATGATGGTGACCACCATGACTACTGCTTTCCTCGCTATTGTGGTGGCCATGATGATGTCCGTGATGACCAGATTTATGTTCCATTGATTTTTTCGTATCTGGATCCACTACGTCGTTCGGATGAGGAACAATTCCCATACCAATGTGAGAACCTTAAATGAAAACTATTAATTTTAGAAAATTAGACTACGGCTTTTAATTAATTTTAAACATAGTTGTTTTGTATATGTTGATCGAGATATAAGTGGCTGAACAGACAGTGGTTGCCCTGACGACGTGGCATTTTCGTTTTGGTGTTATCGATTTTGTTGTCGAAAATACCACTGTCCTTATGGAATTTTTTTACACGTGAGTGGGATATTCACTGTCATCTACATGACCTAGATTTGAATCATAATGTTACAGGTCATGATGGTGTGGTGTGAGTCTGCTTTTTGATCAAATAGAGCGAATAGAATAAAAAGTTGCCCTTTTCTCCAAGGCCTACCAAGTAGCTGGAAAACGTGCGAGTTTGAAATTTAAAAAAGTGCACTTTTTAATTAGTGATGTTTGAAAATCGACCCCCCAGAACAGTGAAGGAATATTGGCCGTCGGAAATTGGAAATATAGTATATATCCTGTAGAACAGAAATGACCAGATGTTTACCTTTGTGGTGGCTTGGTACACCTTCCGACCCAAAACTCTTAGGCAATCCTTCTAAATCTTTGTTTATTTTTTCGTTTTTCTTTTCAATATCATTTATTTTGGCCAAGTCTTCCAGTTCTGTATTCTAAAAATAAATTATATAAACATCTAGGTACACTAAAAAAACCGGTTTCATGATTTTCGTAGACGAATTGTATTTAATTTAGGCCCAACAATCTAACATGTACAGGAAATGTTGACGACGTAATGGGGAGATGAGGGACGCATATAAATAGATTTCTGACATTTACCCCCTCTATCTACTTTGATGGATTAAGAACGGGTATCATTCAACTGGTTAGCAAAATATTCTTATTTTTGCGAACAGAAAAATGTAATCGGTCAGCAGCTTATGGACAGCAAACATTTCTGAATCGGTCAGTAATTAATGTCATACTAGAGTGCTCTAAATTATTTTGGTACGCAAATTAACTATATAAGCTGCTATGAGCGATCCACTTTTAATCAGATATTGGTAAGCAATCAGCGGGTAAGCAAAATATTTAATCTTGGTCATCAAAAAAAAGCAATAAAACGTGAAATTGTGACAGTGCCATGGGAAAACAAGTGAAAACCCGCCCCCGAAGAAAGTTACATACCAATTGTAATATCTTGCTGACCAAGTAATCATTTCGCAGCTTGACTGTTAATTAAGCGAACACATGATATTACAAGCGGACTGATATCGGTTAAATTGTTGACAGTTTGTAGCATTTTTTGCAGAACAAGTGTTGCAGCCCGATTTTTATTTATTGCAAGCAAAATCTTTTTATGCTGATCAAATGATTTAATGGCTATTTTTTGCTGCGAACCAATTTTAATAACGGCAACCCATTTAATTACTTATCATTAAGAAATTGCCTAGATTCGAGTGGAAGTATATTATTGCAGATGGTTTATTACCTTATTATCGCCTCCATCACTTTGGTATTCTTCAAACCATTTTTTCAGCTTATTTTTCAGTTTCACGTCGTTCTCAAAGTGTTGTTTGTTTAGGGAGATTTGAGCATCAAACAAGTCTAGAAAATGTATATGTATTTTAAAAGAAACTTCTATGAAGGATGAAAATATTCAATTTTATGTCGGTGTAACATATCATCCCAACCAACATTTATTTATAAAGTTGTAAGAATATTTTCAGCTTCAAGCAGTATGAAATTTTCCCTGAGAATCTTCTTACAACCATTAAAGAGGCAAGTATAAAAATTGTTTATACAGTATGTCCACGGATGGGGTTCACAAGAGGACAAATGGACTAAAAATTGAAAGATACGAAAAAAAGTCACTCTTAATAAACGTTTTTGCTTGTCTAGAAAATACGATTAATCATAAGAAACTTAAATTTTTTTTTACAGGGTGGGTAAAAACTGCAAAAATGTTATTTTGCTTAAGAGTAAACATATTTTATTTTGAAAGATACGAAAAAAAGTCACTCTTAATGAATGTGTTTTCTACACAACAAACCGAAGTAGAACAATTCATTAGATGGTTTACCTATGTAAAAATTATTTCCCAAAAAGTATTCTCTGGCACACCTTTGGACTGGTGAACCTAGTTAAAATAATAATGACACTTAAGGTGATAGGTACTTGTTGTCTTTATTTAATGAAGTTATTATTTAAGTAGAAATGCTATCTACTGCACAAAGAGTCTTTATAATACAATGTTATGGGGATGGTAAAGTTTCATACCGCTACGTCATGGAACAATTTACCGAGAAATTTGTAGGAATCCCAATAACTAGAATGGCAATCTGCAAGTTAATAAAAAAGTTCAAGAGAACTGGTTCGGTGTTGGACCTCAAAAAAAAAAAAGAAATACGACCATGATGATGCTGCTACAGTCTTAGTTCCTCATTCTGTTGAAGAAAATCCTATGACGTCCCTTAGAAATCGTGTTACTCAGTTGGAAGTTGTGAAAAAAAGTCAAATTCAGAAGATTCTTAAAGCAAATAAATTGTATCCGTATAAACCGCACTTTAATCAAAGATTGGAAGAGGGAGACGACGCGAAACGACTTGATTTTTGCCTGTGGATAGGAGACAAAATTTTAAGTGGAAATGTTGATTTTTATAAATGTATCATGTTTTCTGATGAAAGTACATTTTCAACAAATGAAACCGTTGCAACCCAGCACGTTAGGTACTGGTCTTTAGAAAATCCCGAATTGAGAAGACAATATTTCACAACAGTGAACGTGTGGTGTGCGATATCCATCTATGGCATTACAGGGCCATATTTTTTTGATAACACGTGCAATAGATTATCATATTTAGAAATGCTGGATACATTTTTCAGTGATGAACTCGAAAATCTACCATTAAATTTTCAACAAAATATGTATTTTCAGCAAGATGGTTGTCCAGCCCATTTCGCTCGTGAGGTTAGAGAATGGCTTGACCGAAGATTTGGTCCAAGGTGGATTGGCAGGAATGGCCCAGTTTTGTGGCCCCCAAGAAGTCCCGACTTAACCTTGGCCGATATCTTTTTATGGGGCTGTTTAAAACAAATTGTTTTTGCAACCGCAATACCAGATATTGAAGTGCTGAAGGGCAGAATTATCCAGGCTGTCCAATCGATATCTCAGGAAGAAGTCAGAAATTCTTTCACTTATTTGAGAAGGCAATTAGAAAAATGTGTCGAGTATGGGGATGGAGTTTTTGAATTATGAAATCGTTATCGTATTCTTTTCATGCTAATAAAAATGTTCGTATTATTATTATTATTATTATAATTACTTCATTAAATAAAGACATTGACAACAAGTATCACCTATTCATTATTCAAGTAAGAACGTTTATTAAGAGTGACTATTTTTCGTATCTTTCAATTTTTAGTCCATTTGTCCTCTTGTAAACCCCATCCGTGGACATACTGTATAGAGTGTTTCTTAATAACATACTAATATTTAAGGAGGTTATTCGCTTGGGTCCATTTTCAGGAAAAAACTTCTATGAACATAGGTCCTAAACGTCTTAAGTTTTGAGATATAGGGTGTTAAATATTTTTTCTGCGATACTGCTTGTGGTACACACTTTCTATTCATCAAGAGGCATTGAGAAGTAGTCGTTATTGCGATATTTTCGATTATTAAAACGATTTAATTACTTGTACAGATACGGTGTTCATTCATACAACATACGTTCAAATAAAACAGTTGAATATACGTTATTAGTCGAGCTTCGTTCTACGACTCCCGCGGTCGGCCGGCACAGACGTCGAGCACGGTTTGACAGTTCTTGCGTTCGTTTACTTCTGTGGAATAGGTTTACACGTAAGTCTTTAAGGCATTTTATGATGTATAATATGTGTGTTTTATTCCGACCAGTGGCGTTCGTTTGAAGAAAAGAATGGTACGCCACTTCTTTTTTTAAATAAAAATTATTTTTGAAATTCTCATTCCCTGCTGTATAAAAGTATAAAAAAAATTAATTAATTCAATTAAAAAATTAGGTATTAAAAATTATTATTAAGAAAACATCCAAATGGAAAAATCTTTAACACCCCGCATCTCAATAGTTAAGACGTTTAGGACAAAAAACGTCAACTTTCCATCTTTCAAAGATAGATGAAATGTCATTATTATGGTTGTAAATAAAGATTTTAAATCAACTTCAAAGTGTTAAAAAATGAAGGCCTGTGTTATTAATTAATATTTTTTTAATTAACTAATTTTTTATTTTTGTGTTACATAAGTTTTCTTGACAATGTCGTAAGGTTTCTTCTCATGCATAATTTTCCACTGAAGATGAAGGATATATTTTTTTCAATATTTATTTTTTTTATATTTATTTATTAACTAGTGGAGCAGGCTATGAGTCTATTTACCTCTTCATAACAAAAAATATTAAGATTATCTAATTAATTGAATGCTCAAATTGCTCTCCATTGACCTGCTGATCTAATTATTATAATTCTCTAGCCCTAAGTGGATTCCGGAGTACCTCTAAACGAGTTTTCTCCCCAAGCGTTTATTTAATTATGTTTTAGGAAAAAATGTCCCAAGGAAAACTTTGTAATGAAACTAAAATTGGAGGAAAGCATATATTTTCTTTATTTCCGAAGATTTTTAGATGTCTATTTACTGCGCCATGTGCCGTAGAAAGAAATTATCAACTTTTCTCCAATTATTAATAAAATTCTTTTGTTCAACATTTCTAGACCCCGATCACGCTCGGTCTCTTTCTTCGGATTATCGTTGTTTCTGTCGGCCCTCCCGGTGATTACAAATTATTTTGAATTGTCTTGAGTCAATTTTGCCCTGATAATTTCTTGTTAGCGTAATGAAAGGCTATAGAAAAATCTTGCATGGTTTCGCCCCTTATCATAAAACACACCCCGGCTACAGCGTTGCCATATTACGGCTTGCCTTACCGCACTTATTATCAACTTCGCCCCCTGACGAGAACTTATTAACGCTCAAAGAGCTCGACTTAAAGATAGCTATAAAAACGTATATTTATAATTTATATACATTTATCATCTGAATTACTTTCTTTTAGATATTACATTCTTATTTGGTCTAACATATCGTCTTTTTACTTTCGAAATTAAATCACAGTAAAATATGCCGCTTGCGGAATTGATATAAGCAAAAGGTCAGCCCTATTATAAGGTTCCTAATCTAACAAATTGTTATAGCATCTAATTTTGGTAAATTCAAATTCACACACGACCCTGAGCATTGTCATCTCTCAAGTTTGTTCAAAGTGAGGTCACTTTAAGTATAGTAGCGTGTACGTTTTTATGTGAACAAGATGTGATTTGATGAGTTTTTATATCATAAATTTGTGATAATTCCTTTAAAATCTCTTTTATAAGTTTGTTAGTATTCAAATATTTTTATTGGTCAGCTTTAGTACAAATTATAAAAAATTTGAATACACAAATAGAATATAAGAAAGTTTGTTAGTTATTTTGCCGATATCATTATCTAAATCAATCTAAGAAAAAAGTTGACCAATAATCCGGGTATAACCATAGAGTATACAATTATATTAAAAAGTACTATTGTTTCAGAATTGAATTGTAATTTTTTCTCCATATTTGAGTAGGTTTTGTAAAGTACAAAATGTTGAACTAGTACTATAGTAACTTTTTGTCATATAAAGTTTTTTTCCATATACAGACGGTGTTTGCATTCGATAGCGCCTACACTATTAAAGGTAGAAAAAAAGTTCCATACAAAGGTTAAAAGGTTTGCTACGATGTATAACCTAAAAATATTTTACAATCTACACGGTGGCCCAAAAAAGTGACACTGAATAGAAATATTTTTTTAAAATGGATTAGGGTAGCCTTAATGTAAATCGTATTTGTTCAGGTTCTATCAACAGATTGCTATGACTTTTAAATCGTACCCTGAAAATTTACTAAAATTTCAGAAAAAGATTAATTACTTGGCAATGCTGCATTTCAGTTCACAAAATTAAAGACGGTTGTAAAGCTCTTGTTCTACTAAATTAAATTATGGAAAAATATATCGGGTGTCCCATTAAAAAAAAAATTTTTTCTTGAGTGCCACTTTTTGGGGCTCAGCTGTAAAAATGTTTTGTTTATTTGTATCTTAGTAAACCCTTTAACTTTTGAATGGGACTTTTTTTCTATCTTTAATAGTTTAGACGCTATCGAACACACCCTGTACAGGGTGTCCCATTTTCGACACTTTTATAGGGTATCTCCGTAATTGTTAGTGCTATCAAAAAAGTAAGTAGGTGTCATGTGTTCTTTTTGAAATTTGATAATTTTCGCTCGCCTCGGAGATACGGGGAAAAATCAAAATGTCCCTATATTTTCTTAGTTAAAAGAGATACAGAAAAATATTTTATATAGAAGTTTCTTTATAATGATTGTTGAATAAACTGCCGTCTTCAGAATAAGTGTACGGGGTCAAGTAAAAAGTTCCATTTAAAAAAATTAGGTTAGGTCTGATAACTTTTTTACCTGACCCCGTATACTTATTCCGACGACGGCAGATTATTCAACAATCATTATAAAGAGTTTAAAACATTTTTCTGTATCTCTTTTAACTAAGACAATATAGGGTAATTTTGAAATTGTTAATTTTTTTGGTTTTCCCCCATATCTCTTAAGCGAGCGAAAATATTCGAATTTTGATTTTACCATTTTAAGTTTGGCCTAAAAAGAGTACATAACACCTACATTACTTTCTTGATAGCACTCACAATTACTGAGAAACCCGAAAATGGGACACCCTTTATATATCTCTACAAAGTTCAAGAGAACGAGAGCCTATTTATAGTGCAGTAATAAGATGGCCATTAAGTTACACAAACTTACCTTGACAATTATAATCTGCTGTTATCAAAATGTTGGCCAATCTGATGAGGAATATGGAACTAAATATCGTGCATTATTTTTAATGGTAACATCGGAGACATTATTATTTATTTGAAAAAATAAACTTATAAACGGGATAGTTGATAATTTAAAATGTGAAATAATAAAGCAAAAGTTTATTGAAAACATTTATCCGTTTTTTATTTATACAGGGTGTAACAAATTCGTCCTTCACCATTGGAATTATTATTACCACGTATAAATCCAATATAATGATACCGTAACACCAGTAAATATTTTAAATTGCATTTTCCATTTATGCACTTTTGTTTTCCTTAAAATAGGTTAAATTTAGTGTCGGGAACGGGAAATGATACGAAGTCGGTTAAATTGGGGCAAACTTGGCTCATTATAGGCCCAATGATATGCCGCAAAAAAAAACACAAAAATAAATACAGACACAAATACTATAATTTTGCCGAACTCTGAAATTATCGCCTGATCTCGCGCATGCCCCTGGTATACCTGTTCACGCATCTTTATTGCTAAATATGTGCTATTTTAGGCACTTTTCATAGGGGAATATGTAATTGCATTCTTGACAAATTCTTCTGACTTTGTGCCTACAGCCTAATTTCAGATTTGCACTCTGCATTAATTAAATCTTCACTTTAAGCTTAATCGCTATAAAAAGATACAAACTCACTTTGGATTTGATACATTTTAACTTTTAACCTTACCCACTATAAAATGATACAATCGCACTTTGAAATAGGCACATTTTTAAACCTAAGACCACTATAAACTAACAGAATCGCACTTTGGATTGGGTCTGAATTTGCAACACTTAGTAAACTTTAAGATAATTACATATTTATATATTCTCAATATATTTTTATTACCAAAATAACATATTTTTATTAAGAAAATAAACAAGTATTGTTTTTGTTACATAATTAGGTATTATGTATGAACAAAAAAAATATTGCAAAACAAATACAGGAGAATCAGGAAAAAATACTATTAGATTATTGGAGCCTTCTTTGCTAAGGCTGGCCGTCCTCTATTCCTTTTGTGGTGGAGAGGTACACTTTTCGCTTCGATGGGCACCTGTGCTTGTTTCATAATGACCGAAGCCGAACAAACCTAGAGAATGTTTGCATACATACTGTTTCAAAAAAACTTGAGCAAGTGCAGAATGCAACGTTATTTTCACTATCTTCTGAGATTTACGAAAAGTATCAAAACATTCCCAATTCAAATAGGTATTTTTCCAGAATTGTTCATCGTCTTGGGTCAAGATTTCTTTAGCATTTCTTGATTTGGAATCCGTATTATAGTCGGCAATTCTAGTCTTCTGGCAATTAAAATTGCACAGATTCATGCGCAGTACACCGTTCTCGATCAGCTGTATTAGTTGGTCGAAGCACCTATGAACAGCCAATGGCTATTTAAACTAACATACTTAAATTAACAGTTCACATTCTTTATTAAGCATATGTACTGCTAATTCGTAGCAACTTTTTTGAACTGCCATTTGTAAGTAGCAGTAGCTGTTTTAACTGCTAATCAAAACGAACCGCTTTGCCCATCTCTAATTCTGGGGGTATTTTAAGGATTTCAACACAAATAACTGCTGTTCTGACTGTTGGCAATGCGCCAGCTGATGGAGAACCGTTTACTGCGCATGAATTCGTTCAATTATATTACCGCTTTTATAAATTATAAAAAAAAATGTTATGACATGAAAATTTCTTTTATTTAAGATTAAAAATAAGTAAGTACATACAATAAAAATATAAAAAAATCCAACAAAAGATAGAATAGAAAATTTAAAAAATAAAATAGTTACTTTCGGATTTACACTCCTTAAGTAAATTCACACAGCCCAATTTTGTCTTTATAATATTTACAATATTATAATAAAATTATATATTAGCTATTTAATTTTATAACAATTTTTGTACTACCTAAAATATATGTGCTAAACGTAATATTAGGCAAGCTGTATGCAACGGGATAGTGAAAATAAAATTAAGACAAAGTATTGTTATAAAGAACAATATTATGGGTTTCTGACTTAAATTGACCATCCTCTTTCTATCTGACCTCGACCGCCACTGGCATAGAGCCTATGGTTAGCCGGATGAGTGAGTATGTTCAACTGACATATTTTTAGAGCCAAATATTTGCAATCGATTAAGAGCATTGGTCGTTTATCTAAAATGTCGCACAACAAACATAATAATGACGGCTCTGTTTTGTCTAGGGACGTGGCCGACACATCATCTCTCATTGGCTGCATTCAGCAGAGCCTATCGATTTATAAGCGATTTGTCATCGGTGACGTCACGATGTCTAGCGCAGTGCCATAGATAGCTTTGTTTCCTAGAGGGTACTGTCCTGGCCACCTTCGCTTCGGTTTTCTGGGGTACTGGTATAGCCATCTATGGACACTGACTCCCAGTACCCCCTTATTAGCGATTTGTAGTTCATCTGAATGCATTTCGTGGTCAGTTTTTGTTCCTCCTAAATACTTTCATCAAATATTAAATTTTTTTCTGTACGAAATGGATAATATAATATTATTTTTAATGCTCATCTTCAGTGACAGAGATCGTGTATAATATGTGTTTTGGTCGCTGATAAAAATAATAACTGTGGACTGTACAGGCCCGGGTTTCCCATTTTCGATACTTTTTTCTCTCTACTGTTAGTGCTATCAAAAAGTTATGTAGGTGTCATGTACTCTTTTTGGGCCAAACTTAAAATGACAAAATCAAAATTTGAAAATTTTCGCTCGTTTAAGAAATACGGGGGAAAATCAAAAAATTGACAATTTCAAAATTACCCTATATTTTCTTAGTTAAAAGAGATATGGAAAAATGTTTTATACAGAAGTTTCTTTATATTAATTGTTGAATAAATAATCAGCCGTTTTCATAATAAGTATATGGGGTCAAGTAAAAAAGTTATTGGACCTATCCTCATTTTTTTAAATGGAACACCCTGTATATTTTAATCTAAAAATATACTATTTTAACTTCTTCTTTCAAATATATAACACACCATGGATGATATTGGTTTCCTAGGCGATTTATTTAAACTTTATTACTTTAAACCAAAGTAGGCCATGAAACAAAAACTAATATCCTAGAGACAACTATGTTGGCATTCTAGTTATTATTAACATTTAACGTCAATTTCATTTTTTACATATTCATTTGCGAAAAATACTTATCAACATTTTGAAAAATTTATGATATCTATCATCCATGGTGTGTTATAAGTTTGAAAAAGAGTTTAAAATGCTATCTTCTTAGATTAAAATATACAGGGTGTTCCATTTAAAAAAATGAGGTTAGGTCCGATAACTTTCTAACCTGACCCGTACCATCACTATAAAAAAACTTCTGTATAAAACATTTTTCTGTATCTCTTTTAACTAAGAAAATATAGGGTACTTTATTAATTGTCAATTTGTCGATTTTCCCCCGTATCTCTTAAACGAGCGAAAATTTTCTAATTTTGATTTTACCATTTTAAGTTTGACCCAAAAAGAGCACATGACACCTATATATTAATTTTTTTGATAGCACTAACAATTACGGAGATATCCTATAAAAGTGTCGAAAATGGGACACCCTGTATACCCTGTACTCGACTACCGCATCACTAGTTATTTTGATTTCTCCGTCTAATGTCTTCACGGAGATCATCTGGGCCGGCGGAGGTGGGCAAAACCGCTACTTTTAAATAACAGCTGAAACAGCTACTGCTTCTTTTAAAAAGCAGCTATTTTGAAGCAGCTTAAAAGAAGCAGGTTTACGGATCCGCTGTCTGTACTGTGGGTTATAAAAGCCGCGACGCGACGCTGTTTTATCTTGAAAGCAGGAAGCCTTTGATCCTACGGATGTTTTTTTTGCTTTTGTTTGCAGCAGCGTTAGATCAATTATTTCTTTTGCAGTGTTGATTATCTTTGTGTTTGTCCAATTGATGTTTAGGTGTTATTATAAAGAAATCTCGATACTTTAGATTTGTCCCGATATTTTAACGAAAACATTGATTATATTCGTAATTAATTATAGTAATCCGGACTAATTAAAACCGCGGTCATCCGGATTATTGAAGCGATACAGTTTTTTTATTGAAAAACGAAACATTTAATACAAAACAACTAGAAAATAGTACATAAACGAAATTTATTTAAAACAGAAACTTACTTAATAAATTTTATATTATTTTATGAAGTAATTTGTAATTTTTGTTTACTTGAATTACCGAGTACTATCAAATCCTGATCATAAAGTACACAATGCAGTTGAAATGTTTGGCCGGATTATTGAAGAATCCGGTGTAACGAAGGTTCGGATTATCGAGGTTGCACTGAGGTAACAAAAATAAAATAATAGTTTATCCAAACATATCTAGAAATAATCATAATCTTCTAATGCCAATGTTCCTGATAAATGGACAAAGTCTGTTTATTTTTAATAAAACACTGCGAAAAATAAGCAGTTGGAAGAAGCAGACAGCGTGAATCCCCTTCGCAGTCCGCTTCGAATAATAGCTTCCTTGCTTCTGCTATCAGTTATAATTAAAAACGAGTACCACAAAATAACTGTTATAAAGAAGCAGCTTACGCGATAGCGACTCGCCTCTAATTGACCGACTGGCAACGAACTCACCTGCCTGGCTGACTTTTAGCTCTTTAAGTCGAATATGTGCAATTTCACATTTGGCCTATTTTCTCTTTCATGAACATTTTCGGAATGGTCAATTTATATTATCAATAACTTTAGTTAGGGTTTATTGTTTGTATGTTAATTTTTACATATTTTTTTTTATCAAAGACTAGATTTTAATAACTAAATTTTTTTAAATATTTCTACATAATTTCAAATTAATAATTTGGTCACAAAAGGCTGTATAGATAAAGAATACGGTTTTTTGGCATCATGGATATACAAGGTGTTATGGAAAATGATTTATTATTTATTAATTGGGTTACTCCTTGGATGTTCTAGCGAGGACCTATATACTTTTTTTTAATTGCCGTCTGAATACCAAAATTATCCCACATGCAGCGACCCAACGTGCTCAATCAACTACCCTAATGTAGGTCAATCTACCAAGGTGTTGCAGTGTTGTGCAATTATAACACGCGTGGCTCGACCTTCCGTCGTTTGCTACCGTGATCTGACGCGATCGAACTTTCCCGCTCCAGCAGCTAGACTGTAGTCTTCTGGTCTTCTTCAGTATTATTCGAGGCACGGACGCGGCTTTACGTCGACTCCCCTTAGGCAAGGCAGCACAGATCAGTTTATATTCAAATAAGATAATGGTAATTTTTTTTGTTACCTCGAGTGGCATGGCGTGGTGTTACTTTTGAGCCAGCGCCTAACCCAGATATATCTCTAATTGGTATAGTTTAAAAAATAAATTAAATTCAATTTTTATGTAAGATATGTCAAATTTAAATTTCACGAAATTTACATGCATTTAAATCTTATGCATTACCCCGTATAATTAGACGTACCAGAAGGTAAACTGCTCTGCCCTAAACTCTAGAATTAATTTTCTATCAGTTAAAAAAAATTATTAAAAGCTTATTTATTATTAGGACGTGAATTTTTGAATATTCGATAATTAATCTTTCGGATATTAATGTATATTAATAATAATATTTAACCAATTATAAAGAGACTAAGTGCATCCACTAAAAAGTCTTTGTCTATATTTTTATACTCATTTTCAAATATTAAAAGTTATTAATTTCCAATGACGTGACGATAACGAATTTGAACTGTCACGCTGGAAAGAAATTCCCACACAAAAATCAAGCTTCGGCAGATATCCATCGTGACAGTTTTCGCTCATGCTCTTCTGTTTTGGTTCGACGGCCTGTCATATATATGTCGGCGTCAATTAGTGAAATCCGTCAGTGCCTGAAATGCCTAGTCATTTCACGTATTGCCGGCAAATAGTATAACTCTACGTTTGGTACACCGTTTTCCTAAGAGTGTCAGGCATTCCCTGTAATGACGGAATTCTTTCAGTCAAACGCTGTACTTAACTAAATGATTTAAGTTACCCTGTATGACGGTTTTTGATGCCATCTTGTGGAAGGATTGTTGTGGTAAAAATTTTGTAAAAAATTGTAGCATATTTTTTTTCCTAGAGTTTGAACTTAAGGGTAACAGTGGTTTTTCTCGGTCATTAACACTTAAGCATTTATTTTTATCTTTCTGCAACTTGTTTTCATTTTAGCAATTTCGGATTTAAATATAATAGTATACGTATAATTTCCATAACACCCTGATGTATATTTTTGCTAAAAAAATCATTAAATACCTATTCTCCTTTATACATTGTATATAAATTTTTGGAACACGAAAATGAAGAATATAAAGATCGCAGATAATTTTTCCAATAATACCTACTCAAAAATTAACGTCAAATAATGAGTTTCCTTATTTAAGAGCATTTATCAGTGACCTCCATTAAGGTAAAAAGGTGTGACAAACTACAAGAAAACTATTGGATAGAATTTGTTAAAATTTGTAATTTAGCTTCGAAATATGATACTACACGGTAAATAACGTTTAAATTGAAAAAATATGGTTATACAGTCATTTTTGAAAGTATTGCATGCGCTATCAATAATCTCAATTAATTTCATTGCTAGTTTTAATGCAAAAAATGTCACACCGATGTTTTCAGGAAAAATATCTAAAATCGCAACTATCTAAAGTGATTTGGCAACGCTTCGGGTGAGCAAAGGGAGACGAATAAGAAAAACTTCTCCTACTCCCTCGATGCAGCCGGCCAGTGGTCTGGCTCTTCGTACCTTGGAATGGCGATGTTGTCTTATTGTTCAATAACAATGATCACGCGATCCACTGATAAATACTCTTAAGTACCATTTTAATAATCCGAAATTCTTTATCTATAAAAACCTTTTGTGTAGCCTCTCAATGGCTTTATTTCAAATAAGCATTGAAAATAAAGATGCTAAGCAAAAGAATATATTATAAAACAGCGCAGAAAATATTGCAAACATTTTTTATAACGACTTAGTATGAACAGAGTTTGTTGGGGTTTGTTCGTGTATGCATGTCCGTTACAGCCCGTTGTGTCGGATACTTTTTGCCCATGCCAAAAATGGGGTTTTAAGGTTGAATAATCCAACGAAAAAAACCCTGTTTGCGATTAATCCAACAAAAGTTACTAATATGAAAAATTGAAGAATTATTACTATGTCGAATATACAGAATTTCCAAATTATCTTATTAGTATACTTGGAAATTGATTGATTGAAAAAAATAGCCAAAAAATATATGTCGTTATTTTCTGCGCTATATAAATTTTAATTTTTTTTTTGCTCGACAATAACGTCTGGTATCATACACCTGACGTTTCTACTAATCGATTTCCATATGATCTGCAACCTTGTGCAGTGGTTCCTTGTGATGATGGTTCTCATATTCCACAACCAATCCTTCATCGTTGGGTTTCAATGAGTCGCTGTCGATATAAAGTTTGATGTCTGTGGGAGCAGCGACCATAGAGCCATGGGGACCTCGCACTAGATGAGCAACATTCATACCTAACAGAAGACAATGAAAACATTACAAATACGACCCATTTCAATTAGCTGTTCCTTTCTATAGTCATCCCTCCGATTAAGTCGACATTATTGCTAAATCCGTTATTATTGGAGCTACGATTATTGGTTAAATTAGTAAACTAGTAGCATTTCTCTTTGGTATTATCCGTTGTCCCATTTAAAAAAAAGTTTTTTTTTTTTAATAATGCAGCAACGCGATTATTCAATTAGTTTTTCGCTTTGCCATTTTAATCAGCGGAAAAACGCCACTAATTTAATCAACATCGTAGCTTTAATATACAGTGAGGACGTAAAGTAAGGAATAAATTCATTATCTCGCAAACTACAATTTTTTTAAAAAATCGCTCGGACCCTTCGATTTTGTTTTTCGAACGCGCATATTCTGACATAAAATGTAGATATACAGGGTGTTGCAAATAAGAGTGACACAAAAATTTTTTTTTCTTAAATAGAACCCACTGTATATTATTGCATGTACGGATTCTTCGGAAAATCCTAAACATTTTTCATGTAGCATGTGCTATACCTTAGCCCAAGCGTTTTGGAGTTATTCTCATTCAAAATTTGAAAATCAGATATTTCGCAATCAATCAAGACTTGCATTGATATGCACGCTGAGGAAAACCTGTAGTCAGCATGCGTGAAGCGCAAGAAAAGTCAAGTAGGCTTTGGAGTTATGATGCAAGAACCAAAAGAATTAATGTCAATAGTTACTGTTATTGTCAGTTTTATGTGTATTTTCCTAACGTTTTACTAGTTTTCAAAAAACTCATTTCGTTTTTTCATAACTAAATTAAATTAAAATGCGGCTCACTGAGAAACAGCCCATAGAGGTTTTGATGATGATGGGCTACGGTGATAGGGTTAGAACACAGCAAGAAACTTGTGAGTTATTTAATCAAAAATACCCCAATCGTCAGCCAATATCACAATCAACAGTAAGCAAAATTGAGTACAAGTTTAGGCAATTTGGTCATGTAAGAGATGTCCCTAGATTTGGTCGTCCTCCAGTTGATGAAAATCAATAATTAGAAGTCTTACTGGCAGTTCAAGATAACCAGCATGTGGTGTCTAGGAAGGTAGCAAGTGACGTGGATATTAGAAAAACAACAGTTCTTAAAATACTGCATACAAATAAATACCATCCTTATAAATTGCGTTCTCCAAGTTCTCCAAGAACTTTTGGAAAGGGACTTTGAGAGGCGCCTTGAATTTTGTGAGCGTTTACAGGATATGTGTTTCGTAAACAGAAATTTTGTAAAAAATATAATTTTTTCCGATGAGTCCACATTTTGCTTGAATGGTGACGTAAATACCCAAAATTATCGATATTGGTCCGATGTAAATCCACACTGGATGAGGGAAGGACACACACAATTTAATCAAAAGATCAATGTGTGGGCTGGCGTTGTCGATGACATTGTTATAGGGCCTTTCTTTTTTGACGGAAATTTAACAGGCGAGAGATACTTGAGTTTTTTAGAACAAGAACTTGTTCCAGCCCTGGCCACCCTTTTTTCTGAGTTAGAACGTCCCGATTTGCCACATCATAATATCTGGTTGCAACAAGATGGTGCTCCCCCACATTTCGCTTTGGGAGTTTGGACGATACTTTTCCAAACAGGTGGATTGGAAGAGGTGGTTTTATTGAGTGGCCGCCAAGGTCACCCGATTTAACACCACTCGACTTTTTTTTTATGGGGATACCTTAAGGGAAAAGTATTCAAAAGCCAGCCTGCAAATTTAGATGATTTAAAAGATCGCATCCGGCAAGAAATTCGGCAAATTACACCCCAAATGGTTCGAAATGTTCAGCGAGAATTTGTAGATCGGTTAGGCTATTGTCAGTTGACCAACGGAAGACACTTCGAACATTTACTTTAGAAAAATTATTTTTAAGTTCACCTAACTGTTTTTTCGATAAATAAGACATTTTTAAAATAATTTTATTCTTTGTTTTCTCCATGACTTTTTCCACTTTTCAAATTTTGAATGAGAATAACTCCAAAACGCTTGGGCTAAGGTATAGCACATGCTACATGAAAAATGTTTAGGATTTTCAGAAGAATCCGTACATGCAATAATATACAGTGGGTTCTATATAAGAAAAAAAAAATTTTGTGTCACTCTTATTTGCAACACTTATATATCTACATTTTATGTCAGATTATGCGCGTTCGAAAAACAAAAGGGTCCGAGCGATTTTTAAAAAAAATTGTAGTTTGCGAGATAATGAATTTATTCCTTACTTTACGTCCTCACTGTATGTTATATTTTATTGCAAAATAAAAATTTTAATAAATATTCCTTTGCCATTTCTACATCCTCGGGAGAAATTTTTGTGATAGTACTAAACAAAGTGTTTACCCAAGTGCTGTTCTTCGCCCAAGTAATGATGGTGACCACCATGACTACTGCTTTCCTCGCTATTGTGGTGGCCATGATGATGTCCGTGATGACCAGATTTATGTTCCATTGATTTTTTCGTATCTGGATCCACTACGTCGTTCGGATGAGGAACAATTCCCATACCAATGTGAGAACCTTAAATGAAAACTATTAATTTTAGAAAATTAGACTACGGCTTTTAATTAATTTTAAACATAGTTGTTTTGTATATGTTGATCGAGATATAAGTGGCTGAACAGACAGTGGTTGCCCTGATGACGTGGCATTTTCGTTTTGGTGTTATCGATTTTGTTGTCGAAAATACCACTGTCCTTATGGAATTTTTTTACACGTGAGTGGGATATTCACTGTCATCTACATGACCTAGATTTGAATCATAATGTTACAGGTCATGATGGTGTGGTGTGAGTCTGCTTTTTGATCAAATAGAGCGAATAGAATAAAAAGTTGCCCTTTTCTCCAAGGCCTACCAAGTAGCTGGAAAACGTGCGAGTTTGAAATTTAAAAAAGTGCACTTTTTAATTAGTGATGTTTGAAAATCGACCCCCCAGAACAGTGAAGGAATATTGGCCGTCGGAAATTGGAAATATAGTATATATCCTGTAGAACAGAAATGACCAGATGTTTACCTTTGTGGTGGCTTGGTACACCTTCCGACCCAAAACTCTTAGGCAATCCTTCTAAATCTTTGTTTATTTTTTCGTTTTTCTTTTCAATATCATTTATTTTGGCCAAGTCTTCCAGTTCTGTATTCTAAAAATAAATTATATAAACATCTAGGTACACTAAAAAAACCGGTTTCCTGATTTTCGTAGAAGAATTGTATTTAATTTAGGCCCAACAATCTAACATGTACAGGAAATGTTGACGACGTAATGGGGAGATGAGGGACGCATATAAATAGATTTCTGACATTTACCCCCTCTATCTACTTTGATGGATTAAGAACGGGTATCATTCAACTGGTTAGCAAAATATTCTTATTTTTGCGAACAGAAAAATGTAATCGGTCAGCAGCTTATGGACAGCAAACATTTCTGAATCGGTCAGTAATTAATGTCATACTAGAGTGCTCTAAATTATTTTGGTACGCAAATTAACTATATAAGCTGCTATGAGCGATCCACTTTTAATCAGATATTGGTAAGCAATCAGCGGGTAAGCAAAATATTTAATCTTGGTCATCAAAAAAAAGCAATAAAATGTGAAATTGTGACAGTGCCATGGGAAAACAAGTGAAAACCCGCCCCCGAAGAAAGTTACATACCAATTGTAATATCTTGCTGACCAAGTAATCATTTCGCAGCTCGACTGTTAATTAAGCGAACACATGATATTACAAGCGGACTGATATCGGTTAAATTGTTGACAGTTTGTAGCATTTTTTGCAGAACAAGTGTTGCAGCCCGATTTTTATTTATTGCAAGCAAAATCTTTTTATGCTGATCAAATGATTTAATGGCTATTTTTTGCTGCGAACCAATTTTAATAACGGCAACCCATTTAATTACTTATCATTAAGAAATTGCCTAGATTCGAGTGGAAGTATATTATTGCAGATGGTTTATTACCTTATTATCGCCTCCATCACTTTGGTATTCTTCAAACCATTTTTTCAGCTTATTTTTCAGTTTCACGTCGTTCTCAAAGTGTTGTTTGTTTAGGGAGATTTGAGCATCAAACAAGTCTAGAAAATGTATATGTATTTTAAAAGAAACTTCTATGAAGGATGAAAATATTCAATTTTATGTCGGTGTAACATATCATCCCAACCAACATTTATTTATAAAGTTGTAAGAATATTCTCGCAGCAAATATTTTCAGCTTCAAGCAGTATGAAATTTTCCCTGAGAATCTTCTTACAACCATTAAAGAGGCAAGTATAAAAATTGTTTATACAGTATGTCCACGGATGGGGTTCACAAGAGGACAAATGGACTAAAAATTGAAAGATACGAAAAAAAGTCACTCTTAATAAACGTTTTTGCTTGTCTAGAAAATACGATTAATCATAAGAAACTTAAATTTTTTTTTACAGGGTGGGTAAAAACTGCAAAAATGTTATTTTGCTTAAGAGTAAACATATTTTATTTTGAAAGATACGAAAAAAAGTCACTCTTAATGAATGTGTTTTCTACACAACAAACCGAAGTAGAACAATTCATTAGATGGTTTACCTATGTAAAAATTATTTCCCAAAAAGTATTCTCTGGCACACCTTTGGACTGGTGAACCTAGTTAAAATAATAATGACACTTAAGGTGATAGGTACTTGTTGTCTTTATTTAATGAAGTTATTATTTAAGTAGAAATGCTATCTACTGCACAAAGAGTCTTTATAATACAATGTTATGGGGATGGTAAAGTTTCATACCGCTACGTCATGGAACAATTTACCGAGAAATTTGTAGGAATCCCAATAACTAGAATGGCAATCTGCAAGTTAATAAAAAAGTTCAAGAGAACTGGTTCGGTGTTGGACCTCAAAAAAAAAAAAGAAATACGACCATGATGATGCTGCTACAGTCTTAGTTCCTCATTCTGTTGAAGAAAATCCTATGACGTCCCTTAGAAATCGTGTTACTCAGTTGGAAGTTGTGAAAAAAAGTCAAATTCAGAAGATTCTTAAAGCAAATAAATTGTATCCGTATAAACCGCACTTTAATCAAAGATTGGAAGAGGGAGACGACGCGAAACGACTTGATTTTTGCCTGTGGATAGGAGACAAAATTTTAAGTGGAAATGTTGATTTTTATAAATGTATCATGTTTTCTGATGAAAGTACATTTTCAACAAATGAAACCGTTGCAACCCAGCACGTTAGGTACTGGTCTTTAGAAAATCCCGAATTGAGAAGACAATATTTCACAACAGTGAACGTGTGGTGTGCGATATCCATCTATGGCATTACAGGGCCATATTTTTTTGATAACACGTGCAATAGATTATCATATTTAGAAATGCTGGATACATTTTTCAGTGATGAACTCGAAAATCTACCATTAAATTTTCAACAAAATATGTATTTTCAGCAAGATGGTTGTCCAGCCCATTTCGCTCGTGAGGTTAGAGAATGGCTTGACCGAAGATTTGGTCCAAGGTGGATTGGCAGGAATGGCCCAGTTTTGTGGCCCCCAAGAAGTCCCGACTTAACCTTGGCCGATATCTTTTTATGGGGCTGTTTAAAACAAATTGTTTTTGCAACCGCAATACCAGATATTGAAGTGCTGAAGGGCAGAATTATCCAGGCTGTCCAATCGATATCTCAGGAAGAAGTCAGAAATTCTTTCACTTATTTGAGAAGGCAATTAGAAAAATGTGTCGAGTATGGGGATGGAGTTTTTGAATTATGAAATCGTTATCGTATTCTTTTCATGCTAATAAAAATGTTCGTATTATTATTATTATTATTATAATTACTTCATTAAATAAAGACATTGACAACAAGTATCACCTATTCATTATTCAAGTAAGAACGTTTATTAAGAGTGACTATTTTTCGTATCTTTCAATTTTTAGTCCATTTGTCCTCTTGTAAACCCCATCCGTGGACATACTGTATAGAGTGTTTCTTAATAACATACTAATATTTAAGGAGGTTATTCGCTTGGGTCCATTTTCAGGAAAAAACTTCTATGAACATAGGTCCTAAACGTCTTAAGTTTTGAGATATAGGGTGTTAAATATTTTTTCTGCGATACTGCTTGTGGTACACACTTTCTATTCATCAAGAGGCATTGAGAAGTAGTCGTTATTGCGTTATTTACGATTATTAAAACGATTTAATTACTTGTACAAATACGGTGTTCATTCATACAACATACGTTCAAATAAAACAGTTGAATATACGTTATTAGTCGAGCTTCGTTCTGCGACTCCCGCGGTCGGCCAGCACCTTCAAAGGCCAGCACAGACGTCGAGCACGGTTTGACAGTTCTTGCGTTCGTTTACTTCTGTGGAATAGGTTTACACGTAAGTCTTTAAGGCATTTTATGATGTATAATATGTGTGTTTTATTCCGACCAGTGGCGTTCGTTTGAAGAAAAGAATGGTACGCCACTTCTTTTTTTAAATAAAAATTATTTTTGAAATTCTCATTCCCTGCTGTATAAAAGTATAAAAAAAAATTAATTAATTCAATTAAAAAATTAGGTATTAAAAATTATTATTAAGAAAACATCCAAATGGAAAAATCTTTAACACCCCGTATCTCAATAGTTAAGACGTTTAGGACAAAAAACGTCAACTTTCCACCTTTCAAAGATAGATGAAATGTCATTATTATGGTTGTAAATAAAGATTTTAAATCAACTTCAAAGTGTTAAAAAATGAAGGCCTGTGTTATTAATTAATATTTTTTTAATTAACTAATTTTTTATTTTTGTGTTACATAAGTTTTCTTGACAATGTCGTAAGGTTTCTTCTCATGCATAATTTTCCACTGAAGATGAAGGATATATTTTTTTCAATATTTATTTTTTTTATATTTATTTATTAACTAGTGGAGCAGGCTATGAGTCTATTTACCTCTTCATAACAAAAAATATTAAGATTATCTAATTAATTGAATGCTCAAATTGCTCTCCATTGACCTGCTGATCTAATTATTATAATTCTCTAGCCCTAAGTGGATTCCGGAGTACCTCTAAACGAGTTTTCTCCCCAAGCGTTTATTTAATTATAGGAAAAAATGTCCCAAGGAAAACTTTGTAATGAAACTAAAATTGGAGGAAAGCATATATTTTCTTTATTTCCGAAGATTTTTAGATGTCTATTTACTGCGCCATGTGCCGTAGAAAGAAATTATCAACTTTTCTCCAATTATTAATAAAATTCTTTTGTTCAACATTTCTAGACCCCGATCACGCTCGGTCTCTTTCTTCGGATTATCGTTGTTTCTGTCGGCGTACCTATTACTGACGGTGGCCGGTGGCTCGACGTCATGGTACAATAACTAAAGGTAAGATATCTAACCGTTCCAAATTCGTCTGCCGCGTGACGTCAAAGGGAGGCCGATTTTTAAATTTCTTATGGAGATTGATGCGGTGCTAACGTTTTTAATTCTATTTTAAAGGTTTTACGCATTTAATGGTATGTGAAATGAAAGAATAATATATGACAAGTATTTACGTATATTAATTCATAGAAATATAACACACATTACAACTAAAATACCAATAAGAAAAGATTCCGACAAACTTTTAAAACAACCGCCGCGCCATCGGCATTGGTTGACGATAGCCGAAGCTGCTCGGCGACCCCTGCTCATTGCCACCAGCGTTGCCAGTCTTTTTTAAAATATCCATTACTATTTTAACAATTTTTGACAATTTTATCAATTTATTCTTGTTGTGGGGCTCCCCATATAAAACTTATGTTCAATCTGGAGGTGGCCCCCATATAATAGGAAAGTAACCGACCATTTTTTCATACTCTTCTTATGACACCGTTTTTTATTATTCTATTAGGTTCCGAACCGTTAACCTATGGCAACACTGGTCGCCACGTAGTGCCGTTTGCCGTAGTTTTCCATGGAAATTTAGAAAGTTCACCAATTAGTCGTGTGTGTGTGTGTGTGTTTATTAAAATAAATATCTGAATTTTCATCAAATGAGGTGCGCTGTGTTCAGTTGTGATATGGATAACCAGGTAAAGAATTGATAGAAATATAAGGCGTTTACGCTTTCCTAAGGATAAAAACAAACAATTAGAATGGATATGGTTTTTTTATTTTGTTAATATTAAACTTATTAAGTATTTTTCACTGAAGCTAATCTAATCTAAAACGAAAAGTATACAATACATGTGTACTGTCAGTGCAAGATTAGAAATAAGTATGCCTTTGAAACATGTGTGGAAATTAAAATATTGTTTATTTAACTACTGAAGCAGACTATGAGTTTCTTTACCTCTTCATAATTTCACTCCAGTGAGAGATGGACTATTTAAAAAATATATTAATTTTTCGTATTTTAGCTATAATCTTTGTTGTATGGTCATGAAATAAATAATAATAATAATAATAATAATAATAATAATAATAATCTTTATTTCAAATTGTAAACAGAGCAAACAAATGAAATGACGTCACATTCAAACAAACAACAAACTTACTTCACTAATAATACCATCATTTACAATCTTTCATAAAATTCTCGGAGACTGTAAGGTTCTAAATCTATTAAAAATTTTTTTAGTTCTCTTTTAAATATTTTTTGGGTATCAATCCGTTTCAAAGTTTCTGGCAATGCATTAAGTAACTTAAGGCACATATAATGTGGAGATTTCTCCGTTAGTGTTAGTCTATGTATGGGATACCTAACATCTGATGATCTTGTACTGTACTCATGCGTAGAATCTATATCAAAATACTCTTTATGTTTAAAAAAGAACATCAAACATTCAAATATATAGACTGCGTACACAGTCATAACACCCATTTCTTTAAATACACTTCTACAGCTTTCCAAGTAATTCATTTTCTTTATTACCCTAATTAACCTTTTCTGGACTACAAAGATGCTCTGCATTTTACTATCTCCACCCCAGAAAATAATGCCGTATTTGAGTATTGATTCAAAACTTGCAAAATACATTATTCTAAGTGTTTCCACATTCATATACCTACATACTACTCGAATACCGTAGCAAACTGAATTAAGTCTTCTAACTAAACTGTCTATGTGATGTGCCCAGTCAAGATGTTCATTGACCGAAATTCCCAGGATCTTTGCATTATCAGAGAAGCCTAATTCCCTATTGCCAAGCGTAATATCAATGGGTTTTATAATGTTTGATTGCTTGGTTCTAAACAATAATAGATTAGTCTTCTCCTCATTCAATATTAACTTGTTTTTACTGTACCAATCTATGACCATATTAAAAAACTCCCGGGACATTTCGATCAATTCTTCCAAAGTTTTACAGCCCGTAATTAGGTTTGTATCATCAGCGTAACTGACGATATGTTGCTGAGGTGAGTTCAAAAGAAGTGACAGGTCATTGACAGATATTATAAATAACAGCGGTCCTAATATGCTGCCCTGTGCGATTCCTATGTTATTTTCTCGCATCTCTGACTTGTAAGTTTTACCATGACTGGTCACATACACACATTGTATCCTATCACTTAAATATGACAAAATCCATTCCTTTGCATTGCCCCTAACACCATACATTTCCAATTTTTTAATTAGTAATTTCCTGTCCAGACAATCATAGGCCTTTGATAAGTCCAACAGCATTCCCAGCCCTATTTCTCCCTTTTCCAGATGTTCCAAAACATATTGAATAAATTTATATATCGCTGTTTGCGTGGATTTTCCTGTTAAAAAACCGTGTTGAGTTTCGACGAATATCCTGCTATCGTTCAGGAAACTTATTAACCTGGAATACATAGCTCTTTCGAAGATCTTGGAAAAGCTGGGCAGTAGACTTATTGGCCTATAATTATCCAGACTTCCTGGGTCTCCTTTTTTATATATTGGTTTTATCACAGCTATTTTTAAATTATCTGGAAATGTACCATATTTGAAAGAGTTGTTAATTATAAAACACAATATATTTAGAATAAAAGGAACTGCCAACTTTACAATACTAGTAGGAAATTCATCAAAACCACAACTGTGCTTATTTTTAAGTTGTTTAGCTATTTCGGAGATTTCAGTTGGTGTTACGGGCCTCAAAAAAATTGATCCCATGTTTTTATGTACCGCACAATCAAATGGGACAGAGACAAGGTCTTTCAATAAATTAGGCACAACCTCAAGTAAATGTTCGTTATATCTATTGGCTAAACACTCAGGGTCTCCCTCAACTTGCATTCCAACTTCTTTCTTATTATCTCCATTTATTTCTTTACATATTGACCACATGCATTTTGTTTTATTATCTGAATTTTTAATTCTATTTCCGTATTTAGTAGCGCGATTCTTTATTAGCAAATTATCATAATTCTTTTTTTCGTTAATGTAAGTAGGTTTATAATTTTCATCATGTCTTGATAATGTTAAAAGGATATCTAATCTGCGTTTAGATTCTACAATCTGCTCATTATCTTGATACCTAAAACTCGCATGTTTTTTTTTCCTTGATAATTTTTGAGGAAAACTCTGATTGAACAACCGTGTAAACGCAATCATAAATAAATTCCATTGTCTGTTAACATCATTTTTATCCACATTATACACCTCAAACCAATCCTGCTCTTGTAAACTACACAAAAAATTGTCCTTGTTATCTTGGGTGAAAGACCGAGTGTATTTAATGTAGTTGATTTCTATAGGTTCTACTTTAAAGACTATTTTCTGTGCAGTATGGTCAGATATAAAACTTTCAAAAACAATGGTTTCAACAAAGTCACAATTTGTAAAAATATTATCTATACAACTACTACTATTACGAGATACACGAGTATTTACAAAGATGGTTGGACGTATGTTAAATGAGTTCATTATAGAAAACAATTCCGATTTCGTTTTATTATCTCTTAACATTTCTATATTGAAATCCCCTACTACAAAAATGTCCTTGTTTTCCTTAAATACCTTTACTAAAAGTTTTTCCATATTGACCATGAAAATATTTATGTCCCCTGAGGGTGGTCGATATATCGACATTATTATTGCTCCCTTTTTCCCGAAATGACATTCCACCGCCGCACACTCAAAGCTACCAGTAACTGACATGCTATTAATCTTTGTCCGAGCCTTGCATTTTAAATTATTTTTACAATAGATTGCAGTACCACCGTGCTTCCCTTCTTCCCTACAGAACATTGAAATTAGTTTATAGTCTTGAATACCTATTTTCTTTAGTTGTTCTAGTGATTTCCAATGTTCAGTAATACATAGTACTTCACATTCTTTGTGGCTGTTTAACATATTATTTATAGTATCGATGGCGTTACCTATTGATTGCACATTTTGGTGAATAATGCTTTTGGTGGTTTTATATGATTTAGCATTTTTGTCTATTAAAAATTTGGTTGCTCCTTTGAATAGTTTACCTGGCTTTGATATTGTTCTAACCGTCTCTTGTACACTGGACACTTGGTATCCCGTGCCGAGTGATGGCTCACTTCAGGATCGAGTTTCATTCTTGCACAATTTGGACATTGCAACACTATGGAAGAGCAGTTCTTACTAAAATGTTTTCCACCACACTTATGACAAAGTTGCTCATCACTACAATATTTTTGTACGTGGCCAAACCTAGAGCATTTAAAACATATTGCCAGATTGAAGTGTTCCTGTACATAAACCTTTACTAAATCAAAGTTAATTTTCTCTTTTTTTAAGAACCATTTTGAGATGTCTGGTGGAGCTTGGAGAATCCAGTTTTCTTTCTTAGGATTTCTACACTGCTTTTTGGTTACAATATTAATTTTGTCCTTTACCTCATATCCTAGCTGACTATTTATATCATTTAAACGAACTAGATCCTCCAGGAAATCCTCATCACTTATACCCTTTTCGATTCCAGTCACCATAAACATAGGGTCAGTGTTTGGGGCCTCCTTAACTCTAATCTCGTTTTTATTTTGAAGGGCCTGTTTTAGTTTAGTTTGTTGTCCTACATTATGGCTTTCAAGAATGATTGCACCGCTTTTTAAGTATTTAATACTTTTAAATTCACCATCTGTATCTTTTAGGTTTATGTTTTGTTTTAACTGCTTAATTGTTTGTCTGGGGTCTGAAGTATTCTCAATGCTTATTACTGTTTCAAGTTTCTTTGTCATTTTAGGCGTTGTCCATGTAGATTCTTTGTTTTTTTCTGTAGATATTTCCTGTCTGGTAGATTTTATTGCACTCACATCTGCGTATGATTTAGGTGCATCTGCACGGCCTATTTGCACATTATTATCATTAAAAATGTCTTGTGGTACCTCTATATTTCTCGGTTTATATTTTAGCTCTAGATTTTCTTGTTTTAAGACTCCAATTTTATGTATTAGTACCGTTAAACATCTGTGGATAGAGAAGCTAGCGTTTGTTATGCACTCCTGATCTTCTTTTTCGATAACATCTTTACATTTGTTAACTATTTTCTGCATTTGGTCCAGGTATGAGAACACTTCAGTAATGACTATTTCGTCTTTCGGGAATTGTCGCTCTAGGGCGTCGTCTCTCTTTTCTGAAAAAATTTGTTGCTCAGATACCCTCTGCATAATGCTGTTATCACACTGTTTTTTCACTACTTTATCGGTTTCAGGGGTGCTGTCAATTCTTAATCTTTTGCCATTATTGTAATCTTCATTAACATTTTCCATATTTTCTATATTATTATTTTCTTTCCCCGGAGGGAGTAGAAAACTCGCCGGGGCTTTGGTTGGGGGAGTTCTAGTAACCGACTTACGAGGTTGAAAAACCTCATTCACGTTTTCGTGCTCGCTGCTTCCCTTAAAATTTACGTCCGACACGCTAAAACTCTCTGCTTGTGACGTGCTGTTGGTTATTTTGTCCTTTACCGTATTGGCACCTATACCTAAATACCATGATATTATTCTTTCATACCTCTTCAATACCTCTTCATAATTTCACTCCACTGAGAGATGGACTATTTAAAAAATAGATTAATTTTTCGTATTTTAGCTATAATCTTTGTTGTATGGTCATGAAATAAATATACCTAAATACCATGATATTATTCTTTCATACCTCTTCAATACCTCTTCATAATTTCACTCCACTGAGAGATGGACTATTTAAAAAATAGATTAATTTTTCGTATTTTAGCTATAATCTTTGTTGTATGTTCATGAAATAAATATACCTAAATACCATGATATTATTCTTTCATACCTCTTCAATACCTCTTCATAATTTCACTCCACTGAGAGATGGACTATTTAAAAAATATATTAATTTTTCGTATTTTAGCTATAATCTTTGTTGTATGGTCATGAAATAAATATACCTAAATACCATGATATTATTCTTTCATACCTCTTCAATACCTCTTCATAATTTCACTCCAGTGAGAGATGGACTATTTAAAAAATATATTAATTTTTCGTATTTTAGCTATAATCTTTGTTGTATGGTCATGAAATAAATATACCTAAATACCATGATATTATTCTTTCATACCTCTTCAATACCTCTTCATAATTTCACTCCACTGAGAGATGGACTATTTAAAAAATATATTAATTTTTCGTATTTTAGCTATAATCTTTGTTGTATGTTCATGAAATAAATATACCTAAATACCATGATATTATTCTTTCATACCTCTTCAATACCTCTTCATAATTTCACTCCACTGAGAGATGGACTATTTAAAAAATAGATTAATTTTTCGTATTTTAGCTATAATCTTTGTTGTATGGTCATGAAATAAATATACCTAAATACCATGATATTATTCTTTCATACCTCTTCAATACCTCTTCATAATTTCACTCCACTGAGAGATGGACTATTTAAAAAATAGATTAATTTTTCGTATTTTAGCTATAATCTTTGTTGTATGGTCATGAAATAAATATACCTAAATACCATGATATTATTCTTTCATACCTCTTCAATACCTCTTCATAATTTCACTCCACTGAGAGATGGACTATTTAAAAAATAGATTAATTTTTCGTATTTTAGCTATAATTTTTGTTGTATGGTCATGAAATAAATATACCTAAATACCATGATATTATTCTTTCATACCTCTTCAATACCTCTTCATAATTTCACTCCAGTGAGAGATGGACTATTTAAAAAATAGATTAATTTATCGTATTTTAGCTTTAATCTTTGTTGTATGGTCATGAAATAAATATACCTAAATACCATGATATTATTCTTTCATACCTCTTCAATACCTCTTCATAATTTCACTCCACTGAGAGATGGACTATTTAAAAAATAGATTAATTTATCGTATTTTAGCTTTAATCTTTGTTGTATGGTCATGAAATAAATATACCTAAATACCATGATATTATTCTTTCATACCTCTTCAATACCTCTTCATAATTTCACTCCACTGAGAGATGGACTATTTAAAAAATAGATTAATTTATCGTATTTTAGCTTTAATCTTTGTTGTATGGTCATGAAATAAATATACCTAAATACCATGATATTATTCTTTCATACCTCTTCAATACCTCTTCATAATTTCACTCCAGTGAGAGATGGACTATTTAAAAAATATATTAATTTTTCGTATTTTAGCTATAATCTTTGTTGTATGGTCATGAAATAAATATACCTAAATACCATGATATTATTCTTTCATACCTCTTCATAATTTCACTCCAGTGAGAGATGGACTATTTAAAAAATAGATTAATTTATCGTATTTTAGCTTTAATCTTTGTTGTATGGTCATGAAATAAATATACCTAAATACCATGATATTATTCTTTCATACCTCTTCAATACCTCTTCATAATTTCACTCCACTGAGAGATGGACTATTTAAAAAATAGATTAATTTATCGTATTTTAGCTTTAATCTTTGTTGTATGGTCATGAAATAAATATACCTAAATACCATGATATTATTCTTTCATACCTCTTCAATACCTCTTCATAATTTCACTCCACTGAGAGATGGACTATTTAAAAAATAGATTAATTTATCGTATTTTAGCTTTAATCTTTGTTGTATGGTCATGAAATAAATATACCTAAATACCATGATATTATTCTTTCATACCTCTTCAATACCTCTTCATAATTTCACTCCAGTGAGAGATGGACTATTTAAAAAATATATTAATTTTTCGTATTTTAGCTATAATCTTTGTTGTATGGTCATGAAATAAATATACCTAAATACCATGATATTATTCTTTCATACCTCTTCAATACCTCTTCATAATTTCACTCCACTGAGAGATGGACTATTTAAAAAATAGATTAATTTATCGTATTTTAGCTTTAATCTTTGTTGTATGGTCATGAAATAAATATACCTAAATACCATGATATTATTCTTTCATACCTCTTCAATACCTCTTCATAATTTCACTCCACTGAGAGATGGACTATTTAAAAAATAGATTAATTTATCGTATTTTAGCTTTAATCTTTGTTGTATGGTCATGAAATAAATATACCTAAATACCATGATATTATTCTTTCATACCTCTTCAATACCTCTTCATAATTTCACTCCAGTGAGAGATGGACTATTTAAAAAATATATTAATTTTTCGTATTTTAGCTATAATCTTTGTTGTATGGTCATGAAATAAATATACCTAAATACCATGATATTATTCTTTCATACCTCTTCAATACCTCTTCATAATTTCACTCCACTGAGAGATGGACTATTTAAAAAATATATTAATTTATCGTATTTTAGCTTTAATCTTTGTTGTATGGTCATGAAATAAATATACCTAAATACCATGATATTATTCTTTCATACCTCTTCAATACCTCTTCATAATTTCACTCCACTGAGAGATGGACTATTTAAAAAATATATTAATTTATCGTATTTTAGCTTTAATCTTTGTTGTATGGTCATGAAATAAATATACCTAAATACCATGATATTATTCTTTCATACCTCTTCAATACCTCTTCATAATTTCACTCCACTGAGAGATGGACTATTTAAAAAATAGATTAATTTATCGTATTTTAGCTTTAATCTTTGTTGTATGGTCATGAAATAAATATACCTAAATACCATGATATTATTCTTTCATTTCACATACCATTAAATGCGTAAAACCTTTTAATACCTTTAAAAGGGATTTAAAAACGCTGACAGTAGTATAAATCTCCATAAGAATCACTCGCCCGTTGCCGTCACAAGCCACGCTTCCATCGGCGTTGGACCATACCTCTTAGTTATTTATACCATGGCTCGACGTATTGTTCTAACGGCAAGGAAAGATTCAATTCACCTCGTGCTTACAAAGCGAGGCATAAACAGGGGTTAAATCGGAGATTTCGACTGACTCCGACATCCTCTTAACATTTCGGAAACCGTAAACCGCTATTTCCATATAAAAAAATTTAAGTTTATATCATAGAACTTGAAATTGACACCACATACTGGGTGTTTCATTTAAAAATATTCGTATATGGCATCATACGTCCCAACTGGCACACCCAATATTATAAGTACCAACAATTTACAAATTTAAAAAATGCACAACTGAAAATACTAATTGACGTATTCGAGCGTTAAATAAAACAAATCCCATACTGTATACTGGTTCTGGTTACGTTATGCTTGGTATGAACAACTAACGATATTGTTACATTATACAAGTTTCCCAGAAAGTATATAAAAGTGAAAGCCAGACCTACCTGGGTGAATATAATCTTCGTTCGACTTATTTAAATTTTCTAGGTCTATGAAAAGATGCTGGGGCAATTCTAGAGTGTTCGTGTCATTTATGGCACAATCTTCCGTACGGATTTTGTCACAGCTCTGGCAGGAACAGTTCATGATGATTTGTACTCTTTTTTGGAGAATTTTAGGGCCTTCTATATTGTTACTATCAGCTTGCAAGTTTACCTAGAAAGATAATTATAATCTTAAGGTTTGTTGATCCACAAAACTATAGTTAGTGATTAAAGAGCGGAACTGAAACTAGTGTGATTTTTCCAAATATTCTACATGTGCCACATATGTAATGAAGTAGTGATTAAATCAAAATATCAGTGTATAATATGCAGGGCTCGAATTGGACTTGGCCACGAACGCGTTTCCTTTCGAACCAGAACGATAAGAGGAAAACTTTTGCGTTCTTAGTGCATATCCGTTTTGCACACCTCTATCACTATTAATAACTGACGAGCCTCTCACACAACCAAAGTCGGGTGTCTGGTTGTCTATAAACAGACTGTAAAAACTCAAGGGTGATTCAAAATTTTAAATAAAAAATATGTTTAAATTTGTGTAAATTAGGTATATACAGGGTGCTGATAAAGTCTGGAATAATCGATTTTTCTTGAAAACGCAAAACTTTTTCGAAAAACGCTCGTACCCGTCGATTTTATTTTATTCTTTGAAATTTTTTGACGTTCTTCAATATTATACCGGATGCGCCAAAAACGCTAGGCAAGTGTCAACTTCACTTTTTCAAATAGAACACCCCTTTTTTTCTCCAATATTCAGATTCCTCTCTAAACTCAAACTCAAGTTTCATATAACATATTGTATGGCTAAAGTCAACAGTAATTGAAATACAGGGCCCACAATAAAAATCAAGGTATAATTTTAAGGTCTAGGTATTTACCTTCTTACCGGTTTCTACATAATAACTTAGTTACGTAAATGTCAAAACATTTAATATTTACTCCAAAGTTGTCACTTTTACCCATAAAAATGTTTCTAACGGAAGCTGAGAGAATCGAAATATTAATAATAGTAGGATGTGGAGATCGAAAGAGAACACAAATAGAAGTTTGTGAGTATTTTAATGATAAATATCCAAATAGAGAACACATAAATCAGGCAACTGTTTCCAAAATTGTTAAGAAGTATAATGAAGTTGGTCACGTTAAGGATAAACCTAGAAGTGGACGACCTAAAATTTCCGACGATGTCAAACTTGATATTCTAGTTTCGTTGGAAGAGAGACCACATTCGAGCACAAGAAGCATTTCTCAAAATGTTCAAAATATCCACGATTCAACGGTGGCAAAGTTCCTGAAAAAGGAAAAATGGCATGCATATAAATGTCAAGGAGTACAGGAACTTTTGGAAGGCGACCCTGACAGAAGGAATGAGTTCTGCGAAATTCTCATGGATAATTACTTGATTAACGATGCATTATTTCCGAGTAACATCATTTTTTCCGATGAGGCTACTTTTTCTTGGATGGCATGGTAAATCGTCAAAATTGCCGGTATTGGTCCAGCGAAAATCCCCATTGGTTCCGAGAAATTCATACCCAGCGGCCGAGAAAAATTAATGTATGGGCAGGAATAATTCGGGATACTGTTATAGGACCCTATTTTTTTGAGGAAAATTTGACTGGCCAAAGATATTTGCAGTTTCTTGAAGAAGACCTCGCTCCAGCGTTGATTGCCCTATTTCCCGATCGGAATATTCCTGACTCACATGATACAACTATGTGGTTTCAGCAGGATGGTGCACCAGCCCACTATTCGGTCGAAGTCCGTAGATACCTGAATGAGTTATTTCATCATCATTGGATAGGTCGACGGGGTGAAATAGAGTGGCCTGCGAGGTCCCCCGACTTAACGCCATTGGACTTCTTTCTGTGGGGCTATATTAAGGAAAGGGTTTACAAAAATAAACCAGAAGATATTGATGTTCTCAAAACATCAACCATAAGACAAATTACCCCAGAAATTGTACATAATGTACAGTTAGAATTTGTTGAGAGATTGGGACATTGTAGAGCCGTAAATGGACACCATTTTCAACACTTACTCAAATAATTTTTTAGATTGTTCACTGTATTACCAATTTCCTGTTAGAATTTTTTTTCTAGCCTAAGTATTTGTCATGGAAAACAAGCTTTAAAATTATACCTTGATTTTTATTGTGGGCCCTGTATTTCAATTACTGTTGACTTTAGCCATACAATATGTTATATGAAACTTGTCTAGAGTTTAGAGAGGAATCTGAATATTGGAGAAAAAAAGGGGTGTTCTATTTGAAAAAGTGAAGTTGACACTTGCCTAGCGTTTTTGGCGCATCCGGTATAATATTGAAGAACGCCAAAAAATTTCAAAGAATAAAATAAAATCGACGGGTACGAGCGTTTTTCGAAAAAGTTTTGCGTTTTCAAGAAAAATCGATTATTCCAGACTTTATCAGCACCCTGTATACATTATATCTGATACCTCAAACACCAAATTACATTATGTTTGAAGTGAATAAAAAAAGGCAACAAAGAATCAATAATAACTAACTTAAAACTAAAGGATTTTAGTAATAGTGCGTAACACGTGAGAAATATACAGGGTGATTGATGTTGGATGGCCTATTAGACGTTTATGGAGAACTAGTCATCGCATCACTTTGAATATTTGGGACCTTATAGAAGTGGACATGATCTCTCTTTTAAAAATATTTTTAGCCATTCAATATTGCCGCTTCCACTTGAAAGTATTAGCAACTTTGTTAATTTAAACGGAACACCCTGTGTATTATTTTTGTTGTAGAATCCTTATTAATTTCTTAATAACTTTCCTTAATATTGTCCTATACCTATTTGTTATAAACTGCTGGCAATTTGCTTTCGAGCAAGAAAAATTTCGCCTAAATTTAAAAGTTAATATTTTCTGAACCAGATATGACATCGATCTCCGGTTTTTAATGGTTCATAGATTTGTCCCTTAGGAAACAATTGCCAAAGTTGGATTGTCTTAAACTGTCAGAAAATTTTATATACAGGGTGTTAAAGAGGACGATGATTTTTGCTCCAATTTCAATAGCATGTAACTTTCACAATAATATTTTTAAATTTTATCACTGTACGTCAATTGAATCACTGGTTCATAGCAAAGAAAGTTATCTGTCAAATTTTTGATATCTGCTATATTTTAAGAGATACCGATTTTTTTGAAAAACTTTGCTTTTTTTCAACTTTTTGTTAGCTAGATCCCACTGTGCTTTGTATCGTGCAAACTTTGCAAGTGATTATTATACCTTATGAAAAGCTTGTTTATGTTCAGTAACAACAATTGTACCTAAATGTTGTGATGTGCAGTGGCGTACTTATAATCACTTATATGTCTATGCTTTATGAGTATATCACAATTTTTTTGTATTGGACAGTACTCGCTCCTAGATTAGGCAAGTTTTTCCTTATTGTTTAGTTTTTCATATCGCGCTACAGGTATATTATACAGTGTCTACAAAATTTTAAAAAATATCATTTTTTTATTTAATTGTTTGAAAAAATTTATTTATTAATTTCTAACTTTCTAACACCTAAAATTAAACTTACATTGAAAGGCACTTTAATATTAAATATCACTAGCTGCCGTCAAACCAAACCCCGTCCATCCAAGTGTATTAATTTGAATCGAGATTATCACAAAAAAAAAAACAATATCAAGTCAGCCATGCTAATGCGTTTAGCAACAAACCTAACCATGTGTTAGAAAGTTAGAAATTAATAAATACATTTTTTTAAACAATTAAATAAAAAAATTATCTTTTTTAAAATTTTGTAGACACTGTATAATATACCTGTAACGCGATATGAAAAACTAAAAAAATAAGGAAAAACTTGCCTAATCTAGAGGCGAGTACTTTCCAATACAAAAAAAATTGTGAGATACTCATAAAGCATAGACATATAAATGATTATAAGTACGCCACTGCACATCACAACATTTAGGTACAATTGTTGTTACTGAACATAAACAAGCTTTTTATAAGGTATAATAATCCCTTGCAAAGTTTGCATGATACAACGCATAGTGGAATCTAGCTAACAAAAAGTTGAAAAAAAAGTAAAGTTTTTAAAAAAAATCGGCATCTCTTAAAATATAGCAGGTATCAAAAATTTGACACATTACTTTCTTTGATATGAACCAGTAATTCAATTGACGTACAGTGATAATATTTAAAAATATTATTGTGAAAGTTACATGCTATTGAAATTTTAGCAAAAATCATCGTCCTCTTTAACACCCTGTATATAAAATTTCCTGACAGTTTAAGACAATTCAATTTTGGCAATTGTTTCCTAAGGGACAAATCTATCAACCATTAAAAACCGGAGATCGATGTCATATCTGGTTCAGAAAATATTAACTTTTAAATTTAGGCGAAATTTTTCTTGCTCGAAAGCAAATGGCCAGCAGTTTAGTTCTCGAGATAATAATTAATGTCACTTTTTTTTTCGGAAAACATGTCCTACAAAAAGTGATGATATTTTTAAACTCTGACAAATTAAAGCACTGGAATTTGGTATGGAGTCAGGTTATATCCAGAGGTCTTTCACCCTCTTTCCAAATATTAATTATAATAGTACAGGGTGTTTCAAAATATAAATATTTTGATGGTTTGGAAAAATGGTAAGTATGTTTTTTAAATGAAATACCCTATATTTTATCTGTTGTCCTAAAAGCTATTGAAATTGTCTATCTTCCTATGTATAATGTTACTATACCTATCTTGAACAGTTTTTGACTTATCAGCATTTATTTAGCAAAATTAATTATTACAGATAACAATCACACTTTTTAGGCCAATTTGGCAAGTAGCCTATGGAAATTGTTTTGTAATGGTTGGCATTTTGCAAGAAATATCTAATTACTTTTCAATAAATGTTCAATATGTTGGCCGTTCACTTCTAAGCATTTCAGAATTCGGGTATTGACACCATCTGTAGTAGTAAGTCTAAGTTCATCAATATTCAAACTTTGAAAAGCGCGATTCACCCGATCTTCTAAATCTTCCCTTGAATTTATCAGTGTTTTGTAAACAATATCTTTGAGAGTACCCCAAAGGTAAAAATCTAGAGGCGTTAAGTCTGGAGACCTGACGGGCCAATTCCAAGGTCCCAAACGCCTGAACCAGCGATCCTCAAATATTCTCCGTATTTTCACACTTACTTCGGCAGTGCAATGAGCTGGAGCCCTGTCCAGTTGGTACCATCTGATGCGATACTGGGTAAGGGGAAGATTATCAACGAAATTTTCAACAAATGTAGTTAAAATTTCGAAGTATTTTCTGGATGTTAAATTTTCATCATATATCAAATATCGAATTTTGTCATCCATCATTAAACAAAAAACATTAAAACTAAACTTTCCTTGGAATGAAGAATCTCTCGTAACATGGGGATTTTCTTGCGCCCAATAATGAATATTTTTCCTATTAAAAATTCCTTCTCGTGAAAATTTCGACTCGTCAGTCCAAATAATATATAGTAAGAATTGTGAGTCTTCCTGTATACGAATTAATAAGTTTTCGCGAAACAAAGTTCTTTGTGGACAGTCCTCAGCTTTGAGAAATTGAACTTTGGTATACTTATAATCATGCATATTATGTGTATACAATATTTTTGCACACAAAAAAACGATAAGCCCAAATCTTCTTTGGCACTTCTTATTGAAGCCTGCGGATAGGTATGAAAATATGCCGAAACATTGATTTCATTTTCCTAATTGGACGTTATAGGTCTAGGTAAATTTCTGGATGCTTTCAAGCATGATCCCAAATTTTCGAAATTGCTTTGAATTCGTTTAAATTTCTTATTGCTCATTGATGGTAAATTTGGATACATTTCATTGAATCTTCTACATGTACGGCTGATGATCTTATTACACTGACCATGTAAAATAAATAAATTCATAAGTACTACATTTGAATAGTTGT
Organism: Barypeithes pellucidus; assembly: GCA_963991005.1. Classification (NCBI taxonomy): domain Eukaryota; kingdom Metazoa; phylum Arthropoda; class Insecta; order Coleoptera; family Curculionidae; genus Barypeithes; species Barypeithes pellucidus. The sequence continues at coordinate 40,049,782 of OZ022563.1, read as the reverse complement.
TGTTTTCTTCCATTTTTTCTTAACTTTAAATTTAACTTTAAAAAATTAAAATATTTACATACACCAACTGACAACAAGACTGAATGAATAACAGCAAAATATCAACCATTACAAAACAATTTCCATAGGCTAGTTGCCAAATTGGTCTAAAAAGTGTGTTATTTGTAATATAATTTTGCTAAATAAATGCTCATAAGACAAAAACTGTTCAAGATAGGTATAGTAACATTATACATAGGAAGATAGACAATTTCAATATCTTTTAGGACAACAGATAAAACATAGGGTATTTCATTTAAAAAAACGTACTATTTACCATTTTTTCCAAACCATCAAAATATTTGTATTTTGAAACACCCTGTACTATTATAACTAATATTTGGAAAGAGGGTGAAAGACCTCTGGATATAACCTGACTCCATACCAAATTTCAGTGCTTTAATTTGTCAGAGTTTAAAAATATCATCACTTTTTGTAGGACATGTTTTCCGATAAAAAAAGTGAAATTAATTATTATCTCGAGAACTATAACAAATAGGTATAGGACAATATTAAGGAAAGTTATTAAGAAATTAATAAGGATTCTGAATCAAAAATAATACACAGGGTGTCCAGTTTAAATTATCAAAGTTGCTAATACTTTCAAGTAAAAGCGGCAACACTGCATGGTTAAAATATTTTTAAAAGAGAGATCATGTCCACTTCTATAAGCTCCCAAATTTTCAAAGTGATGCGATGACTAGTTCCCCATAAACGTCTAATAGGCCATCCACCACCAATCACCCTGTATAGTTAGTTCTAAATTTTAATCATTATAGTAACTCAAAACGAGTGTAGAAGTGTAACTTTTTTGGGCTTTAGTATAATTATGTTTTTATTAAAAATCAGTTTTCCCATAATTTTTACGCAAAAGGTATACTTTGTAAATGTCGCTCCGACTAACCGTTTTCGAGATTTTTGCATTTAAAATGCTCAGTGCGCTTCTTAAAATATTTAAATAAAACTTTAAACGGTCACTAATGAAAATATTATTTTATAATTTAAATAAAAATTCAATTTTTACATAAATAAATAAAAAAAAACTATCAATAATAGAAATGGTCTGTCTGTTTTTGACAATAATTGTTCAAAGTGTTTGCCAAGATGCGTTTGGCTACCCGCTTATTGAAGAACCGCCTGATTTTAAATAACAAGTGCTCGTTTGCAAATATTACCACCGCATCCTCAATTCTTTGCCATAGTTGCTCCCGAGTATTTATCGTTTCATCATAAACAAGTGATTTCATGTATCCCCATACACAAAAATCAAGGGGGTTGAAAACGGGACTTCGAGCAGGCCAAGGCAATTGGCTTCCACGACCTATCCATCGGTTAGGAAATTCGGCATTTAAGTAGCCTCTGACAAGCCTGGAATAGTGTGCTGGGGCACCATCTTGCATGAAAAACATATCTCTTCTTAGCTCTAACGGTAGATTATCCAAACAGTCGGTCAGCTGATTTTGCAAAAAATTAAGATAGAGCGTCCGTTTCAATTGGGTGGTGGCTCGAACGAACCGAACATGGAATTGTCAATGAGGCCACACCAAACATTTATTTTAAACTCGTGCTGAGAATGCCGGTCGGTTACTACGTGATGATTTTCTAAATCCCACACATGTTTATTTCTAAAATTAAAGATACTCCTTCGTGTGAAAGTCGCTTCATTAGTGAAACAAACCCTATTCAAAACATTGGGTTGGCGTTTTGCAGGGTACGACAGAAATGAGAAAATTCCAATTTAGCTGGAAGATCAACAGCCAGCAAATTCTAAACAGGCGTAAAGTGGTATGGATAAAGCCCTTCTTGGTTGTATATTATGTAAGACTGAAATCTGACGTGCCTATGTCGACATTCTCCGGTGAATAGGGTTGTCAGATGGACAATGTGTAGAAGTAGGGCAATTGTATAAAATATGCATGATTTTTTTGATAAAAAAGTAGAGGTAGCAAATTCCCCAAAAAATTGGACATGGCCGGACGTCTGGCAACCCTATGAGGTAGCCATTAAACCTTCATTAGAATAACTAATAAAAAGTTGAAGATATATGTATGAAAATATGAAATGACTGACTGACGAAACACGACCGTATCTCATGCTGGTGCTGGAAACTGGAACACGGCAATGTCATTCTGATAGTGGTTCAATTCAACTTTTACACAGATTTCAATGATATATTAATGACTTACATGATAGCACTCTATCTCAGAAGGCTGACAGCTGTCACAGTACGGTCCTATGAGTTCCCCGGGCTCGGCAGGTTCACTTTTCGGGATGCTGTAGCTGAAACAAGCCCCCACGCAGACATTGTTTTGAATGGTAACAGGTTCATATCCTGGCGAGGCTACCACTTGTTGTATGGGCGTGGTCTGGCACCAGGAGTGCTTTTCTGGGTACAGTACTATGTTGTGGACCTAGAATGTTTCAAAACTTTATAAAGAAATTTTTTTATGGTTTTTAGGTTAATATTTAAAAAAACAATGTGTTGAAACCTCGCTTTATTCTTTACCAGGGGCTTTTTACATGAATACGTTCATTTTGGAACATGATTTCTATTACTCAAAAAATAATAAATTATGGTATTATCCCTTTGCGGACTAGTGGTGTCCTATTGGGGCCGCCTTTCAAACGCTGTTGGAACAGCGGCCTAGTAAGCGTTGAACGGAACAACATATGACTGCTTGCTTCCGCATCATCCCTCCTCTTCACTTTGAATCTCGCGCGACGTGTTTATTATATTAGCCGGTAGTTGTCTGCACTTGCTGTATGTTGCAATTTACATGAAAAAACATCATGTCTGGTAAGTTCTAGTTTATTATTTTAAATAAGGTTTCTAGTAGACTTTTATGTCAAAATAGTTATAGTTTTTAAGTTTTAAAAGGTTTATTTTTAAGAAATATTGATGTGGTCCCACTTGGGACCACTAGGCCATACAGACCAATTAGTCAATTTTTATTAATTTCAGGCAACAAATATTTGGATTTAGAAAACATTACTTCTGATAATGCGTTTTTTATGCTGGATGAGATATCCACCGATATAGACTCTGTTTCCTCTGGGGCACCTTCATAAGATGAAAATGAATTAGATGAGTTTGTTATAAATCCTAGCCAGGACGAATTATCAGAAAACAGACCCGATTTGCCCTTACCAACCTGTAATGACGTTTTGGACTATGGCAGTGAAGATGATCTTCCGTTATCGACATTTATACACAAGTGGACCACTGATTCAACCTATGTCAATATCCCGCAATCCTTTGAAGAAATTAGTGGACCAATCATACCCGAAGATGCAGAATCGCCTACTGATGTTTTTCTCTGTTTATTTACAAAAGAGCTCATAGAAAGAATTGTGTTTGAAACAAATTTATATGCATTGCAAAGAACTAATAACCGTTATATTCCCACAAAATTTGACGAAATGAAATGTTTTCTCGGAAGAAATATGATGATGGGATTGACAATAAAAAACCAAGTTATAAAGGCTATGTCTTTAAAAATACAAACGAGGGGTCCCTTTATCTCATCTGCAAGGTCACCCGATCGTTTTAATTGGCTTCTTAGACACTTCCATATCAACAATAATTCTATTCAACCTAAAAAAGGTGAACCTGGATATGACAAACTCTATAAAATAAGGCCATTACTAGACGTATTATCGCAAACATTTTTAAATTCTTACAGGCCACAAGAAAGTCAAACTGTCGATGAATCGATGGTAAAAGGTAAAATTTAAAGGCCGAATTAGTTTTCGACAGTTCTTACCCATGAAACCCATAAAACGTGGATATTAAATCTGGATAAGAGCCGACGAATCTGCTTTTGTATCACAGTTTATACAGGAAAAATTGAAAGCGTCGAACGAAATCTCGGATCAAGAGTTGTCAAAGATTTAACCCGTCCTTTGGTTGGGAATAACCACAGGTTTTTTTTGACAATTATTTCAATGATGCTCGATTGCAAAAAGATTTGCTAAAAGCTAAAATTTACGCTTGTGACACCACAAGAAAAGGAATAAAATTAGAGCCCAAAGATTTAAAAGAAGACAAAGTAATGAAAAGGGGGGATACAGATTGGAGAATAACAAAAGGAGGCATACTCTATATCAAATGGATGGATAATAAAGCTGTTCGATTTCTAAGTAATGTCCATAATCCTCAGGATATAACAAATATTTTAAGGAAACAGAAAGATGTATCAACAGTGGAATATCCCTGTCTGCAATTAGTTAAAGATTATAACATGCATATGAATTATGTCGATAAATCAGATATGCATATTGCATTGTACTCTGGAAGGCAAATCCATTAGTTTGAAAGAATTTCGCTTAGCTGTTGCTTGCGGCCTTATAGGAGTTGATCCAGATACCGCACCAAGAGGTCGAAAACGTTCTGGTTCACCTAAAAATAAATTCAAAGTGACCATTCTCCCCGAAATAAAATTTGATAAATTTGCTCATTTGCCCATCCATGGGGCGAAAGTTTGATGTGCGCGATGCAGTACTCGATCAAAACCGCATCGCACAAATGGCATTGCAGTACCTGTCAAGTCGGACTTTGTTTAACTGATAAATCTAATTGTTTCTATACATTTCATAAAAAATAATATATCTACCTACTTTCCTAGTGGTTCCATAGTGGAACTACATCTTTCTGTTTTTTCTACATAATAAAAACTATTTTTTCTATAATGTATACCTTTTATTGATCCCTTGGAGTAGAAAAATCACCCGCAATTGAAAAAAAAACAAAAATAAAATTTTTAATAGAATTCAGTCCGCAAAGGGTTATTGGATCTAGATTCCCCCTTCCCATTTAAGATTTTAAGGGTAATATACACATATATACCACGAAGGCTGCATATATTCTTTAAAATCGTATCTCTTCATAATAAAATTGGCCATTTTTAATATTATTTACTTGAAGCGACATATTAATAGCGGAAAGTATTTATGATTCGCTTCGATATAAGAACACAGGGGCAACACAACTATATTTATTTTGCCAATTCAGGAGCATAAACAAACATCAGCTCGTGATACATGATACACGTGCTAGATGCATAAACTTATTGCTATTGTAGGCAATTATTTCAGCGGCCCTGTGTGCTGTTCACGTGCTCGTCGCGTGTATTTGTTTTGGTCTACTGAATTGGAAAAATGAATAGACTATAGGCTATTTATACAGTGCGCGTCTAAAGTCACTTCCCCCCCTGTTAACTTTTGATTAACAAATGTGAGAATAATGAGATTTTGGCACGTTCAATAATTACTGAAATACTACTTTTTTGACATAAACTCTTTACTTATTCATAAAAGATGGCTGCTGGGCGCCATTTTGAATAAGATTTTTAAATGGCAGGTGGGGTCGTGTGACACCTCATTCGAAAGGTATTTTCAATCTACAAACAGTCCCCAAGTTTGAGAAAATTTTATCGATTCATTTCAAAATGGCGACCACTTTTCTTAATATAATTACATTTTTAGTAGTATGGCTAATTTTAGTACCTACTTTATAATGCTCAAAAGTTGGCAACTACTTCAGATGCTCAAAATGTCCACCATTCACTTCTTGGCAGATGTATAGCCTATGGTGAAATTCTTCGCGAACATTATGAAGCATTTCATGACTAATTGATGCGCACACTTGGATTATTCTTTGGCGAAAATCCTCTAATGACTGCGGTTGAGTTATGAACACTTTAGACTTAACGAATCCCCACAAAAAAAAAGTCCATAGGAGTTAGGTCCGGTGAGCGAGCTGGCCATTCGATAGCACCACGACGACCAATCCAGCGCCCGGGATAGTGTTCATCAAGGTAGTTCCTAACATCTCTACTATAATGCGGCGGAGCTCCGTCTTGCTGAAATGCATATTACCAAATTCGTCAGGATTTTCCTCAATACACTCCAGAATCAAATGTTGTACGGTATTTTCTAGCATATCAAGATACAGCGGTCCAGTTAATTTTCCCTGTATAAAAAGTGGTCCTATAATATGGTTTCCCGAAATACCTGCCCAAACGTTAAGTTTCTGAGGGAACTGAGTATTGCATTCCCTATAAACATGAGGATTTACAACGCTCCAATACCGAACATTTTGACGGTTAACTTTACCGTTTAGAAAGAAAGTCCACTTATCACTAAAACATATCAATTTATGGTAATTTCGGTTCCGGTTCAACCTTACAGCCATTAATTCACAAAATTCTAGTCTACGATCCGGATCATCTTCGGTTAACTCGTGTAACATTTTCAATTTGTAGGGATGAAATTTAGAACGTTTCAAAACTCTCTCAACACTTTTAGGACTTACTTCGCATAAGTACTAAAATTAGCCATACTACTAAAAATGTAATTATATTAAGAAAAGTGGTAGCCATTTTGAAATGAATCGATAAAATTTTCTCAAACTTGGGGACTGTTTGTAGATTGAAAATACCTTTCGAATGAGGTATCACACGACCCTACCTGCCATTTAAAAATCTTATTCAAAATGGCGCCCAGCAGCCATCTTTTAAGAATAAGTAAAGAATTTATGCCAAAAAAGTAGTATTTCAGTAATTATTGAACGTGCCAAAATCTCATTATTCTCACATTTGTTAATCAAAAGTTAACAGGGGGGGAAGTGACTTTAGACGCGCACTGTATAAGTTGTAAATATATTTTGATGGCGAAAATACCGACCTAATATTTCTCTTTGCATAGTTTATGTCTCATGTTTAGTACACTGCCTACTAAAAAGGAAAGAAGAACATTTAATGTAGGTACCAATACTTTATGACCTGTTTTTAGAAGGTCAAGGGTCCAAGGTACAGTGACTTCTCCTATTATTATCATGGCGATTTTTTACTACCTATAATCTTGTACATACATGTAATTTACGTACTTACTTTATGTTCTTGTTCACCCAATACAATTTCCGAGTGTGCTAATAGTAGAATAGGCAAGAAAGGTAATATGGCACCCCTGTAACAAAAATAAAACGATAAAAAAATATAATATTGCTAACTAAAGATTTGGGATAGTTTATAATCAGTGATGCAATGATTAGGATTAACCGACCATTACACTGGAACACATAATTTGGTGCCGGCTAATTTGGATCTGCTAAAGCTAAAAATAACCTCAGATGTGCTCCATCAGATGGTTTTCAAAAACTAGGGCCATAAGCTATATTTTCGCGATTAAGGGTTTTTATATCGCATAATTATATTACTACTACCATCAAAGAAACAACTTAAGAATGGAACAAAAATGTTTATTGTACACCACAACAAATACAAAAATCATCTGTCAATAACATTAATAGTATTAACTTAAGTTATTAATTTAAATTAACCTAAACTATTAAATAAAAATGAGCAAATCTGCATCAGCCAAAAACTTCATTCGATAAGATTTTCTCGCATGAGATTGAAAGGGACAGTCTCGTTGAAGATTCCAGCAGTAATCGGCCATCATGTGAATGTCCCATCTACCCTGATATCTCTCTTCAATAGTTTTTATATCCTGGTGGAATCGTTCCCAATGTTCTTCATTAAGGTCGCCAAGATTTTCTGGGAATCGTTCCAAGTGGCTGTGGAGATAATGAATCCTAATGCTCATATTACACCCACTATCGCTCGGTAATTTTCCAATTTATTGATCCGAGAAAATTTTGTACAACTTTATCAAAAGAGCACCATGTATTAAATTCAGTTTCGATCATCGATTCTGTAAAATGTGAATCTTTTATGAGCTCTCTGATCTGAGGTCCATCAAATATTCCGGCTTTCAATTTCTCCATGCTGAGTGCAGGAAATTTACTGGACAAGTATTCAAAACACGCACCATTCTTCAACTGAATTTTGCAAATGCATGCAAGCAATATTCCGATTATACAGGGTGATTCACGACGAGCTTGCATTAGAACTTTATGGAGAACTACTGAATATATGTTCCTGAAACTTTGGGAATTTGGGTTTATCGATATGCTCTCTTTAACTAAAATATTGACATGTTTCTGTCATTTCCGGTTATACCGGAAGTAGCTGCCTACTTTCGTTTTTTAAATACAACATGGTAATTTTTATTACACTTTTCGATTAAGCATTAAATACTAAGCACATTTTATAGAAAATGTTTTTGTCAGACTCTAATAGTTTTTGAGATATCTGGAATTTTTGTAATTATTTCTTATCTGTAATAATTATGTGGCCTTTTGCCAATACATGATTAGGTACTTCCAGTGATTTATGAATAAATAGGTATAATTAAAAAGGCATTATGCTTGGAATTAGTTAAATTTCGGATAAAATGTATGACCATTATAATTGTCAAATATATTAATATTACAATTTATTATGAGTAGGCTCTATATCAAAAACTAGAGCTGATACGAAGGAAAGCTAAGTGTTTTTGGAATCATCGCAGTCAAAATAACTAAAATCAGTTGTTTTTTCTTCGGCACAAAGACAATTTTTTTTTTGTTGGGTTTGTTCGGGTTTGTTTGGGTTATACGATTAAAAAAATATTTATAGCACTTGAATTTTTTTTTAATATCCGGCATTTTCAAACAGTGGTGGCATCACCAATTAAAATTTTTACTGCATTTTGACAAAAAATTAAATATTTCGAAAACCGTACGGTTTAAGTACGATAAAACTCGATGCGGCTAATAAATAATAGAAATTATTTATCGAATATCTAAAAATGCACGTCCAAATTAATAAGCGGTTATTTCGTTAATAATGAACAAATTTTAATAATTTTTGTTTCAACTGACAGAAAATAGAGGTTAGGGCAGAGTAATTTAGATTTAAAAATTTAATTTAATTTATTTTTGAATTAAACCAATAGAACATAAGAAGGGGAAGTCGGTTGTCCGCTGTTTTGTCTGATGAAAAAAATAAAAACGTATTCAGCGTAATTTTAATTTTAATCCTACCATCATCTAGCGCTTTCGGCAACTTAAAAGGTCATCATCAGGGCTTAGTCAAAGTCACCAGGCACCCAAAAATATGTACCCCAAAAAAAATAAACCCCTTTTTTAATTTAACTGTGTGGTGGTTTCTTAAATATAAATAAACAAATATAAATTATTTATATTTAAGCAACCACCACACACTTAAATTTAAAAAGGGGTTTTCTATTTTTGGGGTACCTATTTTTTGATGCCTGGGGTGACTTTGATTAAGCCTTAGCCCTGATGATGGCCTTTTAAGTTGCCGAAAGCGCTAGGTGATGGTAGGTTTAAAATTACGCTAAATACAAGTGAGACGTTTTGTTTTTATATTTTTATAAACCAATAGAGATATATATCTTGGTTAGGCACTGGTTGGTTGGTTGGTTGGTTAAAGGCGGGGGTCGGTGTAAAGGACCGAACTTCTATCACTGCAGGCTTTCGGCTTATTGTGTACCCGATCTTGTTAGAAGATGTTTGTTCCTTCTATGAGGTCCAGTTATGTAACCTTCTACCAAGCTTATCATGTGGGAGGTTGTCGCCACGTTGTATGTTCCCGAAGATATTTTATCTTCTACGAGACAGCGCTACGCAGCAGTATATTATGTGTGAATCGGTTTCATCCTCTTCGCCGCAGAGTCTGCATTCAATGGATCCGTTGTTTATACCTATCCGTTGAAGGTGTTTTCGCAGGTGGCCTGTTAGCAGGCCCATTACCTGTTTCATCTGGGGCCGCATCAGGATTAACATCTCATTCGATAGTAATTTCGATGGTCTTCCAATTACAGCCCGTGCGTGTATTTGACCAGTAACCTTTGCCATCGAGATAGGTATTGTTTTTTCGACTATCTATCTAATGTTGATCTTGTTGCCGTATCAGGACGTAAACTACTCTGTCCTAAACTCTGGTCTAACCTTTCCAGAGCGAGGCCCACCGCATTTAATAATAATAATAATAATACATTTTATTTAAAATATTAAATAATAGGTAAATTGTAATGGGACCTTCGAGCCGGTCGCTCCGCAGCACGGCACTGCTTATTGGTTTAATGTATTCCATGTAATTTAATATTGTCGTTACGCCGGCTTGCATGTACCGTGGAAACTAGTACTGCAAGTTCTAGTTTTTTAGATTATAATCTTAAAAACAAAAAAGAAATACTTAAGTAGCTGGCTTTTAATCTTCAAGAACAAGCCGATTTATGAGTAAACAGGATCTACAGAGTGAAATAAATTTAATATATGGTATATATTTTTTTTATTGCACTAAAACACTTTTGTGACCGATTCATCAATAATATGCGTATTATGAAAAGAATAGCGTTGTAATAATTGTCAGTCCCTGGACTAGGTTTGTTCGGGTTGTCAGAAGTCCGGATTATGTCCTCTGTTTTTGAGAATTTACGAACTCCGTCCGGCTTTTTCTTTCCGTCCGGCCTTTTCTAGCAACAGGTAAACCTTAAAATTTTACCATGCCTGCGCCTAGTCGTGATTAGTACAGTAGATTATTATTCTTTTTGGGAAATAAATGCTTTATTTTCGTTGGTTTTTCCCATTTTTGCAATTTTGTTACTGTTTCTAGGTAATTTTGGTCTGCTAAACATAAAAATAACCTCAGATTTGCTCCATCAGATCGTTTTAAAAAACTAGGGGCATAAACTATATTTTCGAGATTAAGGGTATTTTATATCACATAATTATAGGGTCCGCAAACGAAGCGGGGACGGAAGATTAAATCGTTATCGATGAACTTATCAACAATACTAAAACAGTTTGAGGTTTCGGATTAAAAGCGGCATGTTTTAAAAATATTTTACATTATACAGGGTGGCCCAAAAAAGTGTGACAGCAAAATTTTTTTAAATGGACACCCAGTATTTTATTGCATATTTAGGTTTATTAGTATCGTTTATAAGTGCCTCAAATTTTATTTAATTTGGTTTTGTAGTTTCGGAAAAAAAAATAAAAACTAAAAGAAAGTTTTACAGCCCTGACTAAAAAAAATAAAAAAAATAATCCAGATCTATTTTTTTAACCTCGGCATTGGGTGAAATTTATGACAAGAGGTCTAGAGATACTATGAATCGAATGGCGTTTATCTATTTTATACAGGTTGTTCATAATAATCTTTGAAAAACGCCACATTTTAATATAATTTTTCTCAAGTTTTTCAAATGGAACACCCGGTATATTATTTGGCTATTTGACGTAAAATTTATTTTATTTACAATTTTTTTTTGTAATACAAGCATATAAGTTATATGCAGCCGTTTTCGAAATAATTGTAAATATCATAAATTATGTTGTTTAAATAGTTTTTATTGGGAAATTTTGTTATAGGAGACTAGACTAATAATTGTAAACGAAAGTAAATGTTCAAAATAGCTTCCTTTTACTCTTAGAGTTTACCTATTTTAGTTATTTCGATATAAATTTTAAAAGCCTACATCTTTGCTACTTTAATTTGCTACTTAATTTTATTTTTTATTCTTAATCGAGTTGCCACGATTTTTTTGTTAAGATTGTCATTATGACAGCCAAATAAAATTATTTACATTTGTTCAGTCGTCGAAATAAAGTACTAACTTACACAAAATGTCGAATTTTACAACTTTAGACGTGCTAAATATGATTTTTATACTGGGTGAATATATGCACATATGCTCTATGGGGTTAAAAATGCAATAATACGGTGGGAGCCGTAGCACTGTATGTCCAATTTCTTCTGCCAATGTCTCACAAACATATACTTTTTTTTATACAAAATGTCTTTAAAACTTCTAAAAGATCACTTTTTTATAACTTTCTTCAAAATATATATCATTCGCCGCCATGTAGTTCTGAATCTCCAATTTTGTATTATTTGAGCTTGGAGCTTTATGTAATTGGCGACTGTGATAGCTCGCATTATCCATTACTATCACGCTATTCTGAGGAATGTTTGGTAAAAGACAATGCTTGGACCATTCCTCAAAAAGGCCGTTGTATCTTCATGGTAGTCCACACAAGAGTCTTTAATGTTTTTTGCAGAAAGCCACAAGGCATTTTGAACCCAACCGTTTTCTGACCCAGCATGTAAAATGTTTATTCTTTTTCCTATATTTGACGGAGCTTTTGTTTTACACTTATCGGAAGAATCAGAGCCTTTGGATGGTGTTTCCTGCGTGTCAAACCAAGTCTCGTCGAGGTAAATTATAGGACGGTTTTCAGAACGGGATTTCCTTACAGAAGTTATATACTCATGACGCCATTTTTGTAAACGGTGGGATTCCATGAGTACTTGGCTTTAGTCAATTTTGCGGTGTCTGAATCCCATTTCCGACAAAACTCTCCAAAGGCTAGTGCGGCTACAACTTATTTGGGTTTCATCATTGGTGAGCCGTTGTTTCAGAGAATCTAATGTAGGTACGCGTTGCTCTTCGTACATGGTGTAGATTTTTCGCCTTATCAAGTCCTTGTCGCTTTCGTTTTCGCATTTGGTGAAACCGGCATCTTTACGCTTCTTTCTAGATTTAATGGGATTTGACGCGATTCTTTTCACTGTAGTCAGAGGTATCTTGGTCAAATCAGACGTTTCAGTCGCAGCAGCACTAGTATAAAGTCCTCTGTTGAGTAAAGAAGTATATACTCTTGTTACAATTTCCCTAGCATCGAGAGATAAATGCATTTTCTTCACTGCAACACTAGAAGAAGCACCATCAATGTTTTCCATGGACGCCACACACTGTTTTTTATTCGTTTGGTAAAATAATATCGGTAATACAACTAAACTCTTCCAGCAAGAAATAAAAACTAACAAATTTTACCACAAAAAGATATTTAAATATAAATTAAGCAACCTAACCTACCTGATGTGCCTATATTTAATTATAATTATTACAATCCGGTCCTTTCCACATAATAATAACAATCGGTCATAAATAATGGGATCGCCCCAGGTACTTTAACTGCAGTCATTAAGTTATATCCATTTTTCGTGGAACAATCTTTACCAAGGGGGTTCGTGCCGGGATCTGTCGTTTTTGTATAGTCCAAATTCCTATTCCAAATAATTATGAGATTTCGTTATTCCCAATCGACTATTTATTTCAATTTAAATTTAATTTTAAACCTGTAAGATTCTCGGAACTTAAGAAAATTGTTTTTGGATTTAAAAATAGAAGTACCAGTGATGAATCATTAAATATTAAGTTGGTCTAGGACCTCTTCGGTGTAGTAGGATATGCTCTTACTTATTTAGTTAATACATCGTTACAGACTGGGAGAATCCCCGATGAAATAAAAAACAGTGTTATATACCAAAAGTTACTGCACCTAAAAGTCCATCAGAATTCAGGCCAATTAATTTATTGCCCATGGTAGATAAGATCATTGAAACGATAGTCTGTCGACAACTAAGGAACTATTTTGCAACTAATCAGTTATTGTTTGTGGGGCAATCTGGATTTAGGAGTAAAGCAAGTAAGTAATTTAGGAGTAACCATTCGTGTGAGTCGGCACTGCAATATGTTTGTGCAACATGGCGAAAAGCACTGAATGAGGAGAAAGTGGTGCTTAGTGTATTTGTTTACTTGCAGCGAGCGTTTGAAACAATCGATCGTGGAATTCTTATTAAAAAATTAAGACTATATGGTGTAGAAGGTAGTTGTGTTGGATTAATGATTACTTAAGTGACAGGTATCAAATGACTAGAGTGGACGACAAACTATCAACTAAAAGGGAAAATAAATGGGGTGCTCCGCAGGGAAGTGTGCTGGGTCCATTATTGTTTATTATTTATGTTAATGATATTCATATAGCTTTAAAAAACTCGTTTGTGAATTTATTTGCGGATGATACCCTTTTTTTGTGTATCAGGAAAAAACTTTAGGGATATAACTGATCTTTTGAATAGCGAACTTAAAATAATGTATCACTGGCTTTGCCAAAATAAATTAAAACTGAACACATCAAAGACAAAGTGTATGATAATAGGTTCAAAAGTAAATTGTAAGAAGTATGCCGAATTAGGATTAACCCTTAACATAAATGAGTCTGAAATTAGTTTAGTGTCGGAAATAAAATATTTGGGAGTCTTTTTGGATCCTCAGCTTGTTTTTACGAATCACGTTGATTATCTTTGTAAGAAATTAGGGAAAAAAATTGTTTTTTTCTGTCGCGTTTCGGATTGTTTGTCCCAGTGGGCCAAGACACTGGTTTATAATACAATCATTTTGCCTCACTTTAATTACTGTTGTTCTTTATTAATATCTTCTACTCAGGAAAATATACACAGGCTGCATGTTCAGCAAAATAAGGTTATGCGAATTATTCTTAAATGCAACAGGTATGTCCCGGTAAGAACTATGTTACAGAGGTTGAATTGGCTGTCTGTGGAACAGAACATTAGAAAGGCGAACTTAGTTTTAATATATAAAATTGAACATGACCAGCTACCAATATATTTTAATGCTTTTCTTAAAAAAAGATCAAATTTTCATAGTTATGACATTCGCTCTGGGCAACATTATAACATTGAGTCAGTTAAAACCACATCTCTACAAAAATCGCTATTTTTCGAGGGAGTTCGTCTTTGTAATGACCTCCCGGAGGGCATTAAGGAGGCAAATGGGTTAAATGTTTTTAAAAGAAGATTGTTTCGTTATTTGAAGGATATGTAGAGTAGGATTTATCATTTTTGTAACTGACATATAAACACTGTTTTGTAACTTGCATTTTTTAGTAATAACTAGCCAAGTGCTAAATAAAGATTATTATTATTATTATAAAGGTCCCTGCACTCGGGCATAAAAATGAACAAAAAAATTCTAGAAAATCCTGTATGACCTGCAGAAACCCAGAGTCGGTTATTTTCTTCGTCGTTTCAAAAAAACATATCCCCCAAGGAAGTAAACTCTTCGGAGTTTTCGATAACTTTTAAGCACTTATTATAAATTATATTTTTTCATTTTGCAACCTTGCGCCATAACATGTGCTGCAACGACTTCCTGATTCCTGTTGACTTTCCAAATGGGCATAAATATTTTCTTTAAATTGGTAGTTCCCCTCAGGTCTCTTCAAATTTCTTAAAGAAACATAAATCCGACGGAGCAGGGAAAAAACTTGTCTTGTACCGTTCATATTTTTATTATGCGGGATTTAAAGTGATAACTATAAATTATTTTAATTATTAATCGGCATTTGACTAATTTATTAGTAATACAGGCACAGTCACAATGGCTTTAAAGTGATGAACAATCGAAACTTGTTAAGGTGTTAATTTTTTTTTAACGGGCAAGAAAACTTTGATGCCATTTTGCTTATAGTGTGTCAGAAGTTTTACGAGGTTTATAATTAACGATTTCCGCATGATTATAACAAATATACAGGGTGTCCCATCGTACTACGTAGTATACTAATGTGGATGGAGGCAACTCATGATGGCACTTCCGGTTCTACCGGTTATTTTAAATGGAACACCCTACACAGTGAAACCACTCATAACGGACACCTCTAATAAGCAGACATCTCTATTAAGCGGACATTTTTTCATAGTCCGGAACTAGGTATATGAAATTCCATTAAAATCAACCTCTCTTGGGCAAACTCTCCTTTGGGTGGACGCGGACAGGCTCCTTTAAACGGACAAAACAATTTTTTAAGTATTTGGGAGACGAATAAGTACGGTGCAAAAACTCTCTGAAGGCAGACCGGCAACCAATCGCGTACGCGTGGCAGAGCGAAAGGACTTCGCCGAATGAAAGTATGTGTGATTCCCTGACAGCAGTTCGCCGTTTATTTGTGAGCTGTAAGGTTAAAATCGTAAACAATGGCACAAAAAGGTCGCGTTTTGAGTCTGAAAGAGAATATTGATGTTGTGGAAGTTTGTAATTTGATAACAATGATTTGGGCGAGTTCATTAACATTGATAGCAATGTGCTATTATAAGATGATATTCCTACCGATTATGTAGTCCCAACTGAAACCACATCACTATCTGACGACTCTGATGAAGAAGTTGAATGCAGTAATCAAACAAATGTCACCAATTATCAACAAGCCATTAGTATGATAAAGAAATTATAAGAGTATGCAAAGAATAGAGGTGACTTCTACAGCAATGGAATTGTTATCAGACTTGGAATTACATTTTCTAGATTGCAAGTATAAAACGCAAACAAGTCAAACTACGTTATTCGATTTTTTTTAGTACTATATCCTAACTAAAACTAGTTTATTTTTGTTATGTTAGGTTTATTTATACATATACATAGTAATAATTTTGCATTTACATATTACCTAATAACAAATTTCCCATGGGCGGACACCTCTATTAGGCGGACACATTTAGACGGTTCCGTAGGTGTCCGCCTAAGGGAGGTTCCACTGTATATTATTACATTTTAGGATTTTACCCAGATTTCATATATCATGTCCTATATGACGTTTGCAGATCTTTCAATAATTAAATTATTCCCATAAGGAAGACTTTATTGTCTAATTTGGGTTATATTCCCTGTTGAAAAGAATCCGCTTATATATATTTGTTATAATATTTTGATAGCTCTATTAATAAAGGATATTCAAAAAAATTATTAAAAATGAAATTGAGACAACTACAAAAAATCGACATTTTCTTTTGGAAACCACCAAATTTTATACTTATTTTCTATTTAGCATTAAAAATAAGGGTAAATTTGTGCCTACCGAAATATAGCCAATTTAATATTTTTATGTGGTCATGGTGCTGAAGATTTTAAGTTCATTTACTCCTAGTCAGTGCCGTAGACAGCTTTATTTCATGGGTGGTACTAGTATGGCAACCTTCACATTACGGTTCCCATTTCGAGGTAAATTCCCGCTTCTGGAGGAAGTACTGTCCCCCCCCCCCCCCAGTACCCCCCGAAAGAAAGAAATGTTTCACATGTTCTTGACATTACTTTATTACTTCATAAATAATAAATAAATGTAAATAATCTTCGGCATGATTATCAATAATTTGGAAATGGTAAGTGACAGCTTCATACATTCCTATATAACACTCGACTATTTTTCAACGCCATCATAGCGAACTAGAAGTAACTGAACTTAAAATCCTCAGCAAAGTCGTCATATAAAAATATTAAATTGGCAATATTTCGAAAACTATAAATTTTCGGAAAAGACCACCCACCTGATTCAAACTTACCCTTACTTTTAAATAGAAAATAATTATAAAATTTGTAGTTTTCATTTGAACCTTTTGATTTTGATTTTGATTTTTTGAATATAAGGATTATTTGAAAAATGAAAGGACTTACTTTGCGACTGGTTTAAAGCAACTTACTATTTTGACCTACCTTGTATGACATTCTAATTTGATCTTATTACTTTCAAATTCATTTTACGAGAACTTGTAAATATTTCCTGTAAATTTGGTTTAAAAGTGAATGAAGTTGTTCAGAAAAAAATAATATGGTCATTTTTGGCCCCCGTATTTCATGAGGGCTGAGAGCAAGCGGCCTACTTACTGTACGAATAGAAACAATGTTACATCTGTGCATATTTTTACTTGAAGACTGGACGTCGGTTGGGAATATGTGTTAACAAATTATTTAGTTAAATTAATGACAATAACTGTTAAAAGAGGAGAGGAATTCAGTTAGGGCTATCAGTAGTGTAGCCACAGGAGGGCAAAGGTGGGCGATCACCCCTCCCGCTCCCTTGGCATATCGCCCTTTCACTACTCAAAATACCTAACAAAAAGGATATTCAGTGAAACCTCTCTTAGACGGACACTTACGGGACCGTCTAAATAGAGGTGTCCGTCCATGGAAATTTGTTATTAGGTAATATGTAAATGCAAAATTATTACTATGTATATGTATGTAGTGAAACTGATCGACCCCGGGTGTGTTATTCACCTGATGGAATCCATCACTCTGGCTGTAATGGTCTAATTTTTGTGGTACGACCCTGTATACGTTGTGTTTACTTTGCAGGTTCTTTTAAAGTTTGGGACAACGGTAAGGTTGTCAGGTTTTACGATTTATTAGTTTTATTCTTAGTATGACGTTTTTCCCTAAGTACTTATAGGATCCCGCTGCCAGGAATTTAAATCAAAGAGAGTTTAACCATTCACTTATTTATTACAAATTAATAATTTACCAGATACAAGGTTTTACATTATTATAATAATAATTATATAACCTGTTTCAGAATGTTTGTCTCCCATAATTTGGCCCGTTATTATTCACCAATATCTGTCTGCGACAGAACGGTGATGATTTACCCCCTTTACCACAATACTAAGTATTATATGTCTGCGACAATAATAGCATTGTTACCTGTTCTCTATCTATTATGTCTGCGACAATAATAGTAGATATCCGATATTTCTATCTCGCTTCTTACATGAACCTTTGGTCTGCGACCATTTTATTTACATTGATCCCCTGATAATCTGCAATTTATTTTGTTACATATGACCCCATTTTCGTGTACGTATTTTTATTGAATTTACTTGTCGTTTTGTTTATGTACCATCCCTCAGTTTACGTACACGTTTGGTATAATGCTACTACGTAGTATAGTGAAAAGACAACTGTACAGTAGTGGTGTCCTACTGTTGAACATTTTAACATATAACTCATAAAAGTGTAATAAAAATTAGGAGCCTGCTCGCTTTCCGCATGTGTCACTTTTCTTCTCAAGCGAGCATTGTTTTTCATGTACTGGAAGTCGAAAGACACTGTCCGGTAGTGGTGTCCTACCGTCGAACATTCATTCCTAAGAAAAACCCATCACGCCTTTTTATTTACACCTGTTATAAATTAACGTTCTACTGGCAACATCATACCAAATGATTTTAACCCTTTTTTATAACAGTGATAACCTGCGGTTACCCTGTTATACATCATAGATAACCCTTTTTAGAACCCTCCCCCATTTCTTTACCGCGGATTGCAGATATTATTCGAGGAAGGCTTTATTACTGCGTAATAAACACCTACCTTTGTTTTCAAGAACCCACTGTAAAATTCACCCTGGAAAGACAAACATCTGTTTCTAACCTGAAAGGGAATGACCTACTAATTTATGACCCTTCAACGAAAGCAAAAGTGTATCGATTTACACCAACAGTGGTACCGTTATTCGCTTTTCACTTTAAAATAATGTTTAAGTTATTTTTGTCTTGCAGACATTTTAGATTAAACAGAACCGTTAATCCCGAATTACCCTTTGTAGTTTTTTAACTAGAAACCTGCCATTTTTGTCCTGCGGACAATTTATTTGACAGACGGAACTTGTAGGATATTTATTTACCGAAATAGATTTTAATGAGATTTGTATTAATAAATCAAAATAGAAGATAAGAAAGAGAGCGGCCATTTTGTTTATAAATTTAGTTGATTTTGTGCGCGTGATTTGACTCCGTTGTTAAAGATTCCTGGCACACCATCCATCGACAAGGGCCGACGTGTGCAGCTAGAAAAATATTAACAAGTAGAGAGAATTCATTAAATGCATCTAAGAAAGAATAAAGAATTAATTATGCGACTCTGAATTTAACTCCGTTGTTAAAGATTCCTGGCACACCGTCCATCGACAAGGGCCGACGTGTGCAGCTAGAAAAATATTAACAAGTAGAGAAAATTCATTAAATGCGTCTAAACAAAGAATGAAGAATTAAATTATGCGCCACTGAATTTAACTCCGTTGTTAAAGATTCCTGGCACACCGTCCATCGACAAGGGCCGACGTGTGCAGCTAGAAAAATGTTAACAAGTAGAGCAAATTCATTTAATGCGTCTAAACAAAGAATAATACACTGAACACTAAATGGCCGCGTAAATACTTAAATTTGCGAATGGGAGAAATTTGAATGTTGAAATTAAAAAGATTAATGATGCACTGAAAAAGCACTGGCAGCGAAATTACTTGATTTGAGAACGGGAAATTTTGACTTTGAATCGGGCAGCGTAACGTCTTGTATTTTCGAAAGTCAAAAATTGAATTCCTTATTAGCGTCGCGTCTCTCGCTTTTATAGGCGCACCCCTGCCTTTGCTTTCTCGCGTCACTTAATGCACCCCTATTTCATGTTTAGCCTAAGGAATGTGACCTCTTGACATTCCTTGGTTGTTCCGTCGCTAACATGTTAGACTTTTTGCTGTTTAAAGCTCTTTTAAAATACATGTAGGATATGCATGTATTACTGGACCTAAATATATTGGCTATTATATTTTCAACATCGACATTTTTTTTAGCGAAAAATAGACCCGGGTCCGGGCCGTTTCAGTACAAATAAAAATAACATAACAAAAATACACTAGTTTTAGTTAGGATGTAGTACTAAAAAAATCTAATAACGTAGTTTGACGTGTTTGCGTTTTAAACTTGCAATCTAGAAAATGTAATTACAAGTCTGATAACAATTCCATTGCTGTAGAGTCACCTCTATTCTTTGCATACTCTTATAATTCCTTTACCATACTAATGGCTTGTTGGTAATTGGTGACATTTATTTGATTACTGCCTTCAACTTCTTCATCAGAGGCGTCAGATAGTGATGTGATTTCAGTTTGTACTATATAATCGGTAGGGATGGCTTCACTATCATCTTCTAATAGCACATTGCTATCAATGTTAATGAACTCGCCCAAATCATTGTTATCAAATTACAAACTTCCACAACATCAATATTCTCTTTCAAATTCAAAACGCGGCATTTTTGTGCCATTGTTAACGATTTTAACTTTACAACTGACAAATAAACAGCGGACTGCTGTCGGGGAATCACACATACTTTCATTCGGCGAAGTCCTTTCGCTCGGCCACGCATACGCGATTCATTGGCGGTCTGTCTTCAGTGAGTTTTCGCACCGTACTTATTCGTCTCCCACATACTCTAAATTTATTTTGTTCGTTTAAAGGAGGGTTTTCGCACTCTTTGTATGAAAACAGCCTGTCCGCGTCCGCCCAAAGGAGTTATGAGAGGTTTCACTGTACTACCAAATGCCTGTTTTAATATAAAAAAGTTGTACCTATTTAAATACTAAAATGATACTTAATATGACAAAATGTGTATTTAAATATAGGCGCCCCAAAAGGGCTTCAGACCGCCCCTAAAATCCTGGCTACGCCACTGAGGGTTATGGTATCGAGACTCCACCGCAGGAGCCGCTACTGCTCGTACTTACGTACGGTAAATAACAAATACGTATAATTTTATTAATAAATATTTCTGACAGACATAATAAATTAAAACTGGCTAATTACGAATAAAATAAAAAAGATAAGTTAACGAACCATCAAGGTATACCTATAACTTTAAAAAAACCTTGACATCCAAATAGTTAAAAGCCGAAAGTTAGGAGTATATTCCTAATTCCAGAAGAATTGAAGTATCTATATACTTATTTGGAAATGACATATTGTATTTAAATCCGAAAATCCTAAGATGAAAACAAATTGAAGAAAAATAACCATAAATGGTGCTCCGAGTTAATAAGCGAGATACGCCACCTTATGTCAAATCCATAAAACCACATGTTAGGCACTGGCAAGATATCAAACAATCGATGTGTTTTTCAATGGTCAGTTAAGCTTTCCAAAGATATCAGCGGCCGTTTGAGTGTTGGCCAGTGTTATATTTACGTGTCCGTCTTTAGAAAAAAATACTATAATTTTAACACTTTTTCATTGTCATACCTTTTTGAACAATTCTGTGGTTTCATAGAGTATCGCTGCATATTTTTTCTCTAAATCGACCGTTTTAAAAGTGGGATATCAAACCCTCTTACTCACATGTGACTCGGCGGTAATGAATCACCTGTTATGCGCAATGTTGCCAACTTTGTAAAAATGTAGAACTTTAGTTTCTTATAAAAATAAATATTTAGCTTACTTAGAAATTAAATCCAGGCCGCCGACACTAGAAAGAAATCCAGGACTTCAGTTCTTTTTTCTATGGAAAGAGGTTTATGCTCATCACGTGCCCTGGTGATAATGTGGGACTGCATAATAAGCTTATACCCACTAAACCCAATTCGACCCCTTATTTCCAATCTCGGAACATAACCGGCATATCGTCGAGAGAAAAAAATACATATTGAAACAGAACAAATTACACTAAATCACTTAAAGAAACACACATGCACCCACGAGTTTCAAATTAGTGTTTTTGAAGATGTGCACCTATTATCAGATTACACAAAAGCACTAAACACTAACCCATAATTACACTATCGTACACATAGAACAACAGCACACAGAGAAGATAGGATACAAATTATTTCGCAATAGAAAGTCTGAAATAATAAAAACGCTAATTTCTAATGGGCCTAAAACAATTTTTAATCCTTTAATGAAGAATGATGAAATAATAATTATGTTTGCAACAACAGGACCTCCCCTTCAGTCTTAACATAGACGAGTCCAACCAAGGGTCGAGTGCTTCGTACATATTCGGAAAAATAGCGTGGTCGCCATTTCCGAGACAATAATGAAAGTAATATTACAGAAGGAAATTCCGTAATTTATGAATATAATCTTATACAACATCGAAAGTGGCAACGCTGTATTTTCAGATATTTCCAAATAACGCAATATCGATCGTCCGAATAAACCCGAAACATACTGAAACGTGTAGTTACAAGAAATTTTTAGATGTTAAATATCAATGTATGAAAAAATTATATTATTTCCCAGACCACCGGATGAAACTTTATACAATAAGGGCGTTTTTGTGTCTACACAGTAGCACTTTATTAAAATACTAATTCAGATTGAATGGTACTTAGATGTGTTCATGAGATGCATACAAATTTACTGTATGTGCTTTTGTTTTTGTGTTTTATGAGGTTATTATGCCGGTTTCGGAATCATCAGTTTAGTAAATTCTTATGGAGTAACCTTTATATCTATAATTTACCTATTTACGTTATTCCAGCTTAACTAAATAAATCATTTTATAGGACCTAATAAATAATTGGGGGGGGGGGGGGGGTTCGAGATTGCTTTCCCTTTAGCGATACGTCGGAAACACAGATCCACTTGTCGACCTATAAGTATCCTGATTCATTATGCGACCACCCTGTATACAGGGTGTTATGGAAATGGGTGACTCCTGGGGTGTCCTAGAGAAGCGCTACATATTTTTTTCTCAAATCGAACGTTTTAAAAGTGGGGTAACACACCCATAAACCCACACGTCACTCCGCGGCACCATATGATATTATCCGGCGGAGCTGTCTGACACATACATGTTCGTGCAATGTTGCCAAACTGTGTAAAACTTTTAGTTCCTTTTAAAATTAATTATTTAGCTTACCTTAGGATACAAGGAAAGTAAATCGAGGATACTCTATGCTCATCACATCATGCTCACACTTTATGCTCTATACGTGCCCTGATAATAGTGTGGGACTGCCTAATAGCTATTGAGAAGTAAACTCAAAGTCACAGTCTACTCCTCGCTTGCTTATACCCACTAAAACTTCTTCGTCCTCTTCTTTCCAATCTCGGGACATGACCGGCATATCTAAACTAACTAAATCATTTAAAGAAACAGACAGACACCCACAAGTTTCAATTTAGATACTTTGAAGATAGGCACTTATTATCAGATTACACAAAATCACTATAAACACGCTAAAATAAACGCATATAGGACGTCCAAATGTCAGTGACAATCCATAAACTATGCTTGCAGAAGCCACATGTCCCTTATCCGACCTAAAGGAACATTTTCTAAAAGTTCTGGAAGGTCGTTTTGCAAGATATGTGGTCCTATTAGGTGATTATCAATAATACCTGCCGATATCTTCGAGAAAAACCTCATCTGTCTATTGGTCTCGCTAATTCCATCTCGGGTAAAGCCCACAAATTTTTACGGGTTTGTTCAATGTGGTAAAAACGATGTCCATTTTTCTAAATGAAGCCGAATCAATCAAAAGGTTGACTGAACATTGACTTTTGATATGTGTTTTCTGTGTGATGTGACAAAAGTGCATAGAAAAATCTACGCGAGAATTATAAATTTTGTTAAAGGTAAGGGGCCTAAATAAAATTCCTTTTTTTATAAAGAAGTTCCTTTCAATCATAAGGACTTTGGTATTCTAAAGAGTTTACCGTGACGATATGACAACACTGCTCAAAATTAACTGACGTTTTAGAACATCTGTAGTTTGTTTATTTCTTGGGACAGTGCCACATGTGCTTATTCTTGGTTTGAGACCAGGTCATGTACAGGGCATATTAAATTAAAGCGCCATTTTTCAATATTTTTCTTCAATTTGTTTTCATCTCAGGAATTGCCGGTTTAAATATAATACGTCATTTCCATAACAGTCTGTATTAACGTCTTGAAGACGTTTAAAGTTGTACTACGAAACAGCCGGAACGCCAAAATTATTTAATAAGTCAATGACAAATAACAAATTATTCCTTCGTTTCATTTCCTATTGTTTATAGTTTAGAATGGTTTAGTTTGAATGTTGTTAATAAAAGTTTATTAACAAAATCGGGAATAGCTGCCCAGTCACATGGTAATAAAAATGTTTATTCAAGAGATTAAATAAGTAAATATGTTTATTTAATAATTTAAGACTTATTGATCATAATGCTAATTTATGTTAATAAATTTATAAATTAAATGTCTTCATTCTGGTTTTCCTTCAAATTCAATTCATAAAATCTATTGAACGAAATTTTAGGCACGCACATGTTAGATATCAATTTCATGTAAATACGATATCCTTTGCTATTGAATGTTGGGGCCCTATATAAAAATGAGACTTAGGTTAGGTGTTTTGGCACCCATGTGGTACTTTTTCGCAAATCTCAGAATTTTTTTGCCAAACATCATATAATTTGTTTTTTAATAGGTAATATCTATTTATAGAATCTAATAGAATAATAATATTGGAAACAATTTTATAAATGGTAATTCTTTGGCGATATGAGAGAAACCTTGACGCGAATCGAAAATTTCTTGAGACACGTATTTGCAACAATCC
Organism: Barypeithes pellucidus; assembly: GCA_963991005.1. Classification (NCBI taxonomy): domain Eukaryota; kingdom Metazoa; phylum Arthropoda; class Insecta; order Coleoptera; family Curculionidae; genus Barypeithes; species Barypeithes pellucidus. Next base: position 40,024,824 of record OZ022563.1, on the reverse strand, counting down.
TAGTGCAAAAATTAAGAATACAGTGAAACCTCTCATAAAGGACACCTCTAATAAGCGGACATCTCTATTAAGCGGACATTTTTTCATTGTCCGGAACTAGGTATATGAAAATCCATGAAAATCAACCTCTCTTGGGCGAACTCTCCTTTGGGCGGACGCGGACCGGCTGTTTTCATATAAAGAGTGCGAAAACCCTCCTTGAAACGAACAAACAAACAAAGGTGCAAAAATTCTCTGAAGAGAGACCGGCAACCAATCGCGTATGCATTACAGCGCGAAAGAACTTCGCCGAATGAAAGTATGGATGATTCCCCGACAGCAGTCCGCCGTTTATTTGTGAGTTGTAAGGTTAAAATCGTAAACAATGGCACAGAAATGTCGCGTTTTGACTCTGAAAGAGAATACTGAGGTTGTGGAAGTTTGTAATTTGATAACAATGATTTGGGCTAGTTCATTAACATTGATAGCAATGTGCTATTAGAAGATGATAGTGACCCCATTCCTACCGATTATGTAGTACAAACTGAAACCATATCACTATCTGACGACTCTGATGAACAATCAAACAAATGTCACCAATTATCAACAAGCCATTAGTATGGTAAAGAAATTACAAGAGTATGCAAAGAATAGAGATGACTCTACAGCAATGGAATTGTTATCAGACTTGGAATTACATATTCTAGATTGGAAGTATAAAACGCAAACACGTCAAATTACGTTATTAGATTTTTTAGTACTACATCTAAACTAAAGCTAGTGTATTTTTGTTATGTTACGTTTATTTGTACATACATATATACATAGTAATAATTTTGCATTTACATATTACCTAATAACAAATTTCCCATGGGCGGACACCTCTATAAGGCGGACACATTTAGACGGTCCCGTAGGGGTTCGGTTTTCGCAGCTACTTTTTTGTGGATAAAAGATTGATTTGTTAGAATTTTTCTAGGCCGCCTCGTTTTTGAGAATTTTATAGTTTGGGACCCCCCCCCCATCGTATCAAAAATTAACAAAATATATTATCTTGTAGTTTTTTACGTAGAATGCAGTGGCGTACTAAGATTTTTTAAACGATCAATAATTCTCAAAGAAACAACATTTGCTTTTTTAACCTATTCTATAGTTTTTAACAATGCAGTTCAGTTTTTAACAAGCCTTTCAGAAATATATAATACTTTATTTTTAGTCTTAATATTATGCCCGAAATTTACGTTTTGCCTTTTAAAATATATACAATTTTTTTGAAGAGACTTGACGGATATTAAAAAAAAAAACAATTACTGATGCGATTAAATCTAAGAAACAAAAGTGGAACTCATAAATATTTCTCAAATTGTTCTCCATTAAGCATTAGACTTGTTTCACACATAGTTATTATTTATTATTATAATAGGATTTGTTTCAATTGAAGCAAAAGCATATTTCTTACGGTAGAGATTTAGAAAATTAACATTGTTCAATTAAATTTGATTTTATTCTTGCAAAAGTTATTTTATCCAGCTGTCGTGTTTCAAGATATCTACAAGTAATTTAAGAAATTTATATAATTACATACTACAAGAAGGCTTATATTTACCATAGAAATACACTTGTAATGCTCCATCTGCATTTTCGTTACACTGGATAAAGCAAACGAGCATGTGATATTTTACGCCAATCGGCACATTTCGAGTGGCGTGCGACATCGAGCCAATATCGGGTATCAAGTGAAAGGCGACGGTTTTCGATATTTCGCTTGAATTTATAACTAGAGTATTTTATATCGAGTGAAAAACTGCTCGAATATACGTGCAGTTTTTGACCTCGAGCGCTCACACTACCAAACAGCACATTTCGATCGGCGTCAACCGAAGCTCGGGTATCGAGTGAAAGGTGATAAGTATAAAGCGACGATTTTCGCTTGAATTTATAACTCGAACAGTTTTTTTTTAATAATCGAGCGATGTCGGTTATTTCAATAATCGACTACTCAAGCGGTTTTTCCCTCGAGCGATCACAACACTAATTTTACACAATGATTGATACTTATAAAATGCAAAAATCTGGAGAAAAATACATTTGCGATCATTTTCACTCCACCCTAACTTAGATGTAGGATAAACAAATTAATTCAAACACCAATTTTGCTATTCTGCTGATTTTACCGCTTGGAGACTTAATTAACTTTTAAAAAAATGTATCTATTAAAATAACGTCGACAAAGCGATAAACCTAATACATGCAGTGGTGGTTCTTCCACAGGAGCACATGCGCACGTGCACCCCCGAAACGAATAAAAAAATATTAATTTAGATTCATTGAATATTATTTATCGTATAAAGTCCGACCCTCCCTAATATTTTATCGTACCGTCAATTATCATATGAAGTCCAACCCTCCCTAATGTTTTATCGTACCGTCAACCAGACTGTATATTATAGGCTCTCGATCCGGTAACCGTGCCTCGGTCGAGGTTAATGACGATTATGACGAGACTTGCTCGCATGGGCGATTAAGGCGGGTGACAGCGGTGGATAGCGGGGCTATGGCGTTTTAACATGGGAAAGGCGCACAATTTTAGTATGCGCCGCGCCGTTGTCTGTTCGTGCATCTAGTTAGAAATTCGAGCGTGTATGTTCTAATATTTTAATATTATATATTTATTAAGTTAAAATGAATAGTTTGACGGTGGACTATTTAAAAAATAACTTTAGCTCTTTGAGTTTGGAGCAAAAAATTGAAGTGAAGAATGCGGGAAGACCTAAATCCGAAATTAATTTAACGCAGTCCACAAAGTGTACATCTAGGGACTTTATTAGAAAGTTTAAAAATTAAATATATGAAAAAATTCCAAACTTTAATGAGGCTGTTATTGATCAATTTTCTACAATTAAGAACCGAAGAACGGACTTTACGTTTAAGCACTATACACACTAAGAAAACCTCTCTTATTTTCCAAAAGTATTTCCTTGTGTAAAATTAAAAAATAAATAAAAATATGTTTTACCTAACGCATTTTCTTATTACTTCTTTTCTTTCTAAAACGCCTAGAAAGTTATTGGGTTTGTTCGGGTCGTTACACAAAAATAAAATGTTAAAAATAATTTCACCATACTTGTGAACCCCCTCTATCATAGGTCACGAGCCGCCACTGAATACAGGGAACATGCTATGTTCAGTAATCGGTCGAATTTGCGGACAGTATTTAATTTTAGTATGTGTTATGCTATAGATATTGTAAAAATAAACAAGAACTTTGGTCATTTCTGTCAGTAGCAAAACTTTGTCCCCTACACAAACGGCGAATCCTTACGCATCCCTTAAGTATTACTTACTAAACTGCAAATATTTTTTGAAATCGTCCCCCTTCACAATAAAATTAATGTGTCTGCGCTGCGCTTTAATTTTATCAACAACTTGAAAATTAAGATATCCTCTTATTAATTAGTAACACCCGTTTTTAAATTGTTGAAATTATAGATGCTTGAATAACAAACATTTAACTGCGTAGATAAAATTAGGAATTTCCATTACGGGGTGGAAAATAATCATTTGGAACCTTCTGAATAGTTCTGGGATAATAAAATAATGATATTATTGCATAAGGGCATTGTAAGAAATTCAGCACAATATACCTTTTTCCTGTTTGGGGATATTTATATCTTTAAAAATAAATTTAATATAAATTAAGCACTAAGAACGAAAATTATATGAACGAAGTTTAAATTAAGTGGTAATACAACCAATATAAATCATCGGTTGGTTAAAGTTCTAAAGGTCCATTTATTCCTTTTACGTTCAGTTCAGTTGCGCTGCGCTCGCAGTTGCAGTTCGCCGACGTTCGCTGGGAAACAATTTCTGATTTATAAATTAAGCAGGTCGTTCGCGATCGTTGTGCAACCTGTCACAACCGATAGCGTGTTGGAATTTTAAACTTCCCATGACATATTTTCACTCACACAACAATTATTTAATTAGCATAAAATCAAATGTATATTATCAGCACGAGGAAGGTAAACAACGAATGTCTAAAATCGTCTAAAAGACTAGACCAACGAATACTTATAAACAGGAAGAAGACAAACAGCCGTGTTAACACATCGAAGCAAGTATGAACAAACGAACAAACCAGGCATCCATTACGTCTGGAATCAGCTGACAAACGCACGTGCTTTTCAAATGTCTCTTTTGTCAAAATTTTTATTACTGTCAATATTTTTTATTATTTGATTTACTAAGTAGTGAAAATGAAATATTAGGATTCTGACATGTTTTAAGCTGTAAATATCACTTTAAAATAATCCTTACACACTCTTATACCATTTTTTGAACTATTAACGTAACTACAAATGAAAAATTAATCTTCAGAAATAAGCTTGTAAGTAGTTTTATTAAAAAATAGGAAGTAAATCATAATTTACATAAAATATTTTACCATCTTCAACTGGGCTCTAGTTCCTAGCAAATATTTGAAACCTCAAGGCACAACATATTTTTGGGCCCCATGTGATTTAGGAAAAGAAATTATTATTGATGCTTACTCTCAGTAAAGATGACTAAATGAATATTTCAATTACAAATTACTCACTTGCACTAAAAAGAAAACGACGTTTTTCGTAAAAGATTAGAATATTAAAAAATATTTTAAAATTTAAAGATGAATGATTTTAAATCATATCAGATGTTGCTTGATTTCCATGCCCGCCAGACGAAGGAAGTTAGCTTGTTTAACAGTTCGTGCTGTTCGCATTCTATGCCTGTCTCTGTCTGCAGCAAGCTTCCCTAATTCAGTAAAGTGAGAAAAATATGACTAGAATCAAGTCGCCTGCATAAACACTCACTTTTGGGCTTTCCATATTAACTCTACGTAAGTCTGATATTGACGCTTAAATGATATAGATAGAGAGATAGAGATAGAGTGAAACAGATAGATAAAAGTAGGTTACTTGTGAGCGTATGGAGCAGAGTAGGCTTAGCATCACTTCCAAGGCCTTCTTACGTGTTTCGATCCCCCCCATAAGCAGTCTCACCGGGCTGGACTAGACGTCACCCCGACCTGTCAACGATCACGTGATTTGAATTCTATTGGCTATAAGTCGAACTGCCGACAGGCAAGGCAACACGCAACGTACAACGGAAGACTCGCAAAGTGGCCGAAATTAACCGAGGTCGCTTTTCAATCTAATTATTTTACAGTGCCAGTATAACGATTTTATAAACAAATTTTTATAACGTTTTTTTTTAGCCGCAGTAAAGTCCATTCCTTTCCTAACATATACAGGGTGTAAGGGAAAATGTGGGAAATCGCCCGGTTATAAAAAAAACAAGTGAATAGAGTACCTACTACAAGTTCATATAAACTTTTTTCGTATATGCCTTCTCTTCGGAGATATGGGCTCCCAAAGAGCTCCGATGGAATCAAGTGTCTTACACATAATTATTGAACCACCAGGTATATTAACATTTTTTTTTATATGATCTATGCCAGATAAGATCCTTCAAATTACAATCCAAGAAAGTGTTGTGAATTACTCACAGTTGCAGGGACGGACTAACTGTGACACTCATGGCCCCTTTATTTTAACGCCCTGTATGATAAGAGCTTTAGACAACGGTTTTTACATACCTTTAACTATTGACTAAAAATTAAGTATTCTTCATTCATGTCGCTAATCCTATCCGTTTTCGTGAAAGCGTCATTTTATTTACACTGTCCCCTGACTTCTTACGGGTTAAATATGATTAGGATTACCGACATGAATGGAGAGTACTTAATTTTTAGTCAATAGTTAAAGGTATGTAAAAACCGTTATCCAAAATTCTTATCACACAGGGCATTAAAAAAAAGGGACCATGAGTGCACAGCTAGACCGTCCCTACAGCTGTGAGTAATTCGCAATACTTTCTTGGATAGTAATTTGAAGGGTCTTACCTGGTATACATCATATTAAAAGAAAATGTGAATATACCTGGTGGCTCAATAATTATGTATAAAGAACTTGATTCCATTGGAGCTCTTTGGAAGCCCATATCTCCGAAGAGAAGGCATATACCTAACTAAAAAAGTTTATATAAACTTATAGTACTTTTTTCACGTGGAGATTTCCCACATTTTCCCGGACACCCTGTATAAAGATTAATTGCTGGACATATTATTTAATTATCACTATAAAGTAAATCTATCTAGAATAACAAAAGTTTTTTCTAACAAGAACAAAAAATATCCAATAATACGGTTCCTGCTGCCACAATAATTCAATTACAGCTAGGAAATATTCTATCCCAGCTAAAATAATCCTAGCAAATTTTTTTAGCTTGAGCTTTTCTCATAATGCTCCCTTTACTACCCCTAAACCAAGCGCGGATTCAGCCCCCCCCCCCCCCCCCAACACTAACACCGCGTCAAAGGCCGGCGTATTGAGTCAAAGGCCGGCGTATTGATACGAACCCATGATACAAATAATTATACGAACCGGTCAACCGGCTTGATATCTCGCAGTAATTCAAGAAATTAATTTACATCAAAATAAAATGTATGAACTAAAAATATCGGTTCCGTCTTAATAGAATCAGTCATTTTATTTATTTTTAATTAATTGTTGAATGGCAATCTGCGCCCCTAACTTTCAGTAATTTTGATCAAAAATTAGTACTGGTTCCCGAGATATGGGGATATCATACGACAAAAATAGAAAATAGGTATATTTTCTAAAATTGTTACAAATCATAAAATGGACACACACACACACACACTGTATACAGAGTGTTACAAATTCGGCCTTCATCATTGGGATTTCGGAAACGGTAAGCGATAGGAAGTCGGTTAAATTGGAGCAAAGTTACGTAATTATGGGCCAAATAATATGCCCCCCAAAAATTCTGAAATAAATACAGTAGATTTGGAAATATATGTAGCAATAATAACTCAAAAATCTTCAGTTTCTTCGAAACAAAGGTAAATTAAAGGAACGTACTAGGGGTATTTTAAGTAAGATGGGCAATTTAAGGAACAAACCCTCGGGAAACCAGTAAGTGCTGTCCACTGAACGTAGATTTCCGTCCTCTTTCATAATTTAAACAAAAGATTCCTGGTCCGTATTTAAAGAAATTAAGTTGACGATGGTGACCCAAAGACGAAACGTTGCATTAAAGATCTGATGATGCCATTTTGTGGATAATAAAAATTAGCAATGAGAAAGTGAAATTTATTTTTGGACATCTCGGACAAAGCCAGGAAAAACTAAAAACCGAAATGCAAAATTTTAGATTTTTCCAAATATTTTGAAAGCCCCTCTATTTATTTTTGATTCTGCATATTATTAGGTCCATGATTGCGCAATTTTGCCCCAATTTAACCAACTTCGTATCTCTTACCGTTTCCGAAATCCCAATGGTGAAGACTGAATTTGTAACATCCTGTATAGTCTAGAGTTTAATTTAAAACGACAGCTCTTATCTCGTCTAGTATGTTTTTCATGTAAAAAAGAAGAAAACCCCAACGGCTCTTTGTTAATTTAATGTAGGTACTATTAATATATCTAAGTATAATAATATTATTATTACGATTAAATAATAATATGTTTTTATGGAGTTGGATCACTCTGTATATTATATCAACTTGGGGAAAAATTTCTCGACGTAAATAAAACTAAATTAGGCCAAATCATTCATTCAAAAGGTTAGTGCTCGAAACTTGAAAAAAAGTTCCAGTGTTACTCGCTTTCTTGATCGTTACGATCACCTTCGCATAACACGAACATTATCCATTTGTAAAACGATTTGTTTCCTGTTTCTCGTCAATTTTTTCTAATAATCTCAATCGCACACACAATACTTACATGTTTGTTTGTTTTTTAACTAAACTAATTCGTAATGACAAATTAACTATTCCCGACGATAATAGTTTCACAAATGGCCCGAAAATTACGGCGCAAAAACCATATTTTGTCGCGATTAAAATTGTAATATTTTTCACGAAGCGAGCGAAATCAAGTAGGCTTGAACAACGAAAGGTCAACTCGCGAGAAACAACTGAGAATCGGAAACTGCTTGCAAAGGTAACTTGATCTCGTAAAAGAAACACCTGTTCGAAAGGTGCGAGGTTTTGTAAAAAGGCGGGAACATTTGAAAGTTGCGCCGATGGAGTTAATTACACTGAATAGCAATCGCAATGGTCCGTGGAAAATCGTGGGTTCTTGCTGTGTCTGATATGCGGTATGTAAAATACAGGGCGGTCGTAGAACAAATCGGCGGGTATAATAATAATACAAGTTTCTGACATCTGTATATATACAGGTCGACAATTGGAACAAGACTACATACACAGGCTCTTTGAAAGTCTACCAAGGAAGCAGTCATAACGGTCACGGGCGGAAATTCCCTGTATTGAAATTATTAATTTTATTCCTATTTTTGTTTTTTACATTACTAAATAACAAAGGCCATAACAATTAATCTGTATTTTTTAAATTTCCTCTGTATATGCGAAATATTCACTAAAACTTACTTCTAATACTATTGACATTATTTGAAACATTGTAACTGGCTACAGTTTTTTACTTTTCTTAGGTCTGAATCAGAGCTGTGAGTATCTCAATAAAAAAGATACTTTTAGTATCTAGTTACTTAAAGTAACTAGATACTTTGTAACTAAGATACTTTTTTAATTATGCCAAAAGTAACTATAACTGCGTTACTTTTGAAAAGTATCTTTTATCTAGTTACTTTTTAGGAGTAACTATACACTTCAAAAGTAACTAAGATACTTTAAAAGTAACTAAGAATACTTTAAAAGTAACTAAGATACTTTAAAAGTAACTAAGATACTTTTAAAGTACCTAAGATACTTTAAGAGGTTAGTTGAACCATTTTGTTAAACAAAAAATGCACACGTGCCGTCTATATATTTTTTTACGAAAAAGGGTCGGCCGGGTTTGTTCGGGTTTGCGAACATCAAAGCTGTTCGAACGCAAAATTTCTAGGAATTTCTACTTATTCTGCTATTACAACTAGTCAAGTTTTATATTGAATAGTAATAGTGCGTTGTTTGCAGGTATTATAGAAGTTCGGTTTACGTGATTTATTTTTTCTATACGGGTCCGCAAACGAAGCGTGGACGGAAGATTAAATCGTCATCGAAGAACTTATCAACAATACTGAAACAGCTTGAGATATTGGATTAAAAGCGGCATGTTTTAAAAATATTTTACATTATACAGGGTGGCCCAAAAAAGTGTGACAGCATAAAGTTATATTTTTTTTAATGGGACACCCAGTATTTTATTGCATATTTAGGTTCGTATTACTATCGTTTATAAGTGCCTCAAATTTTATTTAATTTGGTTTTGTAGTTTCGGAGAAATAAATTAAAAACTAAAAAAAAAAGTTTTGCAGTCCTGAATAAAAAAAACAATCCAGAACTATTTTTTTAACCTCGGCATTGCGTGAAATTTATGACAAGAGGTCTAGAGATACTATGAATGCAATTGCGTTTATTTATTTTATACAGGGTGTTCATAATAAGCTTTCAAAAACCCCATATTTTAAAATAATTTTTCTCAAGTTTTTCAAATGGAACACCCTGTATATTATTTGGCTATTTGACGTAGAATTCGTAGACAATTTTTTTTTGTAATACAAGCATATAAGTTATATCCAGCCGTTTTCGAAATAATTATAAATATCATAAATTATGTTGTTTAAATAGAGTTTTTATTGGGAAATTTTGTTATAGGCGACTAGACTAATAATTGTAAACTAAGTTAAATGTTCAAAATAGCATCAGTTTACTTAATTTAATGATTTTCCTTTACTACCAACAGAACTCTAAATTCATTTTCTTCATTAATAACGGGTTTATTGATTATTATCCTTTTTGTGTACACAGTGCTTCCTGTTGCTACAAATTTTTGCAACAACTTCTCGAAGGTTTTTGCTATCGGCTTTCTCTCAATATCTAGATATCTTTCAGCATACACTCGGCTCGCGAGAAGGCAATTTCTTGCACATTCATCCAGTATGAAAATCATATTTACCATTTCTAAAATTCGACATTTTGTGTAAGTTAGTACTTAATTTCGACGACTGAACAAATGTAAATAATTTTATTTAACTGTCATAGTGACAATCTAAACAAAAAGAAATTATGGCAACTCGATTAAGAATAAAAAATAAAATTAAATAATAAAAGTAGCAAAAATGTATGCTTTTAGAATTTATATCGAAATAACTAAAATACGGTAAACTCTAAGAGTAAAAGGAAGCTATTTTGAACTTTTACTTTAGTTTACAATTATTAGTCTAGTCGCCTATAACTAAATTTCCCAATAAAAACTCTATTTAAACAACATAATTTATGATATTTATAATTATTTCGAAAACGGCTGGATATAACTTATATGCTTGTATTACAAAAAAAAATTGTCTATGAATTCTACGTCAAATAGCCAAATAATATACAGGGTGTTCCATTTGAAAAACTTGAGAAAAATTATTTTAAAATGTGGTGTTTTTGAAAGCTTATTATGAACACCCTGTATAAAATAAATAAACGCAATTACATTCATGTATCTCTAGACCTCTTGTCATAAATTTCACTCAATGCCGAGGTTAAAAAAATAGTTCTGGATTATTTTTTTTGATTTTTTTATTCAGGACTGCAAAACTTTTTTTTTTAGTTTTTAATTTATTTCTCCGAAACTACAAAACCAAATTAAATAAAATTTGAGGCACTTATAAACGATAGTAATACGAACCTAAATATACAATAAAATACTGGGTGTCCCATTTAAAAAAATATAATTTTATGCTGTCACACATTTTTGGGCCACCCTGTATAATGTAAAATATTTTTAAAACATGCCGCTTTTAATCCAATATCTCAAGCTGTTTCAGTATTGTTGATAAGTTCTTCGATAACGATTTAATCTTCCGTCCACGCTTCGTTTGCGGACCCTGTAAGGTAAGTTATAAACTGTGGTTATAAAGGACAACGTATACATAACATATTATTTATTAGGATGATAAGTAGGCGTAAGAGATAATTTTAATAAAAAGTGGTTGTTAAGAAAATCAATCAAAAATATTTATTATAACGTATGATTTTGTGAACTAACCTATGGAACTAATCAAACTAAATCAAAACTAATCAAACCACAATTCAGTGATTCTGCTAGAATTAAGCAGCACCCAGCACTTTATTCGTTCAATATTTATATTAATATCTTTCAGATGAATACCGAAAAAGATATTATGTCAATGTCAGATACAGAAACTATTCCTGATCCATATGCGCCATCTGTATAATCAATATAACTTTTATGTTATTGAGCTATCGAGCCTTAACATGAATATATTTTTTTAAATCTTAGTATAAAGTTGTGCTGTCTCTTTATCTTTATTACTCGATGTGTACTTTTTCATGTAACTTAATTATAGATAATGTTTTATGTTTTCACTACCTGGTAACTTTCTGTAGCTTTCGGAATATCTAGTTAGTTCAAAAGCATCTTAGTTACAATTAAAGTAACTAGTTACTTTTAAAGTATATTAGTTACAATCAAAATAACTAGTTACTTTTAAAGTATCTTAGTTACAATCAAAGCAACTAGTTACTTTTAAAATATCTTAGTTACAATAACTAGTTACTTTAATCAAGTAACTAAGAACTAAGACACTTTTGTTAAAAAGTATCTAGATACATTTATGTAAAAGTAACTATAAAGTAACTAGTTACTTTCCTGAAGTATCTTTTACAACTCTGGTCCGAATGAATAATTTTCAAAAAATAGATGTGATGTGATAATTTTTCTGGTATATGTATAAATATCACATATTTTAGTGCTGACATAAGGATTCCTCAGTATAAGCCCTTTCTCTCTACAAAAGGTTGAGACTGACTGATTTAGACAAGTTTTGTGGTAATATAATGTGTTTGTATAGTTTGAATATTTCTATTATTTTAACATAAATAATATTAAAATGTAACCAATCACAACAAAGAAAAATTGAATTAACCCGATATTTAACACAACTTTCAAATTTTTCATAGATTCTTTATAACAAGCAAAATATTTTACCAATAATAATGTGAAAAATTAAAAAGTTGATAGGTATTAAAATAGTACATTGTGTAACAAGTGCGTAAAGATAGGTTTTATATACGAGTGAGTTTACAACGCGTGTTGCAAACCGATCGAGTCATGCAAGTATTGAACAGTAAACTTTTTCTACGACCGAATATTTAGCTTAAAATTTAAAAAAATTCTAAATAATAATTATTATATTTAATAATGACAGTTGTCATAACTCGCAAAACTTGAATAAAATTATAACAAGCATAGCCATTTTAAATATATGGGCTCGTGTGTGAGGTAAATCCCATAAGGAATACATGGTACCTACTTCACGCACCGGTGCGTAAAGTTGTACTTCACGCATTATTAGTGATCTCTACCCCTTCTATATGTTGTTTGACTGGCCGTGCTCATGCCCCGGGCGGCTACTTCAGTGGGCGGCAAATTCAAGTGTGGCAGTTGTAGCACGTCCTACCCGATTATTCGTAATCGTAATCGATTCGAAACTTTTATCGGTGTCCAACTATTCATAATATTGCCCAAATGTGTCCCAACATTAATAGTACACAGTAAAATTGCAAACTTTACGTAGTTCAAAGTTGATAGTAACCGAGGGAAGCGTGTCCAAGTGAAAAAAACTTCTTGGTTTTGGGGTTTTTTAGGGGCAATTTCAATCTGTTAATAATTTTAATGTAGATTGTAGATGGCGCTCGCTGCAGCACTCTGGGTACATAGCAACAAGTGCAACTCTTTTGAGCTTTAGCGTATTTATGGGTTTATTAAAACTATCAATTTTCTCTTCACATTTACCCAAAAATGGTGTGTATCTTGTCAATGTCGCTCCAAGCAATTATTTTCGATATTTTTGTATTTATAGTGCCCAATGCGCTTTTAAAAATATTACAACAATTACTGTCATAAACAGATCGTTTCTTGATAGTTTATTTGTTTATTTATGTAACTATAAAATTTTTGTTTAACATATAAATATTTTCATTACTGGTCTTTTAATTTCTTTGTAGTGTGGACTTTTTAGAATATTTTAAATAGTAATATATTACTAATACCCGTGGGGGTTGCTAGTCCCCAATCGGGCGCCTCCCCAGGTGGCGGATAGGGGAATGCCTCCCAGATATGGGTGGTACCGGGGAAATGAAATACTCGGGGCGGACCAAAACTAGCAAACAAGCAGCTAAACACAGAACATAGTATTCAAATTGTACAGGTTTACGCTCCAACGTCATCCCACACAGATGAAGAAGTGGACATTTTCTATGAAGACGTGACTTCAGCGCTGAAAAATATAAAAACACGGTTCACCATAATTTGCGGAGACTTTAATGCAAAAATAGGCCTGAAAACAGATAAATCAGATATATGCCTAGGAAATTTTGGATCCGAAGGAAGAAATAACCGGGGGGAGATTATACTAGGCTTCCTACTGCAGCATAACCTATACCAAATGAACAGCTTCTTTCGTAAAAAACTTCACAGAAGGTGGACCCAGACGGTAAAACCACCAAAAATGAGATTGACTTCATAATCACGGACAAGCTGCAAATTGTGACAGTGCTCAACAAATGTAGAACAGGAAGCGATCATAGAATGGTACGTTTCAAGATCCGTATAGAACTCGACAAGGAACGGTATAGGCTGATAAGGAAAACATCTAAACGAAGAAAAACAGGACCAACACCCAGGGATTTAGAGACCTAAGAATCAATAGAGAAAAATAAAAGTATGAAAGTACTGCGCAACAATCTCGCCGAAGGTAAAATTGAGATAATCAAACTGAGAAATAAACATGGCAACATCACCTCAAACTGGGACAAAATCCTGAGAATCGTGGAAGAGTTCTATTGCGAACTATACCGGAGCCGCATCCAAGAACCCTTAAATAAGAAACTTAAATATGGTTATACAAGAACGAGGTGTCATAAATCAAGGATCAGAAGAGATGCCAGACATTATTATCGACGAAATCAAAGATGCACTGTCGAAGATGAAGAACAATAAAGCACCCGGAGAAGACGAGGTAGATAATAAAAGCTGGAGGTCTCCTCTTATTGGAGAAAATACGAACGCTTTTCAACCTATGCCTACACCAAAGCACTATCCCGGATCAGTGGCATGAAGCGACCACCATACTACTCTATAAAAAAGGAGATAAAGCAAACCTGGAAAACTACCGCCCAATAACACTCCTTAGCCATCTCCACAAAATGTTTACCAGAATGATAACAACAAGGCTGGATAACAAACTCGAGCTTTACCAGCCAAGAGAACAAGCGGGTTTCCGATCGGGCTTCGGGACAAATGATCACCTACAGAGTATTAAGACCCTCATCGAAAAAAACATAGAATACAATAGACCACTTGTTCTCCTATTCATAGACTTCCATAAAGCTCTCGACACTATAGAGATGAAAGCTATACTAGACGCCCTGAGAGAATGCCGAATAGACTACAGATATTCAAAACTTATCTATAATATATACAAGAACGCTATTATGTCAGTTAGGCTACATAAAGCCAGCAACTGCATCAAAATCGGAAGAGGCGTAAGGCAAGGAGACACCATGTCTCCGAAATTATTCATCACAGTTCTGGAACATGCCTTCAAAACGCTTCACTGGGATGCAAAAGGAATAAACATAGATGGTCAGAAACTTGACATCGTCATAATAAACGACGATTTAGGAGGGGCCAGACAAATGCTCCATGAATTAGAAGAGGCATGCTCCGAGGTTGATCTGAAAATGAATCTCTCCAAAACTAAGATCATGACGAATTTTGTTATGAGCGAAGGTATAAACATCGATAACCCTGAAATCGAATTGGTTGAAAAATACACGTACCTGGGCCATGAGATTAGAATAACCAGAGATAATCAGACATGCGAGTTACACAGAAGGATCAGCCTCAGATGGGCGGCCTACGGAAAGTTAAGTCACGTCTTCAAGAGCGAGCTCCCCATATGTCAAATAGAAAAGTATTTGATCAATGCGTTCTACCAGTACTTACATATGGCGCGGAAACACTTACCCTAACGAGGACATCCGCGAAGAAACTAAAAGATGCACAACACAGAATGGAAAGGTCAATGACTGAATTGAGTTTGAGAGATCATGTCATAAACCAAGACCTGAGGAGGAGAACCGGTGTAAAGGACGTCATAGAACGAATAGCCACGTTGAAATGGAATTGGACAGGACATGTAGCTAGAATGAGCGGCGACAGATGGACAAAGAGGTTGTTAGAAGGGAGACCACGCACAGATAAACGAAATAGAGCAAGATCACCTATACGATGGACCGACGACTTGAAAAGAATTGCAAACAACTGGATCCAGACAGGTCAAAATATAGCCAGGTAGCAAGCCATGAGGGAGGCCTATGTCCAGCAGTGGACGTCTTCAGGGCTGGTTGATGATGATAATGATGACTTTCAAGAATATACGTTAGGTTAGAACACCTTAGGTCATGACTTCTTCACACCATCAATTTAATACGCTGCTTATAGCTGCTTCAACCAACTAATAAACAATAAAATATACCAGAATAATCCAGACCTGCAGCGGCAATGGCAATTAAAATGGCGCTTGTCCCATTTCTGGCAATGAGAGGCAGCTGATCGGGAACGGTATACTGCGCATGAATCAGTGCAATTTCAATTGCCAGAAGAGTCGAATTGCCGACTGTAATACGGATTCCATTCTCGCATTGCGCCAGCATTACGAGCAGTATTGGCCCAGCTGATCGAGGACGATGTACGGCACATGAATCCGTGCAATTATAATTGTCATTGCTGGCACAAGAAATAAAAATTGCCGGCGCTTTAATGAAGTTATGCCAGGAGATCTTGGGGGCCATCGTATGGGACCATTTATTGCTATCCACCTATCTTGGCAAAGCCTTTCTAACAACATTATTATTATTATGCTTCTAATATATAACATCTTTCTAAATGTGTGAACGTCATTTTATAATATTTATAACTATACCCACATTCAATGTGTAAAATTATACAAAATGCTTGCTTTTGTTGACAGCAGAATAATCTACTCTGGTTCGTCGAGTGAAACTTTTACTTTAAAAATATACAGCCAACTTGTCTAAAAAATACATATGGTAATAATTCGGATATTTTCAATTTTCGGCCAAGAGTGCATTTGAACTTTTTTGTTCTGTAAATTATTTGTAAACCCTAAGTCAAAAATATATAGGGAGTTCTATTTAAAAAAATGGATTTTCTCTCATTTATTCGAAAACGCTAAGTTAAATTGTGTTTCTTCTCGCCATCTTAATCAGCAGAAAAAATGTTACTACTTTGCTAATTCTTGTTGGATTCTTTATGTCCGCTCGCAAAAAATAATATAACAGGGTGTTATGGAAATGATATTTAAATCGGCAATTCCTGAGATGAAAACAAATTGAAGAAAAATATCCAAAAATGGCGTTTTAATTTAATATGCCCTGTACATGACCTTATGTCAAGCCAAAAATGACCATGTGATGCCACTGTCAGGAAGGTAAACAAAGCAACATATGTCAACAGTGTTGTCATATCTTCAGGGTAAACTCTTTAGAAAGTCAATAACCGTTTGACAGATTGCAAGTTGTTTATTTTTCAGGGTACATTATTACAAACTTTTACGTTCAGTTCGCTAGGAAACAATCTCTGATTTATAAACTTGAACTGACTCGAACGAACCGCCGCGGAGTTTTTAAATGGTCAGGTATGTTCTCATTTGTTCAATTCGAATGACACCCGTCAGATCTGGACAACTTAAAAGTTTATAAATGCCCTTTAGAAAAAAATGCAGTTTTATTTACCTTTTCGGACTTATTTAAAACCAACTTAATTTATAAAAAACACCACACCACACAAAATCACATAGTTTTCGCGCCAAAACACATCTAAGTACCGTTCAATCTGAATTAGTATTTTAAAGTGCTACTGTGTAGACAAAAGTACGCCCTTATTGTCTAAATAACACGTTGGTTCCGTCGATCAATATTGAACTGCTGGACTGGGGCACTGCCGTCGCGAAAAGAACAAATAACTTAATAATTTAAACTCGGGTTTAAGTATAACATACAATTTAACACACAAATCTGCTTGAAACAGCAGTATGAAACCGGCTGGCTAATTTTGGAGGAACAGCTGATCTTGCAGAAACGGTTGCAAATTCCTTTGTACTCGACTGGGGTTGATACTTAAAAATACAGCGTTGTCACTGTCGATGTTTTATAAGGTTATATTCATAAAATGAAGAATTTCCTTCTGTAATACTTTTCTTTATAATGATAGTCTCGGAAATGGCAACCGCGCTGGCTAGACGAGACTATTTATTTTAAAGGGATGGAAGGGTCTATCAACATAATTATTTCATCATTCTTCTTCAGTAAAGGATTAATAAATTTGATTAGCCCATTAGAAATTAACGTTTTTATTATTTCTGAATTCTGAATTTCTATTGCGAAATAATTTGTATCCTATAGTGCTGTTGTTTTATGTGTACGGTAGGTTATTGTAAAGTGTAATTATGCGTTAGTATTTATTGCTTCTGTGTAATTTAATAATAAGTGCATATCTTCAAAAAAAAATAATTGGAAACTCGTGGGTGTCTGTGTGTTTCTTTAAGTGATTTAGTGCAAATGTTCCGAGAGATTGGAAATAAGAGGCCGAATGGGGTTTAGTGGGTAGACGTGATGAGCATAAAGCTTTTCCCATAGAAAAAGAAACAAAAACCTGAAGATGTATCTGTGCCCTGGATTACTTGCTAGTGTAATGGCACCTGGATTCACTTCTATTTGGATACTAGGTAAACTAAATATTATTTTTATAAGAATCTAAAGTTATTTTCTACACAGTTGGCAACATTGGGCTTGAACATCTGTTGATTACACAGCTTGGCAATATAATATGATCATACATGAATGTGCCGAGGAGTAACCGGGTGGGTTTAGGAGTGAATTACCCCACTTTTTAAACGTTCGATTTAAAAAAAAAATATATGTAGCGCTTCTCTAGGACACCCCAGGAGTCACCCATTTAAATATAATACGTCATTTCCATAACACCCTGTATAATATTAAAAGAGAATTTTTATTTAGATTGGAATTCGATCGCAGAATAGAATATCAACTGTACCAGCATTTGACTACTTAATCAAATATGGATTACCGACAAAATGGCGATTGATAGTTATTTATATGAAGTTTGAGTATTTCCAATGGAAAATATGGTTGAAGTGTAAAGTAAACTTGATAAATTAATTAACTGAAATACACTCCCCTACAACAAATCCCGGACAAAGATAATGTCAGTCTTTTTTATAGTCTTTTAACTTTTTTAATTGTTTTCCGATTTTGATGAAATTTTTAGCAAAGCGTAGATTTGTGTCTTGGGATGATATTCTGAATTTTAGTTTTCAAAAAATACTAACGTCTTTTGATCATTATACAGGCAGAGACAAAGTTACTTTTTTACTCTTAATTTCTTAACGCTCTGTGGAAAAATTGAACGATAAGACTTAGCTGCATTGTATTTTGTTTTGAATGTTCCTAACACAACGTTTTTTTGGTTTAAGTCATTATCTGCTTTGTAAAAGAACATACAAATTTTTTAAAAAAATATTACAGTTTTCTATTTTATTCACAATTCATAATATTACATAATTTTATGGAGTAGGTAGCATAAACAAAAATCCAAAAATTAATAGCGCGTATTGCCACCTGATGTTCTTATTACTTCTATCATGTGACGAGGCATGCTTCAATGCAATACGGGCATTGTGTTGTGAAAAGTATGGGATGTCGTTGAATTCATACTGTTAAAAATATACTGGGTGTTCCATATAAAAATCCAAAGTTGAAGTTATTTCCGGTTAAACCGGAAGTGACAGAAGTCCGTCATGTCATAAAATGCAAAATAATATCGCATATAAACCCACCAAATTTTATTTCTGTAATTTAAACAATAAGAAAGTTATAGGGGTGTGCGTTCCTCCTGAAACACCTGGTATACAGTGTGATCAAATAGGTTGAAATATATTCATTTCAAATTTAATATTTTTCGAAGAACGCTCGAATCAGTCGATTTAAATTTTTTGATGGGTAACTAATGAGAGGTAATTAAATGTTGCCGTTATTAACAGTCGAGCTGCGAAATGATTATTTGGTCAGCAAGATTTTACAATTGGTCAGTAGAAGAAAACATGTCTAGAAGCCGTTTACTCAGAGGTCCCAGGGCACTGTCAATTTATGTAAAGATTGTTTCACGAAAAATGGATATAACTTAATGACTGCAGTAAAAGTACCTGGGCCATCCCATTATTTATGACCGTTTGTTATTATTATGTGGAAAGGACCGGATTTTAATAATTATAATTAAATATAGGCACATCAGGTAGGTGAGGTTGCTTAATTTATATTTAAATATCTTTTTGTGGTAAAATTTGTTAGTTTTTGAGCAATAGTTCAAGAATTGTCTTTTACAAAACATTCCTGAGAATAGCGTGATAGTAATGGACAATACGAGCTATCACAGTCGCCAATTACATAAAGCTCCAAGCTCAAATAATACAAAATTGGAGATTCAGAACTACATGGCGGCGAATGATATATATTTTGAAGAAAGTTATAAAAAAAAAGTGATCTTTTAGAAGTTTTAAAGACATTTTGTATAAAAAAAGTATATGTTTGTGACACATTGGCAGAAGAAATTGGACATACAGTGCTACGGCTCCCAGCCTATTATTGCATTTTTAACCCCATAGAGCATATGTGGCACCAGTTAAAATCACTGGTTAGGTCTGAAAATATTTCTCCGACTTTAAGTTCTAGTATTGTAGAATTAATACGAAAATGCTTTAATGATATTCCCCCAGGTAGTTGGAAAAATTCAGTCTGTCACGTAATAACTGTAGAAAATTCGTATATTAGTCTGGATCGTATAATTAATCGAATTATAATTAATTTTGATGAGGATAGCGATAACGAAACAGAACTATCTATAGAATGACATTATAAATGTAAATAAACATGACTAGTAATATTTTTTAAAAATGTTATTTCATTTGGTTACATTAATATAATCATATCATTACTTGTTTTCCTTAGTCCGTCCCTTCATACTTCACTTGTTTATTGCCAAGCTCTTGTGGACACAATTTTCGTGAAACGTACTGTATCTTTCTTGTGTTTTCTTCTACCGACTACAGAAGAAAATCGCCTACAAAAGGTGTAGCGGGGGCGGGTTTTCACTTGTTTTCTCAGGGCACTGTCACGATTCAGAAATGTTTGCTGTCCATAAGTTGCTGACCAACTAGCCATTTTCGCTGACCGATTACATTTTTCTGTTCGCAAAAATAAGAATATTTTGCTAACCAGTTAAATGATACCCGTATCTAATTTTTATTTATACAGGGTGACTCAAGAAAAATTTCAAGTGACACTTCAATTTTTTTAAATTGAAACCCTCATTTTCTTATTTTATTTTCGTATTCTATGGAAATATTTAATCACATTTCATATCATAACCTAGGTGTAAATTAAATTGTTTTTAAAAAAATCAATTTTATGTGTGAAAAGTTTAGTTCAATAATTTAATTCCCTATTGTTTTATTCATTAATTATTTATTGATCCATTATTACAATGTTGTATTTCATCTATGTTATTTACCTATATTTTACCTATAAGATATGTCATAATAAATGTTATTCAGAACAACTTTCTATTTAACTGCAGGATTCAGTGATTTCTTAAATTTCTTAGGAAGTATAATAACAAATATGCTTAGATCTTTTAAAGTGCATAAGAGTGTCGGTAAATTTGTATAAGGTAAAGAAACAATACAAGTGATAATAAATATCTTTGTTAATACCTACTAATTCACAAACATAAATGATTGAATAATCGAACAAACTGGTTTAGTTTAGTTGTAATGATTTATTTATTTCTTACTTTTCAGTTCGCTTCTCGTTTAACTTTCATTTTAGGAATGTTTTTATTATTTTTTGTACGCCTATATTAGTAAGCGTTTACTTTATCAATAAGAATCGAATAACACAAGCTATAATATTGGACTGTTTTAAAAGGCCGTATTAGACTAGGCAATTTTTTCTCTTGCGCCGGCAATTATAATGGCACGTATTCATGCGCAGTAAACCGTTTTCGATCAGCTGGAGCTCTAAGGCTGGAGCATTGTCAACGGTCAGAACAGCAGTGGGTACTGTCGAAATCCCTAAAATATCCCTAGAATTAGAGATGTGCAAACCTGTTCGTTTTGATTACCAGTTAAAGCAGCTACTGCTATTTACAAATAGGAGGTGCAAAAAGTTGCTGAATTAGCAGTCCATAAGTTTAATAAAGAATGTAAACTGCTAATTTAAGTACCAGTGTGTTAAAATGGCCATTACCTATTCATACCTGGTTCGGCCAAATAATAAACAGTTAAAAATAACAGAATAATCCATGTCTACCCAATTGCGCCGGCAAGGGCAATTAAAATGGCGCCTGCTCCATTTCTGGTAATGAGAGACAGCTGATCGGGAACAGTGTCCTGCGCATGAATCCGTGTCATTTTAATTGTCAGAAGAGTAGAATTTCTGACTGTAGTACGGAGAACGGTGTACTGCGCCTGAATCCTTGAATTATAATTGCCATTGCTGGCGCCATAAAAATTCCCAAGTGTAATACGGCCTTATTAACGGAATATAGTACAGTGAAACCTCGCATAACGGACACCTCTAATAAGCGGACATTTCTATTAAGCGCACATTTTTTCATAGTCCGGAATTAGGTATATGAAATTCCATGAAAATCAGCCTCTCTTGGGCGGACTTTCCTTTGGGCGGACGCGGACAGGCTATTTTCATACAAAGAGTGCGAAAACCCTCCTTTAAACGGACAAAAAAAATTTAAAAGTATTTGGGAGACGAATAAGTACGGTGCAAAAACTCTGAAAACGGACCGACAACCAATCGCGTATGCGTGGCAGCGCGAAAGGACTTCGCCGAATGGAAATATGTGTAATTCCCCGACAGCAGTCCACCGTTTATTTGTGAGTTTTAAGGTTAAAATCGTAAACAATGGCACAAAAATGTCACGTTTTGAGTCTGAAAGAGAATATTGATGTTGTGGAAGTTTGTAATTTGATAACAATGATTTGGGCGAGTTCATTAACATTGATAGCAATGTGCTATTAGAAGATGATAGTGACCCCATTCCTACCGATTATGTAGTCCAAACTGAAACCACATCACTATCTGACGACTCTGATGAAGAAGTTGAATGCAGTAATCAAACAAATGTCACCAATTATCAACAAGCCATTAGTATGGTAAAGGAATTATAAGAGTATGCAAAGAATAGAGGTGACTCTACAGCAATGGAATTGTTATCAGACTTGGAATTACATTTTCTAGATTGCAAGTTTTAAAACGCAAACAGGTCAAACTAGGTTTTTTTAGTACTACAAACCGAACTAAAACTAGTGTATTTTTGTTATGATATGTTGCCAATTGTTATGATTTTGCTCAAAGGTGGCTGTGTAGCATCGCGTCGCCTTGACAACGTAACTGTTAATTTGCAATTTTTAAACGTCAACGTTATTAATTTGGATATTATTTTTGGGTATATTAGTATGAGTGACTACGATAGATTAACGGAATGCTACCGGAAATTACAGCAAATAATTTATTGCTAGAAAAATCCAGGAAGAAGTATGAAAATTAAGTGTGTAAAGATTTTATTGACTTTTGTACTGATGACAACCAGGTGAGTACCTACTCAAACTTAAAAATAAATAAGAGGTCGTAGAAAAAGTATATTACACAACTCGAGTGGTAAGCCTATTACACACTCTTTCGAAGTACTGTACTCGCTACGCTCCTATCGCAAGTTTCGAAATCGTGTGTAATATGCTTCTTATCACTCTTGATATGTAATATATATACTATAATACTGTCCTGGAGGAGATTATTATTTTATTTATAATACACATTCATACACAAAAAGACGATGGATTATTTTTTTCTTACATATTAGTATTTTACAATCGTTTTTATTAGGGATTAGTGGAATATTTACAGGAGGGGGGATAGGGCCATGGACTCAGGATTTATTTATAAACATCACCACCGACTCTATTGGCGTGAGTGCACTTAAGAAAAATTAAAATTATATTTTTGCCATCATTTATACAGCGTGTCCGGGAAAAGGAGGTCAATCCATTAACCATATATTCCTTGAGCAAAAATAATATTACTTTTATAATGCCATTTTTCATTCTTGACCCTCATGTGCGATATACAGGGTGTTAAAGTTTGAAATTAAAAACTGATTTTTTTGAATAGTTCGAGTATTTAATGAGATATTAATTTCAAATTTGGTACATTGCGTCAGCCTAAAAAGCTACACCTTTTGAGAGGAACAAAACAAGATACTTTTGTCAAATACTCTAAATAGGGGGGGGGGGGGGTCCAGTTCCCGCTGACCACCCCTATTTTTTAGTGTGTGCGCCAGTGACTTCTAAACTATATTTTTTTAGGTAATCATTTATTTTTGATTATTTTTTCTCCCTTATAAAATTTCGATCAAATCATGTGTTTTGGAGATAATTTGAAAAGCATGGATCCTTACCAGATGCCAGCGCGGCTGACGGTAATCCAATAATTTTCAAATGCTAAATCAAGTCAGCCGTTGTGGCATTACCATGGATACAAGATATAATTAAGTAAAACTTTGCAATAAGTGACAATACCGAAAACAAAAGACTAACCAAAAATAAGGACAGTGGCGAACAGATAAAAACCTGTAGTACTAATTCAGTTAAATGAAATTAGTTTATTGACCTACTAAGAACTTACTATTGATAATCTTCATATAACAGTAAACACCATTGTTATCATTCGTTCTTAAGACAATAATTTAATATTACTTATTAAATAAATTTGAAACATCATAACAAGATAACAAATACTCAAAACATATTATTTTCGAAAGGAGTATAATAATCGTCGCGACATCTCGAGGTGGTACATAAAAATGTCGAAACGCGTCTGGGTATTAGTCTGACGAAGGAAAATGGATACAAAGTTCTACATTCAAATATTATTTTTTTAAATTAACGTTAGTAACAAAAAACAAACAAAAAAAATAGTCTAAAGGAATTGCTTGATATGACCTCCATTTTTTTGAATACACATGCGAGCTCTCTTTATTAAAGAAAATCTTAACCTTTGAAAAATATGTGGTTTTAACCTGAACTGCTGTCCAGCTTGAAGTATTCTTTCTATTAAATGATTCTCGCTCAAAATCGGAACCATATACACAAAATCTTTCATACACCCCCAGACAGAATATACCAATCCAGCGATTAGGAAAGATTTGGTGTAAATAGTTCCTAACATTTATAGCAAAATGCGGGGAGCACCGTCTAGTTGAAACCAAATATTTTGTCTTACTATTAGAGGCAAATCATCAAGTAAATCGGGCAGTGTGTTTTGAAGAAATAGTAAAAATGAATGACCAGTCAAATTTCCTGGTAAAATTACAGGACCAAGAAGAAAATTATTTACGACACCTGTCCACACATTGACTTTAAAATTTACTTGATGATGCGTCTCTACTATGGCATGAGGATTTTCTTCTGTCCATATGTGTGTGTTATGAATATTTGTTATCCCGTTTCTCGTAAAAGAAGCTTCATCAGTAAACAAAATGTATCTGATGAAACGTACATCTCGGTTATTAATTTTTATTTTTTTTTGAAAACACTTTATTTTTGAACTAAAAACAGTACATAATGTCTTATGACTGGTAACAAGTCCTAATATTAAATGAATTATATAATAATATTACAATTATGCTCTGAGACGAAAACTAATTAACCACTCTACATCCATACAGAACCATCAATCAAATTTGCAGCAAGGAAAAGCGTACAATATATAATTTGTCATAAAGCATTCAGTCTTTAATCCTAAAACTGCACTGAACTTTGTTGCGTAAGCATTTGTTTTTTTTTTTGCAAAGGCTTTAGCGTTTGTAGTATTCTTTATGTTTACTGGAAGCGAGTTATATGACTTTAGCATCTTTATTGTAATTTTGTTTTGATGAATGTTTGTTCTTGATCTCGGCACATACAAGTTGTCACGGGCTCCCGTGTTGTGTTGATGCAGATCACTGTTTCTTATCGGACTTATGTTAGTTTTTATTTGCTTTTTCAGGATTTTATGAACCAGTTTACATTCTTCTAGCTTTATTATGTCACTAACATTAATCACTTTATAGTTTTTATATATTTGTTTGGTTGGATATAGTCTCGGTAGTCTATGTAAACATTTAAGAACTCTATTTTGATATCGTTGGAGTTTTTGTATTATTGCATTGTTTGAAAATGTCCAAACAGCACACATATATTGTAAATGCGACTTAAACAAAGCCTCATAAATTGTCATTTTCATTATGTTTGGTATATAGTTCACACATTTTTTTATAACACCACAGGCAGAAGCCAATTTCTTGATGACATGGTCCATATGTTTTTTAAAATTTAACTCTGCATCTATATTTAGTCCTAGATATTTATAGCAGTTCACATAACCATCTACAAAATAAAAGCCTTGCTTCGAAGTCTTGCAGAAGGGGCAATTGCCCGTAAGGTTTAGGGCGATATTACGGACTTTGTACGGGGCCTCAAAAAAGTATACACCATTGACGAGCTTTTTTTTAGTAGTCGTTCCCGTCTGTGTTTACAAAGGGCCCCATATGAAAGTAACCCCTTTTTTTAGTACCTACTCGTCCCCCGCTTTTATGTACAAGGGGTCCTTGCATAAATTGTTGCCCCCGGGCAAAATTTTTGAAGCTACGTCACTGAGTTTACTTATTATAATTATTCTGATAGAAACACACGAAATTTACTTTGTGTGATGTGCGTAATATCAATGACAAACTCGGAACCCCATAGACAGTAATAAACTACTTTGGAAAATAATTAATTTCTTGGCAACACTGCAACAGATTGAAAAAAAATTGGGATTACATAACCTATAAGGAGGGGCACTAATTCCGAGTAAAAAATATATGGCATTCCATTTTAAAAAATTAAATGTTAATGATCCTGCTTTCATGAAACACACTGTACATTTAAAAATATTTTTAAAATATACATCTTCAACAGTCCACTAATATATATATTTAAAGTGTTCCCCTATCCATGATATTATAGGAGATATCGACAGTTACACACTAAATGGAGGCTCTGTATAATAATTTATAAATTAATAAATCATTTGTAGGTGATTTTCGACTTATTTATACATTCTTATGTATTACGATGTCTTTTTAATCTGTGATATGTGCTATGCCATTTTACCCTAAGTCAATATGTCATTTTATGCGAGTTCATATGTCTAAAATGACACAAAATAGAATGTATTTGTTTATAATAGACGTAACTTTTTAAAAGTGTTAAATATTTACCGTAGGACCTTTACTATTAAATTAAAATGACGAAGGAATACCCTAATGTATTTAAGGTTCCAAATCGCCAAATTTCCAGAAAAATATGAAAATTTTTATCAAAATTATGTAATTTGAGGCCATCTTCCCCTATTACCTCTACGCCACTGTCCTGCTCATCTTACTACACATTTAACATTGATCATTACTTATTACTTATTAACCCATTACTTATTTTAAAAAATAAATAATTTTTAAATTATATTAAATTACGGCTAGAACATTATGTTATGCTTCAGTGGCAGGAAACAGGCATATTAAAATGTCATTGGTCATTTGCTATTAAATCTCGTATAACTTTATGTTTTTACCTATTTCAAGTATATTATTTCAATATTGTAACCTGACGAACATTGGTACAACAAATTGCCTAACAAAGGGAAGTGAAAGTGAAGTGATGTGAAGAAAAATTGGATTTGTTTGCAGCAATTATGTCTTAGGGTAAGTAATGAAGACTTGAATTTCATAACGCAAAATAACCTCCGGAAATTTTTTGTTTAAAATACTTGGGAATATGAATTGGATATAATATGTAGGTATAACAAGAGAAGTCGTTACGGAAATATCTTGAAAATACCGAAAAGAATTAAAAATTGTGATACCTGTATCTTTGAAATTAAGCATCTGATGCGGGGGCCTATTTTGATAATAACTTTTTGTCTTATTTCTGGATAAGGAATCCACGTGCTCGATTCATAAACTTATTGCTATTGCAATCGGGTTTGTTCGGGTTTGTTTGTAATAATACCATATATACCGGTTTGACTAACACGCGGCAGGGTATTACTTTTCGTAATTTTCCATCCCCGTCCCCGATTTATTTTGCCCAAAATAATTTTATTTTTATTTAAAATTACACCGTCGTTTGCGTTTTGCTAATATTATTTTCTATCAATTGCGTGTTGAATCGATGGATGAGATAATAATTAGAAACAATAAACATTTGAAGAGTCAAGTAGAAGAAATCGTGGAAAATGTTTACAATATAATATGTAAAGAAGAAGGGACTAATAAATAAATAATAATATCCGGACATTTTGAGAAAAAAACTAGTTTTGAAAATTCAGGACGAATCCAACTGCGGAATCAACACAGAGTGTATTTATTTATTTTCCACAATAAATTATTGTTTGAGCACGCCTATGGTAACACGCTTTCAATCATTGTCTTTATACATTTTTCTCCCCTCCATACGGAAACGTTCAGAAACCACTGGGAAAACAATATCACCATTAGAATGCAAAGCTATATATACAGGGTACACCGAGTAAAGTGGCCTATTAGAAGTATCTCGAGAACTGAATGAGATTTTATTTTGAAAATTTGGCTGTGGAGATAAGAGATAGTTTTCTACGTTTATAAAATATTTTAGATTGTGCGGTGTTGCCGGATCATATCGAAAGTGGTAGCAACTCCGGAATTTTAAATGAATTACCCTATATATAGAAAACACGACGATAACTACACTAACAACTAAACAATTACTTCTTGCACCAGATACTAACTAATACGGAGGGGGATGATGGCAATTACCCCCCGGGTTTGTTCGGGTTTGTTCGGTATGATTATATCGATATTCCCTCTAATCCATATCGACCTTCACGCCCCGCTACACAACTAATTTTCCACGCTAGCGCAGTGTACGAAACATAGACAAACGAAGGATCATTCATGTCCTGTCGCCTGGGTACAATTGTACCAAATTCTGTACATTTTCATTCGAGATCGCTCAAAATTTAGCAGTTGCTTGCCATTTGGGGGGGCTCTCCTGTTCCCCAATAACGCTACATTTACTACAATCTAGGGATGGTTGGAACAGGGTATTTTGAATAACAGGTGCATTGCAGTCTGATCAGGCGGGGTTGACGGTTGTTCCATTAACAGAAGAGTTACCTTTTAGGGACTTTCCCCAGCTATTATTATTTTAATAAAAAGTTTATCAACACTAAATAGAAGATAAAAGTAACCCGCTTTGGAACTTTATACAATAATAGATTAAACAAACCCAAAATGTAATAAATGTAAGTTAGAAATGTCGTATACGTCTTCTATAACAAACTTAAAAAGACATATTTAACGAAAACACCCGACTGTGCAAAGATGACGATCTTTCTTTATTTAGATGATACTGATAATATACTACAATTTTTCTTAAATAAGTATTTGAATAGAGGCATACTGATACTGTGCAGTGGCGGGTCGTGACCTATGATGGAGGGGGTTCACAAGTATGATGAAATTATTTTTAAAATTTTATTTTTGTGTAATGACCAAACAATTACTTTCTAGGCGTTTTAAATGTAGAAAGAAAATAAGTAATAAGAAAAAGGTAAAACATATTTTTGTTAATTTTTTTAATTTTACACAAGGAAATACAACTTTTGGAAAATAAGAAAGGTTTTCTTAGTGTGTATAGTGCTTAAACGTAAAGTCCGTTGTTCGGTTGTTAATTGTAGAAAATTGATCAATAACAGCCTCATTAAAGTTTGGAATACCCTCTATAAATTTTTTTTCATATATTTAATTTTTAAACTTTCTAATAAAGTCCCTAGATTTACCCTTTGTGGTCTGCGTTAAATTAATTTCGGGTTTAGGTCTTCCCGTATTCTTCACTTCAATTTTTTACTCCAAACTCAAAGAGCTCAAGTTATTTTTTAAATAGTCCACCGTCAAACTATTCATATTAACTTAATAAATATATAATATTAAAATATTAAAACATACACGCTCGAATTTCTAACTAGATGCACGAACAGACAACGGCGCGGCGCACACTAAAATTGTGCGCCTTTCCCATGTTAAATCGCCATATCCCCGCTATCCCCCGCTGTCTACCGCCACCTGTTGCTACAGAGAGACTGCATTATGTCCCGCCTACTTAATCGCACATGCGAGCAAGTCTCGTCATAATCGTCATTAACCTCGACCGAGGCACGGTTGCCGGATCGAGAGCCTATAATATACAGTTTGGTTTGACGGTACGATAAAATATTAGGGAGGGTCGGACTTTATACACGATAAATAATATTCAATGAATATAAATTAATATTTTCTTGAAGTAGTCCATCTCAATAGTGGAGTGAAGTTATAAGGAGGTAAAGAAACTCACAGTCTGCTCCACTAGTTTAAACTAGTGGAGCAGACTGTGAGTTTTTTTACCTCCTTATAAATTAATATTTTTTGAGGGTGCACGTGCGCATGTGCTCATGTGGAAGAACCACCATCTGTGGACACAAACCATCTTTATACATTGCCAAAGAGTTTTTATTTCATATATTTTAGATTTATTTTTGTGTTATAGAAAGAATTTTTGATAAATATTTAGTTTTAATTTTTTTCCGTATTTCTGAAAAATATTAAACCTCGAGAACACCCCACATTTCATTCCCTATGACCCTTCGCTGCTATCTGCTTCTGATCCGTTGCAACAGACAGCATCCGAGCATTCGAAACTGTTTCATCGAAACAAGTTGTTCCCTCCGCTCCGGCGAAACAGGTTGTTCCGGCGAAGCAAACTGCTTCAGCGAACCAGCCGGCTGCAACTTTTCTCCAGGGAACTGTTTCCCCGGGGAACTAAATAAATTACACATTAATTTTTCGGGAATAAATAATAATCTAAGGGCGGCAAATCAGGTGCTCCCTCAGGTCAGTTTGTAAACTGTCTATCTCTGCACGTTCTATTCATCTGCATCTGTTCGGAAAATTAGTATTCAACCAATGAATAAGATACATAATGATAATCAAAATGAAATAATCAAATTATGTCTCATTGGTAGCTGTTTCTCGTCAGCATGTTGTTTAGAAAGAGAACATAATTCTAGAAAGAGCTTTAAAACGGCATTTTGATGTATTTTTAGAAATATGGGATATTTTATTCTTAGATCGACACACTTTTTTGCCACTCTGTAGAATATTTCGTATATTCGACTATTGCTAAAGAGGTAACGGCAAAAACGTTACTTTTTCGGATAAAGAAGTGTCCCATTTGTTACACTTTCTACCACACACGCTGAAAACTATATGTAGGTAGGTATATAGGAAAATTTTGAAAATTGGGCAACTCGGCTAAAATATTTTCAATATGATGGCACTTCCGGTAATACCGAAAATCGGTGTCAAATTGCTTATTCTAAATGGAACACCCTATATATTATTACATTTTTGGATTCCACGCAAGATTCTGGGCAGATTTCGTATATGTATCATCATATAAGTATGACGTATTTAATGTTTTATGTCTAAAGGTATGTACACAACGGAAAAATATACAAGAACAAACATTCGTTCTTGTTCACCTTTGTTCTTTGTTCATTGTTCCCTTTTCTGTCTAAATAGACGCAAGCAAACATTTGTTCACCTTTGTTCCACTAGGTAGATTACTTCTTCGAATAGACAATAGTAATTATGATCATGAATAAAATCTATTTGCGAGTGCTGTGTTTATTATCTTGTGTGGTTTACTGAAAAATAATAAAAAAAGAAGAAAAAGGCGTTGATGGCAAACATCTTTATTCAGAAGTAGAGAGATATGTATACATACAGTGGAAGTAGTTTATTGAAAGAACATTCCGACGACCAAATATCCCGTCTACGCCAAAACTATAGATAAACAAAATTTCTCTTTGATGTACCGACATCTCCTCGAACATGTGTGAACCAGAACAAACAAACGTTTGTTCGCTATATTTACCGTCCACACAGAACAAAAACATTTGTTCGCTGATGTTTGTTCTTGTAGACCTTACATTAATTATTAATTTTTCTTATAAGGACGCCTTTATTATTTAATTTTGGTTGGATATCTTATACAGGGTGTTTCCGAACCTCTCTGAAAAAATGAAGGAGGTGAATCCTTAACTTATTTTAAGGCGAAAATGTGGTATAAAAGTTTTTCGCATGTCGCTTCGTTTTCGAAATACAGGGTGTTAAAAAAATATTGTATTTTTCATTTTATTAATAAAGACCAATGATTTGATAATTCATATGATTTTTATTTCAGGGGTCACCTTAAACAACTCGTTTATACTAGGTTATCAAATCATTGGCATTAATTAATAAAATGAACAATACAATATTTTTTTAACACCCTATATTTCGAATACAATTCGAAAGAAATTTATAAAGCTGTCATTTACCATTTGCAAAATATTAATAATCATGCCGGCGCATTTAAATTATACATACAAACGAGGATTATTTAAAAGGTAGTACCTTACAGTCAAAAATATAAAAAAATCCGGCGATGATATCAAAAATTACAAAAACACTGTAACATATGTGTATACTCCATAAATAATTTTAATTACTTATAGGTAGATGCTATTTTATTATTTTATTTATTATTGGTACATTTACGTACATTTTCTTATTCGTTTTTGGTACATTCACAAAATTGGCAGTGGCAGTGCAAAATAGTTCACTTCACTTTCGGCAGATGTCAGTAGGTCGGCAAGGTAGCGTTTCACAATTTCGCATTTTTGCAGTTCTGTATGTGACAGTGGCCTGTTTCTGTGCTCTTGTGATTTTTTATCGGCATTTTCCAGTTGCATTTTGCAGAAGTAAAACCGCTGGAGTTTTTGACTTCTCAAGAATCTCAATTAATCAGGTGATTCACTTAAGTGATATATCCAGATAAGCAAATCAAAATCCCTGGACATCCAAGGCCTCCAGATTTTTGGTGTGGCGCAAATCATCAAAAAAATATCTAGTTGTTCCTGTTGCTGTTCCAATTAAGAAAGAAAATGAAGATTTATAAACTTTTAATATTAAATCAAGTTATTAGAAGCTCTGAAACTCTATTTTATAGTGAATTTTTGTTATAAACCCACATTTTTTACGAAAAGTGAGGTTAGAACATTTGGAGCAGATTCCAGAAATTTGTGACGTAATTATTGCTCATCCGAGCAAAATTAGTAAAAAGTGACTAATCAAGCAATTAACACAATTTAAGAGTTGAACAGTTCTACAAACAATTTAATTAAGGTCCAAACGCATGATTTTGGAGCCTTGAATTCATTGATCAACTTTTTATTCAATTAATGCATTTATATACGTATATTACTATTATGTATTCTAGTGATTTTAACAGATACATTAAAGTAGTTTGCGGAAAATATTTGGATAGAATTTGCGAAATTTCCGCAAATAAGATGCACCAAATTGAATGTTCCTTCTTCTCAACTGAATCTGCATACCGAGCAAAGAACGATCCTGGGGATTGACAGAGGCTTCTCCGGGCTTCATATTATGGTTATTTGACATTTATTTGATGTCTTCCATGTGCCTGATGAAAATTTACTTAAATGGTAAGTACATTTCTAATAATCTTAAAAATTTACCAGTCTTTTTTGATATAATATTTTTTTTAGCTGCTAGAAAACAGTTTCTAGAGTTTAGGGCAGAATAGTTTATGACCTGATATGTCTAATTGTATGGGGTAGTGCGTAAAATCTAGATGCATCTAAATTTCTTAAAATTTAACTTTGCCAAGTGTGTTACATCAAAATTGAATTTAATTTATTTTTTCAACTTTTAATTAGATATATATATATATCTGGGTTAGACACTGGCTCAAAACTATTGCCATACTACTCAAGGTAACAAAATAAAATTACTATTTCTTCTAAATATGTTATATTGTCGAAAAACCGTTTCATAAACGATCAATGCAACATTTGATCACTTGACTTTTGCTATATTAAAAATAAAAGTAATTTCAAGTTTCAACAAATAAAGCCTATAATGCAGAGTGCTACACAATTGTCTATTCATTTCATTAAAAAAATAATGATACAAATACAAATAAGATAAGTAGTACTTATAGTAAAGTTTACAGTATACCGTTGATCTTTTGACTGCCATAAATCCTAATTAACTTTCTGACCATAAAATGCCTCAAATTTTCAACTTTTCAGTCGGATTCCGAGTACAAATTTTCTTTACCTGTATCCCTATTATTATACAATTTTAAGTAAGTGTCTATAATTTAAAATAAATAATAAATAAATCGATATGTAAGCAGCTATTTTTTCAAGCCGACCTTGCACCCATATATTGCGGTTTGAAGAGGTTGGGACCAAACAATGGGGTTTAAACAGATAATTGATTTATTGCAGTAAAGGTAAACGATATAATGTAAACCATTGTAAACGATACTTTACATAAATTTTAACAATTTTAAAAACTTTCTACTGGTATGTCAGTATCTGGTAAAGTACGTTTCACGAAATTTGGATACGACTTAATCATTTCCTGGGTCGGTCCCATTGTGTTGACAAGAGCTTGGCAATAAACAAGTGAAGTATGAAGGGACGGACTAAGGAAAACAAGTAATGATATGATTATATTAATGTAATCAAATGAAATACCATTTTTTTTAAATATTACTAGTCATATTTATTTACATTTATAATGTCATTCTATAGATAGTGTTGAGTAAAGAAGTATATATCTACTCTTTTTACAATTTCCCTAGCATCGAGAGATAAATGCATTTTCTTCACTGCAACACTAGAAGAAGCACCATCAATGTTTTTCCGTGGACGCCACATACTGTTTTTTATATGTTTGGCAAAATAATATCAGTAATACAACTAAACTCTTCCAGCAAGAAATAGAAACTAAGAAATTTTACCACAAAAAGATATTTAAATATAAATTAAGCAATCTAACCTACCTGATGTGCCTATATTTAATTATAATTATTACAATCCGGTCCTTTCCACATAATAACAAACGGTCATAAATAATGGGATCGCCACAGGTACATTTACTGCAGTCATTAAGTTATATCCATTTTTTGTGAAACAATCTTTAATCGTAATTTTAAATTTAAAGACAATTTGGAGAGGAATAACAGAGATAATTGATTCCCACCTGCCAACCCTGTATCATTAAAAATAATAGGAAAAGAAATAGAGATAGAAAAATGTAGTATGAAACAGTTCCAAACATCAGGCGAGCTTGATTCCACACTTAATTAACTTCATTCCTATTCTTGAGGTCTATCAATATTCTCTAAAAGGATACAGCAATTAGAGGATTATCGATTTTTTTTTTTTTAAAAAGGTTTGATCAAAGTTATGCCTATGTTTCTTCATGACATTCTCGCTCTAAAATGTAAATTAGTTTTTTTCGAGATTACAATATGAGGAAATCAAACAAAGGTGTAAAAAGGATTGAATTCCTGTCACAGTCTAATTAGTAATAGCATGTAGATTGCATAAGTGTACAAAAAAACCTCTCAAGGCAACAGAGATAATGCAGCTATTATCAACAAATTAACACCGCACTTATTTACAAGACTATTTTTAATTTTCAGATCCTCGATAGCAGGGAGTGACTACCGACCGACGCTTATCACTATGTTCTTTGTGTCTTAACGTTAAACACGACTACCATAGGACATGTGGGTGAGAGTGAGAAGGAAAGAGTAGATTCAGTGTAAAGACAAGGATAGCCAAAAGTGTCTGAGCGATTACATTTGGACTAAAATCGACTAAGAATTCGTTGCGGAGGACTATATGATTTCGGAGGACTTGTACTGATGCGTTAAGAATAACTCGGAGCAAAGTAAAAGTTGATTATTAATTTCTTGCTGTAGATTTTTTGTCTCAATTATAGAATCGCGCTCTCATAGTAATTAGTAACATAGTAGTACTTAACTAAATATTTCATCAGTGTCTATCTATTCGGGTGCCTAATCATACTTAGGTTTTCGCGTTTTCTCTGTCTCTCGGTGTTAAACTAGTAATTTTTTAAACATAATTGCATATAAACATTTGACTTTGTTAATTGGAAAATTTCTTTATAAACAAAATGGGGAGTGAAAATTTGTTCTCGATCCTGTTCAGGAAAAGGAAGGAGCCGAATGTGAGGAGCTTGGAGCAGAACGAAGGGCTCTTAGGAGGTTTGTCTTTTCTTATATATAATTCATAAGTTTTAACTACATGCTTGATTTTGTCGATTACTTGGCCGTTTTTTGCTCTGTTTGACCCATTTGTAACAACACAGCTCGAAGCTAATCAAACTAAATTACATTAAACTCCGGCCATAACGTATCGCGTGGTCAACTAAGAATGGCCACAAGTGTAAGTGTCCAAGAGAAAATGTTGGAAATTACTGTCGAATTTGTAAAATGTCCGCAAGGGGACGTAGTAGTCATGGCCAAGGTTAAAATGAAGATTTCCTTTGTGTTTTGACCAATTGAGAGAAAATATCTGTACGTTAATCCTAATAATAATAAAGGAGAATTTTAGTAAAAAGCGCAAGTTTGTGTCTTTTTTAGAATTATTAACAAAATAACAGCAGACGTGCATTTTTGAATATTCAATAAATAATTGTGGTAGGTATTTTGACAATTAAAAATAGTGTTTTTGAAAATTCCTGTTCATTTATTGTGTTGTGTTGAAAATACCCGATAAATAAAATTTAAATGCCAGTAAAACGGAAGAATTCGTATATGTAATTTATTTTGATACAAACTTGCGTTTTTTACCGAAATGTTAATTTAATTCCGTATTATATCTTGTTAAAACAAGCATATCATTGCATTGAACCTTTTTGAGGAAGAGTCTAATTTTTGCTTTTCAGTTAACGCCATCTAGCGGCGACGGCAAAACTCAACTATTAAACTATAAACAAATTTTCGATAACTAGGAATTAGTCAAAACACAAAGAAAATCTTCATTTAAACCTTGTTCAGGACTGCTACGCCCCCTTGCGGATATTTTACAAACTTGGGTGCTTTAACTTTTAAAAAATTTACCTGGATGCTCTATGATTACTAGTTTTTGAGATATAGCCAGCCGGTACATACAAACATACTTCCGGTTATTATGTACGCATTTTATTGGTCTCGGCCAAAATACTCCTTGATTTTTACCGGATATTGCATGCCATATTGTCGTATCTTATTCTTTCATTTCACATGCTATATTAAATGCGTAAAACTTTTTAATACCTTTAAAATAGAAATAAAAACGATAACACCGTATAAATCTCCATAAGAAATTTAAAAATCACTCTCCCTGTGACGTTACTGCGCCCGGCCAACGAAATTGGAACGGGTAGATATATTACCTTTAGTTATTGTATCATGAGCGCACTGTATGCAGTTCTGGCCTATTTTCTTCAAAATCTATCTATAGTACTTTGTTCATACCTTTTCTTATACAGGGTCGCTTTTATGTATGGAAACGGTCGATTATTTTCTAAAGTAAGATAGCTAGCGAAGAATGTTAAATACAAAACTTTTAGGGTTTTTAGAAATCTATTACACTACACATAAACTAAGTATACAGGATCAGTCAAAAAGCCATGGAAGAACAAAGTTACTTTATTTTAAATAGAACCCCCTGTATATTATTCAATATTTCAATTATTTACAAGATTCTAAAAAAAAATGTTAAGCACACCACATACCTAACCGTTTTCGAGATATCGAGTTTCGAATTTCGTTTTCAAATAAATTATTAAATTCATTAATTCTACGCCATCAAGTTACCTTAGAAAATATTTATCTTCATAACAATGTTGTTTTGTCATCTTGACAACAGATATGCTAAAAATGCTTAAATTTACAATTTGTGAACAATTTTCGCGTAAATATGGAACGTTTAAGTGATACCAAGCGCATTGAAATTTTAATGATGATAGGGTACGGCGATAGGACACGGAGTTTTACCCAAGTGGTGAATATTTTTAATGAATTGCATCCAGATCGGGAACCTATAACTAAATCAACCTTTTCCAAAACATTGCAGCGTTTTCATGAAACTGGAGGTGTGAAAGATCGACCAAAAAGTGGAAGACCGGTAAGCGTTACTAATGAAGAAAATTCTCTAAATCTCATGTTAGATGTGATAGAAAATCCAATAAATTCGACGAAACAACGGGCTTTAGATCATAATATGAGTCGATATTCCATTCAAAAAATTACCAAAAGAGAAAAAAAAATTCAAACCATATAAAATTCATTTGTTACAAGAATTGAGTGAAGACGATTTTGATCGCAGAATTCAATTTTGCGAAATCATTATGGATAAATTGAATCAAAATGTCAACTTTGTCAACCACATTTTATTTTCTGATGAATTAACGTTTTGTTTAAACGGGCACGTAAATCGACACAACTGTAGATATTAGTCAGACCAAAATCCACATTGGATGGAACAAGTTCATACCCAACGATCACAAAAAAACAATGTTTGGTATGGCATTATTGGTGGAAACGTCATAGGACCCTATTTTATACATGGAAATTTGAACTCTGAACGATATTTATTACTTTTACAAGAGAATATTGTTCCACAGCTCAGACTATTATTTCCGAACCATAATAATCCCAATTTACCGGCTGAACAAATATGGTTTCAACAAGATGGGGCTCCACCACATTTTGGACGGATGGTGAAGGAATATCTAGAGGAAACTTTTCCTGGTAAATGATTGGGCGCAGAGGTGCAATTTAATGGCCATATCAAAAATTTAGTGTACAAAAATAAGCCACAAAATATCGAAGATTTGTAACAAAGAATAATGCATGAAATTTCCAATATTGCTCCCAATATCCTTTTAGATTCGCTACAAAATTTTGTTCACCGAATTCATTACTGCCAGGAGGTAAACGGTGGACACTTTGAGCACCTTATAAAATAGGATTTTAAATTGTTGTTTACTAAAACTTAGTTTGTCTTTTTTATTATTGTTATTAGATTTATTTGAAAACGAAATTCGAATCTCGAAAACGGTTAAGATTGGGTATGTGGTGTGCTTAACATTTTTTTTAGAATCTTGTAAATAATTGAAATATTGAATAATATACAGGGGGTTCCATTTGAAATAAAATAACTTTGTTCTTCCATGGCTTTTTGACTGATCCTGTACACTTAGTTTATGTGTAGTATAATAGATTTTTTAAAAACCCTAAAAGTTTTGTATTTAACATTCTTCGCTAGCTATCTTACTTTAGCAAATAATCGACCGTTTCCATACATAAAAGCGACCCTGTATAAGTAAGGAAACAAGGGTACATGCATTCTCTTTCTCCATCATTCAAAAATAACGTCTGAGAAGAAATGTCACTGCCAGGTTTTGGTTATCCTCAATTTGGAATGACGCACTTGCTGACTAATTATTTCTCATAAATGGGTGTCACTAGTCTGTGAATAGTTTTAAAAATAAATCCGTTTAACTTTACAAAATGTATGATGGCCGCTAGTTCTCTGCCAAACAATAAGATTTTTTTTACCAATTTTCAGTAGTGCATGCTTCGCCTTTATATGACAATGACATAAGATAATCTTGCTTGCTTAGTAACTGAAAGCCGCATTTATGGCTATTTTTCAGCAATTTGTTTTAATCAGGATTTGCGGATTTAAATATAATATGTCATTTCCATAACACCCTGTCTACATAGTGCCTCATTTAAAAACTAACTTTGTAGTTTATCTGAATTTTTTCACTTACAGGATCAACGAGTGTAAAGTTCATTTTCTCCTTCACGTTAAAAATTGGATAAAAATTCGAAATACAAAAGTTGTAGAGATCATTAAGGTGCACATTCAAAAATTATATTGGTTTACACAGGGTGGCCCACAAACACGTGGCGAATATAACTTAGGTTTTTTTTTAAATGGAACACCCTGTATTTATATCGATTTTTGGATTATGCATAAAATTCTGCAATGTTATAATATCTAAATCTTATAGTTTTCCCAATATTTTAATATTTTCGGAAAAATTCAAGTTTTCAGCGTTGGATTTAATTGTGAATACCTTCGGAATACCTACAATACCTTCGAAATTATAGATTCATATTTTGAATGGAAATTACATGGAGCTAAGGCAAATAAATTATGGGTTTCCTCTACTTTTCATTAATTGGACATTTATTACGAAACAATTAGAAAATGAGACACATAATAATAGTAAATACCTTATGCCACAAGTTTGCTATTATTTATTATTTATTTCTGATATATTTTGAAAATACACCTTTTGATTTTGTCCTGGGGGCTATAAAGGTTTTCTTGTTTTTTCATGGCAACTATGACATAAATGAAGGAAATGAACAATGAAAAATAGAGAAAAATTAAAATATGTGGAAAAGTATTAAAAATAAGCATATGAAACAAAAGTTAAAGAGGATTACATATTTTATCAGAGAAAAATAAAATATACAGGGTGTGCTATTAAAAAAATAATATTATTTTTTAGTTAACCCGGTTTAACCTTACTGAAATTCAAAAATTTATTTTGAAGACCCTGTAAAAATTTTATTTAAATTTGTTTTCATAATTTATTTGCCTTAGCTCCATGTAATCTCCATACCAAATAGAATATATAATTTGCAAAAGGTCGTGTAGGTATTCACAATTAAACCCAATGCTGAAACTGGCAATTTTCTGAAAAAATGAAAATATTTGAAAAACTATAAGATTTAAATTCTTATATAATATGTATACAGGGTGTTCATTTGAAAACTTCCCACCACGGATTTATCGAAAACCACTGATTAAAAGAAAAAACGCCGAGACACGTCAAAAGATTTGCCAAAGGGGACAACTTTTTAACCAAAAACTACTTCACCCCCTTTTACCCTCTGGCCCCGGGGTCATCCCCTTAAAAATTTTAAATGACGAGGGGTAGCAAGTAATAGCTTTTTTGAAAGGTCTTTCAAAGTGCTTTATTTTAACGTTTGATTTTTTTAAATCGGTCGATTCGTTTTCGAGAAAATTAGAAAAAATTTTACCGCCTTCTTTTTATCAACACAGATAACATGGGCGAACTGTTTTTATTCTTATACCTGTTTAGTTTTTTATAGTTGCTAAGGGAAAGAAACAATTTAATTTGCTGTCAGTTACCTTTGTGACAATCTTGGGATATTGAAAATTAATTTATTGATTCAGATTTTACTTCCAAAATGGTTTACACACTAGCGGAAAGAGTGGAAATGATTCTAATTTATGGTGCCCAAAATCAATGTGCTCGGCAAACTACCGTTACATTTAACGCCAGACATCCGGAAAAGATAACTTCGCATAGGTATGTTTTGGACCTTGTTACTAAATTTACTCAAACTGGATCTGTTGCAAATAAAAAACGTAATCATCGTAGAGTTTTGGATGAAGCCGCTCAAGTTGAAGTTTTGGGTCATTTTGCCATAAATCCTAATACTTCATTACGCAAAATTGTTGATGCGACTGGTATTTCATTAGGCGCTGTACACACAGTTACTAAATTACATAAATTTCATCCATTCAAAATGAAAATATTGCAAGAGTTAACCGAAGATGATTTCGATAGGCGAGTTGAGTTTTGTGAACAAATGACTGCAGCGATTAATGATAATACCATTCATGTAAAGAATATCTGCTTCAGTGATGAATGGACATTTTATCTAAATGGACTTGTTAATAAGCATAACTGCAGGTATTGGAGCAATGAAAATCCTTATGCTTTTGTAGAAAAGCATACTCGGTACCCCCAAAAAATTATTGTATGGGCAGGCATTTTAGGAAACAAAGTGATTGGGTCATTGTTTATTAATGGGAAGTTAAATGGAGGCATTTATTTAGATATGTTGGAAAATACCATCAATCCGCTTATCACTGAAACCATTGAAAACCAAATCGAAGACGATGGAAACCCTATACTTGATGAGGCTGAAATATATTTATAGCAAGACGGCGCTACTCCTCACTATGTTCTTCCGGTTCGGCAATGGCTAGACGACGAGTTTCCAGATAAATGGATAGGGCGAAGAGGGCCTATAGAATGGCCTGCTAGATCTCCTGACTTGACGCCATTAGACTTTTTTCTATGGGGCCATTTGAAAACTATTGTAACTTTGTGTTCACTCCCCAGCCTAACAGTTTGGATGAACTTCGTCAACGCATCACCGAAAGCTGCTATGATCTCCCACAACATGTTTTTGAAAATGTCCGTCAGGAATTGAAAATGGCCTATATCATTGTTTGGCCAATAACGGGCAAGATTTTGAACACTTATTGAAATAAAAAGTGATATTTTCGTGTGCTTTTTTTTCTATCTGAACAAATTAAGATAAATAAAGATTTTTCTAATTTTCTCGAAAACGAATCGACCGATTTTAAAAAATCAAACGTCAAAATAAAGCACTTTGAAAGACCTTTCAAACAATTACTTGCTACCCCTTGTCATTTAAAATTTTTAAGGGGATGACCCCAGGGGCCAGAGGGTAAAAGGGGGTGAAGTAGTTTTTGGTTAAAAAGTTGTCCCCTTTGGCAAATCTTTTGGCTTGGCTCGTCGTTTTTTCTTTTAATCAGTGGTTTTCGATAAATCCGTGGTGGGAAGTTTTCAAATGAACACCCTGTATAAAAAAATATTCAGAATTTTATGCATAATCCAAAAATCGATATAAATACAGGGTGTTCCATTTAAAAAAAAACTAAGTTATATTCGCCACGTCTTTGTGGGCTATCCTGTATACTTCAATATAATGCACCTTAATGATCTCTACAACTTTTGTATTTCGAATATTTATCTAATTCTTAACGCAAAGAAGAAAATTAACTTTATCGTTGACTCACCCTGTACAATTGGGCCATACATACATTCAATGGAGCAATTATGTAAGCCAAAATAATAATTGTATTGTACATGCTCATGCATTGCTTAAAATATGAAATATTTGCCATTATATCCTACTATTATTTCTAGGCAATTCGCGCATTTTATTGTGCGATATCGGAATAATAAAATGAAACATTACGTCGCGTCGTTAAAATATTTTTATAGCGGATTCTATGTATCGTACAGATAAGATTGTAGATTTTATGAACACTAAAAAAGTTTAATAAATCTTAGTTTAAGATAACGGATTAATAGGAAATATAGGAACAATGAGTAAAGCAGAGAACAGCCTAAAATAAAATTATTTAATTAATTTTTTGTTTATAATATCGACATTTAAAAGGAGAATTTTCAACAAGAAATTACTGCAAGCTGTTTATCGCCCAGTCTCGTTTTTATCCGAAAGTTTTATTTACATGGTAAATATTTCACTTAAAGTAATTTCTTCTTGGGAATTCCGTGGCATTTAAAACTAGTGTTGTGATCGCACGAGCGAAAAACCGCTTGAGTACTCGATTATTGAAATAACCGACATCGCTCGATTATTAAAAAAACTGTTCTAGTTATAAATTCAAGCGAAAATCGTCGCTTGTTACTTACTTATTACTTTTCACTCGGTACCCGAGCTTCACTTGCCGCCGACCGAAATGGGCTGCTTGGTAGTGTGGTCGCTCGAGGTAAAAACTGCTCGTATATTCTAGCAGTTGTTCGCTCGATAGGAAATACTATTCGAGTTATAAATTCAAGCGAAAAATCGAAAATCGTTGCCTTTCACTTGATACCCTTGATAATTATAAAATTTGGAGGTTTCCATCTGAAAATGTAGATTTTTACAGTTTTCTCAATTTCATTTTCATATTGTTTGAACACCCTGTATTAATAGTTGTGAAAATATTATAAAACATCTATTAAAGCAGGTCCTTTTCAACAAGGAATCCAACCCAAATTAAATATTAATGGCTTCTTTATAGAGAAAATTAATACTATCTACACGTCATTTTAGACATGAAACTAGGGAATGCAATCCCACACCCAAACTTTAATCCCGCAATCCTGCGGGAT
The DNA here is from genome assembly GCA_963991005.1 of Barypeithes pellucidus. NCBI lineage: Eukaryota > Metazoa > Arthropoda > Insecta > Coleoptera > Curculionidae > Barypeithes > Barypeithes pellucidus. Next base: position 39,981,553 of record OZ022563.1, on the reverse strand, counting down.
TGAGCTCATCGATCCCGCGGATCCGCGGGATTTGCGGGATAGCAAACAATGAACTGCGGTATTTTTAGTCGACGCGTCGGGGATTCCCCGTCATGCTGGGCTATTGAAAATACATTAAACCGAACAGTTTTCTTGCGTAATAGTAAGGGCGTTATTCTACTAGTATCTAGTGACATTTATCAAATGGTTGAATATAATACATGGAATGGAATGGAAACAGCAATCACAAAAATTAGTGTCAGTGTAGTTTACATAGATAATAAAGGTTCAAGTTTAGTTTGGAATTATTGTTTAAAGTCTGAAGATGGTCTTACAGCTAAATGTATAGTTGTTGCAGAATTATACCGTTGACTCTTACTGCCATAAATAAACTACCTGATTAAACCCTATTGTATACGCCTCAACCTCTTCAAAGCTCAATAAATGGGATCAGGGCCGGCTTGAAAATGTATACCACACCACATGATTTATTTTTATAATTTAAAATAAATAGATAGGTATTTTTAGTTTTAGGTACCTATAATAAATGTAAAATAATGATAACAATTAATGATAATTGAAAATAATATAATTTAAAAGTATAACTATTAGGATAACAAGTACAATAAAAATTAATTAAATTCTAAGAAACTATTGATAATTTATTCAAAATTTAACTCTGTATCACTATCACTATCTTCATCTAAGCCTAAACTTATAATTAAGGGTTGAACATTAAATTTGTAATCATACAATTGTCAGAATTTTCCACCTTAAGTACATGCTGTACACAGTTTTTCGAGCTGTCTGCAGAAATTTTTCTTACTTCGTTTTTAATTAATTCTACTACAGATGCATTTAATGTAGGAGAAATATTATTTCTCCTAATATTGGATTTTAATTGTTGCCATATTAGCTCAATAGGATTGAATATACAATAGTACGGAGGAAGACGCAACACTGTATGTCCATTTTCTGCTGCAAGTTTGTCACATTCGTATTCCTTATTTATTTTAAAAGCTTTTAATACTTCTAGCAGTTCTCGTTTTTTGTAAGTTTCTTCAAAATATAAATCATTTTCAATCGTAAAATTTTGAATTTCTGCTTTTGTATTATTAGAATTGGGAATGATTTTTGTTGGCCGACTATGATAACTAGCTGTCCATTACAATGACGCTATTTTCAGGTATATTTTTAAGGAGTTTATGTTTAAACCAATCTTCAAAAAGTTGTGCGTCGGTATCTTGATGGTAATCTAAAGAAGAATCTGCTATGTTTTTAGCTGAAAGCAACAGACAATTTGGAACAAACCCGTTCTCTGAACCAGCATGTAATATTGTGATTCTTTTGCCTTTATTTGATGGTGCCTTGGGTTGACATTTTTTTGGAAGAATCATCCCAACTTTTTCTTGGAGTGTCATGGGTATCGAACCATGTTTCGTCAAGGTAAATAATTGGACGATATTCTTCTCTAAATTGTTTAACAGCTGTTAAATATTTAAGTCTCCATTCCCGACACTTGAAGATGCCCCCCTATCAGCACAATTCCAAGGACGCCACATTCTACCACTAATAAGCCTAACTAAAAATTACTCGCCGGAAAACCACTAAAGATTAAAATTATGAAAAATCACTTTGTATTTATATATGCATCAGGCATAGGTATAAATTGAATTTGTATACCTGGTCCGGCTCTGCTCGAAAAGGTTTTAAAATTTGTGATTTCATTATTTATTTTATGGTCGAATAGATAATGAGGTTTTATTGCAGTCGATCTCTTGACTGCAATAAAGCCTCATTATCGATATAATTCTGCAAAAACTATAAGTTATGCCCTAGCATTATCCAAATATTTGCTCGTTCCACCAAAGGTCTTCACGCCCACTTACAAACAAAGCATACTATTAATTTGAAAGTCCAGAGCAGCAGCGGTAGTGTTGATATTGATAAAATAACACAGGAAATTAAAGCTATAGTACCAGCAGTTCGAGTAGTTCGTTTAGTTCTATTGCTAATCACTCAGATGTTAGTGGTGTAAGAAAATGAAAATTACAGATTTTTTTTCATCTGAGAAAAAAGTTTCGATGGAGGAAAGAGTGTCTCGAATGGTAGCTAAAGATGGTATACCCTTTGAAAAGTTTATCACATCGACCGATATGCGCCAACAATTCGAATCAGGGCCACAAATTGTGTAAAATCTATTCCGCCAACAAGTGTCGAAGCTGAACGTACGTTTTCAGCCGCAGGATACATGTGCAATAAAATAAGATCAAATCTAAAAGATGAAACATTAAACATGTTATCTCTTTTCCGAAAATTCTTTCAAAATCAATGTAACATGTAACCGTTAAACTAGTCGTACTATTGTATTGTACCTATATGCAATAAATATTTTCCTGCTACTCTACTCTGTTTTTAATTGCATAAAACAACTTTTTATTAACAAACAGCACCCACATCGAGTCCCGCAAATCCCTCGAATTCCGCACGTTTAATCCCGCAATGTCAATCCCGCGAAATCACCGCGGGATCCAGCATTTGCGGGATTGGATTCCCTATATGAAACGTTATGTCAAACACGCTTAGACTTAGGTATAGGACATGATATACGAAATCTGCGCCTAAAAACGGGTCTGAAAATAAAAGTTACTAAATATTAACCTTAAAATACGTCTCATGTATTTATTGTTGATCGTTTATATTCTTATTCAGTTGTGTTTTGCGGAGTTTAAGCGTCGTATTTTGATGGTTGTTTTTCGCTGGGTTATAGAATTGCCGACGGTAAAACGATTTGAATGATATATTGCTTGCAACTCATGCCAAAAATGAACTTGCAACAAAAGTATTGCAGACTCTAATGCGGCCTTTAATGCGCTCTCTGAAGGTTATTGTAATTACAGAAAGAATTCTCTGTAACGCGGTCTTTAAGGTTAACTTAACACCGCAAAGCTTCGCACTTGTCCGTTAGGAAAATTATTGACAGTACTTCATTTTAAACAGAATTAACCTTAGTACAGTTAAACACGAGAGAAAAATACATGCAAGTGAACTGTATTATCCTCAATAAATTCCAGTTAAATTTTTTCGCAATTGCTCGTGTGTTCCTCTTGCATGTGGTTTAGTCATTCAGATTAATCAATCCGGTTAATGGTACACAAAATTAAAAAGTTAAATGACACTTTGTTAAGAATAAAAACAAAACAAATTGATTACTGACCCATATCGTAATGGGTTTTTCAATTAGCTTATTATTCAGAACTGGTTTAAAGTAAATGTTGACTGACAGTACTTAAAAAAAAATTGAGTATCCCAAGAACTATTAAAAAATCTAATGAATAGTATCAATAACATGAATTTAAGAGTTTCTTTGTACTGAGAATTTCTAATATGATTTTTGAACTTTTCATTTGTACTACAGTGAAACCTCCCATAACGGACACCTCTAATATGTGGACATATCTATTAAGCGGACATTTTTTCATAGTCCGGAACTAGGTATATGAAATTCCATGAAAATCGGGGTCGCGGACAGGCTGTTTTCATACAAAGAGTGCAAAAACCCTCCTTTAAACGGACAAAAAAAAATTTAAGTATTTGGGAGACGAATAAGTACGGCGCAAAAACTCTCTGAAGACAGACCGGTAACCAATCGCGGCGAATGCGTGGCAGAGCGAGAGGACTTCGCCGAATGGAAGTATGTGTGATTCCCCGACAGCAGTCCGCCGTTTATTTGTGAGTTGTAAGGTTAAAATCGTAAACAATGGCACAAAAATGTCACGTTTTGAGTCTGAAAGAGAATATTGATGTTGTGGCAGTTTGTAATTTGATAACAATGATTTGGGCGAGTTCATTAACATTGATAGCAATGTGCTATTAGAAGATGATAGTGACCTCATTCCTACCGATTATGTAGTCCAAACTGAAACCACATCGTTATCTGACGACTCTGATGAAGAAGTTGAATGCAGTAATCAAACATGTCACCAATTATCAACAAGCCATTAGTAAAGGAATTATAAGAGTATGCAAAGAATAGAGGTGACTCTACAGCAATGGAATTGTTATCAGACTTGCAATTACATTTTCTAGATTGCAAGTATAAAACGCAAACACGTCAAACTACGTTATTAGATTTTTTTAGTACTACATCCTAACTAAAACTACTTAGTGTATTTTTGTTATGTTATGTTTATTTGTACATACATATACATAGTAATAATTTTGCATTTACATACCATCTAATAACAAATTTCCCACGGGCGGACACCTCTATTAGGCGGACGGATTTAGACGGTCCCGTAAGTGTCCGCCTAAGAGAGGTTTCACTGTATTAGGCAAAAATAAATACAGTTGAACGGGAGAAAGAATGAACGCCCGTCATCACCTGTAATGCTGGATTCATAGTTGCCGTAACGTAAGCCGTGAGACGTAACGGTAAGCCGTAAGAAAAATAAACATATGATTTGCAACAGAACAATTCATAGCGTCTAAAAATTACGCAGTAAGAAGTAAGAAATGGTTCAATTCCATTTCTTACGTTCCGGCTTACGGAATCGGTTGAGATCGGTCATACTCGTGCATAACTGTCATGTTGACATCACCAATTTATAAGTTTTTAAATATTTTTTTTGGCTATTACCAGGACAACTTTGCTTCCGCTATTATAACGATGTCTTCATCGCTTGTAATCATATTTTACATTTATAAATAAAGAAAGACGTGTCATTTGAAAAGCAAAATCCGTAACCTACAAATCCGTAAGCTAGAAATTCTTAACGAAACTATGAATGGGTATGTCCTTACTGCTTACGGCATACGTTACGGCAAGTATAAATCCAGCTTAACCCTATGCTCCAAATTGATATTGTGCTCGTGGTCTCCGATCAAACGAATGGCTCTCCTTTCGATGAAGTCCAGTAGCCGAAGAATATGCGCAGAGCGCCAGACACGAGAGCAGTATTCTAGTTGACCAGATTGTCGAATGTGGTCGAAGGGTAAGGGGCCACGAAGGAGCTTAGACGAAAAGTATGTGTTGACAGAAGAGGGACCAGGGAAAAATCTCGAGCAAGTCCATAATTTAATTTCCATAGCAAATTAAAAATAAAACTGCATAATATGGCCTTATTATACAGGAATACAATAAGCAAGAAATGGCTGTCATCAATTTAGTTGGTCTGCTCGCCATATTGTCGGGCGCCTAGACAGATGCCAAGACCGTAATAATATCCAGTTTCAGTGGTATTTTCGTGAAACAAGAAAATGTGTCCTTATGGCAATGACTTATTATATTTAAATGGGTGACTCCTTGGGTGTCCTAGAGAAAGTCTACATACTTTATATTGTTGAATATCTAAATACTAAGGTGAAAACCCTTTTTGCCTACATCTGGTTTCAGTTAGCAACAATGTAGGTCACTAGAGTAAACTACAATGATGCCAGATCACACCGCGTGTCTCGCCCTTGCTTGGATAACCGCCACACGCGTATTGATATGTTTAACCTTCAGTATCGTTCCTTCAGTATGTTTCGATTTTCGGTGTTGGAACGACGTTGCCGAGGGTTCCACGTGCTTAATGTATACGAATTTTAAACGTGTTATTTGTAGCATTACCCGATTTTTTTTCTGTTGTGAAATAATTCATAATTTCAAATTTGTGTGATATTATCTACTGTTGGTTCTGTTGCAAAACATACTTTTGTGTTTTATTTTTTTATGGAATTTAATTATAAAACGGATTATTTTAAAATAAGATACAAGGTAAGAGAGTATGTACTTTAAAATTGTAGTTTTTTTTTCTAAAAAGTTTGAAAAAGAAATGATAATGCGGGTCAAAGACGTCTTGTTGTCAAAAACTGAACACGTACGTTCACAATTCTGTGTTACAATATGACAACACCGCCTACAATGCTTTTGAGACTTCAGAGTGCCTCAATAAATTATTGATTGCGAACGTCGTCAGTAGCGGCCACGTAAATTTTCAGATTTCCTATAAAGTACATATTTCGCTTAATAATTAAAAGCGCCATTTATGGTTATTTTTCTTCAATTTATTTTCATCTCAGGATTTTCGGTTTAAATATAATAAGTCATTTCCATAACAGCCTGTATATAAGTTTTGACGGAGAAATCGTACTTTAACATCTGTGAAGAATGGGTAAATAGTTTCAGAAGTTATCTCTGTGGAATGCAATTTTTTCAGAAATTGTACACAATAAAAAAAAACAGTGTGTATCTTTATTATCTACATACATGGTAATTCAACTTTTCTTGTTACCTACCTATCCTAATGGTTAAATCGTGCTAAGTATAGGTGTTTGTACTCTCGCGATATCTTCATAGATAAGGTTTTCTCAAGTTGTGGTTATTGTTGCTGAGATTATGTCTTATCAAATCACTATCTGATTGTATAAGTGTCTTGAAACACAATCAATTCTCTTTTCAATTGCAGAGCTTAGTTTAAAACCTGTTCTTGAAAGGAGAAGGTGCAGTAGGTACGGTGAAAGCGGTAAACTAGAAAAGGTACTTTCTTTTTAAAAAAATTAGATATAGATAACCGGGCCCGTGTGCTTGACACACCAAGAAGGTAATGCGTAACAGTGTCTGTATGTGTATGTGCTCTTCTACAGTCATATTTTAACGGTTTTAACACATCAGGTTTCGAGAGATTCGTTCGTTTTTTGCCACTGCTGTATGCTATTTAAAAATTATTAAACAATAAATATTTGGTAGTTATGCTACTCAACGCCATATTGTCCGAACAAAAATGCCGAGTGGTGCGTCCGGCCAGGACACATCGGATATCCCCTATTAATGGTAAAATAATCAAATATTAGCTCCTTATTTTAGTCCAAAAATGTACAAGGGTTCCATTTTCGACACTTTTATAGTGTATCTCCGTAATTTTTAGTGCTATCAAAAAAGTAATGTATGTGTCATGTACTCTTTTTGGATCAAACTTAAAATGGTAAAATCAAAATTTGACAATTTTCGCTCGCTTAAGAGATACTGGGGAAAATCATAAAATTGACAATTTCAAAATTACCCTATATTTTCTTAGTTAAAAGAGATACAGAAAAATGTTTTATACAGAAGTTTCTTTATATTGATTGTTGAATAATCTGTCGTTTTCAGAATAAGTATACGGGGTCGGGTAAAAAAGTTATCGGAACTAACCTATTTTTTTTAAATTGAACACACTGTATATTTTAATCTATAAAGATACTATTTTAAATTCTCCTTTTAAATATATAACACACCATGGATGATATTGGTTTCCTAGGCGATTTATTTAAACTTTATTAGTTTGAAACGAAATAAAAGTCAAAAGGAGCCGGAATCATCGCAAATGTTCGGAATATGTCCTTAAATGGTTACCGTCTTTCCGGATAGCGAACAAAATATACATTTTGCGCCATTTCTTAGTTTTTTTCAATTTGAATATAATTAAACTTGATATCATCAAATTTTTACAAATGTTGATAGGTCATTTTCGCAAATGAATATGTAAAAATGAAATTGACGTTAAATGTTAATAGTCAACATAGTTGTTTCTAGGATATTAGCTTTTGTTTCATGGTCTACTCTGGTTTAAAGTAATAAAGTTTAAATAAATCGCCTAGGAAACCAATATCATCCATGGTGTGTTATATATTTGAAAGAAGAATTTAAAATAGTATCTTTTCAGATTAAAATATACAGGGTGTTCCATTTAAAAAAATGATGTTAGGTCCGATAACTTTTTTACCTGATCCCGTATACTTATTGTGAAAACGGCAGACTATTCAACAATTAGTATAAAGAAACTTCTGTATAGAACATTATTCTGTATCTCTTTTAACTAAGAAAATATAGGGTAATTTTGAAATTGTCAATTTTTTAATTTTACCATTTTAAGTTTGACCCAAAAAGAGCACATGTCACCTACATTACTTTTTTGATAGCACTAACAATTACGGAGATGGGATGGAATGTCGAAAATGGGACACCTGTACTTAAACTATTTAAAGACTACATAAAAGAAAAATGTCCTTGTTCAATTTAAAGTGCATTTTCCTAGTAATTTAAGAGTTATTTACCAAAATGTATGTTTAAAATGATAAACTATCGACTTGACACATTTCTATCAGTACCCTAGCAAATAAATGATTCAAAAATTGTCAAACTCATTTTATGTCAATGTTATTTTGGCAACTATTTAACGAAAATCCCTCGACGAAATCGAAATTTTTTTTTTCCCAATCGATACAGTAGGACCCTCTCGACATTCTGAAATGATTTGTGCAGGGCGCCGCATGGGGGGGGGGGGGACACGCCCCGTAAATCTAACCTACAACGGGAAATTGAAAATAACTCAGCCGGTTTTGATGCTACAAAAAAAATTTGACACGCAAAATTGAAGAGCTTGACAGAGCGCGTAAGCTCGAATAAACCCGATCCCGATATCTCAATGAGTTCGCGAATTAATGCGATTTTCAACTGCAAAATCAATAAAATTTAATTAATTATATCTCGAGAAGGGGCGAGTCAACGGGTGATACCGAGTACTTTGATGGGCCGAAGGCTGGGTGTGGTGGGGCAATGAGGAGGGGAGGGGGAAATTTTTTACATAAATGCTAATAAGTAGTTTATTAATCGAGCTACGGGGATCAGGCCGGATTCATTTGTTCATCTCACTATTTTAATTTTATTTGATGAAAATTGGTATTTGAAATAGAAAAAAGTAAAAAGTCATTTGCGAAAATAAAAATTAAAAGGCAGTTTCCGCCCATCTTCGCATCGAATTGCCCACTCCAACAATTTTTATAAAAAAAATTATCATTAATTATTTTATCAATGTTTCAATATGAATTTAGTGGTTTTAATCAAGACGAGAAAAACTCAAGAGACCGTTTTCATGGAGAATTGAACAGGCCAATCAGAAAAAATATCCACATGGGAAAATATCAGTGGCGTACCATCTTTTTTGTAAAAAATATCAAAGGGCATGTTGGCAGCGACGCCACTGGTGGAACAATTGAATAACTTTTCTAACTAAAATTTGAGGTTCTATATCCTATTAACACATACCAAAATTAAACATAATATCTAAAATTTTTCGCCAATCCCACCTCGTAGCTGATAAAAAAATGAACAAATTGAATCCGACCTGATCCCCGTAGCTCGATTAATAAACTACTTATTAGCATTTATGTAAGAAATTTCCCCCTCCCCTAACTCCCCTCCTACTTGCCCCACCAACCCCAGCCTCCGGCCCATCAAAGTACTCGGTATCACCCATTGATTCGCGAAAAAATGATGCCCCAACTCCTCCCCTTCTCGAGATATAATTAATTAAATTTTATTGTTTTTGCAGTTGAAAATCGCGTTAATTCGCGAACTCATTGAGATATCGGGATCGGGTTTGTTCGAGCTGACGCGCTCTGTCAAGCTCTTCAATTTTGCTTTTCACATTTTTTGTAGCATCAAAACCGGCTGAGTTATTTTCAATTACCCGTTGTAGGTTAGATTTACGGGGCGTGCCCCCATTCGACGCCCTGCTCAAATCATTTAAGAATGTCGAGGGGATCCTACTGTATCGATTCGGAAAAAAAAAATTACTCGATTTCGTCAAGGGATTTTCGAATGCCGGAACGACTACACTATTATGGTTAGAATGGTAATTGCTACGAATTTGGTTAAATTAGAGAAAATGTGCAGTTTTTAAACCTTTTTTCAGAATCCAGTATCGACGTTGCCGAATTGATTTTGATTCATCCGATACTGGATGCAATTTGTTAAAAACGTATAAAATTAATTTCTTTAATAACTCAAAAGGTTTCGATTTTAGAAAAACGTCCTTTATACTTTAAAAAATATCTTTTCGTTATCAGTTTTTTTATGTTATTTTTTTTATAACTTAGGTATCATGGTCAACTTCAAGTTTTTGAATACGGACCTGGATTTTTATTTTATTTTTAGAGAGTATTTTTTGCCCCAAATACAATGATATACCACTTAATTCTATTAACCTTATTTTCGGCACAAAATATACATCATCAGGATAATGTTGAGAATTCTCTCAGTACCAACCTGATTTTTTAAAATAATGAATACTTGATAATTTCATTCGATTTAGCTGTAATTGAGCTAAAATTAAAACTAGTAAAAATATTTAATTTTTAAAAAATAATATTGACCATGTTTCACCTACGCAAAAAAAAAACCTATTAAATTAAATAATTTATTCGGTTCCGTCAAGTAAATATGTGTTTGCTATACGGGGACTGCATGTGTATTTAAGGTAATTTTACAATATATTTGTTATATTTCAAAGGATTTGTTTAACGAGAACATAATTATACATGTCGATACATGCATCGAATAACATTGCAAGTGACAAATCGTGTTCTTACATGCGAAGACAGGTTCGGGTATATTACTTTACCATGATACTACAGGCAAAATACCAAAATAATCTTATACAAATGGGATGAAAGGGGCATTTAAAAAAAAATTACGACAAAAAACCAAAATTTTAGGTTTGAAACATTGAAATGTATTTTGAACTCTGAAATTGGTCAAACTATCACTTACAATGTTATTTGATGCATGTATCGATGTGTATAGTAGGTGACTGTCTAATTATTTGACCCAATTTAATCCTATATTTCTGACAAATAAATATTTTTTTAATCCACATATATGACTCATCGCACTAAATATCGGTATATTTGATCCAACTATTTAATATATTTAAACGAATCGATAACTTTTGTAAATACAAATAGTTATTTATTTAAAAGAAAGTGGGCTATTAAGTTAATGTAACATCACATTCAAATGAATCTTCTAAGCATCTACGATTTGTACTTTTTGGCAAATCATTTTCAGTATCTACAGTCTGTTAAAAAATAAAAATCGTATTAGGTACCTATAATAGGTACAGGGTGTCCCATTTTCGACATTTGTATGGGGTATCTCCAATCAAAAAGGTAATGTAAGGTATAATGTGCCCTTTTTGGGTCAAACTTAAAATGGTAAAATCAAAATTCCAAAATTTTCACTTGCTCAAGAGATACGGGGGAAAATCAACAAATGGACAATTTCTAAATTACCCTATATTTTCTTAGTTAAAAGAGATACAGAAAAATGTTTTATACAGAAGTTTATTTATAATGATTGTTGAATAATCTGCCGTTTTCAGAATAAGTATACGGGGTCAGGTAAGAAAGTTATCGCAAGGTTATAATTTTTTTAAATGGCACACCCTGTATATTTTAATCTACTTTTTTTTGATAGCACTAACAGTTACGGAGATACCCTATAAAAGTGTCGAAAACGGGACACTGTACATATTATAATAAACCAAAATATTTTTTTAACCACCCCTAAAAATGTTAACGTTGCATATAAATATCATTTAACACCTACAATACTTACATCTGATAGCACATTGTTGAGTATTCTTTTAAGCGAAACTTATCTCCGATATTGTCGACTATATTGCCAATTTCTTCATCTGTGAGTGACTTATATTGTTATATTTCAGTGATTTCTGTGCTAAAAATCCCTATAATTTAGAAACAATTTTTTAATAAAAAATATAAATAAAATTTCGTTCATGAGTGACAGGTAAACCGCAAAAAGAACATGCATTTCATTAGTTTAAGTATAAAAGATTTATTAAGAACACGTTTAAGTAAATTTAATAAAAACAATAACCTACACATATTTAAAACTTACCTGCCAACACAGCCGCCAAATGGTAAAGATTATTTTTCTTTAAAAAGTTTTTCATCTTAAACTGTACACTTCACTGAAAGCAGCCATATTAGAACTGTGTCTTCGACGTCTCCCTCCACTAACATGTTTGTTTGCCGTCCGTCAATATCAAATATCTGCCCTATTGACGGACACATTACAGGAGTGTTTTTAAAAGACCAATGAAGGTCAGAGATACGTATTTAGTTGAACATTTTGGATCATAAGAAAATAGTCTAGCAGATGAAGACAGGCCTGTTCCGTGGCCACCTCGATCACCATTTTTTGTACAGGTTGTGGGGTAGTGGTACGTAATTCGAGTTACAATGCAATTACGCGGCATATCTCTTCCATTCGTGCGTAATATGCTATTTACAACACTCACTACGTAATGCACTATTAACTTATACACATTGTAAATTATTGGTTACCTAAAAAACACCAAAAGTTTAATAGAAGTTATCCAGAGTGCATGCAGGAGCCTCAATTGTTGTAACCAATCCAAAAAGTACTATTGATTATTTCTTAATAACATACTAATATTTAAGGAGGTTATTCTTGGGTCCATTTTAAGAAAAAAAAATATCATATGAACATATGTCTTAAACGTCTTAACTTTTGCGATTTTCATGTTTTTTTTAATAATGTGTTAAGGTTAATGACTTAAATACGTGACAACTAGACTACTTGAACAACTGTTAAAACTGTTTATGTTTACAAAACAAAATCTGCTTCTTACCAACTAGATCTTTTTTTATCTTTGTTAATACCTAATTTCATAACAGAGTGCAAATGAATGAATTTCATTGTTTTTGTACGAAAACTGTACGTCAAACGACAAAAAAATCAAGAGACGACATTTGCTCAGCAAGGAATGAGAGTTTAAATATAAATTTTATTAAAAAAAAAAAGAAGTGGCGTACCATTATTTTCTTCAAAAATACCGAGGGCAATTCCCACACGAACGCCACTGGTCGGAATAAAACAAACATGTTATACATCATAAAATGCCTATTGATGAATAGAAAGTGTGTACCAAATTTCACAAAAATATCTAGACCAGTATCACATATATTAGTAAAAAGGAGATTTTTGAAAATCTTTAACACCCTGTATCTCAAAAGTTAAGACGTTTACGATATATGTTCATATGACATTTTTTTCTGAAAATGGACCCAAGAATAACCTCCTTAAATATTAGCATGTTATTAAGAAACACCCTGTATATTAAGCACCCACAAACTTTAGAAAGCATTGATCCATTATATTTTAAATTATCAACGTAAGATAGTACTAAAATTAAATTATAACTGAATGTTTCTTGTTACTTATAAAAGGGCATTCGACTCCTCGATACAGGATTCCGTAACCGTTTTACATACCAATTACTCATCATTTTCTTTGGAAAAAATGTAATTCCAGCTGGATTTTTGTACACATTTTCATTTTTATGTTCTAAATAACATGTAAAAAATCCCCATCAATATTATGCGTGCTTGGAAGGTTATTCAAGGTCAAAGAGAACGATAATTTATTTCTCGGATATCTGATCAGTCATAGATATATTAACAAACCCCCTACAAGAAGGTTATATTAATTTTTTATGTGAAGTTGAATTTTTATTCTTTGATTGAATTTAAAATGAATGAAAATTCTCTCTTCAAATAATTATTTTTTATATAAGTACAGGGTATTATTATTTAAAGCCGCAAATCCTGAAATAAAAAACAAATTGAAGAAAATTAACCATAAATGGCGCATTAAATTAATAAGCAAGATAAGCCATCTTATGTCAAACCCGAAAAGCCACGTGGAAGGCATTGCGACTGCTTTTCAATGCCGTCATATCCAAGTTAGGATTAACTGAACTTAAAATACGCAACAAAATGGACATAAAAATATTAAATTGGCAATATTTCGAAAACTACAAATTTTCGGAATAGATAACCTTATACAAACTTACCCTTATTTTTAATGCTAAATAGAAAATAATTATAAAATTTTGGGGTTTGCAGTTGAAAATGTAGGTTTTTTGCAGTTTTCTCAATTTCACTTTTAATCTTATTTTTTGAACACCCTGTATTAACAGTTATCAAAATATCAGAAACAATCTATTAAAGCCGGTTCTTTTCATTAGGGAATCTAAGCCAAATTAAATAATAAAGGCTTCCTTATAGGAAAAATTAATACATTTTAAGGTCTGAGAAACGTCATTTTTGACATAAAAACTTAAATATGTCAATCACGTTTAGACTTAGGTATAGGACATGCTATACGATATCTGCCTAGAGTATAATTCGGTTAAGATCTCTGAATTCACACCTTACCTAATCGGTTTTTCTAGTATTTACTACAAATTATTGACCAAATTTAGCAATATTTGCGCGTGGTCCTAAAAAAAAATTTCTACTTTGCCCAATCCTGTATCCGCACATGCATGATACGCTTATAAACAGTTTTCTGGGGCATTTCTGGCGCGCAAAGCTTCGCCCCGTTTTCGCACGGTCCAACTTTGATAATTTATTTAAGGGCTTAAAAGTCCGAATAAAAATTTAGAAATTGCCTTAAAAAGTGTTCCACTTTCGATTTCTAAGATAAAAAAAAATGCTGAACTCTTGATATGTGCTTTTCTGAAGAAAATGTTCATTCATTTAGCATGAAACAAATAATTTGTTAAGACAGATCTTTTTTTTTCCAGGAAACCATACAAATGAATACAAAATGTACTTAAACAAAGGCCAAGATGACCAAATGGAAATATTTTACTACCGGACTAGTAAAGTCAAGATGGCCATGACCTATGTTGGGTTCATACTGACATGCGGAATACTCCGATTGGTCTACCACTGGATCCCCCACCTATACTTATATTCAACCTGTGTCAATTGTACGATTAGCGAAGCTGAAAAAATTCTGATCGTTGTAAGTATTTATTTTTTTAACTGCAAATATTCTGACCAAGAAGATAATACCATCGGCTACGTCAGAAATATGATAGTGTCGCGAAATGTCAAAAGTTAAGACGTTTAGGACATATGTTCATATGAAGTTTTTTTCTGAAAATACACCCAAGAATAGCCTCCTTAAATATTAGCAAGTTATTAAAAAACACCCTGTATATCGTAAGAAAGGCTTCAAGTATCTATTGACATGATATACAGGGTGCACCAAGTAAAGTGGCCTATTAGAAGTATCTCGAGAACTGAATGAGATTTTATTTTGAAAATTTGGCTGTAGCTATAAGAGATGGTTTTCTACGTTTCTAAAATATTTTGGATGGTGCGGTATTGCCGGATCATACCGAAAGTGGTAGCAACTTCGGAATTTTAGATGAATTACCCTATATATTATATTTTCTTTGGAATCTAGGTAAAAATGTAGAACAGTTTTCTATATAATATCATATACCTATCTACCTATCTTTAAGAGTTTTGGAATTATAAATAATCTTGTAATTTTTTTACGCCGTATCGGGACCTGAAAAGAAAATCATATCTTTTTAGCGTTTACAGCTAGAAAGCTGAAATTTTGACAATAGTTTCACAAGACCATCGAAATTTTATAATTTCGAACGGTTTTTAATTAGTTTTATACAGGGTGTCTCCATAACAATATTTCTGAAGGAGATGAATTATTTCAAAAAATCTTCTTTATTTTAAATGGGACACCCTGTATTTGATATGTTTTGCTAATGGAGGATCGAATTTTCTATCTAATGATATTAAGTGTTCCTATACCTATCATCAATATTTTCGGAGTTGCAGCGAAATTTAAAACTTATCATCTTAAAAAAATATAATTTTTGGTAGTATTCTGTGGAATGGATTTATAGAAACAAAATAATGAAAAATCCATTTGACGTTATGTCTGTGTTATTGTAATACAAATTAACTAATTCATATTATTCGAGCTTAGAGTTTATTTTATATTAATAGGGAGTGTGGTAGAGTTTTATCTAGAATTTGCAGAAAATTAAATAAACTTCATCCTGATGCAGCTCCTATGACTCAGAAAAAGTTGATTGGCCGAGGAGGTCCCTGGAAATGGCCCTAAGGTCTCCGGATCTTACCCCCCCCCCCCCCCGTATCTATGGGGTAGGATTAAAGAAATAGTATACATGACGCCAGTCACAACAAGGATTTAGATTTAGAAAATCGACTAAGAACAGCTCTGAATGAAATGAAGAAAGCGACAAATGAAGATGTTATCATCACAATTCATTCCATTCAGACCCAACAATTTAGTTATTAGATATTTTATTAGTGTTGATGCGTAATTTTAATTTTGTTTATTTATTTTTTATATTTTTATATATGTTTATATTGTTTATATATTATTTTTTTTACAACAACACAGACATAACGTCAAATGGATTTTTCATTATTTTGTTCCTGAATCCATTCCACAGCCAACTACCAAAAAATTTATAAGATAATTTTTAAATTTCGCTATAAGTCCGAAAATATTGTTCCAGCAGGAACACTTAATATCATTAGATAGAAAATTAGATCCTCCATTAGCAAAACATATCAAATACCCATTTAAAAAAAAGAAGATTTTTGCAATAATTCATCTCCCTCAGAAATATTGTTATGGATAACATCTTGCATAATAGAGTGGAATGCAGCGATATATTGAGAGACCTGCAATTTCTCGTTCCTAGAACACGTCATTCCCAGACTTTTTATATACCAATATCTGTAAATATTCTGGATGGGCCCGAATAAAAAAAAAATTCCGACAAAAGATGTTTATTTTTGGTCGGAGAACACGATACGCCAATAAAAAATATGGGGTTTCATTTGAAAATCGTAACTTACCCCCACCCGCGCCCGGGGGTTGAGGGGAGTGGGGGTGGTTTAAATTGCAAACTATTCCTCCTTCAAAACCAAACAACTTGTTCCCTAGACATTTTCCGCTGCAATGCGATGCACCGGAGTTATTCCGGGGTAGGTACCGACCTTTTTTCAACACCCTATATATTGTTTTTGTAATATTATTTAAAATAGTATTATGTTAAATCAAATTTCAATAGAATAGATTTTCGACTTTTAATTAATTTTTCCAATACACGCTCCCGATTAAGAGATTTTCCCAATATCAATGGTAAATCCTCAAGTTTAACAATGGGTAGAAATAAAAAAAATAGATTCCAGTGATGCTGTTCACGTTGTTATTGATTTCTCTGTATGGATTTTGAATATTTAATGAGCATTCATAGCTTCCCTTGTTTTGAAAACAGACTATACTAATTGCATATACATTTTTGTGATATAGGAGGCTACTGTTTGGCGTATTTTTATTTTCTATATTGTTTCAATTTCTATATCAAGCGCCCAACCTCTTCAAAAACTTATACATATACTGTAGTTGATGATTTATCTGACTTTTTGAAGCCTTAATCACTTAAACTTTCGCACGTCCTATTGAGTGTTTTGTGTTTTTTAGAAAATGTCGTTAGATTAGATATTCATGAAGGATTTGCATTTCGAGTTCATCAAAACCGATTGAATTGAACATTTTGATCACGCGCTTATTTTTTGATAGTAAGCCATGTCCTTATTGGTTTAAGGACCCCGATTTAAAATTTTATAATCCTCATAAATTGATAATTTGTAATAATAGATCAGTCTGAAATCATTTAGTAACTACAATTTTTTTAATAGAACGTTATTCCGTATTAAAACTGATATGAATTTCAACTGCATTGTGTACTTTATGATCAGGATTTGATAGTACTCGGTAATTCAAGCAATCAAAAATTACAAATTGCTTCACAAAATAATATAAAATTTAATAAGTATGCTTCTGATTTAAATAATTTTTGTGTATGTACTATTTTTTAGTTGTTTTGTTTAAATGTTTCGTTTTTCAATAAAAAAAACTGTCTTGCTTCAATAATCCGGATGGCCGCGGTTTTAATTAGTCTGGATTATCGAGGTTGCACTGTATTACTTTTTTTACGAACGGGAAATTTCCTGTATGTGAAAAAAGTAACTTTATGAATAAGTTTCATACAATATTTTTTCTACTATTGTATCAGTTCTCTTTTCGAACGTAAAAAATATATATAGGTCGTATACAGGGTGTCCGCTAATTAATGGTACATGGAAAAACCTCACACTCCTTACGTAAAAATATTAGGATTTAATTATAACTTACCAATATCCGAACGTTGATATTAACTGAAATACGGTGTGTTAAAGTTAAAACTTCATTTTTCTTTTTCTCTAATAACTTTGCACGAGAAACCAACGTTTTTTTTTACAAAATTTGGGAATTATGGTTTTTTTTTGGGAATTATGGATTTTTAGTGGCATTTTTCGCACATTTATTAGATCATAACTTTTTGTCCCTTAGGTAGTGTATTTAAGTTTTCAATGAAAATAATACTTTCCTCATATTTATTAGGTGGTATACTAAGTTCAGGTCGCCCAGAGTTATCGTTTCGGAGATATTTGCATTTAAATTGTTTAGTGCGTTAGCTCAGGCAAGCAAATAATATTTTCTTATTTCTTACCAATTAACTTTGACATGATAATTAATGTTCTAGTAATGGTAATTGTGAATAACAAATACAACAATTGGATTATTCTTTAACTTACTTTAATTAAAATAACTTTGACTCTAAGAAATATCGTGTCGAAAGAAACCAACAGCAATGAAAATAAACTCACCTGCCCAATTATTATTAATTTACAAACAAAATTTTTTTCTGGAGAAAACAAATGAAATTTAGAGATGCAGTTGCTATGAAACCTTCATGTTGTTATTTGGTTGTTGATTATTGTCAGAAAATGTTTCATTTTTTATTTTAGCGTAAGTTGGTGTTTTCAGTGCTGTTGCTTTCTTTCGACACGATATTTTTTAGGGTCGAAGTTATTTTAATTAAGTAAGTTAAAGGAATAATTCAATTGTTGTATTTATTATTCCCAATTACCATTACTAGAACATTAATTATCATGTAAAAGTGAATTGGTAAGAAGTAACAAAATATTATTTGCTTGCCTGAGCTAACGCACTAAACAATTTAAATGCAAATATCTCCGAAACGGTAACTCTGGGCAACCTGAACTCAGTATAACTTTTTTACGTAATAAATATCAGAAAAGTATTATTTTTATTAAAAACTTAAATACACTGAGGCACAAAAAAGTTATGACCTAATAAATGTACGCGAAATGCCGCAGGCATTGTACATTAAAATTTCACAAATAATCAATTTCTCGTCCTGAAAAAACCATAATTGCCAAATTTTGTAAAAAAAGCTTTGGTTCCTCTGAAAGTTATTAGAGAAAAACAAAAATTAAGTTTAAACTTTAACACCCTGTATCTCAGTTAATATCAACTTTCGGATATAGGTAAGTATGTATAATTAAATCCTAATATTTTTACGTAAGGAGTCTGTGGTTTTTCCATGTACCATTAATTAGCGGACACCCTGTATATATGTATAACCAACTCACTGTCACTTACGAATGCAATAAGTTTGGGATATTCACTTATATCAACTTGATTATTCAGCATTAAGGTTGATTTTAGCTTTGAATAGCACGACCATAAAGTCGAAGATTTAAAAATGTTTTACCTTTCTTGAAAATACGTTAACAATACTTGTTCGCTGAAACTTCACTTGCTTTTGGTCCGATGGAATTACCGAACAAACCCGAATTTAATAAACGTATTATATTCCTTTTTGTGAGCTTCCGATTTTCAGGGAGATGTAGATGTTACCCTTAAAATCTTAAATGGGATTCAAGTGGTACATTATTTAAAAGTCGTTTAAATCTCTTTCCAATAATAGCATAATTTATAGTGTTGGAAAAATTCGATGATTTTAATAATCGAGTACTTGATACTCGAGCGATTTTTATAATCGAGTGAATCGCTCGAGCGATTAATCACTTGAAAATTTCATGACTAAGAAGAATGATAAAACCCCAGTGGTTGTTATAGTGTTGGAAAAATCCGATGATTTTAATAATCGAGTACTTGATACTCGAGCGATTTTTATAATCGAGTGAATCGCTCGAGCGATTAATCACTTGAAATTTTCATGACTAAGAAGAATGATAAAACCCCAGTGGTTGTTTTTATAAGTTTTAGAGGTTGTTTAGAGTTTTTATTAAGGAAGAACAGTTGATTCTGTCAGTCCCAGTCAAAACAAAACCCATGTCGCGATGAATCCACTCACTAAGGGATTTGGCATACTTTTTTATATGCACCTTCTCGTTTATGTGCCTTTAAGAAAGACGTATGTCGTGTCAGCCTTCTGAGCGTCAAACCCGAACGTTGCCAATCTCCAAATTTCGGACAGCGCGCGGCATAAAGCAAGAATCGGGTATCAAGTGAAAGGCGACGATTTTCGATTTTTTTGCTTGAATTTATAACTCGAGTGGTATTTATTATCGAGCAAAAACTGCTCGAATATACGAGCAGTTTTTCACTCGAGCGATCACACTACCAAGCGACACATTTCGGTCGGCATCAAGCGAAGCTCGGGTATCGAGTGAAAGGTAATAAGTAACAAGCGACGAACAAACCCGCTTGAATCGAATTTATAACTCTAGCAGTTTTTTTAATAATCGAGCGATGTCGGTTATTTCAATCACGGCGATCACAACACTATTAGTGATTTTAATAATCGAGTACTTGATACTGGAGCGATTTTAATAATGAAGTGAATCGCTCGAGCGATTAATCACTTGAAATTCCGATTTACCAAGCGATGACGTCACCGACTGCTCGACCGGCGGCCTAGCCGTTTACAGGTGATCAGGCGGGTATTTAGCAGACACGTAACTACGGGTGGGCACAGGTTTAGCTAAGAAATTGTAGTGCTCACCAATTGGACACTACTACTAAAAAAATAACAAAATATTATATGGGGAACAGATTTAAACGACCCTTAGAATGATGTACCACTCGACCTCCCCCTCCTTCCCATTTAAGAACCCAGGGGGATAACCACCTGAAAATATTTTTTAAAAGCCACCCCCTTCACAATTAAACTGTATTTCTTAATATTACTTACTGAAAGCGAGAAATTAAGGGTGGGAAGTTTATTATCATTAATTTGTCTTTATTCTCTATAATTTGGCAACATTGTCTAATAAAAAAGAATAATATTTTTTTACAGGAACTTTTTAATGGGAAACACAAAATCCACCACGTAAAATTACTGAAGACGCTGACACCGGAAAAAGTTGCCCAGATGAAGCACGACGACGACATCTTGCACCAGCAAAACAACAGTGAAGATATTGTCATTCCGCAGGCTTTATCGGTACATTTTGAGAAGGGCGAGTTCAGGGATGTCGATAAGTAAGTACTTTGAAATTTATTTTTATAATTATCTCCTAAGCTTTGTATTATTAAGGCCCGGGTTAATAATGTGATGGGAAAGTGTTTGGCAGAGTTAACCTGCTGTTAATAAAAAATGACCTGTTTAATAATCTTGTGGTAACTTACGAGGCCGAAAATGTGGCTGTTTCAGGGCTTGCCAGTGGGTTAAACACACTCTACCCTCAAATACAGGGTGTTATGGAACTGACTTATTATATTTAAACCGACAAATCCTGAGATGAAAATGAATTGAAGAAAAATAACCCTAAATGACGCTTTGAATTATTAAGCGAAATATACACTTTATATAAAATCTGAAAATTTACGTGGCTGCTACTGACGACGCTCGCAATCAATAATTTATTGAGGCAGTTTCAAAAGAGGCCAGCGCATTGTAGGCGGTGTTGTTATATTACAACACAGAATTGTAAACGCACGTGTTCAGTTTTAGACAACAAGACGTCTTTGACCCGCGTTATCACTTCTTTTTCAAACTTTTTAGAAAAGAAAACTACAATTTTACTCGCTTACCTTCGATCTTATTTTAAAATAATCCGTTTTATATTTAAATTCCATAAAAAATAAAATACAAAAGTATGTTTTGCAACAGAACCAACAGTAGATAGTATCACACAAATTTGAAATCACATTACAACATTTATTATTATGAATTATTTCACAACAGAAAGAAATCGGATAATGTTGCAACTAACAAAATGTTTAAAATTCGTATACATCAGGCACGTGAAACCCTCGGCAACGTCGTTCCAACACCGGGTATCGAAACATACTGAAGCAACGATACTGAAGGTTAAACATATCAATACGCGCTCGGCGGTTATCCAAGCAAGGACGAGACACGCGGTGTGATCTGGCATCACTGTAGTTTACTCTAGTGACCTACATTGTTGCTAACTGAAACCAGATGGAGCGACGCGACAGCATGTAGGCAAAAAGGGTTTTTGCCTTAGTATTTAGATATTATATTATATTAAAATAAAAAAAAGTATTTAGGTTTTCTCTAGGACGCCCAAGGAGTTACCCATTCAAATATATAAGTCATTTCCATAACACCCTGTATAGTAGTTTTGCAAATTGCCAAAAGATGAATGTATTTTTTGATGTAAATATTTTGTCGGATGAATTGGAATCAGATGATGAAGAATACGCTAATTTGATATCTAGAAGACCAAGAATTTGTCATGACTAAATACTAATAATTATTGAATTATTGCCACAGACTTCGTTATATGTCAGTGTCTTGTGTGTTTGTTTGGTACCAACAGGATAAAAAAATAATTGATAAACACCATGTTCATTACCAGGAAATTTATCTGGTTGGTAAGTGTCAGACACTTTGCCAACACATTATTAAACCAGACCTAATTAATTTATGGCTTTTCGCCAAAGTTATAAAGAAAATATACAGTGTGTCCACGGATTGACTCCCGAAGAGGGAAAACATTTTTTAATTTGCGAGTTTATGAAAAAAAGTTATTCTTTATAAAAACTTCTGCTTGTGCTCAAACAACCCAAAAGCATACTATCTTTGCAAATTTATATACCGGGTGTACAGAATTTAGAAAATAGGAAATTTTGTTACCTTTCACTTCTAATTTTATTGATCATTTCAGGTTATTGATGTTCACCGTCAAGAAAGTCACATATCTCTATGACAATGATAAACAGGAATTTTTAAAGTTGGTCGGATTAGATAGCGGAGTTTCATGTGACGTTTTTCACAAGTACAAACCATTGACGACAGCGGAAAATTTTATGAGGTAAGAATGAAACCCAGGGAAAATTATCACTGATTCTAAAGTATTTATATTACTCATTAGAATCTGAGGATTCGGTAATCAGGGTTGTTTCGTTTTAAACATCAGAATTATCCAGACCTTAATGCTATACCAACTATACCTTAATGTGGGAATATTCGGAGACATTTAGAATTCTAATATTCACTTTTCAATTCTGCCCCTTGAGGCGAAATGCGGAACTTCAAAGTAATTTCCAGGATTTTCTCATATTTCCTTATATATGGCCGGTGGCCTGCCTTAATGAAACACTCTGTATAATATGTATCTACTAGACTTCCAGGATAATAAGTAGAAAAATATCTAAAATATTGTTCATTAGCATAACTTTAATTTTTCCCTGAAATCCTCTCAATATCCTGATATTTGGAAAAAATCCAAGATAACCCCAGTGTATAAAAAAGGGGATAAAAATAAAATCGAGAATTATAGACCAATAAGTATTATAAATAATTTTTCGAAGTGTTTTGAAATGCTTCTTCCTG
The DNA here is from genome assembly GCA_963991005.1 of Barypeithes pellucidus. Lineage (NCBI taxonomy): Eukaryota > Metazoa > Arthropoda > Insecta > Coleoptera > Curculionidae > Barypeithes > Barypeithes pellucidus. The sequence continues at coordinate 39,958,187 of OZ022563.1, read as the reverse complement.
AAAATTTGTACTTCCAGGTAAAAAATAAACTTTCGGATAAACAACACGGGTTTGTTAGGGGCAAATCTACAACGTCCAACCTCATTTGTTTTGCTCAATTTGTGGCAGAAGCAATTGATCAGAATTGTCAGGTTGATGTTGTTTTCACGGATTTTTCAAAAGCATTTGCAAGATTAGATCATAAAATTTTACTTAATGAACTCTGTTCATTTGGAATTTCAGATGGCCTTATAACATTTTTTCATTCTTACTTACATGAACGACAACAAGTAGTGGAGTGTGGTGGTCAGTCATCTGGGCAGATAGATGCTACATCAGGAGTACCTCAGTGGTCCATTTTGGGTCCTTTACTGTTTGTTATATTCATTAATGACATAGTTAATTATCTGGACATTAATAGTTTGCTTTATGCTGATGACAAGAAAATCTATGCTCGCATCCATAACCTGGCGGACTGTGAAAGGCTTCAAGTGTCTATTGACATGATTTATAGCTGGTGTGTTCAAAATAAACTACCGTTAAATATAAGTAAATGTAACGTAATGACCTTTGCTTTAAAGCGACATACCCTTGTGTACGATTACAAAATTAACAACGTAACACTGAACAGAGCTGAAATATTTCGCGATTTGGGTGTGTTATTTGACAGTAAACTATATTCGTTCCTCACATAAATGAGCTTATTGCAGCTTGTTATAGGTCGTTACGCTACACAGTCATACACTAAAAATACTTTTTTATGCATTTATAAGATCAAAATTGAAGTACACCTCGGTTGTATGGTCTCCATATTATCAGGTGCACCTAAAACGCATCGAATAGGTTCAACGACGTTTCCTAAAGTACTTAAGTTTTAAAATTGATGGTCAGTATCCTGAGATAGGCATTCCAGATGATGTTCTATTGCGCAGGCATTCGTTTTGCTCCTTAGAGGATCGACGTACCATTGCTCAACTTAAATATTTGCATAACATCTTGCATAATAGAGTGGAATGCAGTGATATATTGAGACACCTGCAATTTCTCGTTCCTAGAACACGTCATTCCTAGACTTTTTATATGCCAACAGCGCGTACCAATATCTGTAAATATTCCCCCATTTATCGATTGTGCAATACTTACAATCTGCACCAACATAAATTTGACATTTTCAGCTGTAGCTTATCCAGTATAAGATAAAATTAGTGTTTTCTTTAGGCATCTAATTACTCTCCTCTATATGTACACATATATTAATATAATACCTTCAATATTTCTTTCTATCAAATATTTTTTTTGTTGTATTATTGTGATTACTTATCTAATATTGTATATCTGTGATACCCATTTGTTAATGGGTTATTTTGTAACTGTGAAATGGTGTAAAATAAAATAAATAAATAAATAAAAAAACTACTAAAACTTCAATCATTTCATTTCTGATATGTCTTAGTTATGTTTTTTTTCTGTTTCTCATTTTAGGAAGTTAGTTTACGGCTCAAACCTCATCCTAGTCAGGGAATCATCCATTATGAAACTGTTGTTCTTAGAAGTCCTGAATCCGTTCTACATCTTTCAATTGTTTAGTTTCCTTTTGTGGTTTAGCGACGAGTATTATTACTACGCCGCAGCTATTTTGACGATGTCCGTGTTTGGTATTGCGATGACGGTGAGGCAGACCAGAAAGGTAAGGAAGGTTTTTAAAATAAATATGTATTTTGAAGCAACAAATAGAAACCGCACACTTTTTAACCTTGTCATTTTAGAATCGTCCGAATTTTTTTTTTACAACTTAAGCAGGGTGTCCGCTAATTAATGGTACATGGAAAAACCACATACTCCTTACGTAAAAATATTAGGATTTAATTATACTTATATTATAATTATTACCTATATGCGAAAGTTGATATTAACTGAGATACAGGGTGTTAACGTTAAAACTTTATTTTTGGTTTTCTCTAATATCTTTGAGAGAAACCAAAAATTTTTTACCAAATTGGGCAATTATGGTTTTTTAGGACGAGAAATTGATTTTTTTGTGAAAATTTAATGTACAATTTAATGGTCACAACTTTTTTGTGTCTCTGTGTATTTAAGTTTTTAATATGAAAATGATACTTTTCTCATATTTATTACGTAGAAAAGGTATACTAAGTTGAGGTCGCCCAGAGTTGCCGTTTCGGAGATATTTGCATTTAAATTATTTCCCCTTCCAAATTATTGTCGTTGCAGCGAACCCTCTCGCCAGATATGTCAAGTGTCACGTGACTTTAATGACTTGCCTGCGTATTTCTGGTTATTTATTTTGCGTAGGTTTGTATGAAATTCCAGGACCGTAGTAAAATAGTACGTACGTTTATTTTAAAAATGAAACATTCAAGTCGCCACACAAAAGTATTACCTGATATTTAACTGAAATAAATCTCAACTTACTCAGAAAGTAATAAAACATCTAGACATTTTTTTATTAATATTAAAATTCACCTTAGTTTCTCTAACGGTGGCATCAGCTGAGGTAGAAGGCAGACAATAATTATGCTCCATAATTATTATTTTCGCTTAAAAACAGATACATAAAATATTAACCTATAAATTTTTCGTTACTTACTGTGGTTTACCAGATACACAAACAACTCAATATGTAGTTAATCAAAGTTTTCAAAACAAAATAAACTATACTAAAACAACGGAAATACACTTTTAAAACATATTAGCACCAATTAAACTGGAAAAATATAAAAACACAACACGCTCAATGCGATTCGTATAAAACTGGGGTATTTGATTAAGTCCCCAAACAGCTGATCGATGACATATTGCTGATGTCAACTGTCGAAAATGCTTGAGGGTTCTCTGCAAAGACTATACTATTAATTTGCAAACCAAATTTGAGAAAACAATTGAAATTTAGAGATGCAGTTGCTATGAAACCTCCATGTTGTTATTTGTTTGTTGATTATTGATTGTAAGAGAGCTTTGTTAGAAAATGTTTCATTTTTGAATTTATCGTAAGTTAAGTGACAATGCCGAGACACAGACATGCGGGATATGTTGTGTGTATACGCGCAGGAAAATTTTAATGGACGAGGTGCCTAGAGACGATATTCGGAAATTTCATTTCATCATTTTGATTTCATTTACTTTAAGAAAAAAATTTTGTTTGCAAATTAATGGTAATTGGGCAGGGTACACTAAATAATTTAAATGTAAATACCTCCGAAACGGTAACTTCGGGCGACCTGAACTTAGTATACCTTTTTACGTAATAAATATGGGAAAAGTATTATTTTCATTAAAAACTTAAATACACTGAGGTACAAAAAAGTTATGACCTAATAAAAGTGCGAAAAACACATTACATTAAAATTTCACAATATAATCAATTTCTCGTCCTAAAAAACCATAATTGCCAAATTTTGTAAAAAAACGTTGGTTTCTCTCAAAGTTATTAGAGAAAAACAAAAATAAAATTTTAACTTTAACACCCTGTATCTCAGTTAATATCAACTTTCGGATATAGGTAGGTATAATTAAATCCTAATGTTTTCACATAAGGAGTCTGTGGTTTTGCCAAGTACCATTCACTAGCGGACACCCTGTATACATAGAATTCGTTGACACTTATTTCAGGATTTTGCTGAAAAAAATCTACAGAAATTTTTGATAATTTGCTGGATTTTCTCCAATCTTCTCATACTTGAAATTTTATATCTCATGTTGTACTGATCGTCTCAATATCGTTGTTTTTTATTTTACACTTCGTTACATTAGCTTTCAAAGTTTATTAAAAAAAATTGTCTTGTGAACAAATGAAAACTAATAACAATTCAATTGTTTAAATAGTTTTAACATGCTCTTAACCAATCTTAAATTAATTTTTAAAATTACCATTTTGTTCTTTATCCTCTTATCTACAAAACCCATTTTACGAGAAAGTGGTACCTCTATTAGTTCGGTAGTTATTAAATATTGTCGATCGCAAGTCACGCAGAGCGCGGGGAATCTACCAGCGCGATGGGTCGAAGCGTCTACAATCGAGCTCGGTGCAGTGTGAATCATTAACTATTGCACACTTTCCGTCGTTCGAAAGCGTAATTCTGCCAATGTTCGACTCGTCGCGCGCTGGGTGACTAGCGATCGAAAATATTTAATAACTACTGAACTAATGGAGGTACCACTTTTTCGTAAAATAGGTTTTGTACATAAGAGGATAAACAACAAAATGGTATTCTTTTAAATTAATTTAAAATGGATTAACAGCATGTGAAAACTATTTAAACAATTGAGGCGTTGGCGGGAAAAACGATGAAGGTGCACCTTTCTTCTAAATCGAGTTAGATAGCGCAATCGGTAGCTTATGATCTGTAGTTTGTTTGTAAAAAGTGCTGGCGTTAATAACAATGAAGGTCCCGGTTATACACAGCAAAATAATATAAGCGGTTATGGGAAGAACGATGACTGTGACGTGTGTTTGCGGTAAAACTGATGAGAGTGCACTCTTTTTCGGTCGTGACAAAAAACAATCGATTATTTAATTAGTTCGTGGTAGTTGGTAGTTCAATTAACACGTGGTTTGTCTGATAGTACGATTGTGCTGGGATTAGGATAGAAAATGGATGAAAATATAAATCCAGAAATTACAAACAAACCTCGAAAAAGAAAATCGCACGGAGATTATGTGATGCTGCTAAAAATGCGTTTAATAAAAGATTTCAATAGTCTTGATACGTATGATGCTCAAAATATTTACTTATCTGGTTTAATAACTACAGAGTTTGTTAAACGAAGGCGTAATAGAAATCACGAAGAAGTAGCTCATTTTCATTCGTATTCTTACAAGTATAAAGTTTGTTTGATGAGAGATGGTCGTCTTTGTGAAATGCCATTTTTTTTATAAGGCTATAATTAGTTTACATGGTATCACACCCCGAAGGATGCAACATTCAAAACCAGAGAGCCACACATGGAAAACTTATCGCCGATGGAAGAGGAAAACACAAACAGCGACGACACGCTTTAAACACTAATACAATAGAAAAAGTGCATGAACACATACAATGTTTAAAAGGTAGAAAAGCGCACTATTCTTTAAAAAAATCAGCAAAGGTGTACTTGCCAGATAGCCTTGATATAAAAAAACTGCATACAATGTTTTTAGAGAAATATAGTGACTTTCCAATTTCGTATCACTCCTATCGAAAAATTTTCATATCTGAGTATAACATCTCTTTCGGTTATCCTCGGTATGATACTTGCAGTAAATGTGATGAATTTACCTCTAAGGAAGCTATCTTAAAGAAAAAAATTTTGAAGCTGTTGCTTTTCATTTTCAAAAATATATGCCAGTCCCTAATATCACAACGAACGATGTTTTATTATTGTTTGTTCAGGTTTGTTCGGGTTTGTTCTAAATTTTATAACTATTAAAAAAATTTCAGGCTTTTAGTATTGTTTAAATAGCCTCCTCATCGTTTTTCCCGCATCTTATTGAGTTACTTTAAAAAAAGTAAAAAAACCAACGAAAAAAAAATTTAAATAGAATAAAACATTGATTTCTCATTCTGAAAACATAGGTCTTTTATAATTTTAACATAAAACAGGTGTTGAAAGTGATCTTCTTAACATTACAGTGCTTCAAACTTTAAAAATCAAATATCTCAGTTCTTTCGTTACAACACGTTCATCGTTTTTCCCGCCAACGCCTCAATTACATTGTTATTATTTTTCATTTCTTCACAATGGCAATATTTTTTTAATACAGTTCGAAAGCTAACAAAGTGTAAAATAAAAAAAGACTGATATTGATTCGCTCAGTACAACTGGAGATATTAAATTTCACATATGATAAGATTGGAAAAAATCCAGCAAATTATCAAAAATTTATGTGTTGATATTTTCGAAAGAAACATTTTTTTCAGCAATATCCTGAAATACAACTAATTTTATGTACCTATATAGGTTGTAAAATTTTTTTTCGATGATTCAAAAATGTCAAGGTTAAAAAAATTACCCATATCATGGTCGATAGTTAGTAGTAAAATATATTGTGCATGGTTTCGCAACTGGAATTTTGGTAATTCCAAGCTTGTTATAATCATTTTTTATAAAAGAACAAATGTTTAAAGAAATTAGTTTTAACCTGTTAACAGGTACGCTAAAAATATGCTAGTCCACTGTAAATAAGATTCATTGCATATAAATTAATCATTAATACGGCAAATTATCTTAGGACATACTTTTTGAATACATTGATTGGTGGTTCCACTTAGAAATTTAAAGCTGGCTGTTTCGATGAAATCGTGCTATTTTTATTTTTATTAAATATTTATGGTATTTTACGTATTTTTACTTGCAATCAATGAGAAATAATATTTTGATACCTCTTGTATTGGTTTATTGAATTCTCAAAATCCTGCAAAATCAATAAATCGTTGCGCTGCGCCCGCCTACTTTTCGGTAGTCTGTACTCTTTCTCGTTCTTTTCCGTGTTTCCCTTAAAAATCTTATTATGAAAGCGAGGATAATTCCTGAGCTGCTTTGTTCAATATAAATGGCTTTTCAGATTTTTTTTGATTTAAATCATTGAATACAATAAAAAAAATCACTTGGTTAAATTGTGGCTTAAATCAAATAATCGTATCCTGATTTAATTTAATCCAGTCAAATAAGAAACCATGCAAACCAATGCAGGTGAGTCACTGATGAACACATATATATATATATATATATATGTATAGTCTTCCTAGAGTATTTTTAATGAGAGGTCTCGTTTTTCCGATAATTGACATCCAGGCATGTGGGATCGGACAGCTGGCCAATAACTTACGAAATTCCCCAGAATGGATTCAGCCGATAGGACGAATAGTTATTCGAAACATGACATATTGTCACAAAAGGAACCATACTATTTTATAAATTCGATATTCAGATCATTTTAAAGATAAAAGAATACTTAATGAAATTAATGAAAAAGGTACTAAACTGGAATTATTATAGTTTTTATTAGCACTAAACAAAGCAAAAAAAAAATGTGTATAAGTTTTTGGCTTTTTGCTATATGATTTGCTATCTTTATTTTAACATGTAGAATCACCTCCATCCTGATGCATTTTCCGAACACCCTGTATAATATATTTTTTTTATATTCATAACAACTTCTGACGTAGTTTTTATTGTTATAAAAACAATGTTTCTCAATTTGTGTTTTTCTTCTTTATTAACAACAGAGGAAGGTAAAAATGCAAATAGCTCTGTTTACGATTCCCCATTAAAGAGTACTAATAATTATTATATTGAACAATTGCACGTTTTCAGAATTAATTTATCTTTATAATAAATAGCGTTTTGTCATTTTCATGTTTTTAGATATTAATGGAAATTCCGTGTGCGCCCTTAGCAAATTATTGCTGATGTAATCTGTGTTTCATGTGAATTATATCTCATTATTGTATACATGGAGATATCTATCAAGATTTTAATTAAAATTGACAAGTAATGTGCTGTAATGGCACTAAAATTGTGGTTCAGGATTATTAAAATGCAATTCTGAAACTCAAATAGGTTATATTCTATAATTTGTACAAGAAGTGGTCATTTTCACAGTGGTTAAGTTGATATGAAAGAAATAAAGGCCTGTCTAATCCACAAAAACATAATGTTTGCCCTTCTCCTCTTGTCAAACCCATCCTTAGCCGCTTTTCGCCATATCACGGCTCCCCAGCAAGGCTAGAGTCTGACAAAACGAGAAGGATCTTTGCAACGCTATGAAGTGCCCAGAATGAATGCCTATGGCAGCATAATACACGCATCTTGCGGTGTACTTACCAACCCAGAGCAGTACCTTAGAAAAGATCAAATGCAGTGGGTGCATGATACAAATAACTAAAGGTAAGATATCTAACTGTTCCAATTTCGTCTGCCGCGCGCAGGGACGTCACAGGGAGAGTGATTTTTAAATTTCTTATAGAGATTTATGCGGTGTTTTAGCATTTTTAATTATATTTTAAAGATATTAAAAGGATTTACGCATTTAATGGTATGTGAAATGAAATAATAATATATGACAAGTATTTACGTATATTAATTTCGAAAAACACACATTACACACTAATATAAGAAAAGATTCCGACAAACTTTTAAAACATCCGCCACGCCATTGGAGCCGGTCGACGATAGCCGAAGCTGCTCGGCGACCCCTCCTCGTTGCCACCAGCGTTGCCATTCTTTTACAATTATAATATATCCATTACTATTTTAACAATTTTTGAGATGTTCATTCTTGTTGTGGGGCTACTCATATATTTATGTTCAATCTGGAGGTGGCCCCCCATATCATAGGAAGGTAACATCTCTTCTTACTCTGACATAATTTTATTTTTATTATTCTATTAGGTTTCGAACCGTCAACCTATTACTTTTAATCATAGATTTATGGCAATACTGGTCTCCATTTAGTGCCGTTTGCCGTAGTTTTCCGTGGACATTTTGAAAATTCACCAGAATTTTTCTTATTTAGTCGTGTGTGTTTATTAAAATAAATGTCTGAATTTTCATAATATGAGGTTGTGATATGGATGACCATGCAAAGAAATTTGATAGACATATAAGGTGTTTCCGCTTTCCTAAGGATAAAAACAAAAAATTAGAATGGATACGGTTTTATTTATTTTGTTAACATTTACTTCTTAAGTATTTTGCACTGAAGCTGATGAGGGTATATGCCTTCGAAACTACTGAAGCTTACTACGAGTTTCTTTAAAATAGTTTAGTTTGTTATAACTACTTAGGTCGTATTTTAGCTTTAATATTCGTTGGATGTTCATTAAATATACATACCTAAATACCATAATATTATTCTTTCATTTCACATACTATTAAATGCGTAAAACCTTTTAATACCTTTAATATTTGCGCTTTAATATAAACGCTGACAGCAATATAAATCTCCATATCACTCTCCTGGTGACGTCACAAGCCACGCCTCCATCTGCGTGGAATCATACCTCTTAGAGTAATTTGTATCATGCAGTGGGTGGTTGTTACTAACTTGGCGGACCAAATATACCAGACTGGCGTGTTAAGGGTACGAGAAGTTAATCCCACATTTAAGTATCGATGGGAATGTCCATAGGAACTGCAGACAAAAGGATTATATTTCGTTAACGGATTTATTTGTTGTTTAAACCAAATATTTTTTTACAGAACCAAAGAAACCTCAAATCCACCGTCCACTCCAGCGACGTCTGCACAGTATTACGTCGCTCCCCGAAAACGACCGACTACGACGAGTTAAACGATCACGGTTACACGACCGAAGTCATTTCCACCGATTTCCTGGTACCCGGCGATATCTTGGAGGTTCCGGCCCACGGCTGCATCATGCATTGCGACGCTCTGCTCTTGACCGGGAATTGCATTTTAAACGAATCCATGTTGACAGGTAAATTAATACTGGCATTTCATTGCAATCATCTTGGAGAACGTATCTCGGAATTACTGTAGAACAGTGGCGACTCGTGTGCGATGTTATAGGGGGAGAACCAAATATCAAAATATATTTTTTTTAATTACCTATTTTTTATACAGCGTGTGTAAAAAGTGTAACAAATGGGAAACTTTTTATCCTTCATTTTATCGAAAAAAAGTCACTCTTGCTAAAAAGTTTTACTTGATCGAGACCCTCCTTAGACATAGTGAAATATCGGAAATATTGTACATGAGTAGGGATGCCGCTTTGGAATAGGATCTGTTCTTTTCGAAACAGGTTTTCATGTGGAACAGGTATGGGTCGATATGTTTTCCTGTTCCGCTGGAATAATCTGTTTCGCTCTTCGCTGGAGCAGCGATAGGGAATGAATTGCGCGGTGTTGTCGATATTTAATATTTTTCGGGAAAAAAAAATTGAAACTAAATATTTATCAAAAATTATTTTTATATCACAAAAATAAATCTAAAACATATGAACTAAAAACTCTTTGTCAATGTATAAAAATAAAGTTTGTGTCTATAGGTATCAGTATGCCTCTATGCAGTATCGTAGAGATATTTATTTTAAAAAAAATTATAGAATATTATCATTATCATCATATCATAAATAAATATCGTCCTCTTTGCACTATCGGGTGTTTTCTTTCAATATGTATTTTTAAGTTTGTTATAGAAGACCTATACGACATTTGTAACTTGCATATATTACACTTTGGGTTTATTTTATCTATTATTGTATAAAGTTCCAAAGCTGGTTACTTTTATTTGGTTTTGATAAACTTTTTATTAAAATAAAACTAGAACTGTCACTAAAAGCTAACGCTTCTTTTAATGAAACAACTGGCAATCCTGCTTTATCAGAATCGTACTCTTATGTAATCTCACTTATTGTTTTTATGTTTTGTTTTGAAATAAAATTTTATTTCGTTCTATAAAATGACATAATTATATCTCGTAGGTGGCTGTTTCTCGTCAGCATGTTTAGAGGCAGAACGTAATTCTAGAAAGAGCTTCAAAACGGCATTTTGATGAGTTTTTAGAAATAAGGGTATTTTTTTTCGTAATTTTTGGCCACGCTGTACAATATTTCGGATATTGAAGTATGGTTAAGGAGTTTTTCAAATAAGTAAAACTTTTTAGCAAGAGTGACTTCTATTGATAACAATAACAATACAAATTATGGAACTAGTCTTTAAATAATAAGGGACAAGAGCATGAGTTTTAAAGAAAATTGCATTTTTTTTCTAAATGAAGCCGAATCAATCGAATCGACTTTTGATATGTGTTTTCTAATCAGTTGAAGACAAAAGTGCATAGAAATCTACGCGAGAATTATAAATTGTTGGCCTAAATAAAATTCCTTTTTTTTTTATATATAAAGAACCTCGTTTCAATCAAGAGGTCATTGGCCTTCTTAATAGTTTACCCTGAAAATACACTGGTAAATTCACTGACTTTTTCAATATAACCTATCCCAATATTGCTTTCTTCACATGCTGGACATCCGGCACCGGTTTGTTTACTTTTCTGTCAGTGTTACCACGTGTTTTTTTCTGGTTTCACATAAGGCGATTTATCCGGCTTACTAATTGAAACCGCCATTTATGGATATTTTTCTTAAACTTGTTGTCATCTCAGAACTTGCCAATTTAAATATAATAAGTCATTTCATAACACCCTGTATAAAAATTTACTTTCTTCTAGGTGAGAGTGTACCCGTTACAAAAACAGCACTTCCAAATCTTTCCAATCTTACTTACGATACCAAAGAGCACGCGAGACACACCCTGTTTTGTGGAACTCAAGTAATACAGACGAGATATTTTGGGAGTGAAAAAGTATTAGCGGTAGTTATCAAGACTGGTTTTTCGACAGCTAAAGGTAGGTTGAAGTCGGTTTACTGTGATGATATTTTTTTTATTTTTTAATATCATTTTAAAATCATTCACGGCCGTCCAAAAAAAAACGAAAGAAGAACGTGAAGACGAAAGCCGATAGTCTGGTTGGATGTTCGCTGGAACTTGTGGAATACTGGCACACCCATTGGGCTCCTAACGAGTATGACGTAGTAATTCTGCAGAGTGAGAGACAGCAATGTTAAAACGCACATCTGGTTGGGTCAAATTTGTAAAAAAAGTATTTTTGCTGTTGATCGTTCTTATAAAGCGTACATGTGGTTTGATGGATCAGTTATTGATGCCTGCTGATTTAAAATCGACACTAATATGAAAAAGAATACATCGATTACAGAAAAAGATGAAGATGAAACCAAAAGGCTTTTTCTTAAACCTAATTTTTGTACGGCTCCAATTACGCGACGAACGAAAATCTGTTCAGATGTTCCTTATTTACAGGACAGACAGCAAGAATATGAAACGAACGGGAAGAAATTTTTTCTCTTTAGAAAAAATGTTCACTACGAATATGCCAGTCAACAAAAAAAATCAACTCTTACAGAACCACGTAGAATTATTCTGAATGACCCCGAAATCGCCATCCAGGTGTCCCGAAGCATGATCCTAAAATAAGCAATACTGACGAGGAATCCAATATGGAAAGCATAATAAACCCATAGCTGCCAAAGATCATCAGAATCACTGTAATGGAGAGTTTAGCAGCAAACGTAAATTCATTCTATAGAAGAAATATAGACGTGGGTTCGGCCATCGCTACCTGAGTCTGAAATAACCGTCAAAGATCACCAGGAACACTATAATGGAAAGTTTAGAAACTAAATGTAAATGCCTTCTATAGTATTATACATAGAATCGGCCTGCCGCTAACGGTGTTATGTAGAACAAGGATTTTGACCAAGAATATGCATTAACATTCTTTGACGGCAATGCTTTTTTCAAGCTCCAGACGAACCAGAAGACGCTTCTAAAATATTAACATATTCGTAAGCATGTGACAAGATTGATGGTCTCTTATTAATATGTTGTTCTTTTTTTCCGATATGTTACAGGTAGTTTAGTAAGAAGTATTTTGTATCCGCCGCCAGTTGATTTTCGTTTTGAGAAGGATTCCTATAAGTTCGTTTTGTTTCTCGCCCTGATTGCCGGGATTGGCTTCCTGTATACAGTTGTTACCAAGGTAATATTTTCTATAATATACAGGGTCCGCAAACGAAGCGTGGACGGAATCAACAATACTAAAACAGCTTGAGATATTGTATTAAAAGCGGCATGTTTTAAAAATATTTTACATTATACAGGGTGGCCCAAAAAAGTGTGACAGCATAAAGTTATATTTTTTAAATGGGACACCCAGTATTTTATTGCATATTTAGGTTCGTATTACTATCGTTTATAAGTGCCTCAAATTATTATTTAATTTGGTTTCGTAGTTTCGGAGAAATAAATTAAAAACTAAAAAAAAAGTTTTTCAGTCATGAATAAAAAAATCAAAAAAAACAATCCAGAACTATTTTTTTAACCTCGGCATTGAGTGAAAATTATGAAAAGAGGTCTAGAGATACTATGAATGTAATTGCGTTTATTTATTTTATACAGGGTGTTCATAATAAGCTTTCAAAAACCCCACATTTTAAAATAATTTTTCTCAAGTTTTTTAAATGGAACACCCTGTATATTATTTGGCTATTTTACGTAGAATTCATAGACAATTTTTTTTTGTAATACAAGCATATAAGTTATATCCAGCCGTTTTCGAAATAATTATAAATATCATAAATTATGTTGTTTAAATATGGTTTTTATTGGGAAATTTTGTTATAGGCGACTAGACTAATAATTGTAAACTAAAGTAAATGTTCAAAATAGCTTCCTTTTACTCTTAGAGTTTACCGTATTTAAGTTATTTCGATATAAATTTTAAAAGCCTACATTTTTGCTACTTTTATTTATTTAATTTTATTTTGTATTCTTAATCGAGTTGCCATGATTTTTTTGTTTAGATTGTCACTATGACAGCCAAATAAAATTATTTATATTTGTTCAGTCGTCGAAATTAAGTACTAACTTATACAAAATGTCGAATTTTACAACTTTAGAAATGGTAAATATGATTTTTATACTGGGCGAATGTGCAAGAAATTGCCACCTCGCGGGCCGTGTGTATGCTGAAAGATATCCAGATATTGAGAGAAAGCCGAGACCAGAAGCCTTTGAGAAGTTGTTGCAAAGATTTGTAGCAACAGGAAGCATTGCGTACACAAAAAGGAGATAATCAATAAACCAGTTATTAATGAAGAAAATGAATTAAGAGTTATGTTGGCAGTAGAGGAAAATCATTAAATTAAGTAAATTCAAGCTATTTTGAACATTTACTTTAGTTTACAAATATTAGTCTAGTCGCCTATAACAAAATTTCCCAATAAAAACTCTATTTAAACAACATAATTTATGATATTTAAAATTATTTCGAAAACGGTTGGATATAACTTATATGCTTGTATTACAAAAAAAAATTGTAAATAAAATAAATTTTACGTCAAATAGCAAAATAATATACCGGGTGTTCCATTTAAAAAACTTGAGAAAAATTATTTTAAAATGTGGGGTTTTTGAAAGCTTATTATGAACACCCTGTATAAAATAAATAAACGCAATTACATTCAAACTCTAGACCTCTTTTCATAAATTTCACTCAATGCCGATTTTAAAAAAATAGTTCTGGATTGTTTTTTTTGATTTTTTTATTCAGGACTGCAAAATTTATTTTTTTAGTTTTTAATTTATTTCTCCGAAACTACGGAACTAAATTAAATAAAATTTGAGGCACTTATAAACGATAGTAATACGAACCTAAATATGCAATAAAATACTGGGTGTCCCATTTAAAAAATTATAACTTTATGCTGTCACACTTTTTTGGGCCACCCTGTATATTGTAAAATATTTTTAAAACATGCCGCTTTTAATCCAATATCTCAAGCTGGTTTCGTATTGTTGATAAGTTCTTCGATAACGATTTAATCTTCCGTCCACGCTTCGTTTGCGGACCCTGTATGAGCATATAGGGGATCAGTAGGTATACATGGTTAAATTTGTTTTGACGGTCCAAAGGTGGCTCAAAAACTGAAAAAACCTTTTTTTAGATGCATTGTAATTTATGACATTTTTAAAATCTAGGGAATAAATCCTAAAAACGTTACCAAAATTGATGTTCCTTTTGCCTAAGACTTACCTTTCTTAACATAATATTTGAGTTGGACATTAAATAATTTTTACAATAATATTAGACATACATTCATATCCTGGTTTGTTAATTACTTTCTAAAAATGTTCCCAGCCGGTTTAGCTGTTCCACAGGTCGACAAGTTTATCTGTAGCTACGAAAGGAATGCGGGCAAAAAAAATGTCTGGGGTTAACAATGTTGTCACATATATTAAATTTTAATTTAATAATCTCCTACCGAGTGAACCCTATAATTACATTACGCATTTAAAATAAATTGTAATAGGTCTATCAGAAACCAATATTGTACTTTTAAAACTTATTAAAAATGATTTAGTCTTTTTATACTATTAATTTATTTTGATATTCAAATGCAAAATAACATGTTTTTTTGATTAAAATACTTTTAATCTAAAAATATGGCAACACAGTGCGTTTTCAATGGTTACAGATAGCTAGGGCTAATTTGATAGGTTATATCTCAGACAGTAGATAGCGCATGCGTCTCGTGAGAGACCCGATGGGCCATCGGGCTTGTTCGGCGATGTCCGATATTTGATGGATGTACCCACCCAGTTACGTAGTGATAGAAAGGGTAATTCTATTGTGTTTTATAAATAAGTGTTCATTGTATCGTGTTTTAGGGCGTTAGTTTGAACGTTGTTATAATGAATGAGTATACATGAGTATCACAAATCAATATATTTAAATTGCCACTTAAGCGAAAGCTAGAAAGGGACATTAATACGACCAAAACTGAAAAATCGTCATTAATCAATTAATCATGTAGCTTCTTTTTTCCATGTCGAAAAATGTATAACTTGTAAAAAGTAATTTTTTAATTTTTATAAAAATAGTTACCTACCTTAATACAATTTTTTTATTGCATTATTTAAAATAATTATAGTACGCCCATGACTAGACCATGTTTTAAACGATATTGCTTCCCCCTTACCGATACGTCGGAGAGACAGATCCACTTGTCGACCTGTACTCGTAAAACCGGTTTTATGGGTCCCCCAGTTATAACAGAAATTATAAAACAAACCCAAGGGGTCACTCATTTGGAAACCAAAAATAAACCATTTTCATAACACCCTGTATGATAAGGCAATCCAATTACACTCTGTATACTTAAGTCTGTTGCGGGGGTACGATTTTTTAAATGCCCTGTTATAAAATTAAGAGCACGATAAATAATAGTAGATTGTGTAACAAGTGCGTGAGGACTCGTTTTATATACGAGTGGGGAGGTTACACCACGAGTTGTAGGCGAACGAGGATCTAACAGTTGTCTTCACGCACCTGTTGCACACTATCCTTTTTCTACGACCGTATATTTACCTTAAAATAAAAAAAAAATTTAAATAATATAATTATTGTTTTTAATAATGACAGTTGTCATAGCGACTTCGTTTTTATTAATATTGGCTGGTCTCTTTTTTTCTCGCGTGGATTTGTATGCATTTTTGTATTTAACTGATTTAAAAATACACATTTTAAATACGATTTCATCGAATTAAAAATGACATAACATCTAATCAATCGACAACGAGTTGTCAAAACTAGAGATGAGCAACATTTCACAGTAGGTGATTTTTTCATAATGAAAGAACAACCTGTGATTCCACCGATTCGCCGTTTGGCGTTTTATTATTTTATATTTGTTCGGGTCACGGTATTGGAAGCTTAGCAATACGGGACGAACGAAGGTCGCATGCATGTTTTTCTTAGCATAATAATAATACAAACAGAACAAGCATGGCCATAAATTCATTTTGAATACATGGATTCTTATGGAAGTGTACGTGAAGGGAATACATGGTACTTCACCCACCAGTGCATTATTATTGATGCGTGAAAGTGCATTTCACGCATGGTCGCAGAAAAAACAGCTTAATTTATATACTTTTGTCGTTATATACGATTTAAAATCTTAAATACATTTTTTAGGTTATGAAAGGTGTATCCGCAAGGGAAATCACCCTTCAAGCACTCGACCTGATAACCATCGTGGTGCCTCCAGCTCTACCTGCCGCTATGACGGTGGGACGCTTCTACGCGCAAATCAGGTTGAAGAATAATAATATATTTTGCATTTCGCCGAGGAGTATTAATGTGTCGGGTGGAATCGATTGTGTCTGTTTTGATAAGGTAAGTGGGTTGGCATTATGGAGTTTTAAATGCGAAATAATATTATTTCACAATCTAGTGGAATGGAAAACTTTTTAATTTTATTCATAATGAAAGTTGGTGCATGCTCCCAAATCTCTAATTATGTTAATAGTTATAAGTTCGGGGTAATTTTACTTTTATTTGATAATTTCAAAATAAACGTAAATATGTATTTCCATTTCCGTTTGATTTCCGCTAGATGGCGAGAGCGTATACAGTATTTTCCAGGATAAGCGAACTTATAGGTGTAAATGAGAAAAAAATTTCGAATTGAAATTTTACCATTTTGGGATCTATGCCTGCTTGATTAGAAAATACAATTTAACATATTTTGATTTTTATGAAATCAGGCTTTACTGAACTATTATTTTTATTTTCTGTCTAAAAGTAGTGATGAGCGATATCGTGATTTTTCAATCACGTTGTGAAACGTGTTTGTTATTTTTTGATATCAGGAAAATTAAAGGGTGACGTGATCACGGTTTATACATTATTATCACTGTTAAGGTTCAATTGACGCCGCCATTTTCATACGATTATCTGTCAATCCAATTTGGTTAAAAAAACATTACATAGATGTCGCCCTATGGTTGCAAATCATAGTATTTATCTTTTGGCGTAAAATTCCGATCGTGTGTAAAAATCTAGTTCTCTCTCGCTCTCTCGCGCACGTTACGAAGCGTCGGTTTCACCTACCGGCCAGACATCGCCCCATCTCAAGAGTAACCGGACCTCTCTCTCACGAGCACGCCGGCGATGAATCGCTAGTTGAATTTATTTGTATTTTGCGCTTGAGTTTTCAAGCATTTGACCGCAGCGTTGCCAGGTCTAGTGAAATTTCACTGACATGTGTAATCTTTATCAAAATGACCTTTCCTAGTGATTTTTTTCAGTTTCAGCGTCTTCGCGGGTTCGCTCTAAAGAATAACTTTTTTTCGAAAAATTAACAATAAAAAGTTTCCTATATGGCGGCAACTTAAGTAGACACACTGTATGTATTTTTTTAAAATACTATATTTTGTTATCATCATTTATGTTAGAAATAAAATACTATGTTATAAGATTTATTATTAATTAACGAACTCCCCCCTATTTTTTAAAAATTTTTAACCTAGTGAATTTTTAAAGCGCGATCTAGTGATTTTTCAAATTTTGACCTGGCAACACTGATTTGGCCAGTATTCGTAGTTATTACTTGTGTTCAGGGCCGACTGCACAAATCTTATAATGTAGATGTGATATTTTATATCTATTAATTTATACCTTTTATACCTAAGATACCATGCATATGCATAAATGCATAATGGATTACTTTATGTCCGTGCAGGCATAAAATACACAGTGTGGCCCGCGCTAGCATTCAGACGCAAAAAACAGTTTTCAATTAACTTATTCTTTATTAACAAAATATAAATCTACGTTTATATATTATTTGGTTGTATTTACATAGAACTGGCAATTCTGGAAGGTTCCGCTGATAGCTAAATTTCTTGCAGCAAAGGTTGACTCATGATTCATTGTCTGGGTCTCTAATTTCTGCAAGGAAATGCGAGATCCAGATGGTACGCCTGCCAACATCTTTGAAACCTCATTTTTTTGAAGATATGCTATCCTCTAAATATCCTTCAGTAACTATGGTACTCTTCCATCGTATGAGTTTCTGGATTTTCTCGGTAACAGGTTTTGCGTTGGCTTTTATTAAAAACTAAACACCCACCAAATCATCAATAAATAAAATCTTTCAACATATATATTGTTATCAGGAACTTACGTGATTTTATAATTTCGAAAAAAATCCATTATTTCATTTCGTCGTCGACCTGTTACTGGACTGAATTGGAGCAAGTTTCCTGGATAGTGTTTTCAACGAATTTATATGCCAAAAATGTCTTGGCATAACCACGTTGTGGCAATCGCAAAGATAGCTTCTCAGAAGCTTGGGGTACTCTTCCGAACCAGAAAGTTGTACACACCTCTACAACTTTTGACACTATACAAAGCCCAGATTCGACCATCACTAGAATACTGCTCTCATGTCTGGAGCTCTGCACCCAAACATACTCTTCGACTACTGGATTCCATCGAAAGGAGGGCTATTCGTCTAATCGGAGACCACGAGCTGACGAAGAACCTCGACAGCCTAGAACATCAAAGACAGGTTGGGGATTTGACTCTCTTTTACAGATATTTTCATGGAAGGTGCTCGTCTGACCTTGCCCTCTTAATTCCGCCCAGAACGACGAATAGCAGAAATACACGACGAACCACTGCCGCCCATCCATATGTGGTTAAGCTTAGTACTCCTCGAACTTCATTATTTAAGAATTCTTTCATCTGGAGGAATTCATCCTTGTGGAACGACCTCCCCGAGGTCGTTTTTCCCAACGAATATAACCTCCAACGATTCAAAACCAACGTGAATCGCTTTTTGCGCACACGCACCACTCCCAGAGTGCCCTAAAGGATTTTTCCTATAGTGCTTGTGTTTGATCATCTATAATCTATTACAGTGTGACCCGTTTATTAAAAGCGGGCATTACAATTGTGAAGTGCCTCGTGAATTTATTCATGTAGTAACTTCAAGGCCACCCACAAACACGCTAACTTTGATGTCTGATTAATGAATTTATTCACGACTGATTTCATAAAATTACAAAAAAAAAACTTCTCAATGCGGTTCTGTCTAAAGGATGACCACTCCGGCCCTGCCCATCTTTAATTATTATCAATGAAATTTATCAATGAATAAAGTTATCAACCACCCTCTGGTGGCAAACCCATTGAACTAAGTTGACAGACCTATCAAATTTATTGATTTTATTCAATTGACAATTCAGAGCAGTTCGATCATATGGTTACATCATGTTTTTGCATATGAAGAAAAAGGATAGGAATATAATCAGACCTGGTAGAGCTAACAAAAAATTAATATCGTGTTGGGCTCATGATCTGAGTTTTGTGATTTTCCGTGTTTTGTACAATTTCGGTACGTAGAATAATAAAAACCAACGCCTGCTTTCCAAAAATTTTAGCATAGAAGACATGTGAATTGATTAGAGAACCAGAGCGGCTAGTGAAATAATGTTATTTTTACTTCATTTCCGAGAACCGACGTGTTACATTCACAGTGAAATTTTTGTAAATTTGAAGGTATTTTAAATTATAAAAACAACTGTTTTCTGTGTGAAACCAACTCCAAATATGATCGCTTCTCGTTCATTAATGCTTCTCTGAACTGCCAATCCAATATTGGTTACTAATTCTTGTTTTCCATTAAATTGTACGTACTGAAAGAGATGCATGTTTTACCCCTTCATATAGATGTATTTTCGGCTTGGTTGACCTTGGTATCTAGGCCCTTAAGCGAGGCATTAACTTGAGAATATTGCGCGCATCGTAAAATAATTAGTGGGTGATGGTCGATGGATTTAAATTATTTATTATGTATACTACTTTACTACTAAAAGAACTGTAACGAAAGGAAACTAAAATCTGTATAAAATATTACACAACATTGATAACAAACAAAAGAAAACGTCATTTCTACCTAGATTAAAGTAAAATTATACCTTTTAAAAAAACTATGATGAACTAAACACTGTGTACTTGACAACAAACTACTTATTCATGCAAATACTCATAGTTTCTTAATCATTTTGTGCCTATTGCATAATATCATTTAAGAATAGAATCATTTGAGTTTTCTTATTACTTAGCCTGTTTCTTTAAAAAATGCCCGGAGCTCGCTAGTCATTCGAATATTACTACTCATTTTCATTTCACTGTTTCAAGTTCAAGATTTAGAAGTCACAGTCAAGTACCAAATAACGACCTGACAACTTCACGGAATCAAAGGAACTGTGACTACCTGTGATTTGTTGATATCGGTGATTAAATCACAGTTTGTGAAATATTGCTCACCACTAGGCCAGACGGATATTAGAAAAAAAAGAACACCGTCAGTTGTGTCATAATGAAAAATTCTTCTGTTTCTGTCAGAATATTCAGGTTCTCTAAGTTGTTTTATAATTTCTAATTAATAATAAAAAATAAGTTTGTCTTAATTATTCCAGTCAATATAAACTAAAATATAATTTGCTCGTTTGCTATATCCAGTGTAACGAAATTGCAGATAGAGCATTATAATTGTATTTCAATGGTAATTATAAATATTAGTATTCTTGTAGCATCCAATTCTATGAAATTTCTTAAATTATTTGTAGATAATAATATCTCGAAAGACGACAGCCGGATAAAATAATTTTTCCAATGATAAAATCAAATTTAATTGAACAAGATAAAGTTCCATAAACGTTCAATTTTTGTTTCTTATATTTAATTGCACCATAATTGATTTGAAATATCCGCCATGTCGTGCACAAAAAACTTCTATATTTTTTAAAAAACATAAATTTCGGGCAAAATATTAAGACTAAAAATATAGTATTATATATTTCTGCGAAGCTTGTTAAAAACTGAATTATATTATTAAAAAAATATATAGGGTGATCCATTTAAAAAAAAGCAATTTTTTTTTAAAAATACTATTGAACGTAGAAAAAATCTGAGTACGTCACTGGATTCTGCGTGAAAATGTACAAAGAGAACATTCTATTTCTTTTTGATAAGTCACAGGGTAACCGAAATATGGGGATATCCCAAAATGTAAAATTCTCAAAAGCAACCAGTATATCAAAAATGAGGGGACCTAGAAAAATTCTTTGGCTTCTTTTGTTTCATAAAAAAGTAGCACACTGCTGCGAAAACAGCATCTTTCACTCTTTACTAATAACGGATTTTCCCAGTAAAATAACGATTTCAATTAAACAGCAACCTATAGCAAAAAAATTTAAACCGTTGAGGAAATATGAATTTTTCTTTATAAAATCACACTATGAAATATTTCGACGTCATTTAGAAGCATCCTATATGTATAAGCACAGCATACTAACTAATCGTTAGTTCACGTTTTCGCTTCAAAGCCTACTGAAGTAATTTATTCCTTATTATGATCAATGAAATTTTATAATATTATATCACTTTTTTCAAATTTTTATGTAAATATCCAAATAAATATTGACACTAGCAAACTTTTTAGTAAACCTTTGCAGTGAAGCTATTCGAAGAAAAATGTAATAAAGAAAACTTGCTAGGTAGGGAGAAACATTAAAAAGAATATTGCTATAATATTTTAAAGTTCCTTATTTTTTCAGACGGGTACGCTTACAGAGGACGGTCTAGATCTTCTTTGTGTTGTCCCAGCTGCAGAGAAATCGTTTAAAACTCCCGTCTCGAACGTAGAATCGATGAAGTATGATGCATTTTTGTATGGCCTGGTGTGCTGTCATTCTCTTACTATTATCGACAAGGAAATAGTTGGCGATCCTCTAGATCTTAAGGTAAGAAACTTCTAAGGGGTGAAATTCTACTTTTACGCCTCAGCGTAAACGTATTCTCGGCCTGTGGGATAAAGCTAGGTTCACACGGCAACACGCTGCACGTTTTTTTTGCAGGATTCATCTTACCGAATAAGTAGTGGTCAACATGGTACAATTAACAACAGGTAAAATATCTAAGCGTTCCAATTTCGTCTAGCGCTCGCAGTGACATCATGCAGAGAGTGGATTATGGAGATTTACATTGCTGTTAGCGTTTTTCGTCCTATTTTAAAGTATTAAAAGGTTTTACGTATTTAATTGTACTTAGGTGAAAGGAAAGAATAATATCATGGTATTTAGGTATATTAATTTCATAAAAATACAGGGTGTTATGGAAATGACGTATTATATTTAAATGGTGTCTCCTTGGGTGTCCTAGAGAAGCGCTACATATATTTTTTTTTAATTCGACCGTTTTAAAAGTGGGGTAACAAACCCTCTCACTCACAGTTCAGTTCGCGCTACTGTAAACGTATCACCCAGGCCCAATGGCAATGTTGCCAAACTTAATGTAAAACTGAAATTCCATATAAAATTATATAATTGTATTTATCTTTATACCTAAAGAGCGAGGAAACCCAGACAAACACAATCAGTTTTCGTCAATAAAAACAATTCATAGTTTATTTATGAACTGGTAAGATACACGCGTAAACCGAAAACCACCTTCACAACCCAGCTTATTGCTGCTGTATTGGTTACAAAACGAAAACAAGCGTATCGCGACGCTGTCCGTGTTAAACTGACAGTCGCTACGGCAACCGAACTGCTGAATGCATTTTGTTGTCAGCTTTTGTTTGGTTAGGTTACCTTCTAAATATTTTCATCAAATTTTACATTTTATTCTGTGCGAAATGGATAATTTTATTTTCAATGCTCCTCTTCACTAACGGAGATCGTGTATAATGTTTTTATAATTTTAATTCACTTCTTTCGTAATTTTTTATAAATTTGACACCTCAACCTGACAAACAAAACTGACATAAATCGCTGTCAAATCACAAATCGCTTTTCAAATTCGATGGAAAAAATGGCGTCCGATTTCCCATCGATTTGTGAAATCAAGTTTTTCAGTGCATTCAGCAGATGATTACTAATCGCTTACAAATCAATGATTTCTGCTCAATGTCCCAATTGTTGGTACCTCTTTCGAGTTTTTGGTATACTTTCCATCCAAGGATTTGTTTTGTTATGTAGGCTGTTGAAAGTAACGACTTATATTTAAGTTCACTTTTTTGGTGAATGTAACGACCTTGTTTTTTCTTAGAACTCTAAGTTTTTTTAAGTGTCCAGTGAAGTAGAGTCCTTTTTTTAGGCGCCGTGCTGATACATTTCTATAAGATACGGTACAATTTTGGAGATCCAGCCGGTACAATAATGTAAAGCTTGGAACAACGCTGTTTGAAGTAGTTTGAAGGTTTCCTTCAGTTCGTTCGTCGTGTGTGTCATTTTTAAATTGAAGGAATCGTATTTATTTTTAATTAGCTAAACAAATAAATTTAAGCGAGAAAAAAGGACCAAAATTAATTAAAACAATATTCCCGTGTAATCTTTTCATGTGAACAGCTCCTATTTGTGAGGTTATGCGAGAGGTTTTTCCTAAGACTTAGTTTTTTTATAGAAATTATGAAACTAATAATTGTTTTTAAATAAGTAAAGGTAAGAGAGCATGTGTCTTTAAATAAAATTGCATTTTTTTAAAAGAGTTTGAAAGATAACCATTCAAAAGGTCATGACGTATGATCTATTTACTTTCCTGTGTTTGTGACGAATTTGAAATTTGTGTGTGATATTACTATTATTTGTTTTGCAACACGTTTTTCGCCATCGGTTTTCTGGAATCATATTTGTTCATAAATGAAAAATTGTTAAAATTATAATTTTTTTTTCTAAAGAGTTTGCCGTGTAGATATGACAACACTGGCCGAAATGCCTTCCTTTTCTTCTTTTCACATTGCAGACCTTTTATTTTATTAATTGCGACCGTCGTCTGTAGCGACCATGTAAATTTTCAGATTTCATATAAAGTGTATAATTTCGCTTAATAATTCAAGCGCCATTTATGGTTATTTTTCTTCAATTTACTTTCATCTCAGGATTTGCCGGTTTAAATATAAAACGTAATTTCCATAACACCCTGTATAACACACATTACAGCTAAAATAGGACAAAACTCCGGCAAACTTTTAAAACATCTGTTGAACATATACGGGAAATGGTCGAGCTGTTTGACGTCTTTGCGAGAGTTATCGGCCACGCCTCCCTGCGTGGAATCATACCTGGTGTTATTTATATCATGAGTGGCCCATAATATATTGACACAGAACCGTTCACACATCGTTTGCACTGCATATTTTCGGTTAAAACTGAATATTGTAAAAAAAGCTGCAAACCAAGTTGATGATTGTTGCGAAAAAACCCAGTGCCAATGTGTTAGTGATACTACAGTTTCTATGGTCTTCTAATACCACCTCACGTCGATTTACCCTGTATTTATATTACTTATTCCTTTAGATGTTTGAATCTACAAGATGGGTAATGGAGGAATATGAGGTTGCTGACAATAACAAATTTGACATGCTCTTTCCTACAGTATTAAAGCCTCCTAAGAATAGGGCTGGGGAGAATCACAACTTGACTGAAGATCCGCAAATTGGTAAGTGATTTTTTCTTATAATATACTCTTTTGGGTCTCTACCGACATAGTGTCGAGTCCAAACTAAAACCTCATTTTTTAAGTTGACTTTAATTTTATCAATGTTTACTAAATAGGTACATACAACAAAAACAGCCTTAAAACCTTTAAAACTATACAAAAAACCATTATTAAAATAAGGGTATCATTTAACTGGTTAGCAAAATATTCTTATTTTTGCGAACAGAAAAATGTAATCGGTCAGCCAGAATGGCTAGTTGGTCAACAACTTATGGACAGCAAACATTTCTGAATCGGTCAGTAATTAATGTCATACTAGAGTGCTCTAAATTATTTTGGTACGTAAATTAAATATATAAGCCGCTATGGGCGATCCACTTTTAATCAGATATTAGTAAGAAATCAGCGGGTAAGCAAAATATTTAATCTTGGCCATCAAAAAAAAGCAATAAAACGTGAAATAGTGACAGTGCCCTGGGAAAACAAGTGAAAACCCGCCACCGTTACACCTTTTGTAGCCGATTTCCTTCTGTATTCGGAAAAAGAAGACCCTGGGAAAACAAGTGAAAACCCGCCCCCGCTACACCTTTTGGGCCTTGACTGCTACACCGAATGAAAACACACGCACCCAATTAGCTACTCGTATCACGCGACTGCTTTCGCTCCGCCCACAATAACGAACTTTGCCGATTATTCAAAACAAACGCAATCCAATGATTTATATTGATAACCATTCTTTAATATGCAAACCTCTGAAGTAAACTGCTTCTGGACATGTTTTTTTCTACTGACCAATTGTAAAATCTTGCTGACCAAGTAATCATTTCGCAACTCGACTGTTAATTAAGCGAACACATGATATTACAAGCTGACTGATATTGGTTAAATTGTTGACAGTTTGTAGCATTTTCGCAGAACAAGTGTTACAGCCTGATTTTTATTTATTGCAAGCAAAATCTTTTTATGCTGATCAAATGATTTAATGGCTATTTTTTGCTGCGAACCAATTTTTAATAACGGTATTAAAATAATATTCTTTAAATAAAAAAGATATTCTACAAAAAAGTTATGTCAAGATGCCAAACTTCGTTCATTGCACTTGTTAGTTACTAAACTGGTTCTTAGATACATGATAAAGTATGAAAATTATAAATCATACAATTATAATATGCCCACTGCAAGAAGCGAACAAAAAAAACTTATAGTATCTAAGATGCATTGTTCAGGTTGATTTGGTAGATAACACCATGCATAACATTGTAACAGGAGTATAAGTATTTGATAACCCCACATCTCTTACTAGGTCGTACTACGTTAATTATTTGATAAAATTTAATTTTCCAGGCATATTACGGGAATTTCCCTTTTCAAGCAGTTCCCAGCGTATGGGCGTAATTATCAGAAGATTAAACGGCACACATTTCGAATACTACTGCAAAGGATCGCCGGAAATGATCCTGAATTTCGTTAAAAGCGAAACGATCCCACCCGATTTCCATGAGATTTTAGAAAGTTACACACAGGAAGGGTACAGGGTGATCGCGTTGGCGCATAAGGAACTGAAGTTAACCTATACAAAGGTAACGTATATTTCTCTTTCCAGGCTCAAATTTGTTTAGAAACACAGTGGCGTACTGACTAGGCCTTTAAATATCGATCTCATAATTTACAAGTACTCTAAATCAGTGGTCTCCAACATTTTATTCCGACGGACCGGTATATAATTAATTTAACTTTTTTGCGGATCGCTTACATTGAGGAGAGAATTAAAACTTTATTGTTCACTGAAACGACTCACTATAATTTTAATTAGTTTTTGTGACATCACATCTTTTCATCCGCTTAATGGATTTTGATAAACTTTTCCCTGGCAACCTCATTATTTAGCTACACATTGGCGTAGCAAAGTTTTATTTTTCCGTTCATTTAATTTAATATACGGGATAAAATAAAACGTGATATTTTTTAACTAAAATTTAAACTGCGACAGGTGGGTTTTCAGGTATATGTAAGTACCGCATACTCACGAGAGCAACGATTAGTATTTTCTCTAAAGGAAAATGTAGAAAACAGACTAACAGTTGCTCTCGTGAGTATGTAAGTACGTAGATGTACCTGAAAACCCCACTGTCGCAATTTAAATCTTAGTAAAAAAATACAACGTTTTATTTTATCCCGTATATTGAATTAAACGAACGTAAATATTAAACTTTGCTACGTCAATGTGTAGCTAAATAGTGGGGCTACCCGCCAGTGAAAAGTTTATCAAAATCCATTAAGCGGATCAAAATATATGATGTCGCAAAACGACTTAAAATTATAGTGAGTCGTTTCGTATATCCATTAGTGTATTTGTATGGGTATATTAAAAAATATATATATTGTCGCGGACCGGTCAAACATTTCTGCGGACCGGCGGTTGGAGACCACTGCTGTAAATCAAATTAATCGTTGTGGCATTACCATGGATTTGTTCGGGTTTGTTCGCAGCATGAGTTTACCGTAAGACGTGCCAAAACTTTATGTTATATCTAAACTGACTCATTTTATCGACATTTTATAAGAGACAAAAAATAAATAATCAACAAGCCGCACAAAACACTATTTAATTAGTTAGAGTTTACGGGTTATATGACATAAATAAGTGGGATTTTTTATGGTATCCGGAACATTCTTCGTCCACAATTCTTCAACCGCAATTCATCGCCATTAACTTATCGCGAATATATAAGTGTACATGATCTCTCTTCTAAAATTATTTTCAGCCGTGCAGTCCTGTCGCTTCTACTAGAAAGTATTAGTAACTTTGATAATTTAAATGAACACCCTGTACTATTATAATATATAGTTGGAAACAGAGTGAAAGGCCTCAGAGTACTACCTGAGTGCCTCCCAACCAAATTTCATTGCGTTAATTTGTCATAGTTCAAAAATATGATGGGCATGTTTTCCAAAAAAGAAAAATTGAAATTAATTATTATTTCCAGAACGATAACAGAAGAGGCAAGCACTGCAAGGCTGAAATTTTTTTTAAAGAGGGAGAATATCGTCTTATACAGTGTGTTACAAATTCGGCCTTTACCATTGGGATTTCGTAAACGATAAGAGAAATAAGTCGGTTAAATTGGGACAAAGTTGCGTAATTATGGACCCGATAATATGCCGCAAAAAAATCAAAAATAAATACAGGCGCTTTCGAAATATTTTGAAAAATCTAAAATTTTGCGCTGCGGTTTTTTACATTTTCCTGACTGTTCAACGAGATATCCAAAAAACATCGCTACTTTCTATTCTCCACAAGATGTCATCATCAGATCTTTCATGCGACATTGCTTCTTTAGGTCACCATCATGAACTTAATTTTTTTAAATACCGACCTGGATTTTTTTTGTTTAAATTATGAAAGAGGACCGAAATCTACGTTCAGTTATATACAACACTTACTGGTTTTCCGACGTTTTGTTCCTTAAATTGACCATCTTCAATAAAATACCCAATAAGCAACTTTGCCCCAATTTAACCGAATTTGTTAGCGGTTCCGAAATCCCAATGGTGAGGAACTAATTTATTATACCCTGTTTACCTTAAACCGAAACCGAATTTATAACGCCCTGTATACCCCGAATTCAGCCGCACATCTTCTTTGCAGCACAGGGACGGCATTTAGGCAGGTTTCGCTACCGACGTAAAAGTCCTTTGGTTTCTTATTCGCGACTAATATTGTAATTCATTTTTACATACTTGCATGTCGTTTATATTCCTATTTTTATAAAAATTCGTAAAAATTATGTGTAATCAACAATAATGCACTTACATTTTCGAAAATTTACTAAGTCGACCCTTAAAGCAACTCTGCACAAACATTCTTACTTTTATAGGTTATGTAATGTTGTTTTGACGCCCTCCGTTCTTTAAATGGATTTAGTATAAGCCCCTTTTTGGATCATATCACATAATAAACACTGTTGATCAATGTTAGTTAATGAAACACTAATGGAAGTGTTCATTCGGAATACTTAATGCCTGTTGTCGTTTTAGGTACAAAAAGTTCAAAGGGAAGTCATAGAAAAGGATTTAGACTTTTTAGGATTGATTGTGCTCGAAAATAGATTGAAACCAGACACTTTCCCCTCTATTCAGGCCTTGAATGAAGCTAATATCCGGGTTGCTATGGTTACTGGTGAGTAGAAAAACGTAGAAACTATTTTAACTATAGGGTGTTGAAATTCTGCCTCGGCTAGAGATTTAGAATTTCCGGAAAAATTCCCAAAAATGTTTTTTCCCAAAAAAAAAATGGAAAATAAATTTTGAGAAAAAAAATTTGTTTTCTTATAAACTAGAAGAAATGTGTTTTAATTGCTAGATTTGCTGTGTATTATTAAATATATTTTAATTGAAAAATGTATGTTATAAACAGGCGAGGCCCACCCGCGATTTGGTAAATCCCCGAAAAATTCACCAGCGAATTGCAATTTTTTTGTGTTTTCTCTGGGACTCTCACATTGGCAAATGCCTTCAAGTGTTTTAGGTTTGGCATCGACTATATTCAACTCATATGCGCATTATATCACAACAAAAAATATATTTTCAAGTTTCCGGTTTTGTTTTAATATTTTTAATATTTTTCTCTTTTCCAACGCTAAAAAAAAAACGCTTTTTTCTGTCTTTTTTTATCGTTGAATATCTAGTCCTGGTTGAGTTCACTGTTATCTACACGTTGGGCCAAAAATGGTGGCAACATTATTCTTTTCAGAAATTTTATTGCTTCAAATCATTTTTAAACCTAATTTTAATGAAATATTTACAAGTATAAGTTCCCGTAGAATGAGTTTAAAAGTAATAATATCGAACTAGCATATCATGGAGGGCAGGTTAAATACGAAGTTACTTTAAACAAGTCGCAAAAGTAAGTTCTTTATTTTTTCAAATAATTAGAACGTACATGTTAAAGCCTCTTTATTCTTAACAAAAAACATGTTTTGAAATTTTTTGCTATTTCATTCTGTTCATCATTTATAACTAATTTTCTGACCGAATGTTTCTAAGCAATTAATAACTGAATATCACTGTTTATAGTCAGTTGGCCATTGGAAATGAAAATTTTTATAAAATGAAACAGAAATGGATGTGATTAATCTTTAATTTGTAAAAAAAATATGTGAAAACTTTATTGACATTAAAAGAATAGCTCTTACTAGTAACTACCAAAAAAAAAATGGTTTACAGAAATGCATAGAATCGGATGGTTATACCGGACCATTTTTTTTTTTTTTTGGTAGATTATTATTAGTGTTGATAAAACACCGGGGGTTGTTTTTGTAAGTTTTAGAAGTTTAGTCTTAGAGTTTTTTATTAAGGAAGAATAGTCGATTCTGATTGTTTTTTAAATTATATCCTTTTGTTTTGTTAAAAATTTACAATCACTGCTGGCTGGCCAATCAAAACAAAACCCATGTCGCGATGAATCCACATGTCGTATCAGCCTTCTGAGCGTCAAACTCGAACGTCGCCAATCCGCACATTTCGGGTGGCGTCGAGCGAAGATCGGGTATCAAGTGAAAGGTAACGATTTTTCGCTTGAATTTATAATTAGAGTAGTATTTCCTATCGAGCCAAAAACTGCTCGAATATACGAGCAGTTTTTTACCTCGAGCGATCACACTACTAAGCAGCACATTTCGGTCCGCGTCAAGCGAAGCTCGGCTATCGAGTGACAAGCGACGATTTTCGCTTGAATTTATAACTCGAGCGATGTCGGTTATTTCAATAATCGAGTACTCAAGCGGTTTTCTTTCATTCAAATATCATTTCTGTTCCATTTAATAAAAATTGTTTCTATGGCCTACTGACTAGTGATATTCCGTTATTAACTGCTTGGAAATATTTGTCATAAATGTCAAAAAATCTCAAAGAATGCATTTTGTAGAGAATATAGGAGGCTTTAACATGTCAATTACTTGAAAAAAGATAGAACTTATTTTTACGACTGGTTTAAAGTAACTTCTACTTTTAACCTACCCTGTATGATATTCTAATTCGATCTTATTACTTTTAAATTCATTTTATGAGAACTTATACTTTTGTAAATATTTCCTGCAAATTTGATTTAAAAATCATTTGAAACAATAAAGTTATTCAGAAAATAATGATGAGGTCGCTTTTTTTGCTCACCGCGTAGATTATGCGACAGTATGGAATAAAAAGTAATATGATAGAACTATAGTATTACATACTTTGTTTTAGGTGATAATATACTGACAGAACTATAGTATTACATACTTTGTTTTAGGTGATAATATACTGACAGCTCTCTCCGTCGCTAAAGACTGTGACATCGTTCTTCCAACTCAAAGTATTATAACCGTCAATACCGATTCTTGCCATCCGCCAAACCTGTATTATACCCTTACCACTACCAAGGATAGGACGAAGCCTTCTAAAGGTAGGCGGTATTTTCAATATGTTCCCGAGTTAAAAATGGGGATGCCTTTCGTGTTTAATTACATTTTCCTTAAACTTGTTAAAGACAGCGGCGTATTCTTTTTTAAAGAAGAGGTAGAAAAACTCATAGCCTGCTCTACTAGTTTAATAAAATTTTATACATTTTTCGAAGGCATTTACCCTTATCTTTATTTAAGAAAGATATTTATTTATTTAAGGTCGATAAGTTTATCTGTACCTTCGAAAGAATGCGGGCAAACAAATTTCTGGGGTTACGAACAAACCCAAACAAATTTCTGGGGTTAACAATGTTGTCAAATATATTAAATTTTAATTTTTTTCTTACCGAGAAAAACCTAAATTTACATTTACACATTTAAAATAAATTGTAAAAGGTCTATAAGTAACCCTTATTCTATTATAGTTTCAATATTATTACAACTTTCTTTTCATACTATTTATCTTAATATTTAAATGCAAAATAATCTGTTATTTTGATTAAAGGGCTTTTAATCTAAAAATATGTATAATATAATTTATCAATAAAAAAGTCAGTCAATTATTTATCATATATTATATCACAAGACCTATAAATTTAATCGATTAAACTATCCCAAAGATTTTGAGCAAGATCTTGTCTGGAAAATAGTTGAATGCAAAATAATATAATAAAAACAGAAGACCGCTAAGCGGTCGAGGATGTTCATAAGTTATTTTGCATTAAACTATTTTCCATGATGCAAAAATATTTTGGATAATTTAATCCATTAAACCATTTAATTAAGCCAAAAACAAAGAATTTTATAAAAAAAACATAAAAATCAAATTTGACATTTCTAACATTTTGAAATTTATTTGCGATTAAACCGATCTTGAGATTTAATCACTTATCAAAACAAAATTTATTCAAAAAAAGTGGTAAGTCTCATTGGTCTATATCACCACAACGAAAAAAAATGTCGGTTTCCTGAAAAACTGAGAAAAATGTTGCTGGTTTTTAATTATCGTATTTGTATGGTGTAGAAAGTGATTTAGCGTCAACACATCGCGAGACAATACATCGAACGACAATTCATCGCAGAGACAACTCATCGCTACGACAATTCATCGTGCGACAATTTATCGTTGCAATTTATTACAATAATACAAATAAATGGAACAAAAATAGACGTTTAATAGCGATTAAATAATCATAATCATCATAAGCATCAATCATAATAATAACCAAGTAGTTGAAATAATAATATAAATAAACAGTTATTACATCTGCAATCTGAAATTGTGGGCAATTCCTCGTAGATAATCGTCCAAATTATTGGGGTCATAGTTCTCCGTTATTTGTTGTAGACGTTTGGCTGAATCTTTATATACTTTTTTCTGGGGTCGTTCATTACCTGCAACAAGTTGTTCAATTTTCAGTTGATTAATGCTTTCCTCCTTTTGAAGTGACTTTATCAGCTTCCAAATGTTGGGATGAGCAATAGACACGATAGAATTAAAACTATTGTACCATCCTTCAACTCCGTTGTTGGTTCTTGGAGTCCCATCTTTTGCTGAGTTGTAGCAATTCCATATGTTAATTGGAAATTTCGGCTGACGCCTCCTTCCTCTCCTGTCCAGTCGTCCAATCCATAGTTGACAATATCAGCTAGAATATCCTCATTCGCTGTATAGAATTCGTTCTCCAGTAATGCCGTAAATGCTTGCTCCACGTCATTTTCGGGTTTGCCAGAAACCGCAGATGCAATGCGAAGTCACTGTCCTGTGAATATCGTTTTTGAAATCCACTGCTTTGAATTTGTCTCCATATACACCGGCTAACATGGAAAAAACATCCACGTATCTGGATATTGGGAAACTCGATGAGTATGGCATTCATTGCAGCTTTTTCAAAGTACATGAGGACAGATGTCGGCTGCATTCCTGGATTAAGCGTTTTAAGGGCTTGGAATAAACGTTTGTAAGTATCTTCAGATTTATTTGGGAGTAGAGCATACACAGAGGGAATGGCATTTGAATATCTTGGTGTAGATTTGGGCAAACATATTTGGGGCTGTAGAAAATGTTCCATCTGCATACCAGTGATGACACTTAGCCATGTATTCCAAGTTCTTTCTTGTAGAAAATATTAATACTCTATCATCTGATGGGCCGCTGTCAAATAATAAAAATGGTTCGCCAGTATTTGATACTTTGAAATTTTCGGGAATGTTTAATGATAATGGTCATCCATTATATCTAGGAAAATACAAACCCGAACAAACCCCTTAAGAGGATTAGGTAATTATAGTATTAAGTAATTATAGTACTCAACCTAACCCAAAATGAATATATAATTTTGGTATTTCAAGGAAGAGGATTAAGTCATGAAAAATATAGAAGAATTTTCGACGAATTGACGCACGATGAATTGTCGTAGCGATGAATTGTCGCACGCTGAATTGTCGGCGATGAAAAGTCGTGCGGTGAAATGTCGTACGATGAATTGACGGGACACCGTAGAAAGTAATCTCGATTATCATTCACCATAATATACCAACAACCAAATACATTTTGGTGTAAAAGTTGAAGAAGAAGCGATTTCGATCGCATTGGTTTAAAAAAAAAAATATTGGCTGAAATAAGAGGGGGAGGGTTGGGCGTTAAGTTCACTACTGACCAGAGGCGACAAGAAGGGTAAATCCGGCCTTGAATAACATACAACATTTTATATAACAATATTTATTAATAAAATGTTAGTTTGCTAAGATAGAATTAGTTATTAGAGACAGGATTTTAAACATTATTCTTATTGTACTCGCCTAGTTGCGTAGTGATAGAAAGTGCAATAGTTATTGTACTGTGTTTTACAAATACGTGTTCATTGTGTCGTGTTTTAGCGTGATATTTTAAAATTTTGCATATGCAATTACTGAAGATTTTCCTATTTTTACTACATTATTTAGAATAATAATAGCACGCCCATGACTTAAACGATATTGCTTCCCCCTTACCGACACGTCGGAGACACAGATCCACTTGTC
The DNA here is from genome assembly GCA_963991005.1 of Barypeithes pellucidus. Lineage (NCBI taxonomy): Eukaryota > Metazoa > Arthropoda > Insecta > Coleoptera > Curculionidae > Barypeithes > Barypeithes pellucidus. Next base: position 39,923,850 of record OZ022563.1, on the reverse strand, counting down.
GATCTGTACTGTAGAAGAGTAGCAGCGGTGTCATCAGCTTTAACCGCCTACTGATCAATAATTAAATCTTTTTAGCCTTTACAGATCTCTCCGTTATGTCAAATTCCGTCAGCGTTGTCAGCTTGGAAACATTAGAGAGTCAGCTACAAACCAGTTCAGTGAGCGCAGCTAGAAATCACAACGTGGAAATGGGAAACGGCGTGGCCATCAGGCCGTCGTCTTTGATTAACAACTATCGATTTGCGATGACGGGGAAAACTTGGGGCGTGGTCAAGGAGTACTATCCGGAATTGTTGCCGAGGATTTGCACTAGAGGTATGTTTCTTTTAGGTAAACGGTGCGATTCCTTTAGCGATGAGAAACATCTTATCTCATTGTCATTAAAAGCCGCGTGCGCTACTGAATTTTTGGAAACAAACACATATAATAATAATAATAATAATAATAATAAAATGCCTTTATTGGAGATTAAATTAAATTAAGCAGAAAATTTACAAAAAAAAATTATACAAAATAATATCCCTTTTTAACATATTATGAAAGTCTGGCGCAGTCTAGCTCAGAGCTACTCTACTGAACCAAACCATCATATAGCTTTTTTAAATGAGAGAAAACTAGAACTACATACATTTGATTTGTAAGGTACCCAACCACTAGCTTACAGAACATGTTTGTTTTATTTTAGTGCACAAAGGAAAAAATAATTTTTAGTTAATATTATTACACTTTCCATTCTGTAGATCCTGAAGGTATTCTTTATAACCTTTCTTAAAACAAAGTAAACTTAAATTTAAAAGATGTGTTGGTAACGAATTGAAAAGTTTGACTGCATTATATGAAAAAGATCGCTGAAAAATTGCTGTCCGATGCTGAGGTGTTGTTAATTTAGTACGATTACGAATATTAAGGTTATGTACTTGACCACGAGTGGTTAGACGGTCAAGGATAGACGATGGAGCGGCGATACTATTAAAATTCTTCATTAAAAATGTAGCAAAATGAAGGCTTCTACGGTGTTCCATGTTGAGCCAATTAATGTTTTTATAATATGAGGACACGTGTTCAAACTTTCTTAGACCGTAAATAAATCTTTTGAATTCTCCCTTTGCTCTCTTGATCGAGACAAGGGCCAAAAACATAGTCACAATAGTTAAAGTTTGATAAAACCAGAGACTCCGCTAAGTTCTTTTTTAACCCATGACTAAGAACATGTCTATTATTATATAGCATTTTTAATGAGCAGAAGGTCTTTTGAAAAATTTTCTTTAGGTGTTCCTTAAATCTCAGTGAAGTATCCAGAGTCAAACCCAGGTTTTTGGCCGTATCAACAAAAGATAGAGTTGATCCATTAATTTGAATCTTCAATAGGTTTTTTAAGAAATTAGTGTTACTTTTGCTTCCAAAAATCATAAGACAGCTCTTAGTTGGATTTAAATTTAAGTTATGTTGCTTAGAGCATTCAAACAAAATCTCCAAATCATTATTCACACACCTCTCACACTCTTTCAAATCCTCAAGGTCAAAACATATGACAGCGATGTTGTCAATTTTACCCGTAAGTTCGAGCTCTTGAAAATATCTTCAATTTTAATAAGTTCCTTTATTCCTTCCACAATTTCTATAAAAATTACAACAAAAAATGTATTTTGCAGTCGAGATCAACAAAACACATGAAGGCAAATGACTTCACAACACGACTTCACGGTAGTATATGAGATGACGAGGTTTGATTTTGCATCCGCGTTGTTAAAATAAAAACTAATAAATTTTACACCATGTTTATTGTGAAACAGCACTAGCCGTTTAAAATCAATACGCTCGCGTAAGGCTTCTTTTACACGATACGGATTTTGGCTGGTACGGTTTTTTAAATGTTTGCCGTACATGTTCTTTAGTACCGTTCACACATGAAGCATCCTAGACGGCACGGAGAATATCAGGACCGTATCCGGACCGTAGCCAGTACTCTTTCCTTGTATCGCGAGTGCATCATGGATCGCAGACAACGTACTTTAGGCTTATTGATTTGCGTCGTAAACACATGAAATATAGAATTAAAAGAGCATATGGGGTTCATTCGCTGCTGCAAAAAGAGGAAAGTTTGGAGTATATCAAACATTATACAGGGTGAGTCGGGAGGAACGGACCAAATTTCAGGCGTGTATTATACACGCGAAAACAATGTAAAAAAACCCATATGTTCTTATCGGATATTCATTTGTTTTCAAGTTATAGCGCAATATCCAATATTTTTTCTACGTTCCACTTTTATCAAAATTTTCACATAATTAGAGTATGCCATGCTCAGGATTCTAAACTATTTGACACCGATGTTGTCTTGACAATGTATCAGTCTATTGTGGCAGTAATTAAACGTTTATTTTCAAGTTTGAGTGATTAAAGTGATACAAAATGCCAAATATTTATTCAAATTTAGAATATGCAAATATGGTGTTTATTTATGGTTTCTGTAATGGCAGTGCTACAGCTGCTGTTGAAGAATATCGTCAACGGTATCCACATCACAGACATCCGACTAGAAACGTGTTTATCAGAGTGTTTAGTAATTTGTGCGAGAATGGTAATCTTCCCAGTGCCAACATTACATCTGAACGAGCTACTCGACAAGGTTTAGGAGAAGTAGAAAATATTCTGGATTTAGTAGAAGAAGATGCAACGACCAGGGCATTTCACAAAAAAGAGTATTAAACACACTCCACGAGCAAGGCTTATATCCATACCATGTACAGAGAGTACAGCACCTAGAACCGGAAGATTATGCTAATCGTATTGAATTTTGTCGGTGGATAAATAATAATCATCGTGTTGTATCGCATATACTTTTTACAGATGAAGCAACATTCACCCGTGACGGTATTAATAATACTCGTAACTCTCATGTATGGTCAATCGAAAATCCCCATGCAACAGTTTAAAGTAATTTTCAACATAAGTTTTCGGTTAATGTGTGGTGTGGTATGCTCGATAGCTATTTAATTGGCCCTTTCATTTTGGAGAATCGCCTCACAGGAGACAACTACCTACATTTTTTACAACATGAGTTACAAGGCCTACTAGAGGATGTTCCTGTAAATATCAGAAGGCGAATGTATTACCAGCACGATGGAGCTCCTGCACATTTTGCCCGTCAGGTCAAGCAACATTTAGACGAAACATTTCCAGGGCGTTGGATTGGTCGCGGTGGTCCTATTAATTGGCCTCCAAGATCTTCAGACCTCACAGCACTAGACTATTGTTTATGGGGTTGGTTTAAAAATGAAGTGTACAAAGTAAAAGTGGACACTCGGGATGCACTAATTCGACGTATTAGAAATACTGCAGCCAATTTTAAAGAAGAAAGAAATGAAGCAATTAGAAGCACGAAAGCAGAAAATGTTTAGAAGTCAATGGCGGTATTTTTGAACATTTATTAAAAGAACGCTATGATTAGGAAACCGTTAATATATGAACTTTTCTTTATTTGGTATTGCGCTATAACTTGAAAACAAATGAATATCCGATAAGAACATATGGGTTTTTTTACATTGTTTTCGCGTGTATAATACACTCCTGAAATTTGGTCCGTTCCTCCCGACTCACCCTGTATAGGGAACTTCGAGACAATGAAAGTAAAGTTTTTACTTATTTTCGAATATCAATTTCAACATTCGATCAGTTACATCATACATAATAAATTAAAAAAGGGATATGGGGTAAAAAAAGGTATTTTCAACAACAAAAGTTAATTTACTATATTTTACGATAAAATGCACTGCACGGATGTCACAACTAAACAAAAACAAACTCCAAAATCTTCCTGAATACGCACGACTGCTCAATCGTATGAAAAATCCGGCTCGTATGTAAGGTTAGATTAATCACATCAGTCCGCTGGATTTGCTATCTCTTTCTACACGACACGGTGCCGTGAAATCCCAGTCGAACCAGCGGTAAGTAGACGGCATCCGTATATGGAGCAATAGGCTACCGTAGTCGACGTTCAGTCACCTTCGCGACCATCGTGCGACAGTTTTGGCGTGTACCGTCCAAACATCCGTGCCAAATTTCTTTATACAAATACGTAGTATAGGAAGAAAACGCTTACATTAGATAAACTTTATGCAATTTATTTTAAAATTTACTTGTTTAATGTCTAATTTTATTTGTTGTAATTTAAATGTGTAAAGTAATAATCTTAATATTTGCTTTCAGGTACTGTTTTTGCCAGAATGTCGCCAGAACAGAAACAACAACTTGTTCAAGAACTGCAGGATTTGGGTTATTGTGTCGGTAAGTTTTGTTCGACTTGTTTGCTTACTTATCGTCCGGATTTTTTTTACAATTTACAGTAGACACTCGATAGTGTGAACCGAAGAAAACAACGTTCGTTCACATTATCGATTTATTCACGTTAACGGAGGATATACAGGGTGTTATGGAAATGACGTATTATATTTAAATGGGTGACTCATGGGGTGTCCTAGAGAAGCGCTACATATATTTTTTTTTAAATCGAAAACCACACACAACTCCTCGGCACATTCATATATGAAGATATTACATTGCCCAGCTGATTAATCAACAGATGTTCAAGCAGAATGTTGCCAAAATGTTTAAAAGTGTAAAACTTTAGTTTCTTATAAAAATAAATATTTAGCTTACTTAGCAAGTAAATCCAGGACGCGATTAAGGAATCCAGGGCACAGACACTTTCAGTTCTTTTTTCTATAGGGAAAACTTTATGCTCATCACGTGTCCTGATGATAGTGTGGGAGTGCATAATAAGCTTATCACTAAACCCCAACACTAACGCATAATTACACTTTACAATAGCACACATAGAACAAGAACACTGAATCATCTCGCAATAGAAATAATAAAAACGCTAATTTCTATGGGCCATTAACCCCTTACTAAAGATAAAATGAAACAATTATGTTAACAATTGACAGGAACTACCCTCTGAAATAATGGTCTAGTCTGTCTTCCGACCAGTCGTCCCAAAATTTCTCTCTAGAGCCAGCGCTGTTGCCATTTCCGAGACTATAATTATACAGGAAAGTAATATTATAAGGAAATTCGGCAATTTATGATAGTCGCTTATAAAACATCGAAAGCGGCAACGCTGTATTTTTAAATATTAGCCCGATGTCCACAATCAGCTGTTTAAAGAAGCAGGCCGATATCGATGAGAGAAACAGCGTGTTATTTATTTTTAAAATTTTTAGATGTTAAATACATTATTTCCCAGACCCCTTAGACAATAAGGGCGTATTTTTGTCTACACAGTAGCACTTTAAAATACTAATTCAGATTGAATGGTACTTAGATGTGTTATGTGATTTTATTGTGCCGGTTTGTTTTTGTTCAAGTTACCTAGGTACTTGGTGTTTTTTATAAATTAAGTTGGTGTTAAATAAGTTCGAAAAGCTAAATGAAATTGCATTTTCTTTTCTAAAGGGTAAGTGGCATTTATAAACTTTTAAGTTGTCTAGATCTGACGGGTGTCGTTCGAATTGAACAAATGAGAACATACCTGACCATTTAAAAACTCCGCGGCGGTTCGTTCGAGTCAGTTCAAGTTTATAAATCAGAGATTGTTTCCTAGCGAACTGAACTGAACGTAAAAGTTTATAATAATGTACCCTGAAAAATAAACAACTTGCAATCTGTCAATCGGTTATTGACTTTCTAAAGAGTTTACCCTGAAGATATGACAACACTGTTGACATGTTGTTTTGTTTACCTTCCTGACAGGGGCAGCACGTGGTCATTTTTGGTTTGACATAAGGTCATGTACAGGGCATATTAAATTAAAGCGCCATTTTTGGATATTTTTCTTCAATTTGTTTTCATATCAGGAATTGCCGATTTAAATATAATACGTCATTTCCATAACACCCTGTATTTAATATGTTAGAACTTTTTATAACCAACATAATAAACATAAATTAGTAATACTCTTAAAATAAACAGTAACAGTTTAAAAAAAAAGGGATAAAGAATTATTTTTTGTTAAAAAAGTCAGAAATTTTTGTTCGTTTTCGGGGATTTTTAATTTTCTGCATAATTGCTTATCATTTTCTTTAACTTGTAAATGGATTTGGTTTGCTTTTTGCTTGATCATATCCCGACTTAAAATAAAATGTTTACTTCTTTGCTCCAGGAACCACTTGTATAATTTTTTTTCCATTCTGGCAAATTCCCGAACTCTTTAATGTTTGTCTTTTACCTTGGCCCACATATGCATCTTTCACAGCTTTAGAAATCAGTTCCTTTTTTGTTGTATTTTACAAATTGTGGATTTTGCAACACCATATTTTTTGCTAAATACGTAACACTTTGCCCTTCATTTAACCCTTGGATCACTAGCGATTTTTCATAAAGGGTAAGACATAAAGAGTAAGACACTTTGGGTTTTTAAGCGACATTTCACCGATATTTACCGAAATTACGTGACCCAAATACGCATTAACATCGAACAACTGGCATAAAACGTATAGATTTCTAGCTAACACAGCGCCCGCTGTGGAGAAGTACTCCATATATAGGGGATTTACAGCGCCGCGGAACAAGGACTGCCACATAGTGTAAAATTTTAGGATCAATGTCTTTTTTTCCATTAGCGACGGTTTAATTTGTTGACGGTATACGGGGCGGTCTTGTATAATTAACATCTTGTTCATACTATGCGAGGTTTCCGTCGGGCCATGTTCACACTATCGAGTGTCTACTGTATATACATACATACAATAATTAGTTGCATCGGATTTCAGGATTTTGCTCAAAAAAATTAATTTTTCTAAATATCCACACATGAAATTTTGATAATTTGCTGGATTTTCTCCAATCTTCTCATACTTTAAATTTAATATCTCCAGTTGTACTGAGAGTATCAATGTCGTTGTTTTTTATTATTTAACACTTTGTTATGTTAGCTTTCGAAGTATATTAAAAAAACATTGTCAAGATAATAATTTAATTGTTTAATTTAATTAAAGTTTTAACATGCTTGCCCCGACCTTAATTGAATGTTAAAAATAGCGTTTTATTCTTTATCCTCTTATTGGCAAACCCCCATTTTACGAAAAAATGGCACCTCTATTAGATCGGTAGTTGTTAAATATTTTCGATCGTCACCCATCGCGCGGCGGATTGAAGCTTTACGCTTTATAAAGACGCAAAGGATGGACATATTAATGATTCACACTGCACCGAGCTTGATTGTAGACGCCACGAACCGTCGCGCTGGTGCGTCTGCGTGACTTGTAATCGAAAATATTTAATAACTACCGATCTAATAGAGGTGCCACTTTTTCGTAATATGGGTTTTGACAGATAAGAGGATAAAGAGCAAAACGGTATGTTTTAAAATTAATTTAAGATGGGAGGCGAGCATGTTAAAACTATTTTATTTTAACAATTAAATTGTTATTACTTTCCATTTGTTCACAATGACAATTTTTTTAATACACATAAGGCATAATAATACCCTCATCTTCAGTGGAAAAAACACAGGAGAAATTATGACATTGCCAAAGGAGAACATAAACTTTGTAACAGAGAAAGGAAGATAAAAAAATTAACTAAACAAAGCTAATAATTGACTATTGCTTGGTGAACTCCCACGTTGTCGTAACAGTGGACATTTTTGTGACACGAGCCAGGACATTTTCGGTCAATAGCTGTAGGTAATTTAGGGCTGCTTAACAAACTTCATTTTTTTTATGGCCGAACACAAGCATAGGAAATGATATTTAAATAAATTACATACCTGTTGTTTTAGCTATGTGTGGAGACGGAGCTAACGACTGTGGCGCCCTCAAAGCGGCGCACACTGGCATCTCCCTGTCCGAAGCCGAATCCAGCGTAGCCTCGCCCTTCACATCCAAGAATGCCAACATAACCTGCGTATTGGACGTCATCAGAGAAGGCCGAGCCGCATTAGTCACGAGTTTTGGTATTTTTAAGTACATGGCCAGTTATTCTTTATGCCAGTTCATTTCCGTACTTATCCTTTATTCTATGGAAAGCAACCTAACCGACATGGAGTTCCTTTATATTGACTTAGCCATTATTTCTATATTCGCGTTTTTCTTTGGAAAAACGGAAGCTTATCCGGGGAAGTTGGATAAACAAACGCCGTTAAGCAGTCTGATCAGTCTGTCGCCCGTCATGTCTCTGTTGATACAAATGTTTTTCGTAGGTTTTTTCCAGGTCGTAGCGTTTGTTCACCTCAAGTCCGAGCCGTGGTATGTTCCTTTTAATACCACAGACCATGATGAAATCGCTTGCGTAGAAAACTATACAATATTCACCGTATCCGGCTTCCAGTACATAATCCTCGCCATAGTATTCTCCAAAGGCTACCCTTACAGAAAAACCATATTTTCCAATTACGGCTTTATAATTTCATCTATCCTCATGGCGGCTATATCAGTGTACTTGGCGCTTATCCCCGCCGAGGCGATTCAAAACGGCTTCGAGCTAGTGCTTCCGGAAAGCATGAACTTCCGCTTGTACATGCTCGCGTACGCCGCCGCCAACTTTATCGTCAGTCTTTTGGTCGAGCACTATGTCGTCGATAACTTGTTCTTCAAGAAATTGAGGTTCAAGTATCACAACGTGGACAAGTCCAAGCGGAAGTACTTGGCGATCGAGAGAGACTTGAGTAAAGACAGACAATGGCCGTTGTTGACGTCGGACTTTAGAAGCGCCGCCAGTCCGCTGAGTCCGCCTCCCGAGTGTCACGCTGAGATCGTCGTGGAGAAGGAGAATAAGTTCGATAAGAACCACGTGCTTAACAAGCTCTACGATAACAATAACGGTATAAGTTCCAGTCCGAATTCGGCGTTTACCACTCCCACTCATATTTTAGCCACCCCGAATCACCAATACAGCACTCCCGATCATCAAATGCCGTCTCCCAATCGTCGAATTTCAGTCGGCAACCACGAGACTGGGTATTTTTCGCAAGAAAACCTCGATTTTCCCAGTGTGCCGTCCGAAAACTTTTCTAGTCCGACCAAAAGCGACACGTTCAAGTCTTTAAGCAATCAGCAAAGCAGCTACGACATGGCCAGTTCTCAGCTTAACATACCCGACATCCCGTTCGATGACGCTTCGGTTACCATGGCGGCAACAGTCAATTCGCCTACTAGATCAACAAACATATCAATGCCTAGTCGGAGTCGCGACCCGAACGTTGCTCCGGACTTTGAAATTTCCCCGAAGAATTATTCGAACTTCAACGCGTTCAGTATTAGTAAGAGTCCTCCGGAAGGAAGAAACGAGGAGAATTTGAGGTTAGAATTAAACAATTTCGATATCAATAGGTGAGATAAGGCGTTAGTTAAGGTTTTGTGCTGGCTTCTCGTTTTTAGGTGACAGTTTTTCGCTGGATAATTTGGTTTTAAATCAATCGATGGGTCCATAATCGGCTAAAGTTTACATGTTGGTATGCAAATCGCAGCAAGTTTAAACTTTACGGGTTAAATGTCTTGGTGCACGAAATTCCAAATATTTCTTGAAATTTAAGACTAAAATTCCCGAAAACGATTTATGTCATGTCCATTTAAGTTTATTTAAAAAAACTCTGCTCTATTTGGATCCAATGCTGAATACGTCCTTGAAGGAATGTTCTAGCGACCATTTTATAAAGTAAAAAATGATAGAACTTAAGAAATATTTCAACGGAAATTGTTTTTTGAAAAAAAACTTATCGAAAAATTATCCTTTTAAAAAATTATTATTTTTGAAGAAGTATCAGACAGATCTATCGTCTAATCTTGGATGTTTTACATTTTTCATACAGGGTTATGATAAAGAAACGAATCAGGGTGGATCATAAAAATGCTACATGTATCAACTTTAATTTTTAAAATTGAACATATTGTATATTTTTACATTCTACAATCAATTCTAGACTTTTTTCATAAACCATGTCCTATACCTATCTTCAACCGTTTACGAAATATTAATACTTTAATGCTGGTATGCATCATCTATATGTTTCTCGACATAGCAACCATCTGAACTCGAATCACAATCTTGAAGGCATTGATGTCGGTGAATGTTAATCAAATTTGCAAAATTGCTATATAAAGAAACATATCAATGGTGCATTAAAGTACATATTAATATTCCGTAAACTGTTGAAGATATTTATAGGGCAGGGGTCGGCAACCTTTTGAGACGGAAGAGCCAAAAGTTATAATTTACACAATTTCTCAATTTTTAAAGAGCCACTAACGGCCGCAATTTGATATCGAAAGAGACACAACTTGACATCGAAAGAGCCGCATGCGGCTCGCGAGCCGTAGGTTGCCGACCCGTGGTCACCGCCAAAGCACTGGTGAAGACGCCAAATTGTCTTGCGTCGAAAACGAATTAAAACCTACATAGAAACATCCGACGACGGCGTCATTCGAGAGCTTTCGACGGACTGACGACAGTAATGACGCGTGTCACGGGGAAAGGGGTGCGGTGAAAAGCGAGTACAAGTGGCTGAGAGATAGAATCGATGCCTAATCCTCGTTAATCGATTCAGAACGAATTTTTAATGTTTTTTTTTCGATAAAATAAATAATATTTGCGTATGGAACTAAAGAGCCGCAGCTTCACATCCAAAGAGCCGCATGTGGCTCGCGAGCCGCAGGTTGCCGACCCCTGGTATAGGGCATGATTTATGAAAAATGTCTAAAATTGATTATAGAATGTAACACACACATACAGTATGTTTCATTAAAAAAATGTAAGTTGATACATGCAGCATATTTGTGATCCACCCTGTATAATATCTTTTTTCTTAAAAAAATGCATTTCACAAAAATAAGTTTAACGGGTCCGAGGGATTCTTGATTAGGTTGGCGGTAGTCAATATAAATGGGTAATTCGTTTTTATATCATAACCTTGCATATGTACAGTATAACGCTGTCACCTTAAAGTAGGTTAAGAACGTTAAAGCTAAAGGAACGAACCCCAATTGTCTGGAATCTATTTTTTTGTAAGTTGCGCAGTCTAATTCTAATGCACTTCAGAAAATGCTGAAGCCGAATAGTGACTTGACCATTGGCTAAACAGCAAGCAATAGTTTTCTGTTCTGTTCTGTAAACTATATTTGCAAAATATGTTTTTCCTACGATCGTTATAAGAACTATATTTCTTTTACGCAAAATGCATAAAATTGGTCATTTTAGAACGAGTTAAAAAAGTTATTTAGCGTTAAAAAAGTGCCGGAACGTGTAATTTTTTCACTTCTCTCTGAATGTTTATAATATCAAGTTGCCATGGAAACCGTATCCGCGCCGTTTGTTCCCTGGGTGCCGCAGGCGAAATAATTAACAAAGCCAATGAAGAAACACAAAATTTATTGCCTGAAAAAAGTAAATGTAATACTTTAATATTATTGGTCGTTACTTGGTGGAAGTCCATAATAATTTGGTTATATTATTGTAAGTAAAACACTTTTTTACTTAAATTTCCACTTTTTATTTGACAATACGACATGTTTCACTGCACTGCAGTTCGTCAGGTAATGTACATTTTATTTCAAAGTTATGCCTTATAAGTGTCTCTATTAACAAAAGAAAGATTATTTTATGATATGAAGGTTGGGTATTTCCTATTTCGTTCAAATTATTTAACAAACGGGGAGAAATATTTAGCCTAAAGTATGTTATAAGTTTGGGTTTTTTTTCCTATTACAATTTAATATGATAATGAGGGTCTTTTACATTTTCAAGGTATTTTATTGAACTATTGTGATGGATATTTAAATAAGTTTAATAGGGGTGAATTGTTTAAGTCTATTTGATTATTTAATAACACATTTGCATTTTTAAGTTTGTTTATTTCTAGCGATTCAAGATGATTTAATTTTGAACCTTTGTTTTCTATATGTAGTATTTTGAAATCTTGATTAAAAGAATGGTTTGATTCAATAAGATGATTGGCGTAATTGGAGTCACTTTTGCCGTTTATGAAGCTGCTGTGATGCTCTTTTATTCTTTTTGAGAAACTTCTACCTGTTTGGTCAATATAAGTTTTTGGGCAATCCCCGCACTTTAATTTGTATACTCCTGATTTATCTTTTTGGTGGGTTTTTGTTTTACTGTTTTTTATGAGTTTTCCAATGGTATTTTGAGTCTTAAATGCTGCATTAATATTAAGATTTTTTATGAATTTACACTGAATTTTGTGCTAATATTTCCTATATAAGTTATTATCCGATATGAACTAGGTTTTTCAATTTCTATTGGATATATCATTTTTAGACCTTGAAAATGTAAAAGACCCTCATTATCATATTAAATTATAATCGGAAAAAAAACCCAAACTTATAACATACTTTAGGCTAAATATTTCTCCCCGTTTGTTAAATACCACAACTTAGAATAATTTGAACGAAATAGGAAATACCCAACCTTCATATCATAAAATAATCTTTCTTTTGTTAATAGAGACACTTATAAGGCACAACTTTGAAATACAATGTACATTACCTGACGAAAATGCAGTGCAGTGAAACATGTCGTATTGTCAAATAAAAAGTGGAAATTTAAGTAAAAAAGTGTTTTACTTATAATAATATAACCAAAAAATAAATATAATACGTTTATTAAATTGCATCGTACCAAAAGCAAGTGAAGAGTTTCAGCGAACGGGTATTGTTAACGTATTTTCAAGAATAGTAAAACATTTTTAAATCTTCGACTTTATGGTCGTCCTATTCAAAGCTAAAATCAACATTAATTCTGAATAATCAAGTCGATATAAGTGAATATCGCAACCTTATTACATTTCTAATTGACAGTGAGTTGGTTATACACCAATATATATTTTTTAATTTCGAAAAAGAAAACTGATATGATCGTAGAAAAAATATTGTATGAAACTTATACATAAAATTACTTTTATCCATATACGGGAATGCGGCACTCGCCTTCGGCTCGTGCGCTCGTGAAGTGGGGTTATGCTTTATTCATTTGTTACATGAATAACTATTTATCTTTTTATCAGTATGACAAAAAAACTTTGTGTGAAACAGGTTGCAAAATACAATTTGTTTTCTACACAGGATGTGTTGAACCACGAGCGTTGCGACAAACCCGAACAAACTTCACATCTAGTGCAAAAACACTGTCCCTTTGCAACTTGATATATGATATGATGATGACGGTAAGATCATTGAAGAATCAAAATTTTTAATTTCCATATTTGTTTTTCTTAAGGGGTAATGCCTTGTTAAAAATTCCTTTAGCTTTGGTGGTCTTGGTACAGGTAAAAATTACATTTAGGGAAAATAATTATGGTTTGTGTTGCCGTTTTAATTTTTTTTTTGGTCTAATTTAAAGTTTCCTAATTTTAAATAAAAATTGTTTCTCGTATTTTTGTTTGAGAATATATAAATTATAAAAACGTAGTTCTTAAGTTTAAAAAAAAAATAATGTACTTAGTCGCTAATAATTATATTTGTATTGTTTAGTTAAATATTTCTATCTGCCATAGTATAGAGAAATTTGCAAGCTATTTACTTAATTTAATTATTACATGCTATCATTTTAGGGCAATAACAATGTTGTTTAGAAAAGTAATCATAGACTGTGAATATGGTAACACGGCGTTTACCAACAAGCACTGTCGAGTCCGCGATTGATTTCATAGCCGAGTGGCGAGTTATATATAGGGTGTTATGGAAATGGGCTTCTATTTAAGCCTGCAAATCCTGAGATGAAAACAAACTGCAGAAAAATTGCGCTCTGAGTTAATAAGAATGAGTATCCCTCATTGTGAAACAGACCAATCAGACATTACCATTTTTTGAATAAATTTTTATTAGATAAGTCATTAAATCCCAAGACCTGTTTAATTGCGAGTAAATTTCAAAATGTCGCAGATATTAATTTTTTTTTTATAAATTTCTTTGTTGTTGACTTTAATTTAGGTTAGTCGGGAAATAATCTAGCCGTTACCACTCGAACTATAAATTTAAATAGATTAAACTATTCAAATATTGTTTGCATGATTGTGATTCTTGGCAAATAGTTTCATGCAAAATAATTTTAAAATAAAAACCCTCGACCGTTCGTAGTCTCGTATTTTTAAATTATTTTGCATACAACTATTTTCCAAGCAAATCATGCTCAAAATGAAACCATTTCCATAACAGCCTATATACGACGAAGTAAAATAGTGTAGTTTTTATTGGCGAAAGTTAAAAAAAATCCTAACCAGATTTCACATTATTTTCATTAAACCATCTTTAAGGATTCACTTGGATCCATCTGTCTTGCCCCGACTTTTTGAAGTAGAATAATCTACATGCTACCTTGGAGGGGTAGAAGACTTGTATAATTTATTGTTCACATATTACAACATTTTTAACAAAAATTATGGTTTTCTACTTGAACTTCCGACTCTTTTTAAAATTGAAACTGCATCGAAATTGCTTGTGAAAATGTACTAAAAAACCTCAGGTGAAATCGCATAATAGTCCAATAAACGAAGCCCTTAAAAAGGAATTTTAGTTAGAAAGCTGCTTTTTTTGAAGTTTTTGTGGTACTATTTTAAGTTTATCCCTTGCACAAGAGTTAAAAAACCCTCCAAACGGGGTTAAAAATAATTTTCTGGTCTATATCTCTTAAACGAAAAATAATATGGAAAAAAGTTTTTTACAAATGTTATAGATCATTAAATTTCGCACAAGAAAGGTTATTACTACTTTTTTCTTATCTACAACCGACAAAGCCGTACGAGGTCGAAAACAATTTTTCGACCAGGTCTTTAATAAATTTAGCTTAATCACAATATGGCACCACTGTTGTCCTAGGACTAGAATTGCAGCGTCAAAGTGTGGCATTTTACAAATAGCAGAATATGATCGGATTTTTAAATGCTGAATAATCCCGCAAATGATTTTTTGCGGAAACAGGGTGCGCAAATAATATATTTATATCTATACGTCGGTTTAGATGAAATTTGGTGGGTAGATTTAATTTCGAAAAATGCCGCAAAGCCGAATGGGGCTGCTATATTATATAAATCGATATATGTATATTAAACAAATAATCTCCCAGAATAACATATGGCGAAGATTTTTTCGGAAAAATTAGTGCATGTCGGACGCCGGGCGAAGCTACTATATTATATAAATCGATAAAGGCATTAATATGAAGTAAAAAATATTCCAGAATAACACGACGTAGTTTTCATCTCGTAAAAATCGGTGAAGTGCCTGTCGGACACCGGCCGAAGCTTTCTAACTAAAATTCTTTTTTAAGGGCTTCGTTTATTGTACTATAAGTAAAACCCCAACCATTGATGGGTTTAATAAGAGTTGGAATGTGGCGATGTAAAAAAATATTCTCTTTGCATATTCGTCTGAGAAAAAACCTATTGTTTAATATATTTACGCATGTACTTTGCCACACTATTTTAATAATTTTTTGTGCACAATTACTTATTTCACGATTACAAACTGTTTTACGCTTAGGTAAAACAAGCCGTGGCCAAAAAAAATTGTTTAATTTTCCGTGACGAATATCATTAAGTAAGTTTTTCGGTCACCACCATACGGGTAAAGAAATAGGCCATATTTTAATAACTCGACTCGAGAAATTTTGTTTTATCCTAAAAAATAAACATGTTGCAGAAGAAGGCTAAAATGGCCAACGAGACTTTATGCAAATACACATGAAAGTTCCTATACAATGATTAGGATTATTTTTGCATATTGTTCTTCTGGCCGTTTAGTAAAGAAGAGAGTGATTCAATCCTAGGTGAGAAAATATTTATTGAATGAATGTACTATTTATGTAGAAAAAACTAGGAGAGTATTTATTATTGTAAGGAAAAATTGATTGCTAGTGGTCCATTTCGTAAAAAATCGGATTGTTTACCAGTTGTGCAATGTTATACTTGATATGTTCACATATTAAGTTTATATTTTTAACAAAACTGTACAGGGTGTCCAGAAACTAGTTGTTAAATTGGGGCAAAATTCCGTAATTATGGGTCAAATAATTTTGCGCAAAAAAATCGACAATAAATACAGGGGTTTTCAAAATATTTGGAAAAATCTGAAATTTTGCCGCTTTTATTCTTTCCCGACTTTGTTCGAAGAGAGGTGTGTAAAAATAAATTTCCTTTCTCATTGCTACTTTTTATGCTCCATAAGATGACATCATCAGATTCATACGACGTTTCGTCTTTAGGTCACCATCATCAACATAACTTTTTTAAATATGAGCCCGGATTTTTTTGTTTAAATTGTGAAAGAGGACCGAAATCTACGTTCAGTGGCATACAACACTTTATTTCTTAAATTGGCCATCTTCGTTACAATACCTAGTACGTTCCTGTATTCCTTTTTGTTCGAGATAGGTATAATATAAGTATAACATTACACATAGAAAGATAGACAATTTCAATAGCTTTTAGGATCATAGATAGGCTTTCATTTAAAAATCCTTAGCTTCGAAAAAATGAATTTTATTGTTATACACGGCGTTGAAAAAAGGTCGGTACCCCGGAATAACTCCTTTGCATCGCATTGGAGCGGAAAATGTCTAGGGAAAAAGTTGTTTGGTTTTGAAGGGGGAATAGTTTGCAATTTAAACCACTCCCAACCCCCGGGCGCGGGTGGGGGTAAGTTAAGGTTTTCAAATGGAACCCCATATTTTTATTGGCGTATCGTGTTCTCCGACCAAAAATAAACATCTTTTGTCCGAAAATTTTTTTCATTCGGGCCCATCCTTCACCAATAATCACCATGAGGAAGACAAAACCAGAACCGTCGAAAATCAAGTTTTATCCCGGAAATACTATTTTTCTCTGTCTTGTACTAAAAAATGCCTGTGGAAAAAGTTGTTTGTATTCCACGGGCATTTTTTAGTATAAGACGGAGAAAAAGAGTATTTCCGGGATAAAACTTGATTTTCGCACGGTTCTGTGATTTTGTCTTTCTCATGGTGATTATTGGTGAAGGATAATAGGCAGGTATAGGAAAATTTTCAGGAAAGTTACTAGGAAATCAATAGGGATTCTAAAAACAAAATAATACACGGGGTGCCGCAGT
Organism: Barypeithes pellucidus; assembly: GCA_963991005.1. Taxonomy (NCBI): domain Eukaryota; kingdom Metazoa; phylum Arthropoda; class Insecta; order Coleoptera; family Curculionidae; genus Barypeithes; species Barypeithes pellucidus. Next base: position 39,906,772 of record OZ022563.1, on the reverse strand, counting down.
GGACGGCTGAAAATATTTTTAAAAGAGAGATAGAGCTTGTCCACTTATGTAATATAAGCTGTCAAATTTTCAAAGTTGACTCACAAACGTCTAATAGGCGATCCACCATCAATCACTAACACACACAAGGAGAAGTCGAAATAATGTATGTGCTTCATATAAATATTTTTCCTATCTGGCTTCCTTACAGCCCCGGATCTTGATTGTTTTCGAGACGGGCAAAAACTTAAAACTGCCGCCCTCGCACATCCTCCATCCCTTGTTGTTTTTAGTAGTGATATTTAAAAAAAAAACTTCGCGCCCGTGCTCCTATCGATTTCGACCAGATTGGGCTATATACAGTATGTCCCAAAACTAATAGTACATAGTAAAACTGCAGATTCTTCGGATAAAAATATTGCGATTTGGTCAAACATTGCTTACTCAAAAGTTGATAATAACCGTGTTGTGTATATGCAAGGGGAAACTTTCTATAATTTCCTGATTAACTTACTTTTTTACCCATGTTTTTGCATACAATTATGTGATGGGAGGTTTTTAGGGGCGAGAAATTAATTTGTTAATTATTTTAATTTTTTGTAGATTGTACAGGGCTCGCCGCGGCACTCCGGGTACATAGAAAGAACCAAGTGCAACTTTCTTGCGCTTTAGTGGATTTATGTTCCTATTAAAAATATCAATTTTCTCATCACTTTTACCCAAAAATGGTGTGTGTACCTTATCAATGTCGCTCCGAGCAACTGCTTTCGAGATTTTTGCATTCATAGTATCCAGTGTATAATGGAAGGGTGTAGTAATGGAATTTAGCTACAGATAATTCAGATTACAACAGTTCTAACGTAACCCATATTTTTTAAAGTATTAGTAATTTATTAATATTTAAAATATTCTAAAAAGTTCAGACTACAAAGAAAATAAAAGGCGAGTAACGAAAATATTTATAAGTTAAATAAAAATTGTATTCTTACATAAATAAACTATCAAGAAAAGATCTGTTTTTGACAATAATTGTTGTAATATTTTTAAAGAGTTACACTTGTTGCTATGTAGCCAGAGTACTGCAGCGAGCGCCTTTTAAAATCTACATAAAAATAAAATAATTAACAAATCAAATTTCTCGCCACTAAAAACCCCCTAACCAAAAATGTTAACATATTATTAAAAAGTAAATTAATTAGGAAATTAGAATAAAAAATTTTCACTTGGACACTCGATCTCGGTTATTATCAACTTTTGAACTAAATAAAATTTGGCTAAATCTATATTTTTACCCAAAGAACCTGCATTTTACTGTGTACTATTAATTTTGGGACAGTCTATACAGGGTGTCCCATAACTAATGGTACACAGGAAAACTACAGATTCCTTGGGTAAAAATATTGCGATTTGGCCATACTTAGTTTAGTCCAATAGCTGGTAATAACCGAGATACAGGGTGTCCAAGTAAAAATTTAATTTTCAATTTTCCTAAATAACTTATTTCTGAATCAATATTTTTGCACAAAATTTTGTGACTAGGGTTTTTTTGGGGAAAGGAATTTGAATTTGTTAATAATTTTGATGTAGATCTCTGCGGTACTCTGGATACATAAAAATAAGTGTAACTTTTTTGGGCCTTAGTATAATTATGTTTTTATTAAAAATATCAGTTTTTCCATCATTTTTAAGCAATAAAGGTATATTTTGTAAATGTCGCTCCGACTAACCGTTTTCGAGATTTTTGTATTTAAAATGCTCAGTGCGCTTCTTAAAATATTTAAATAAAACTTTAAGCGGTCACTAATATAAATAAATATTATTTTAAAATTTTACTATTTTATAAATAAGAATTCAAGCTTTACATAAATAAATAAAAAACTATCAATAATAGAAATGGTCTGTTTTTGACAATAATTGTTCAAAGTTTTGGGCGCAAGGATCCTGTTTCTCCAAGTCTGTCGTATAAGCTTCTAAAAATTTTAAAATCTGGCTGCCTTCTATTTGGATACATTTCCAAATACCGCCGATGTGCCCCGCGTCCGTTGAAATTTTCTTGTGCGTATAAACTAGGGCTCGGAATTTTTGAAATTTAAGTATTCGAATATTCACTTAATTTATTATTCAAATATTCAAATTATTCAATATTCGAATATCATCTACGAGTATTCATTCATATATTCAAATATTCAAATTAGAATATTCAAATAATATTCGAGAATTTAAATTAGCGGATATTTACGAAATCGAATACATATTTGATTGTTAATGTTTTAGCTTCTACATATTTAAAAAATGAAAACGTTTAAGAATTGGCCTATAAAGAGGAAGTATATAATATATTAATTATTCATTAATTAGTATATAATATATTAATTATTCATTAATACATCCGTATTAGTGAACAGAAATGGTATTTGTTTATAAAAAAAACCATTAAGATACGACATTTATTTAATACAATTAACTCGTTTTTAACAAGAAACAAGTATTTTCTAACAGAATAAAAATATTTTCTTAAATATAAAAAGACTACAAGAGGGAAATAGAAAATAGAACAAAGATAAAACTTATTTTATAAATTGGTACTAAGAAAACAAATCTTCTTTACATTCTCAGATTTTAGGAACGCCCGTTTTGCGCTGACTATAGTTCCGGCATTCGAGAATGATCGCTCAGAGGGCACTGGTTGCTGGTATACAAAGATATTTTTTTGCGTACTTTGCTAGTCTGGGATATTACACGATTTTCAAATTTATCAAAATATAGCCAGATTTTACTTCTTGAACTCATTTTCGCTTAGGCTGAAGACTCAAAGTGGACCACATGAAAAAATAAAATTGAATATGATAACTGAGAATCTCGGTGTTTCCCCTACTATAAAAAGCAATCAGCCACCTACACAAAGACGATAAAAACTGCTGACGGTTGATGATATCGATTCATGCTTGATGCAAGGCCAAAAGCTAAAACTCCTCCGAAGTCCGAAACACACAACTCAAATCTGCCGAGACGCCGTGCCACGTAACAATTGAATACTAAAATGAAAATATTTGACATTTAAATTCTCGAGTATTGAAATATTTGAATATTCGAACATATGAATAATTTTAAATAAAAATAATCGGTATTTGAATATCTGAATATTCGAATAGTCGAATATATGAATAAATATTCCGTATTTGAGTATCTGAATATTTGAATAGTCGAATATATTCATATTCAGTTTTTGAGTATTCGAATAGTCGAACAAATGAATAATTTTTTAAAAAATATTCGATATTTGAATATTCGGATAGTCGAATTATCCGAGTTTGGTTCCTAGCACTAGTATAAACATATCATGTCTCGCATTTCTAAGTTAGAAAACAAGTTATGTCGCGGCATTTTTAGTTTAATTTTTGATAACAGTATCTTCAAAAACTCCTTAAAAAACACGCACAGTGCTGACAAATGAAAATAAACTTTGACAGAAATGTGGTTTCAGTGCTTTCATTGTATTTGTTTTTACCAAAGCCTACTATAACAAATTTCACATTTACAAATCAAAATTTAAACGGGCGCATTAGAAATTGTAATTGAAAATATCTCGAAAACGGTTAGTCGGAGCGACATTTACAAAGTATACCTTTATTGCTTAAAAATGATGGAAAAACTGATATTTTTAATAAAAACATAATTATACTAAGGCCCAAAAAAGTTACACTTATTTTTATGTATCCAGAGTACCGCAGAGAGCGCCCCTACAATCTACATCAAAATTATTAACAAATTCAAATTCCTTTCCCCAAAAAAACCCTAGTCACAAAATTTTGTGCAAAAATATTGATTCAGAAATAAGTTATTTAGGAAAATTGAAAATTAAATTTTTACTTGGACACCCTGTATCTCGGATATTACCAGCTATTGGACTAAACTAAGTATGCCCAAATCGCAGTATTTTTACCCAAGGAATCTGTAGTTTTCCTGTGTACCATTAGTTATGGGACACCCTGTATAAGATTTTTAACAAAACCGCAATTTGGGCGATATTATGAATAGTTGGACACTGATAAAAGTTTCTAATCGATTGATAACCGGGTACGGCGACGTCCCGGGGTGCTACAACTGAAACACTTGAATTTGCCGCCCCGGGCATAGGAACAACCCCCCCCCCCCCCCCCCCCCCTAGGTTCTGGGCTGCTTTCTTATTAATAGTTTCTGCACATCCTCTATAAACATATTGCCAAGTGTAAACTTTCTTTCAATATTTGAACGGAATCACGAGAACTAAATTTTGAAACTGGTAAACATTCTGATTATGTCTATGTTATTAAATAATGAAAAACTTCGAAAATTTTATATCTTAATATACTAACCTCCTTCCTATATAAAACAAGCACTAGTGATAGCAATTTTGTGATTGAAGTTAGAAATTATTTATGGATTAGGCGTAGCTAGATAAAATTTGATGTGTATAATTAGATCGTTTTGCACTTAAATAGCTGATTTTTTAAAATCGTACAATTGACAAATCTGTCACCAAACTTTAACCGAAAGAAAATAATTTTCGTGATGGCCATGAGGATGCAAAAAAAATCATTGAAAATGTACCAGTTGTCTTACAGATAAACGTCTGAACTAGGGATGCCAGTCTCGAAGCTTTGTTCCAATTCCCGGGATAAAGAGTATCTAATCCCGGGACTAATCCCAAAAAAAAAATAGCAAGAGAAAGATTGTTATTAAATACACTAAATATAAATCTTAGCTAGTGTCAACAAAATGAAAAAAAAAACATTAAACATTTTTATAAAAAATTCGCAACTTATTGCAAGTATAACCTGCTAACGAGAAGCAGCGTTCTGTTTCTACACTTAAACCCCCAAAATAAGGGATAAAAAAATATTTAATCCCCAAGGGATAAAAATTTAATCCTTGAATGATTTAAAACAAATTAATCGCTCAAAAGTAAATTTGTTGGCCGTTAATGAAATTAAATTTTTTTAAAAATTATTTTAGGACTCAATTTTCCTTAAAGTGCATGAAACAGTATATAAACCACGTGACTAAAGTGTCCCTAGTTTTATAACACACTATTAAAAGCCCGGGAAAAATGGTTCCACATTAATTAATTCTCTTTTTTAGTGATCTCTGAAAATCGGCGCCAAATTTTTTATTTAAGGAATTTATTAATAAAATATAATTTACAATAAAATTGTTAGTTTTAAAATAAATATTTAAGAAACAAGTTTTAAAGATCTCTTTTATATACTTTATTCCGGGATTTGAGGGCTTGATCCCGGGATTTTCGAGATTGTTTTGTCCTCGAGATCCCGGGATTTCGATATCCTGGGATTGGCACTCCTAGTCTGAACGCATTTAAAATCTGTATTGGCGCGATTTTGTAACCTCGCAGGTCGTTTCTGAGAAAGGGACTTTTTGTACTATAAAATGCGAAATATTGATCGAAAATTTGGATGCATTTTTCTTTTATTCTTATACAATATTTATTCTATACCATTTAAGTATTAATAAAAATAATAATTTAATTTCCTATCTACAGAAATAATAATTTGTATTTACAGGGCTATTCTCTACCGTTCAAACCCGTTAGGAAAACGCCAAACTGTTGACGAGTAGCTAATTCATCTGAAAGTATCTAATGACAGGGGGTCACGTGATTACCGGTTAAATTTTTAATAATAATCCACGTGCCATCTGTTGATATTATTAATATAATTGAAAAGCTCACCAGACGAGCCGACAAATGACTCAAAAATACAAGTCTTCCAGCGAAAATATTATTTATAATTAACCGACAAAAACCGAAAGAACAACTACTTATGAGAACCTTCGGAGTATACAGGGTGTCCGGGAAAATATGGGAAATCTCCCGGATATGAAAAAAACAAGTGAAAAGGGTACTAAATTCCTATAAACTTTTTTCGGAGATATGGACTCTCAAAGAGCTCCAATGGAATCAAGTTTTTTACACATAATTATGGAACCACCAGGTATATTAAAATTTATTTTTAATGTGATGTATATCGGGTAAGACCGTTTCAATTATTATCCAAGAAAGTGTTGTGAATTACTCACAGCTGCAGGGACGGACTTGCGGTGACACTCATGGTATCTCTTTTTTCACACCCTGTATGATAAGAACTTTGTACAACGTTTTTTACAAACTGACTATTGACTAAAAATTAAGTTTTCGAGATAACGTCATTTTAATTACATCATATATTTGGAGTATCTCGGTAAGAGATACATATTTGTTCCTATCAAATGCTGAATCTCAAAATTTTGCTTTTCATATTATTTAACCCGCGTGAAATTAGGGAACTCAGTGTAAATAAAATTACGTTTTCTCGAAAACTGTTAGGTTTAGCCACATGAACGAAGAGTACTTAATTTTTAGTCAATACACAAGATATGTAAGAAACGTTGTCTAAAGTTCTTATCGTGCAGGATGTTAAAAAAAAGGGACCACGAGTGTCGCAGCTAGTGAGTAATTCACAACACTTTCTTGGATAGTAATTTGAAGGGTATTACCTGGTATATATCAAACTAAAAAAAAATTAAAATATACCTGGTGGTTCAATAATTATGTGTAAAAAATTTGATTACATTTATATGAACTGGTGGTACTCTTTTCACTTATTTTAATTTTCCTGGACACCCTGTATATGTAATGACTCCAGCCGTTACGGATACAGAATAGCCCTGTTATTTGCTCGGTTTTGTTCAATTTTGAGGTCCACGCTAAAAAACATGATCTTTTTATCATTCTGACGGGGTTATTAGTATATTTTGTTCTACATTTGTGGCAACTTTGGCATTTTGTTGACTATTTCAATGAGGGAAACAATTATTTTTTTTAATGAGTTATGTAATCGTGTTTTTTTACAGCGTGGAATTAAGCTGTTTTAAAATAATAATTATAGCAAATGTGTGTGTATACACCGCGTTGAACATTGCTTTCAAAACTAGATATACAAAAATAACTGTCGGAAAAGTACCTATCGTTTATTTTTGTGTTCATTGCCATTAAACAGCATTGACAGTCGAATTATAATGTCAAACTGATAATTACGTCTGGGGAAGATTCTTATTGGCTGGCAGCCAATAAAACTTCGAGAACTGCCACCAGAGGTCGTCTTCCTTACGATTATTCGCCAATAGTATAATATCGATCGTTACGCAACGGCCGTCGGTCTGATTCAAAATCAAAAGAACCAATTTTGTATTACAATTTTTTTTCATTTTAGGTTTTTAAACGTCGACCTCAAAAATATTTGTATTGTTTTCGATTTATAATAAAATATTTTTCAAAAATTTGTTCTTTTATTTGTTTACTTTTTTAGCGTCCCTCGTATATTATACCAAAACCAATATCTGTGCGACTTTTTCATCGGCTAAGCTACATGTCAGAATGTGACATTTCCTCCATCAATAAAACCATCGACTTAAAACAAGCATGGACCCGGCCATGGGCGTCGTTAGAAAGTTTTTTTTTGGGGGAGGGGGGGCAATGATAAAATGAGTAATTTTATAAATTTAAAAACCAGGACACCAGCGCTAGCCACAAGGGGAAAAAGCTCGCTGGGAACGAAAGCGCCGCAGGCTAAATTATTTATGGCCCACGCCCCACAAGCAAACCCAAAATACACATCTAAATTTAGTCCATAATTTATAGTAAATACTAGAAAACCCGAGCGGTAAGGTCAATAAGGTGTACTCATTATACTCAATTTAAACAGCGTGACATTTTTGCTTAAGTTATAGCAGACGAACAAAAGTAATTTTTTTCACGAAGAATTTTCCTTTTTCCGAGGATTTTTCAGTATTTTTAAAATTATTCCGATTTACGAGCTATATACAAAAAGAGACAGCGGAAAACAAACCAAAAAATAACTCCATACTACCTATTTATTTTAAGTAACATTGATATTAGTATGCTTATTTGTATTTTAATGGTATTCTGCGGTTGTAATGCCAAATATGCAATAATTTCATCGTAAATTGCTTCAATGTCAAATAGTTCTTGGTTCTTGCGGAAACAAATGTGAATAGGATTAAAAATTATTTTTGGTCAATAAATCGAAAAAATTTAATCCACTGATGTCCGAAAATCTAGATTTAATTTAAATAATAACGGTGCCAAAAATTTCTTTATAAATTTGTTTATAGTGTCTACTTAAGTTGGAATCATATGAAAAACTTTTTATTATTGGTTTTATGAAAAAAAGTTATTCTTCATAAAAAGTTCTGCATGGTCTAAAACTCCAAATGCAACCTTCAGTTATCAAAATTTCCCAGTCATATACGAGGTATATCAGAACTTACGAATATTGATCAAGAGTAAAGTACCTTTATTTTTGACAATACAGAAGAATGTTAAGAAGAAAAGTTATTTTGAATTAAAAGTTATATTCAAATATTACAGTTATTTAGCCTGAAAATTTAGGTTTTGTGAATATTTACTAATCATTCCGTATTAATTATTAAAACAATTTCTATTTTTTCTTCACAACTAAGTAAAGCTGCCAGTTCTAATGTATTTTATAAATACCAACGCACTATGACATTCCGTGTCAAATATTTCTCGTCAGTGCATCCTAGATTACGTTAAATTGTATCAAGCCAGAATAATTAATACGGAATGATTAGTAAATAATCACAAAACCTAAGTTTTCATGCTAAATAACTGTAATTGCATATTTGAATATAACTTTTAATTCAAAATAACTTTTCTTCATAACATTCTTCTGTATTGTCAAAAATAAAGGTACTTTACTCTTGAGCAAAATTCGTAATTTCTGATATACCTCGTATATGACTGGGAACTGTTGATAACTGAAGGTTGCATTTCGAGTTTTAGACCATGCAGAACTGTTTATGAAGAATAACTTTTTTTCATAAAACCAATAATAAAAAAGTTTTCCATATGGTTCCAACTTAAGTAGACACACTGTATAGCAGCTTCGGATCCGCTATATTAGACTTTTTCTTCGTTTGGCTTAGTTTCGATTAACAGAAATATTTTTGAAGAAACAATATCCGACTATGCACCGCCTCGAATGTCAAATTTAATTTAGACTTTCAGAAAAAATAGAAAAAACATACTCCATACATCTTTTCCGCTAACGAAATAAAATATTATTAATGTATAATTTTGACATTGGGCGATAACCACGCATGCTAAAAAGTCCGCTATGTTTAGGACGAACCACATAATGTGGGACGAACGCCAATTCAATAGCAACTATCAAATTTAAGGAAAAAATAGAAAAAACATACGAACTACCTACCTTTTCCGCGAACGAACTAACAGTTTTTTGATGTGTTATTAAGTATCAAATTCCGGGGGGGGGGGGGGCAATAGCCCCCTCTTGTCCCTTATAAACGACGCCCATGGACCTGGTGTAATTCTATGTGCTTTGTACACGTCACTGTGACGCATGTTATTACGAAAATTACACTCATGCATTAAGCTAGAGGTGTTGTTTTCGATTGATTACATCGAAAACAATACGCCTAGCTATCGAAAACAACCCCTCTAGCTATTGAACGCAAAACCATAGTAACCTTCTTACCATTATTTGCCATTATTGGAATAATATGTCAGTCTGACAGTCTCATTGTTTCGACTTTAGTTTAAAAAATGTCACGTTTTGAAAAGAAATCAATCGAAGTTATTCAAGAAAAAATCGCACAGAGTGTTCCAAAAAACACTAAAAATAGCAGCAAGCAATATGTCTGGCGTCAGTTTATGATGTTTTGTGAAGATAGAAGATATGTTTTTAGAAAGGAGACTTAGATTAAAAAGCTTGCGGACATACTTCAAGACTGGGTTATAACATGAAAATACAAAATTGGGAGGAATACAAAGATATAAATGCCGAACCTAGTTGCTCGAAAATGTCGAAACCAACCTCAAGAGATTCTTCAAATTCTAATATTAATTATTACAACTGCGTTATAATTATTAAAGTGAAATTTATAATACATTATTGCATTTAACTTTTGTTAATTCGAGTAATTTTCTCCCTAAATTACACTCGTGCATAAAAATTCTCAGATAATTTTGCATTTAAGCGTATTTCCTTTGAAAAACAACATTCGTTCATTTTCAAATTTTTTAAAATATGAAAATGAACTCTTGTTGTTTTTAGGCAATACGCTTTCATGCAAAATTATCGAAAATTTTTAGGCACTAGTGTAATTACCTCCGAAAATAAACACAACAAAAATCTATAGCTAGAATCTCCGTTTCTTTTTAATCTTAGGTCTGTTTTTTCGTTCTAACAGCTGATTGGGTTGATATGTCTTTGTTAGGAAAAACAAATACTCTACGAACATGACTCGGAAGTCTATATTTTTATCCACTTTACGGCAGACTTAGCACAGTCTTGAGTTAAGAATTACTATTTTTTTCATAAGATACCTAAATTAAACACACAAACGCTGAAAACCCACAAAGAAATTTATTCAACAATAATGACAAAGTTCTTAATCCGGTACTGTCAAACGTGAAAGATGGCAGTTCCAAGTTCAAATAAGGGTACGTTCCGAACGGTCGAAGGCGACGTAATGGGTTTGTATAATTAACGCAAAACGACAAAGAAAAATTATACCAATTTTCAGAGTTCCCCGATTGTTTGTCTGGAAAGTCGTTTACAACCTACCTAAGAATGTGAATTGTTTATTCTTCAAAGACTGTGAACCAAAGCCGTATCCTCCTTGTTTTGAGATCCTTGAATAAAACGGACAAAACTAATTTATTTTAAAAATATTTATTAGTCTGTCTTTTATTCTACAAACTATTTAAAACTTTAATAAACTATGTCATTTTGCTTATCGCTTAACGAGTGCGTTCCTCTTAAAATATTGTCATACAATTTTAACTCGAGTAAATGCAAACAAAACCAGCGTTCGTCTTAAAAATAATGAACAAACCTATACTTTAAGGCACGTAATTAATGTTTAATTAATAATGGGATAGGATGCGACGAGACTCGCCAATATTACATTGTGTCGATCAAAGTCTATCTAACGGGTAATTTAACAGTCACCACACATTTTTTTCCTTTGTCATAACCAACCGATTAGTATAAGCATGCTGAAAAATCCGGCCTTAGAACGTTACCTTATGCAGACAGATAGAATGTGACAGTTGCAATTTGAGTTTGGTGGCTTTTGACATCTGATTAACAGCTGCGCTGGATTCGTAAAGTTAAAGGATTGGAAAACGCTATGAAAAAATTGCGTTAAAAAAATATAATGTTATAAGAATAATAATTACAATTTCAAATATGAACAATTTTCAAATTTTTGTCACAGATCTTCCTGAAACTTGTTGATACCCCAACAACATGTCAGTCAATCTAGATATCAATCAATAAATTAACAAAAAAAACTTTATTATTAACGGCTAAAACTTCACGAAAGAAATATTGATCAGCTGATGACTCTCGTCTCTTTCTAACCTGCCAAAAAGCGGCATATTTTTTAATTAAATTGATGTAACATAGATGGCTCTGATTAGTAATTTGGGATCCTCATCTCAATATAAACTACCCGAGAACGAATAGGCAACTGAAAATTTTTTGCATCATTTGAGGATAAATATTTTATAGCAGAAATTAGTGAGGGGGGACGCTCTTCCAGAGTTGGATAGATAATTTTGTCGACTTTGATTCGACCCTAATTTATCATTAAAAAAGGCCATGGTTCTGTATTATACAGAGTGTTTTAGGAAGAATTGCAAATTTCAAAAATCTTTTATATGCTGCAAAATTTGATAATATGATTTCTGACATACTAGGGTATTTTTTGGAAAGCTGACTAGGTTCTGCCGAAACATTTTTTTTAAGTTAGAAAGATATTAATTTTTAAATTAAACCATGCGATTTCACAGTTACAATTTATTTTTGTCAGTGAGTGGTTCACGTGTCTGTTTATAAGAACCTAATACTTGGGAAATGATAAACGCTGGTATACACCAGAGACGCCGATGCGGAAATGAATTAATTACATACTTGTATATACAGTGTGTCCTCGGATCGGCCCCTAAATATATGGAAAAAGACTAAACATTTTTTGAGTTGAAAAATCTTCTGGAGTTCAGCCCTGCTTGGATAGAAACTAATTTGCGACATAATTTTAATGTCAGTGCAGTGCCATTTAAAACAGTGTAGGATAATTTTTGTTGACAGGTAACGGCCACTTAAATCATATTTAAACCGTCACATTCCACCGATTGTCGATTTTAATAGCTCTCGTCATGCTCAATCGGTAAGTTATCACTCATCAATTAAATTAACACAATTAACTACAAAACTTATAGTCTATGTTAATGATCATATGATAGGTACAATTTAATATTGACGCTTCTTGTTTTCCGAAGGGTACCGTGTCGGCATATTGAAAACCCTGGTTACTTTGGTATTTATTTGGTTTCACAACAAAAAGGCACCTACTATATACCAAGCGATTTCGGTTATCATATGTCATGTATTGAAAAAATAATTACAGTATGACATAAACAACAATGGCGTTTCTATGCAAATGATTAATGTTTGTCAGTGAAATCATAAGGAACAGGGATCGGAGCAATCGTTTAAATAACTAAACCGTCACCGGGTGAATGATTTTGCTATCTCTTATGGAGATTTATATTGCTGTCAGCATTTTTAACTCTCTTTTAAAGGTATTAAAAGGTTTTACGCATTTAATAGTATGTGAAATGAAAGAATAATATTATGGTATTTAGGTATATTTATTTCATAAACATACAACAAAGATTAAAGCTAAAATACGACCTAAGTAGTTATAAACAAATTTGACTATTTGTTTAAATAGTCCATCTCTTAGTGGAGTGAAATTATGAAGAGGTAAAGAAACTCATAGTCTGCTTCAGTAGTTAAAGAAACAATATTTTAATTTCCATACATGTTTCGAAGGCATATACCCTCATCAGCTTCAGTGGAAAATATTTAAGAAGTAAATGTTACTAAAATAAATAAAACCGTATCCATTCTAATTTTTTCTTTTTATTCTTAGGAGAGCGGAAACACCTTATATTTGTATCAAATTTCTTCGTCTGGTTATCCATATTACAACCGAACACAGCGCACCTCATTTTATGGAAAATTCAGATATTTATTTTAATAAACACGCACAAGAAAAAAATCTGGTGAATTTTTAAAATTTCCATGGAAAACTACGACAAACGGCCCTACGTGCTGACCAGTGTTGCCAGAAATCTTTGATCAAAAGTAATAGGAAACCTAATAGAATAATAAAAACGATGTCAGAGTAAGAAGAGTACGAAAAAAAAGATATGATATGAGGGCCACCTCCAGATTGAACATAAGTTTTATATGAGGAGCCCCACAACAAGAATGAACATCTAAAAAATAGTTAAAATAGTAATGGATATATTACAATAAAATTGTAAAAGACTGATAACTCTGGTGGCAACGAGGCGGGGTCACCGAGCAGCTTCGGCTATCGTCGACCGGTTCCAATGGCGCGGCGAATGTTTTAAAAGTTTGTCGGAATCTTTTATTATTTTAGTGGTATTTTAGCTGTAATGTGTATTATATTTATATGAAATTAATATACCTAATTGTCATATATTATTCTTTCATTTCACATACCATTAAATGCGTAAAACCTTTTAATAACTTTAAAATAGAATTAAAAACGCTAACACTGTATAAATCTCCATAAGAAATTTAAAAATCTCTCTCCTTGTGACGTCACTGCGCGCGGCAGACGGAATTGGAACGGTTAGCTATCTTATCTTTAGTTATTGTACCATGGATCGGAGTCTAGCTTAGACTAGATACCGCGAACTAAAAGGAAATCTATTCCACGACAAATTACAGTAAATTTGAATCGAATTGACGCCTGAAACTCAACAGGGTGGTCTAATTTCGAGAGTTCATTGCTTATTTTTGAAATAAACATTCGAATTCCGGTGTATTTATCAGATATATTATAAGGATTAAAGGTCAATTTACACATATCAGTGACGACACGGTGTCGTGACCGGTACGTGATTTCACCGGCGCGATTGAAATTATTCTTGTAGGAACTTGTAGGGGCCTATTGATATGGCGCCGGTGAAATCACGTGCCAGTGACGGCATTATGTCGTTACTGATGTGAGCGAATCGACCTTAACAATGCAAATTTTTTTACGAATCCAAAATTGCTTACGCACTTTTAGTCCGTATGATATATACTATTTTTTCTCCAACCGAAACAGAATTAATACATTTAGTTATTCAACAATAGTTAATAATTTGGATTTAATCCTAGGATTAAAAATGTTGATTAGCAACGAGCACATTTTTATAGAGTAAATACATCTGAAAATAGTACAAAAATGTCAATATTTTTTAAGGTTGGAAAAAAAAGGACATTTTGGTTTTACAAGTATTTTTACGTAAACAAAAAGGTCCACTTTATGAAACAAAATTTCAAAAACTTAAAATTCGTTTCGAATGGGAATTGGTCATAAATTTGATGTCATGGTTCTTAAAAGTAATCTCGACCCTCAGGGGCTCATAAATGAATTGAAGATATTTCAACAAAATGGGAATATCTGCTCCCCTTTATACAGTATGTCCCCGTAAGATCGCACCATATGGAAAACTTTTTTATTATTAATTTTACGAAAAAAAGTTACTCTTTATAAAAAGCTCTGCATGGTCTAAAACCTAAAATGCCACTATCAGATATTAAATTTTCCCAGGCATATACGGGGTTTGTCAAAAAATATGAATTTTGCCCAAGAGTAAACTACCTTTATTTTTGACAATATCGAAAATTGTTATTTAAAAAAGTTGATCAAAACTAAAAACCACGTTTAAATATACCATTACACCCATTTACGATGAAAAAAATAGGTTCTGTTATTTTTTTATTATGTAATTTTTATATTGCAAATAAGAAAACACATACAAATACTAAATTGTAACACAATAATAATAGATATAAATTAAATTTTCACTCATTCAACTAATGCCTCTCGTTCAATACATTTCATCGTTCTAGTGGCAAATTTCCTTAATACTTTCCTTATCATTTCTGAAGAAATTTCCCGGCATGATTGGGTAATTATCCTCTCCAAATGATTAACATCATGGAAAGGCCATTGCTGGTAAACTAAGTAACCCCATAAGAAGTAATCTAGTGGAGTTAGGTCGGGGGATCTGGCAGGCCAAAAAATATCGGAAAATCTGTGCATAACTTTGCCATTGAACAACTGTTCAAGATATGCCCTAACATTCAATGTACTGTGGCATGTTGCACCGTCCTGTTGGAACCAAATACATTGACGTTCTTGTAAAGGTAGTTCGTCCATGAAGTCACTGATATGAGTTTGCAAAAATTGTAAATAACGTTCGGCATTCATAGATTGGTGAAAAAATACGGTCCAATTAATCTGTCCTTGTAAATACCACACCACACGTTCGTTTTAAATGAATATTGGTCACGAGACTTTATTGTAAAATTGGGATTTTCATCAGACCACCAGCGACAATGTTGTGACGAGACAGTTCCATTTGAAGAAAATGTTGCCTCATCGGAAAAAATGATACGTCTCGGAAAAAAACGGTCCTCTTCTAACTCTCCTTGGATGAGAGAGCAAAATTCAAAGCGCCTATCATAATTCCTTTCTTTCAATGTGTGAACGATTTTTGGTTTGAATGGTCTGAAATTATTTCGTTTTAAAATTCTTCTCACTGTATTTTTACTTACATTTTGTTGTATTAACGACTTTCTTTTGCGCAATGACACTTTTAGATGTTCTACAACAGACAGCATTACTTCTAACTGCGTGTTCTCATTAGCAACCAGTTTTTGACGATTTCCATTAAAGTTATTGTTTAAACTTCCAGTAGTCTTAAATTTATTCATTATTCTTGTAACAGTTGAATGATTAATATTTTTATTGGGATGTCTATCATTAAAAATAATTGCTGCTTCTCTATGCGTTTTATAGTTTTCTCCCACAATCAAAACAATTTCAATTTTTTCTTCACAACTTAATAACACCATTTTTATGTACTTAATAAATTTTAACGCGTTTTGACGGTCGTTGTCAAACATTTATTGCTATCAACAATTCATTTGTATGTCAGAGCATCCTAGATTACATGTAACTACAGTTAAATTTGCATTGTTATTGTAGACATACGTTTCAAAAAAGAAAACATGATTTTTTCATCGTAAATGGGTGTAATGGTATATTTAAACGTGGTTTTTAGTTTTGATCAACTTTTTTAAATAACAATTTTCGATATTGTCAAAAATAAAGGTAGTTTACTCTTGGGCAAAATTCATATTTTTTGACAAACCCCGTATATGCCTGGGAAAATTTAATATCTGATAGTGGCATTTTAGGTTTTAGACCATGCAGAGCTTTTTATAAAGAGTAACTTTTTTTCGTAAAATTAATAATAAAAAAGTTTTCCATATGGTGCGAACTTACGGGGACATATTGTATAAAGGGTGTTTCTGAAAGCACTCTGAAAAATTGGTAATTCTAATGAATTCTCCTCAATTGTAATGAATCTCGAGCGATTTCTTGTTAATGGAACACCATTCATTGCGCCAGTGCCCTCAAAGTAACCAGATAGTTAAAAAGATACTTTAAGGACGGGTTCATCAGTGCACGGCGTAATGTTTCGGTTTCATAGCTGCCAGTCAATTATATCAGTTTTGACGTCAAGATGTCCAGCAGCTAACACTTGAGCAGCAGCTAAAGTACAGAGTGTCCCATTTTCGACACTTTTATAGGGTTTGTTCGTATCTCCGTAATTGTTAGTGCTATCAAAAAAGTAATATAGGTGTCATGTGCTCTTTTTGGTCCAAACTTAAGATGGTAAAATCAAAATTTGAAAATTTTGGCTCGCTTAAGAAATACGGGGGAAAATCAAAAAAATATATATTTTTAAAATTATCCTTATATTCCCTTAGTTAAAAGAGATACAGAAAAATGTTTTATATAAAAGTTTCTTTATAATGATTGTTGAATAGTCTGCCGGTTTCAGCAGGTTCAAAGTTATCGGATGTAACCTCATTTTTTTTAAAATGGAACACCCTGTATATTTTAATCTGAAAAGATAACATTTTAAATTCTCTTTTCAAATATATAACACACCATGGATAATATTGGTGTTAAAGACACCTTTGTGTAAGCAAGGTAACGGATCAGGTGCGGAGAACTAACAACAATGAAAAAAAAAACTCTGACATTAGCCGTCAAATAATATGTAGATAAATTTTCCTCCTGAATATAGTTAAGCTGTTTTAACGAGAATATTTCATTTATGCGATTAATTTAATTCATACAGTCCATTCCAAACATAAATTTGATCCATCGACACGGATAATACCAGCGATACGAATAAAAACAGTGCAAAATCCGCGATAATCGAAACAACCAGAGAAGACGGCAGACTACCAGCCAGCTGAAGGTGTAATCGGCTCCAGAAGTACAACACTACAACAGAAGGCGGTAGATTGTGCAGTTAGGTGAGAGAGTCCATATATGCGTACTGTTTCTTTTGTTCAGGCACTGTTGTCATTTTCTATGCGAATGCGAATGCGATCAAGCGATTTAAAAAGCACATTTTTACCCAAAATACTGTTTTAATTGCTTGTTTACTATTGTTTAAAAGATGTCGGAAAGCGAAATTACAAATCTAAAGCGTAAACGCGGCTCAATTAAGGCAAAATTAACTCATTTTATAAACTATTTAAATTTATTAGATAGCAAATACATAAGCGATAATATAGAGACTGAAGAGCACGATTTTTTAAATTTAGAAACGCGCTCTACTCAGGCATACGCGATAATTCAGGAGTTTGATGAAGTTCAGTTAGAATTAGAGTCCAGAGTGAATGATGATGCAATTGAGGCCTGTTATACTGAACGTGAGCAGTTTTCTCAAACTTTTTATAATGAAATTTCACGGGGTAAAAAGCTACTCTCGAGGTTAACCCCGATAAACGAAAACACAAGTGGCACTAGTAGCCATCATAGTCGGCAATCACTTGTGAATACTGACTTAAGCGCATTTAAACTTCCACCAATTGAAGTACCGACATTTGACGGCAATTTTGAAAATTGGTTGGAGTTTAGAGAAACATTTAGTTCTTTGGTGCATACAAACAATACGCTTCGTAATTTTCAAAAATTTCACTATTTAAAAGCTTCACTTTTGGGTAATGCTTCCCAAGTAATAGCATCTATAGACTTTGGTGAGTCAACTTACACAGTGGCGTGGGATTTACTGTGTGAACGGTATAATAATACAAGGCTTCTTGTTCATAATCACGTCAAAGCATTATTTAATTTAGAGGTTAAGGGAACAGATTCAAAAATACTAAGATTTGTCATTGACTCAGTATCAAAACATTTAAAATCTTTAAAGCAATTATCACAGCCCACGGAACACTGGGATACATTGATTATTTACATTGTAGCTTCTAAATTGGATAACGCAACTGCTCGAGACTGGGAAAAATATAGATCTGACAAACAAGTCCCTACACTCGAACATTTAAAAACGTTTCTGAAATCGAGAGCTGATTTAATGGAAACTTTAGAGTTAAAACAACCAGCACAAAAATTTCAAAATCATAACAATAACAGGCAGTTTAAAATAAAGGCGTTTTATAACAGTGATAACAATAATACCTCAGATAATGAAAACTCCTCACAAGCCAAGGTCATATGCGCATATTGTAAAAAGAACCACTTTATTCGAAACTGCGCAGAATATCTAAAATTATCTCCATTTGATCGGAACGACAAGGCGAAAAAGCTTAAATTATGCGTAAATTGTTTACGATACGGGCATTTTAGTAATGTTTGCAGGCTAAGTAACTGTCGAAAATGTAATGGTCGACACAATACATTACTTCACATTCCTTACAGCGAGAGGCAACAAAATAAAAACGAAAATAATGCGGAAAGCGGGGTTGCCTCTGATAATAAACAATTGTCCCTTGCAACTTGTAATTTGTCATACGAGAACGTTTTACTTGCTACTGCGTTAGTACAGGTAGTCGGTAAAAATAATAAAACATATACGGTACGCGCACTATTAGACTCAGCGTCACAGTCTAGTTTCATGACGTCAAAATTATGCGATATTTTAAATCTAGAAACCGAAAACGTAAATATGACTGTCATGGGTCTAAATAATTCTGCTTCTAAGATTGCTAAAAAATGCGAAATTACTCTGCAGTCACAACATACTGCATATTCTGTTAGATTATCATGCTTGATCATAAACGAAATAACCGCGGCGCAGCCGAGTACTCCTATCAATATTAACACGTTACATATTCCGAATAACATTATATTGGCAGATCCAGAGTTCTATAAGCCTGGACCTGTAGACTTGCTAATTGGTGCTAATTTATTTTGGCAATTAATGTCAATTGGTCAAATACAACTCGGGCCAAAACTACCAATTTTACAAAAAACGACATTCGGGTGGATTATTTCGGGTTGTATCTCAGAAACGAGCAATAAAAATAATAAAACACACTGCAATCTATCGTTAAATTACGAAGTTCAAACCCAGCTAGCAAAATTCTGGGAACTTGAAGAGTGTTTGCCTAAATCACCCTATTCAAGGGAAGAAGTCTTATGCGAGCAACACTTTATAGAAAACACGAAGCGCGATCCTATTAGTGGTAGATTTGTAGTATCAATTCCTTTTAAAAACGAGATAAATACGTTAGGCGATTCAGAGGAACAAGCAAGAAAACGGTTTTTTGCTTTAGAACGTAAACTAAAAAATAATGATAACTTACGCGAGAAATATTTAAATTTCATGAACGAATATAAGGCTTTAGGCCACATGAATAGAGTAACTAATACAAATAAAGACAAGTTCTGTTACTACATGCCGCATCATGGAGTACTACGCGAGGAACGCGTCACAACCAAGCTTCGTGTAGTCTTCGACGCCTCGGCGCCGACAAGTTCAGGCGTCTCGTTAAACGACATGCAAATGGTAGGGCCAACAATTCAAAATAGTTTGGTGAATATCCTTTTACGATTTAGACTTCATGCGTTTGTTATTACGGCCGATATCGAAAAAATGTACCGGCAAGTATGTATTAATCCCGAACAGCGAGCGTTACAACGCATCTATTGGCGTAGTGACCCAAATGAAAACCTCGAAACTTACGAACTAAGCACAGTCACTTATGGCACTGCGTCTGCGCCGTTTCTAGCTATACGATGTCTTACCCAGTTAGCACAAGATAGTAAAAATATTTACCCGGACGCGGCTAACATAATTGAAAACGATTTTTACGTCGACGATTTGCTTACGGGAGCAGATACCATTGAAAAAGCGGTACAAATCGGTTTAACAGTTTCTAAAATTTTATCTTCATGTTGTTTCACATTACGTAAATGGCATTCTAATAATTCTAAGGTGTTGGAAGCCATACAAGCCACAGCTAGCTCAGAAGATATTATTGAATTTGGAGATCAGAATACAAAAACGTTAGGTCTGAGGTGGTCATGTATTACCGATACTTTTACATTTAGAATTGAACCAATAACACCGCAAGGAAGAGTTACTAAACGCGTAATTCTTTCATGTATCGGGCAAATATTCGATCCGCTTGGCCTCCTGGGTCCATGTGTTATTATAGCAAAAATTATTTTACAAAAGTTGTGGCTTGAAAAGTTAAGCTGGGATGAATCGGTTCCTGTAAACATACATACCGCGTGGCTTAAATTTAAAAATGAAATAGCAAACTTAAACAATTTAGGAATACCGCGACACGTGACATGCCGGAACCCAAAATTAGTAGAACTTCACGGTTTTTCGGATGCCTCTGAACAAGCATACGGTGCATGCGTGTATCTGCGTTCTATAGACGAAAACAAACAAGCTTATGTCCAACTTTTATGCGCGAAATCAAAGGTGGCTCCATTAAAGGTAATCACCATACCTAAGCTTGAATTATGCGCTGCTCATCTTTTAGCCAAACTTATAAACACAGTCCAGAATGCACTTAAAATTTCATTTTCTAATCTTACATTATGGACAGATTCGACGATTGTATTAGGGTGGTTAAAAACAGAACCGTATTTATTAAAAATATTTGCTGCGAATCGAGTATCGGAAATTCAAGAATTAACCAGTAATTGCCAGTGGCGTCACGTTCCCACAAAAGACAATCCAGCAGACATGCTGTCCCGTGGTGTAAATCCTTCTGAAATAAAATTATGTGATTTGTGGTGGCGTGGCCCACAATGGCTAGTTCAAAACGAATCAAACTGGCCGAAAGAAATAACAGTTGCAGAAAACTTACCCGAATTTAAATCCGTGAATACAACACTAATTGTTAAATGCAAAGAGCCAGTAGTAAATATTGATAGCTTTTCTTCATTGATCAGACTTGTGAGGACCATGGCTTACATATTTAGATATAAAGCTCGACTTTTAAAACGCGTACACGAAAACGGTATTCTAAAGGTTCACGAATTAGAAAATGCGTATAAATTCTTAATTAGTCTATCACAAAAGGATTCATTTTTTAATGAAATCAATACGCTGTTAAATAAAAAAGACATAGACAGAAGAAGTAAGATTTTAAATCTCAATCCATTCATTGATAATGAGGGATTATTAAGAGTAGGCGGACGACTACAAAATTCACAATACTTATATGACAAGAAGCAAAATCTTATTATATCTTCTAAACATCGCCTTTGCAAACTGATTTTTGAAGCAGAACACGTAAAACTACTACATGCTGGCCCACAGTTATTACTTAGTTCAATACGCGAATCATTATGGCCTGTTTCAGGAAGAAATCTTGCAAAAGCGACCGTTCGCGAATGTGTTACATGTTTTAGATTTAACCCGAAAACGACAACCCCAATTATGGGTAATTTGCCAAAAAATCGATTAGACGCTGGTTTTCCCTTTAAAATATGCGGAGTTGACTATGCCGGACCTTTGACAATCAAAGATCGAAAGGGAAGAGGTTGTAAAACCTCAAAATGTTATGTAGCTTTGTTTGTATGCTTTGCAGTCAAAGCTGTTCATATTGAGCTTGTCTCCGACCTTACAACTAACACGTTTCTTCTGGCATTAAAGCGTTTTATAGCGAGGCGTGGAAAACCGCTTAAAATTTATTCTGATAATGGTAGTAACTTCCAAGGCGCAAATAACCAGATGAAAGCTTTAAGTCAGTTTATTAATGAAAACGAAGAAAAAATTACAGAGTCGTGCGCATCTCAAAATATAGAGTGGCATTTTATCCCAGCGTATTCACCCCATTTCGGTGGAATATGGGAGGCAGGTGTGAAGTCATGTAAACATCATCTTAAACGCGTAATCGGTAATAACATTCTAACCTTTGAGGAGATGACAACTGTGCTTGCGCAGATTGAATCAGTACTTAATTCCCGACCCATCTCACCTCTCTCATCCGATCCCAACGACATAACTCCTTTAACTCCTGCCCATTTCCTAATTGGGAGACCAATAACAGCTACCGCAGAACCAGACGTAACACAGCAACCTGTTGGACGTCTTACCAGATATCAGCTGTTGGAACAAATGCGTCAGAATTTCTGGAGCAGATGGTCGAAGGAGTACGTATCCGAGCTGCAACAACGAGTAAAATGGAAAACTACCCAAACCGAAATTAGAAGAGGATCTATGGTATTAATAAAGGATGACAATCTCTCTCCTACTTACTGGAAACTTGGTCTCATAATAGACTTACATCCTGGAAACGATGGTGTGTGCCGGGTCGCTTCAATTCGAACAATTAACGGAGTGATTCGACGCGCACTGGCAAAAATTTGTCCTTTGCCAATAAACAGTTAAAATGTTGAAAGTCGATTCTTTCAAGGCTGGGGGCATGTTAAAGACACCTTTGTGTAAGCAAGGTAACGGATCAGGTGCGGAGAACTAACAACAATGAAAAAAAAAACTCTGACATTAGCCGTCAAATAATATGTAGATAAATTTTCCTCCTGAATATAGTTAAGCTGTTTTAACGAGAATATTTCATTTATGCGATTAATTTAATTCATACAGTCCATTCCAAACAATTGGTTTCCTAGGTGATTTAATTAAACTTTATTACTTTAAACCATACTAGGCCATGAAACAAAAGCTAATATAATAGAAACAACTACGTTGACATTGTAGTTGTTATTAACATTTGACGTCAATTTCATTTTTACATGACTTATCAACATTTCGAAAAATTTGATATGATATCAGATTATATTGACAGTGGAAAAAACGAAGAAATGTCTCAAAATTTATATTTTGTTCGCTATCCGGAAAAACGGCAACCATTTAAGGACATATTCCGACGACTGGAACATAATTTAAAAATATACGGCTCTTTTACTATGCCGAGATCAAAAATTTATAATTAAGAAAACAAGGAAATTGGAGAAAAGTTTAAATAAGTCGCCTAGGAAACCAATATCATCCATGGTGTGTTATAAATTTGAAAAGATAATTTAAAATGCTATCTTTTTAGATTAAAATATACAGGGTGTTCCATTTTAAAAAATGATGTTAGGTCCCATAACTTTTTTACCTGACCCCGTATACTTATTCTGGAAACGGCAGATTATTCAACAATCATTATAAAGAAACTTCTGTATAAAATATTTTTCTATATCTCTTTTAACTAAGAAAATATAGAGTAATTAAAAATTGTCAATTTTTTGATTTTCCCCGTATCTCTTAAGCGAGCGAAAATTTTCAAATTATCATTTTACCATTTTAAGTTTAACCCAAAAATAGCACATGACACCTACATTACTTCTTTGATAGCACTAACAATTACGGAGATACCCT
Organism: Barypeithes pellucidus; assembly: GCA_963991005.1. Lineage (NCBI taxonomy): Eukaryota > Metazoa > Arthropoda > Insecta > Coleoptera > Curculionidae > Barypeithes > Barypeithes pellucidus. Next base: position 39,882,921 of record OZ022563.1, on the reverse strand, counting down.
ATAAGAAGTGTCAAAAATGGGATACCCTGTACATAACCACGCACTGATAAACCCATCCTACGATGCTAATTTATTAAAGTCTGGTTACGTCAACGTCCTAGTTAAACTAAATATAAAACGCAGGTAGTCTCGACAATCAATAGAGTGCCGCCACGCTTCCGAGCGATTTGTCGCGAGACAAATCGCGGACAACTCAGCGACAAAAAGGTTTTTCAAACACATCAAACTTACTTAGAGTGGCCATAGTAAAAAAATCGCCTAGCGGCTAAGCGTGTCACTTTGTATTGTTTGATTTCTTGAGCGATTTTTATTTAGTTTCGTGTTGTCACCCGTACAACCTGTTTCGTCAAAAGGGTCATGTCACGATGTCTAGTCAAAACAAACAGTTTAAAATTTAACAAACCCGAACAAACCATTGCCAACATTAAAAAATTAAGCACAATATCACTGTAAGCTTATACTACCGTAAACATAATCGCACCTTTAGTCTACCTTAAAGCATCCTCAATATTTATGTTCAGAGTATCCATTAAGGTTCTAAAATGTATAGGAACCTTAATACGACTCCTAACTTACCCTGAATCTGCACAGGGTGTCCCATTTACGACACTTTCTGGAAGTATTAGAGTTATTACTACAAGAAAGATACACTACCCGACAATAAATTCCGGACAAAGATAATGTTAGTCAAGTTTATAGTCCTGTTTCTTTTTAAGTATTTTTCAGATCTTGGTGAAATTTCTAGCAAAGGGTAGACTTGTGTCTCGGGATGATATCCTGAATTTTAGTTTTAAAAAAAACGACCTTGGATTTTTTAATACAGGCAGAAACAAAAATTACTTTTTTACCCTTAATGTCTTAAGGCCCTGTGAGAAAATTGAGCGATAGAATTTAGCTTCATTATGTTTTGTATTGAAGAGTCACCTTTTATTAACACAATGTTTTTTTAGTTCACGTCATTATCCGCTTTTTAAAGGAAGACACATTTTTAAAGAAAGTATTGCAGTTTTTTTAAAAATTCAGAACATAACATTGTTTCAATGAGTAGCACGAACAAATATCCAAAAATTAATAGCGTTTATTGTCACCTTGTATTTACCCCGTTCGTGATAAATCCACTAAATTCATATTGAAACTCATTATTATTAACATTGATAAAATAATTAATCATAAATTTTGTTTCATAAAAATTGTTGGAACGGGCAATTCGATGCGTCTGACGAGAAAAACTCAAGAAACCGTTTTTATGGATAATTGACCAGGCTAATCAGAAAAAATATCCACATGGAAAAATGTCAGTGGCGTATCATATTTTTTGTAAAAAATATCAAAGGACATATTTGCAGGGACGCCACTGGTGGCACAATTGAATAACCTTTCTAACTAAAATGTGTGGTTCTATATCCTATTAACACATACCAAAATTGAACGTAATATCTAAAGTATTTTCGGAGATATTAAATAATGGCCATTTCTTATATGCCGCGACAAGCGCGCATTTGCGAAAATAAATTTTTTTCGCCAATCCCCCCTCGTAGCTGATAAAAAAAATGAACAAATTGAATCCGGCCTGATCCCCGTAGCTCGATTAATAAACTACTTATTAGCATTTATGTAATATTACCGCCCCCCCCCCCCCCTCACCATAACTCTCCTCCTCATTGCCCCACCACACCCAGCCAGGTGTCACCCGTTGATTCGCGAAAAATTGATGCCCCAACTCCGCCCCTTCTCGAGATATAAATAATTAAATTTTATTGTTTTTGCAGTTAAAAACGCGAACTAATTGAGATATCGGGATCAGGTTTGTTCGAGCTTACGCGCTCTGTCAAGCTCTTCAATTTTGCCCTTCACATTTTTTTGTCGCATCAGAACCGGCTGAGTTATTTAGGAAAATCCGTCGTCGGTTAGATTTACGCCCCCCCCCCCCATGCGGCACCCCCTACAAATCATGTTAGAATGTCGAGAGGATTCTACTGTATCGATTGGGGAAAAAAAATTACTCGACTTTGTCAAGGGATTTTCGAGCCGTTTATTTCGCCAGAACGACTCCACTATCTACCGCGTTTCTAAATTTTTGGAAATTATAGGGAAATAATAAGATATTAGCTTAGGTTTATTTTCTACTGTAAATAATGTAAATACAAAATTTAAATTGAAAGTACGTGATAGACCAATGATATTTTGGTTTATCTGAGAAAAAACAGAATGTTAGTGTAGGTTAATTTTTTATTGTATAAAATGTTAATAATTAGCTCACGAGTACTTCGGGTAGTGTTACTTGACAGACGCAAGGACTGCCCCCTCAAATCAACCCTCAATGACAAAAGACTTTAAAATTAAACAAATAAAAAGCCCTCCGTGTTCAATATAACAAACTTGCATTGTTATATTCAAATTGGACGCGCCCGAGCCAATACAACCAAAAGTATAGTTCGAACATAAGTTAGGCGTCGTCCTACGTTCCAATAACTATACTTTTAACATTAAACTAGGTCATTTAATTTCTAAGAGTCCAAATTTGCCCTCATTTCTTCGATTGCGCTCTGGTGGACTGCTGACAGCTTCCAGTTAGCGGGGAAAGGATGGTGGGCCCACTTAAAGACCGACGGACACGTAGTTGTCCCTCGGCTGGCATCCCTGACACAAAAAATCGCAATCGGAAAAATAAGCGTTCGAAATATTTAAGCAGGCACGAACTTCAGATTATGATTAATTTTTCATTACTTACCAAAACAGGCGACATTACTGATAGCGTCGACCAGCTCGCATATTTTCAAAATTAAACTATTCACAAGCTAGATTGGCATTAATAAATAATTCCTAGGTGGGGGAATACACCTTCTGGATATGAATGGGACAAAATTAAAATTCATAAATTGCTATCTAACTAATAATCAATTCAAAGTAAATTCAAATCAAATTAAAAGGGCAAATTGGTTACACGGGGATTATTAAGAAACGTATTACGTTAAAATGTGCCGTAGGAGACTCTTAGAGTTACTTACCTTTGATTAAGCTCCAACGGACGGACGTTACTGGTTACGTACGCCACTTAAATCACGTACGTTAATCTACAATCATTTTCGAATTCGGCGACAATTTATCCACAGGGCGTTAAGAGATTAAGGGTAAAAAACTTTTGTTTCTGCCTGTATATAAACAACTTGTCCCAAAAGTATGCTCAATTAATTAAAAATATAATATACAGGGTCAATATCTGAAAAACTCAACTTTCGAGAGAAAAACTGGGTGTCACTGTACATTACGTGAATTCTCTAACAAGATCAGTTTTTAGATTTTCAAAATCACCATGTAGATTGAAAACTAAGAGAGCCACGACAAATTTGACACCGGATTCTTCGTTACAAAATGGGGCAATAAACACACACGCAACATTCCCCTATCTATGATAATAACTGTAATACCACCGGAAAGTGTCGAAAAAGGGGACACCCTGTACAATAAACGGAGCAAGGTCCTACTGACAATGAATAAAGATCTTAAAAAAAAAGAACGTGCCAACATTTTTAGTTATCTCTGCAATATACCAAACTTATTGTTAAAAAAGAAATTTCTAATCTACCTAATAAAAAAATATTATTTACATTACCTTTTGCGGTAGGTCATTATGTCTACAAAGCAAACGTTAAAACTTCTTTTGTTTAATTAAGAGCCAAGTCTAGTCGAGCGAGATTTCAAGAACGACTGCAACGACGACACGCGGTCAGAAATGGAAACCGTTAACTTCTGGTTGAAAAAACTATAAACTTTTAAATACCAATGCATGGAAAAATGATTATTTCCAAGTCCACCCGATGATACCTTATACAATAAGGGCGTATTTAGTCTACACCGTAGCACTTTAAAATACTATTTCAGATTGAATGGTACTACCAAGAAAAGGAAGCCCTCTCCATTGATAGGATGCAACCGCCTGCAGACCGGTTTCGAACTCTTTTGTTCTCGTCGGTACAGGGTAGGTGTCCATACCTATCATCACAAAACTTCGAAAAATGGCAATTATTGATCGAATTTAAAAAAAACTTATTTCGAAAAGTTTTTGAGATTTTGGTCCACATACCGAATTTGAATCACTTATGATAATTTCTGTATTTTACCTATTTTGGGCCAATACACAGGGTGTGTCAGTAAGGCTTCGATAGCGCCTAAATTATTAAAGAGAAAAAAAAGTCCCATTGGAAAAAATATTTTACACCATACACGGTCGCCCCAAATAAAAATTATTTTATTTTAAATCGGACATCTGGGATATTTTTCCTGAATTTGATTTAGTAAAACAATAGCTTTACAACCGTATTTAATTTTTTGAACTGAAATGCAGCGCTGTCAAGTAATACATTTTTTTCTGAAATGTTAGTAATTTTTCAGGGTCCGATTTAAAAATCATAGCAACCTGTTGATCCAACCTGAACAATTACAATTTACACTGTGGCTGCCCTAAAGTACGTAATATCGCTGCTACTATTTTATACAAAGCGTTCGATAGAGCGTTCGTGGGAGCTTTTTTTCAAGGGGACATCCTATATCATTTTAGACATATGGATAGTGTTGGAAAAAAACGAAGATTTTAATAACCGAGTACTTGATACTCGAGCGATTTTAATAATCGAGTGAATCGCTCCAGCGATTAATCGCGATTAATTAGAGCTTAGAGCTTTTATTAAGGAAGAACAGATTCTGATTTTTAAAAAAATTATATCCTTTAACATTGAAAAATTTAAAATCGCCGCTGGCTAGCCAGTCCCAGTCAACCCCATGTCGCGATGAATCCACCAAGGGATACTTTTTTGTATGCAACTTCTCCCTTATATGCATAGAACAAAGACGTATGTCGTGTCTGCTTTCTGAGCGTCAAACTCGAACGGTGGCGCGTAGCATCGAGCGATGATCGGGTATCAAGTGAAAAGCGACGATTTTTGATTTTTCGCTTGTATTTAGAACTAGACTAGTATTTCCTATCGAGCGAAAAACTGCTCGAATATACGAGTGGTTTTTTACCTCGAGCGATCATACTACCAAGCAGCACATTTCGGTCGGCGTCAAGCGAAGCTCGGGCATCGAATGAAAAGTAACAAGTGACGATTTTCGCTTGAATTTATAACTCGAGCAGTTTTTTTAATAATTGAGTACTCCAGCGGTTATCGCTCGAGCGATCACAACATTACATGTATCTTCCGAATACCTTCCTTTTTTTGTTAAATATGTCCTATACCTAAATCTTATAATTTCCGAAAGATTTGTCTTAACTTTTGTTCAAAAGCAATCTTGACAAAATTATGTATTCAGAATTTCCCATTTTTACCTGAGTTGAAACAAATCTTTCAGAAATTATAAAATTTAGTTATCGGACATATTATACTTTAGAATTCGATATTACCTACATTTAACCGACTTCGTATCTCTTACGGTTTCCGAGATCTCTGTACTGGCCCTCCTTATCTTGGACACGTTGTATAACCACTGAACACTAGTTATTAGCGATATTTTTGTAGAGTTAATCTATGATGGTTAAAAAAAAAACGTCGATGGTTTTTAAATACAAAAAAAATTCCGAAACGAGCATTAGAATGTTGTAAATACATATTTCATTTTCAGAGGTAAACATTTTCCATTACAACGACCAGAAAATCCCGCCTCGAGTTTAAACAAGTCTCCACTATCGCAGCCTAATAGACATAACCAAACCGCTAACCTGAAAACAATCCTGTATATATTTACAATTCCTCAAAGAAGGCCACTCTACTCTTGGTGCTCCCGCTTTTACTCTTCTTGAGTGTGGAGTATTTATTCTCGCCCATCTTAACTTGCTCTTCGTGTAACTGATCATAGTCCGAAGCCCTGTCCGTGACTTTCAGAACGGCTATTTCGGTACGTAGATCTCTAAGTTGGTTCTGGAGGTGTTTCGATTTTTCCAGATAATCCACCCTTAAACAGAAATATATCTCATCATAATCATCGTCATATCATAAATATGTTTTAATAATAGCTATTTATGATACAAGTGTGAAAAATGTATTTTTAAGGCAGGCACACGTGCAAGTGCCTTACAGTAATTAAATACAATATGTATTTTCAATATTTACTTTTTTAGATTTTTTTACGGGGTATTTCCGTTATTAGTAAATGCGGTTTTCGCAGCAATGTGAAACTTTTCTGTGAAACAAAAGATACAACAATTAGAATTTTTCTAGACTACCCCGTTTTTTATGTACGGGATGTTTTTGAGAATGTTCGTTTTGGGACACCCCCACTTATCAAAAAGAAATAAAATATTCTCTTTGTAGCTTTTTACGTAGAATTCAGTGACGTGCTCAGATTTTCTCTACGAACAAACTTGTTTTTTTTAAAATGAGTCACCTTATATATTTTTAAATTCTTCTCGAAAATATATAATACTTAGTCTTAATATTAAGCTTAATTTACGTTTTTTAAAAAATATACCATTTTTTTGAGTCGGACATGACAGATATTTAAAACAAAAACAAAATAATACTGTTAGTTGTGTCATAATGAAAAATTCTTCTGTTTGTGTCAGAATATTCAAGTTCTTTGTTGTTTTATAATTTCTAATTAATAAAAAAAAACAATTTGTCCTAATTATTTTACAGCCAATGTAAACTAAAATATGACATGCTCGTTTGCTATATCCAGTGTAACGAAATTGAAGATGGAGCATTAGAAGTGTATTTCAACGGTAAATATAAGCCTTTTGTAGTATGTAATTCTATGAAATTTCTTTAATTACTTGTAGATATCTTGAAAGACTACAGCCGGATAAAATAATTTTTCCAAGGATAAATCAAATTTAATTGAAGGTTCATTTTCAAAGTCTCGGCTCTCAATAAATTTTATTCTTGATAAAATAAGCGTCTGCATCCCCTTAAACTAAAAAAGCGCTAGTTAAAAATGAAGACAACTGTACTGCATACGAGGGAGATTCAATTTCCTAAAAGTTGCTCAAGAGTAAAATAGGCATTCAAGAGGGAGGGGAGGGTACTTTCAGTTTTCGTTTCAGATACAATTTTCATTTGTAAAAGTTGTTTAGAATTAAAAGTTATGTCCTAATATAAGTCACGACCTTCTATTCAAAAAACGAAAAAATCTCATTTTTTTTTAACCTGTATAGAGACTAGAGTGAAGAGTTCAAATTAATTTTAAAAGTTCTTTTTAATGTTTATTTTGAGACTATTGTATATATTATTATATATATTTCAAACCATCCAAGAACAGTATGCCAAAATTCGTTCATTTTTGGAGCAATTTTAGGTTTAAACCAAAATTAATGTTAGACAATATGGTCAGGAACTTCTTAAATTAATTTAAAAATGTCTTGTGTTCCCAATTACAGGTAATTTAAGAAGGTCCTGAATATATGTTTAAATTAATTTCGCTTCAAACCTAATTGCTCCAAAAACAAACCAATTTTGGCTTTTTTTTTTAATGGTTTAAGAAAAATTGGAAATTTTGAATTTTTATATAGTATATACACGTTTCATACGATATTATCTTATAGCACGCGAAGCGGGGATTTTTCTAAAGTACAAGTGCTCTAATTGTCTTATGAACCGTGTATTTTATAATACTTTTTCTATTTGGGTCTTTAAAGTCTGAAAAACTTTAAAAAATATAGTAGATTTTTTCCATTTGAATTAATATTTTCTTTTTGGGTTGGCAATGCTTTTACAATTTAATGAAATGTTACAAGTATCAAATATACCATGATAGAGACAATTGAACACAACAAAGCTTCTTAGCATCCGTCATAATTAAAAATAAATATACCTATTATTAAAGTTAATAAAAATGAGTCAGGAAGAAAGTTGTACTCTGTCAGAAATACGAGAAATTGCAGAAAATAATCTAGAAAAACTTTTAAAAAGAATATGCAAAACTTTGAGTTATGGTGCGAGCAGAACAAAGCTCAAAATATTGAACAAAATAATAAATAATACTATTGAACAAAATATTGTGTCGACACAGAATCTGACAGGAATAACAATTAATGCCCAGGAAATGTCTACAGTAACTATAAACATGTATATATAAAGTAATATGTATAATCCTATATTGAATTAAAAATAAAAATAGTACTTTATTGAATAAAACTTTAGAAATAGAGCATAAACTGGAAGATATTTTTATTATTTTTAGGTTATGTTGTTTTATAGTTGTGACTAGAAATTAGTTGACGGACACCAACAGTATCTTATATATTTCCGAGTATAGATATTTCGGATAAATATCTAGTAAAAATGATCTATTCGCGAGGTTAAAGGTTAGTATTTTAAAGTTTTCTATAAAAAATTTCTGTCGAATACATAATACCTAGAAACCTAATTTCAAGAAAATCGAAGTAACATTAAAAAATAAAATTTCAGTTTCATAAAGTGGCAAGTTATAAAATTTTTTTGCATTTCATAATGTAGCCAACAAACCCAAATAGAAAAAAATAATCTGATCTCTTCTATCTAGTCTTCTTGGTATTCCGACATAGTTTTTAATTCTAAACAACTTCTACAAATGAAAATTGTATCTAAACGAAAAAACCTTTCCTCTCAAGCAACTTTTAAAAAAGTTAATCACCGTCGTATGCGCTACAATTTTCTTCACATTTTAATGAGCGCTCATTTAGTTTAAGGGGACGCAGAAACTGTTATCAAAAATGAAATTTTCTGAGAAATCAGTAGTAAAAAGTTCTCCATATGGAGCGAGAACTCTGCCGGTTATTGTATTTGCAGCAACGCCACTGGTCGATCGATATTAAAATTTTTCTAACTAAAAAAAATTGAAAATAATATTTTTAATACTTTTCTTCATAAAATGACCGAAGTAACCACACCCTGAAATATTAGCACGTTATTCAAAAACACTCTGTATAATTGCCAGACGCCGATTGAATTAACAAAAATTAACTAAACCCGATGCGGTGCATAAGAACATTTTTTATTAAATTTGATTGGCGAGAAAAGCGATGCATACTGCTGTAAATAAAACCATCTCTTTACCTTTCTTTTTCTATCTCCAACGAAAGCTGATCGGCGTCGCCATGTGCTATAAGATCATATGAATTAATATTTAAATTAAAATCTGGTGATGTACTTGATTCGCTGTCCAGAAGAGAGAGCTCAGAGTGGACGTTGTTTGGTGACAAATGCGTGGAGTATAAAGTAGTAACAGACTGAAAAGGAAAAGCGATATCAGTTAAACAATAGATGTTTATTATTATAGGGAAAAAAGTATTAGAATTTAGCTCGAGCTTGTTTTGTAAAATTCAACCAAAATTCCGAGAGCTAAAATCTAATATTTTTCCCGTGTATAATACACTATTTTTTTCTGTGACAGGAAAAACGACGATTTAATATTGTAACAATATATTAAAGTATCGATGTAAAATTTGAATTGTTAAACTAGTAGGCTGTTTTACTTATAGCGGCAATTAGACCAGCGTTGCTAAGGAAACCTTAAACATAATCAAATATCTGTCAATTTAATTCTGTGATTTAATTCTAAAATTAAGAACTTAGTTGTTGTTTATTAGCTATTTTGAATATTATAAAGTTAAAAATATCTGATTCCGAGTTTTCTCTGACTCCACCGGAATTGTTAGAAGCAGCGAAAGTAGCGTCACAAAAATTATATCCAGCTTAATCGCGCAAAATTTACGAAACCGCGTATTCAAGATTTATGGAATGGAAGATGAAAAAGACATGCAGTCTGAGTCGGAGAAGGTGTTATTGGCCTATTTTTCGGAAGTGTCACAACAACAAAAGCCATATCAACAGTGCGGTCGAATTATTCAATGATTAAAAGTATGTTACAATCCAATAATAATGTAGACATTTCAAAATATTTCAAACTAATTACATTTCTGAAACAAAATGGGAAAGGTTACACGCCCAAGAAAGCTGCTATTTTTACGATTACAGATATTAGTGATTTTTTAAATAATGTTCCCGATGAAGTTTATTTAATTGCCAAGGTTATTGTTTTATTTGCGATTGCAGGAGCTTGTCAAATTTGTGACATCAGCCAGGTAACATTAGATGATATTGAAGATTCGAGAACGTTATTAATTGTGAAAAATTAAGCAAACAAAGAATGATGTAAACAGGAGATTTATAGTTACTGGTATATAGCCCTTCGTCCAACAGCAGCAAAGGATCGCCGCATTTTATGCATATCACAATGGAAAATGTATTAATCAGGTTGTGGGTAAACATTTTTTAATAGGAATATAAAAGACACGCAAGTACAGGGTGAGTCAACGATAGAGTAAAGTTCATTTTCTCCTTTACGTTAGGAATTAGATAAAAATTCGAATACAAAAGTTGTAGAGATCTTTCAGGTGCACATTCTAAAGAGTAATTGGACTATTCAGGGTGGCCCACAAAGACGTGGCAAATATAACTTCGATTTTTTTAAATAGACACCCTATATTTATATAAATTTTTGGATTATGTATAAAATTCTGAATATTTTTTTATATGTAATGTTATAGTTTTTCCAATATTTTCATTTTTTCAGAAAAATGTCAGTTTTTAGCGTTGAATTTAATTGTGAATACCTACACTACCTTGGCAAATTATAATTTCATATTTGGTATGGAGAATACATGGAGCTAAGGCAACTAAATTATATAAACAAATTTTTCCAGGGTGTTCAAAATAAATTTTCGACTTTCAGTAACTTTAAACTAAAACATCTCGTTTTTTTTTTTTAAATAGCACACCCTGTATATTTTATTTTCCTCTGATAGAATATGTAATTCTCTTTAACTTTAACCTTTGTAGTCCCCAGGACAAAATCAAAAGAGGTGTATTTTCAAAAAATATCATATAATAAAATTGAAATAGAAATAAATAACAAATAACACAAATTTGTGGCAAAAAATATTTACAATCATTATTTTTCACTTTATTATGTTTTACTTTACTCTCCTTAGCATAAATTGTGATACTGTCCTGCAAACATTTCTATTCTATCTTCCATATCTAGTTTGGTTATGGGGGGATCTACGAAATCACAAAATAACAAAACCCCAAAGAAATCTAGTAGGGTGAAATCATGAGATCGAGTGGGCACTGAATGAATCTACCGCGGCCGTAAAATTTTTGTGGATAATGTTCGTTTAAGAATTGTCCGTCTTGATGAATTCCTTCTTAAACGACTCTTACATCAAATAAGAAACTTTTCTATTTCAGTATTAAGTATGTTTTGACAGTACCTATACTTTTGTTTTTTCATGGCAACTATGACGTTATAACATAAATGTAGGAATCGAACAAGTAGTAGCCCCCTCAGCAGTAGGATCCTTTCGACATTCGACATGATTTGTAGGGGGCGCCGCATGGGGGCGAGCACGCCCCGTACACCGACAACGGATTTTCCTAGATAACTCAGCCGGTTCTGATGCTACAAAACAAAATGTAAAGGGCAAAATCGAAGAGCTTGACAGAGCGCGTAAGCTCGAACAAACCTGATCCCGATATCTCCGAGTTCGTGAATTATCGGGATTTTTAACTGCAAAAACAATAAAATTTAATTAATTATATCTCGAGAAGGGGCGGAGTTGGGGCATCAATTTTTCGCGAATCAACGGGTGACACTGAGTACTTTGATGGGCCGGCGGTTGGGGGGTTGTGGGGCAAGTAGGAGGCGAGTTATGAGATGGGGATATTACATAAATGCTAATAAGTAGTTTATTAATCGAGCTACGGTGATCAGGCTGGATTCAATTTGTCCATTTTTTTATCAGCTACGAGGGGGGATTGGCGAAAAAATTTTATTTTGGCAAAGGCGCTCTTGTCGCGACATACAAGAAATGGCCACTTTTTAATAACTCCGAAAATACTTTAGATATTATGTTCAATTTTGGTATGTGTTAATATGATATAGAACCACACATTTTAGTTAGAAAAGTTATTCAATTGTTCCACCAGTGGCGTCCCTCTGATATTTTTACCAAAAATATGGTACGCTACTGACATTTTTCCATGTGGATTTTTTTTCTGATTAGCCTGGTCAATTCTACATAAAAACGGTGTCTTGAGTTTTTCTCGTCAGACGCGCACCGTTCTTGATTAAAACCACTAAATTCATATTGAAACTGATTATTATTAACATTGATAAAATAATTAATGATAAATTTTGTTTCATAAAAATTGTTGACGAGAAATACCCAAGATACCGTTTTTATGTAGAATTGACCAGGCTAATCAGAAAAATATCCACATGGAAAAATGTCAGTGGCGTACCATATTTTTTTGTAAAAAATATCAGAGGACATGTTTGCAGGGTTTGTATGGTTCTATACCCTATTAACATTTATTACATTATTAACATACCAAAATTGAACATAATATCTAAAGTATTTTCGGAGATATTAAATAGTGGCCATTTCTTGTATGCCGCGACAAGCGCGCATTTGCGAAAATAAAAATTTTTCTCCAATCCCCCCTAGTAGCTGATAAAAAAAATGAACAAGTTGAATCCGGCCTGATCCCCGTCTTATTATCATTTATGTAATATCCCCCCCCCCATAACTCTCCTCCTCATTGCCCCACCACACCGAGCCTCCGGCCCACAAAGTATTCGGTGTCACCCGTTGATTCGCGAAAAATTGATGGCCCAACTCCGCCCCTTCTCGAGATATAATTAATTAAATTTTATTGTTTTTGCAGTTAAAAATCGCGATAATTCGGGAACTCATTGAGATATCGGGATCAGGTTTGTTCGAGCTTACGCGTTCTGTCAAGCTCTTCAATTTTGCCCTTCACATTTTTTTCTAGCATCAGAACCGGCAGAGTTATTTAGGAAAATCCGTTGTAGGTTAGATTTACGGGGCGTGCCCCCTTCCCCCCCCCCCCCCCCCCAATGCGGCGTCCCCTACAAATCATGTCAGAATGTCGAGGGGATCCTACTGTATCGATTGGGGAAAAAAAATACTCGAGCCGTTTATTTCGCCAGAACGACTCCACTAAACGGTGAAAACGGATATTTTTCTAAAAAAAATGAAAACATTGGGAAAACTATAAGATTTATATGTATAACATTATACATAAAAAATATTTATAATTTTATACATAATCCAAAAATTGATATAAATGTGTTCCATTTAAAAAAAAACTAAGTTATATTCGCGATGTCCTTGTGTACCACCCAGTATACTCCAATATAATTTTAGATTGTGCACCTGAAAGATCTATACAACTTTTATAGTTAGAATTTTTATCTAATTCTTAATGTAAAGGAGAAAATGAACTTTACTCTATCGTTGACTCATCCTGTACATAAAAATGAATCATAACTTGAGTCACGAATAAGGAAACGAGCGATTTTTACATAACCAATAAACGCGTGAGCACGTGATTGTCACGCGTGAGCACGTGATTGTCACGCGTAGCTCATTGTTTTGACGCCCCCCGTTCTTTAGATGGATTTAGCATAAATTTCTGAGTAACTGCCGATTTAATTTCGAAGCCATCGGAACCGTTGTAGATATACTTAATGTAGTTTGCACCTACTCCAAGTTAAAAATGATCACTTACTGAAATAGGCGAGGTGGGCGTAGACCCACTTAATGTACTGCAACTTAAAAAATCTAATAACTTTTCTTTGGCTTGTTTTTCTGCCGCCCTCGCCTTGAGTAGTTCATCTTTGAGTTTGTTGGCCTCTGCCGCCCGTCTTTCCGATTCCTCTACTAATCGAGCTGTCAGCATCTCTGCCTCCCTAGTCTTTCTTTCTAACGTTACCTGTAATGGTCAAAGTGTAATTTAAGCGATTTGGTAGCATCAGAGGTTATACGAGAGGTTGGTTGATCAGTGCTCGAAGTCCGTAATGCCGGGTCCACATCAAACCAGCAATGCAAAACAGCAACACAATGTTTTTCAACAATTTAACAACAAATCAGAAACGTTATAACAAGTTTTATGTGTTGGTTTGGTTATTAGCAACTTATCTCTTCCTGTCCCGAATATATTTAATTACTTCTGAACCCAAAGAGGCACCACTTTTTCGTAAAATGGGAATGAAGGGATGAAACACAAAATGGTATTTCTTAAAATTAATATAAGATGGGTTAAGAGCATGTTAAAACTATTTAAATAATTATTTTTCATTTGTTCACAATGACCATTTTTTTTTAAAATACACTTCAAAAGCTAATGTAACAAAGTGTAAAATAAACAAAAGACCGATATTGATCCGCTCAGTACAACTGGAGATATTAAATTTTAAGTATGAGAAGATTGTAGAAAATCCAGTAAATTATCAAAAATTTATGTGTTTGTTGTAAAAAAAAATTCGGACGATGCTAAAATGTCAAGGTTAAAAAATGTGTGGTTTGTAAAAGAATGACCTTAATATTTGTATATCTCGTAAACAGTTTACACTTTAAACAATCATTGGCATTTAGTAAGGAGCACTCATGCCTCGTAAGCATTGACATTGGGGGGCTTGTTTTTAGTAAGAAATGAACTTACCTTCTCTTCATCCCTTCGCATGGCAGTTAACCTTAGTCTGGTTATTTCTTGCTCGGCTTCCGCCGCCTTTTGGCTAAGCAGTCTTGCTTCTTCTTCTGCTACCCTACTTTTCTCTGCTAGAAGATCAGCACTTTCTTCTGATCTCCTCTAAAAAATATATTCTTGGTGTAAGGAAGAGGTTATAACATAATCCAGGGATTATCAATAAAGATTACGGACATTTCTTTCCTGCGTATTTTAGTTCTTAGGGAAAATAGAAAACTTTTTTTCTTAACCAGAAAAAAAATTCTATATTTAAAAAAAAGGTAATTTCAGGCATAATGTTAAGACTAAAATTAAAGTATTATAGTATACAGTGTGTCCCAGGATAAGCAAACTTATAGGTGTAAATGAGAAAAAAAAATTGAATTGAAATTTTACAATTTTGGATCTAGGCCTACTTGATTAGATAATAGAATTTAACATATTTTGATTTTAAATAAATCAAGTTCGCTTGACCGAATGACCGAACATTTTTTTTTTGATTTTCTGTGTAGGTAAAGTGCATCTTCTTCACAAAATATCGAAAAATTGTATTAAGAAAAGAGTTCAAAATCATGCAAGCCAACCGAATTGAATAACCATCAGCTTACATTGGTTTTTTTCATTTTATACAGGAATATAGCCTAGAAAATAAAATTTTCAGTACCATGAACAGACTTTTTTCTGTTTAGATGTTTAAAAA
The DNA here is from genome assembly GCA_963991005.1 of Barypeithes pellucidus. Lineage (NCBI taxonomy): Eukaryota > Metazoa > Arthropoda > Insecta > Coleoptera > Curculionidae > Barypeithes > Barypeithes pellucidus. Next base: position 39,867,693 of record OZ022563.1, on the reverse strand, counting down.
AATAGGTAAAAATTTTTCATGTAGGCGGATGGTTATTAAATTCGGTACGCTTGTATGATTTTGAATTCCGAGCAACGTTTCCTAATAAAATTTTTCGATATTTTGTGAAGAAGAGGTACTTTACCTAGATAAAAAATAAAAATAATGCTTGTTCACGCAGCTTACGGTCTGCTTGATTTATTAAAAATCAAAATGTTAAATTTCAATTCCAAACTTTTTTCTCATTTACACGTATTTATTATCAAGCTTATTCTGGCATACACTATATTTCCGAGAAGTTTGTTAAAAACAAAATTATTTTATTAAAAAATATACAGTGTGGCCGTTTAAGTGTGCAACATATGGGAAACTTTTTTATTACCGATTTCTCAGAAAATTTTATTCTTGATAAAAGTTGGTGCATGTTCGATAATCGTATTTGGTGCACTTGGAATGGTTGCAAGTTAAATGACGTACAGGGTACGACAAAAAATATAAAACTTGTACAAGAATAAAGTACCCCTATTTCAGAAAATTCTGCGAAATGTTATTAAGAAAAGGTATTTAGAATTAAAAGGTATGCATAGGTTTGAAAACGTGGCCTCATAAAATAAAAAACAAAATTTTTTTAAAAATATTAATTATTTCCCAAAAAATAAATTTTTATAAGTGCATGCTTATACGGGTATAAAAAAAACCTCTATTAAGGAGATTCTTAAAAAACATAAATATCACGCCTATAAGCCAATGTTTATTTGCACGTTTCAAAGACGAGACTATGACTTGCGGTATGATTTCTGCATGTGGATTCAAGGAGAAATAGAAAATCAACGTGATTTCCATATACACATACTTTTTGGGGATGAATCCACGTTCACTACAAATGGCGTTGTTTCTTCCCAAAATTGTAGGTGGTGGTCGGACGAAAATCCAAATTTTGTCATTGACAACAAAAACCAGTATTACCAAAAAACAAACGTTTGGTGCGGTATTATTAACGACAAATTAATAGGGCCGTTCTTTTTTCGCCAAAACCTAACTGGCGCAACCTATTTACATTTTTTGGAAAACGAACTAACAGATTTTTTGGATAATATGAGTATACAAGAACGACGTAAATTATGGTTTGTACATGATGGTTGTCCGGCTCATTCTGCTAGAATTGTTTCTGAATGGTTAAATGGAGAATTTGGTGATAAATGGGTAGGACGAAATACCGATCCACGGTGGCCTCCTCGTTCGCCAGATCTCACTCCACTAGATTTTTTTTTATGGGGATATTTAAAGCGAAAAGTGTACAAGGATCGACCCTTTAATAATGTTGGGGAGCTTGAAATTTCGATACGATTTCATTGCAGAAATATTCCAGCAAGTGTTTTGCGATCCACGCTTAGTGAATTTTATGATCGGACAATTAAATGCATTGAACGTGAAGATGGACATACGGAGACGCGTTGATAATTTGTTAATAATGTCACACAACGCCATTTTTTTAGTAGAATTTCATGTTTGACGATTATTTTGTACAATTTTCTAATAAACATTTAAAATAAAAATTTTGCACTTTAAATGGGAGTTTTTAATTTGAAATTTATCATTACTAATGTTTTATCTTGTTAAAAATAATTTTTACGGTATTTTAAAGTTGTGTTTAATGTCCTTGCAACAAACATGAAGTTTGTGATTCCTTAATAAATTAAAAAGCTAAGTTAATTTTACAAATATGCTTGAATTTGAACAAAGATGTGTGAAATTGATTTGATTTTGTTTAATTTATCAAGGTTTTTAGGGTGATAATAAAAAAAAATTTTTTTGGGAAATAATTAATATTTTTAAAAAAAATTTTGTTTTTTATTTTATGAGGCCACGTTTTCAAACCTATGCATAACTTTTAATTCTAAACACCTTTTCTTAATAACATTTCGCTGAATTTTCTGAAATAGGGGTACTTTATTCTTGTACAAGTTTTATATTTTTTGTCGTACCCTGTACGTCATTTAACTTGCAACCATTCCAAGTGCACCAAATACGATTATCGAACATGCACCAACTTTTATCAAGAATAAAATTTTCTGAGAAATCGGTAATAAAAAACTTTCCCATATGTTGCACACTTAAACGGCCACACCGTATAGGGTGACCCATATAAAAAAAAGCAAATTTGTTATTTTTCCTCAAAACTATTGAACGTAGAAAAAATCTGAGTACGTCACTGGATTTTACGTAAAAAGCTACAAAGAGAACATTTTATTTCAAACCCGAACAAACCCCGTGGAAAAATTGAGGCGGACAATTTCGTTTATAATCTTTCTGCTATAATCTTAAATGTATTCCTAACATTTTTATTTCTTTTTGATAAGTTACAGGGTAACTGAAATATGGGCGTGTCCCAAAATATAAAATTCTCAAAAACATCCCGTACATCAAGAACAGGGAGGAGTAGAAAAATTATGATTGCAGCATCTCTTGGTGCTGTGAAAACTTCTATCTTTACTAATAACGGATGTGCCCCGTAAAACCTTCGAAAAATGAATTAAATTAGAAATATTTTTTCTCAAAACCTTAGTGTGGCATGTTTTTGCATTAAAACTAAGCTATGAAATTAATTGAGATTATTGACAGTGCATGCAATACTTTCAAAAATGACTGTATAACCATATTTTTTCAATTTAAACGTTATTTACCGATTTGAAAAAAATTAAATTATTTTTCGAAAAATTCAAGATAATATAGTCTCATGTAGTTCCATATTTAGAAGCTAAATTTAAAATTTTAACAAATTCTATCCAATAGTTTTCTTGTAGTTTGTCACACCTTTATCCTTAATGAAGGTCACTGATAAATACTCCTAAACCTATAAGACCTAATTAAATAAATCGTAAGAAAATTCAAGGGGAAAAATGCTTAGTTTTTCATTTAAAAAGATATATGTACTTACTTAGCCATACAAACTTTCTCGAAAACCTGATTTATAAGTATGATAATTCGTTGCAACTTACCAATGCTTCATTTGCCAACCGAATTTCTTCCTGATACTGTAACAGTCTTTGTTCCATATTCGCCCTATCCCTTTCGGCTTCTTCTCTTAATTGTTTTTCCCTTGCTAATCTATAAAATACATTTTTAGTTATTTTGAAGCAAATTAGAAAACCTGCAAAGCGTGGACAATGTTGGGGGGGATGTCATTACATATGGGCCATTCTTTTACAAACCGCACACTTTTACAACTTTACTTACAAATTCTTACAACTTAATTAATTTTAAAAAATACCGTTTTGTACTTTATTCTCTTATCTGCAAAAACCAATTTAATCAAAAAGTGGCACCTCTATTAAATCGGTAGTTATTAAATATTTTCGATCGCAAGTCACCCAGCGCGATGAGCCAGCGCGCGACGGTCGAAACGTGGCAGAACTACGCTTTCGGACGATGCAAAGGATGAAATATTAATGATTCACACTGCACCAAGCTCGATTGTAGACCCCCTCGACGCGTCGCGGTGCTCTGCGTGACTTGCGATCGACTAACGAATAACTAACGATCTAATCTGCCCTGCAAAGGCTAGTTGTCTTAACTGCTTAAACTTAGTTTTGCGAAATTACGCATTTTGTTATTATTACATGCACTTTTCTTCTAAATTCATTTAGAAGAGGGCGTTTCCTTAAATATTTTTGAAAATATACACTAATACTTTACTATATTATAAAAATCTAACACATATAAACACATCTCTCAACGAGTGGTAGGTAGGCGGTAAACAATTTTCCAGAAAAACAATTGGGGAACTTCTTCGTCATTTTCTCTAAATTAGACACATTACGTCGCCTTCAAGCATTCAGAACGTACTTTTCATAAAGCCCTGTTCAGAACGACAGTCCTTCATACCTGCGTTCACGTTTGACACTACCAGATTAACAACTGTCATATTTGTCGTTATTGTTAAATAAAATTCTTTGTTGTTTTTCAAGTATTGTTCGTGGAAAAAATATTAATTCTTAACTCAATATGGTAAGATTATGCCAAGTCAGCCGTAAACTGGATAAAAATATAGACTTTTGAGTCACGTTCGTCTATTGTTTGTTTTTCCTAACCGATATACAGTGTGGCCGTTTAAGTGTGCAACATATGGGAAAGTTTTTTATTACCGATTTATCAGAAAATTTTATTCTTGATAAAAGTTGGTGCATGTTCGATAATAGTATTTGGTGCACTTGGAATGGTTGCAAGTCAAATGACGTACAGGGTACGACAAAAAATATAAAACTTGACAAGAATAAAGTACCCCTATTTCAGAAAATTCAGCGAAATGTTATTAAGAAAAGATGTTTAGAATTAAAAGTTATGCATAGGTTTGAAAACGTGGCCTCATAAAATAAAAAACACAAATTTTTTAAAAATATTAATTATTTCTCAAAAAAAATTTTTTTTTTATTATCACCCTAAAAACCTTGATAAATTAAACAAAATCAAATCAATTTCACACATCTTTGTTCAAATTCAAGCATATTTGTAAAATTAACTTAGCTTTGCAAGGACATTAAACACAACTTTAAAATACCGTAAAAATTATTTTTAACAAGATAAAACATTAGTAATGATTAAAATTAAAAAACTCCCATTTAAAGTGCAAAATTTTTATTTTAAATGTTTATTAGAAAATTGTACAAAATAATCGACAAACATGAAATTCTACTAAAAAAATGGCGTTGTGTGGCATTATTAACAAATTATCAACGCGTCTCCGTATGTCCACCTTCACGTTCAATGCATTTAATTGTCCGATCATAAAATTCACTAAGCGTGGATCGCAAAACACTTGCTGGAATATTTCTGCAATGAAATCGTATCGAAATTTCAAGCTCCCCAGCATTATTAAAGGGTCGATCCTTGTACACTTTTTGCTTTAAATATCCTCATAAAAAAAATCTAGTGGAGTGAGATCTGGCGAACGAGGAGGCCACCGTGGATCGGTATTTCGTCCTAACCATTTATCACCAAATTCTCCATTTAACCATTCAGAAACAATTCTAGCAGAATGAGCCGGACAACCATCATGTACAAACCATAATTTACGTCGTTCTTGCATACTCATATTATCCAAAAAATCTGTTAGTTCGTTTTCCAAAAAATGTAAATAGGTAGCACCTGTTAGGTTTTGGCGAAAAAAGAACGGCCCTATTAATTTGTCGTTAATAATACCGCACCAAACGTTTGTTTTTTGGTAATACTGGTTTTTGTTGTCAATGACAAAATTTGGATTTTCGTCCGACCACCACCTACAATTTTGGGAAGAAACAACGCCATTTGTAGTGAACGTGGATTCATCCCCAAAAAGTATGTGTCTATGGAAATCACGTTGATTTTCTATTTCTCCTTGAATCCACATGCAGAAATCATACCGCAAGTCATAGTCTTGTCTTTGAAACATGCAAATAAACATTGGCTTATAGGCGTGATATTTACGTTTTTTAAGAATCTCCTTAATAGAAGTTTTTTTATACCCGTATAAGCATGCACTTATAAAAAAATTTTTTTTGGGAAATAATTAATATTTTTAAAAATTTTTTGTTTTTTATTTTATGAGGCCACGTTTTCAAACCTATGCATAACTTTTAATTCTAAACACCTTTTCTTAATAACATTTCGCTGAATTTTCTGAAATAGGGGTACTTTATTCTTGTACAAGTTTTATATTTTTTGTCGTACCCTATACGTCATTTGACTTGCAACCATTCCAAGTGCACCAAATACGATTATCGAACATGCACCAACTTTTATCAAGAATAAAATTTTCGGAGAAATCGGTAATAAAAAACTTTCCCATATGTTGCACACTGTATATCAAACCGGTTATCTGTTAATTGAATTAAAACAGAAACAGACAGAAAATAAAAAGAGATGGGGATTCTACAGATAGAATCCCCATCTCCTTTTTATTGTGTTTATCTTCGTAATAACAGGCGTCACATTGGCGTGTACAAAGCAGATAGGAATACCGGGACCATGTTTGTTGCAAGTCGGTAGTTATAATAGTGTTTTTTTGTGGCGGATGTGGTATTATTATACACGATGTTACTCTTAAACAAATAAGGTATCATACAATCTTCCACAAAAGAAAAATAATTGTTTCTCGGGCAAAGTAAGTTAGTTATACCTGTTTCTTTGAACCTGCCGCCTCTGCTTCTCCTCTTTGGCTGCGGCTTTCATTTGCTGAAGTTCCATAGAATCAGGTTTCCGCCTTCGCATAAACAAGTCATGGTTTCCCATACACAAATCTAATATCTAAAAAAATGTAGGCCACATAAAAATTGAATAGAATAGACTCCTGACGGTTTGTTCTAAATACTAATGTTGGGATCGCTCGAGCGAAAATCCGCTTCAGTACTCGATTATTGAAATAACCGACATCGCTCGATTATTAAAAAAACCGCTCGAGCTATAAATTCAAGCGAAAATCGTCGCTTGTTACTTAATTATTACCTTTTACTCGATACCCGAGCTTCGCTTGGCGCCGTCGTATAGTCGAGCCGTTTTTCGCTCGATAGGAAATACTCTAGTTATAAATTCAGGCGAAAAATCGAATCATTGTCATTCACTTGATACCCGATCTTCGCGAGCCACCCGAAATGTGCCGATTGGCGACGTTCGAGTTTGACGCTCAGAAGGCTGGCACGACATACGTCTTTGTTAAAGGCACATAAACGAGAAGGTGCATATAAAAAAGTATGCCAAATCCCTTAGTGGATTAATCGCGACATGGGTTTTGTTTTGACTGGCTAGCGATTGTAAATTCTTAAAAAATTAAAGCATGTAATTTTAAAAAAAATCAGAATCAACTGTTCTATGCGGGTTACCTCGGTAATGTCCCGCATTACGTCTGAAATACTACATTTTTATATTATTTACGTAATATACTATTTACTTACCAATTTATTCATTCTAACTTTTTGACTAAAAAATACAAAATTCGGCGAGTTCTTATCTACAGGCTTAATAATAAACTTCTTATCGTCAAAACTGATATGTCTTATTTCACTCCAGGTGAATGTAGTTTTTGGTTGTAGCTTGTTTTCTTTCTCGTATATGTTCAGTCCTAGTGCGGTAACGCCTAGCCATAGTTCAGTCTCTTTTTTGTTCTAGAAAACATAAAACGCATTTTGAGAACATACCTTCGGTTCGAAAATCGATATAGTCGACTTTCATTTAACTAGGCGGGTTATGGTCTATAAGTAAATTTTCTAGTTCTCTTCGTTTTTAATATATGGGATGTTTGTTGAGAATTTTACATTTTAGGACACCCCCATATTTCGGTTACCCTGTAACTTATCAAAAAGAAATAAAATGTATCCTTAATAGTTTTTGACGTAGTAGAATCCAGTGACGTACGCATATTTTTTTCTAGTTTTCAAGAAAAATAACAGATATACTTTTTTTAAATGGGTCACCTTATATATTTTTTAGTTCAGTTTTTAACAAGCTTCTCAGAAATATATAATAATTTGATTTTATTCTTAATATCATACTCGAAATTTACGTTTTTTAAAAAATATACAATTTTTTTGAGTAGGTCATGACGGATATATGAAAAAACAATTACTGGTGCGATTAAATATAAGGAACAAAAATTGAAAATCATAATCTTAAATATTGCTCAAATTATTTTGCATTATGCTCCATGTTTCACACATATTATTATAGTCAAAGTCAAAATATGCTTTATTGTTTAAAAGAACATTTTTTTTTTCCGTGTAGTTGGCCTTACAAGCTAGTGTATTGGCCAATTAAAAGAACATATTCCTATAAACAAAGCTGCGAGTCCTAAATATAGTACGAAAATAAGAGACATAAAAGAAAATTGATATGAATCACCAGTACAATACAAAATGACATAAAAGTAAAAATATAATACACAATAATAATAAATACAATATTACACACAATACCAAATACACATAATATATCACTTCAAAAAGTCAATGAAAATTTATCATGGAAAAATTCATCTACTGAGTAGTAAGTCTTCGACAGTAGTAAAAATTTTACTTCTTTTCTAAAGTTTTTGTAATGATCAATTTGGCGAATATTCAATGGGAACTGATTAAATATTTTCTTACTCTTGTATATAATAGAATTCTTAGTTTGAGTAGAAACAGGTATAGGCAGATCTACATTGTGTATTGTACAATGAAACGGAATTAATTGCACCTTGGAATTTTTTGTGAACCAGACAAGACGTCTCCAACAAAAATAAACATGACAGTGTTAAAATTTTATTCGATAAAAATAGTGGCTTACTTGAGTCTCTAAAATTGGCCTTATACATATATTTTATGGCTCGTTTTTGCAGAATAAACAACATATTAAATAAATTCCACAGAAGGGTATACCATATCTCAGATGAGATTCTATTAGTGAATAGTAAGCATTTTTAATAGTTTGTACGTCTAAACAATCTGCCATTACCCTAGCAAAACAATCAGATGCCAGTTTTTTAGCCAAGTAATTTATATGGGCCTCAAATTTCAACTTATTATCTTTCTTCTTTATTATCTATATATACACCCAAAAATTTGTTTACAGTTTCACTGCCTACAACCTGATTCCCTACACTAATTTCATTTAAAGAACACTTAAAAGTAATTATATTTGTGTTAGAAATATTAAGTGCTAAGAAATTTGCATCAGTCCATTCCTTTACTTTAGCAAGATCATTGTGAATATGGACCTCGAGTTCCATTGTATTTTTACTCTTCCAAAGTATGGTAGAATCGTCAGCAAAAAGCGTAAATTTACCCCTTATATCAACATTGGTCAGATCATTAATATAAATTAGGAAAGGCAAAGGGCCGAGGACAGATCCTTGTGGCACCCCAGATCGAATTTTCAATTGTTCAAAACAACGCGTATTGAAATGTACCTTCTGAAAACGCGCCGTTAAGTAAGAATTAAACCCCAAAACGTAAAATTCTCAAAAACATCCCGTATATCAAGGCCTAGAAAAATTCTAATTGGGCATCTTTGGTTTCACCAAAAAAGTAACACAGTGCTGCGAAAACCGCACCCCTTTATCTTTACTAATAATGGAGTTACCCCGTAAAACCACCTAGGGTATTCCATTTAAAAAATAAAACATTTTTGTTAATATCACGTGATTCAGACGTTCATTGTTTTTTTGACATAATCAGCGTAAAAATCTAGTCAAAGTAGTATACCTTTTTATGTCAAAAGGTTAGGAGAATAAAAATATTGAGCTCTTAGAGATGAAATGTCCTTACCGATAGGACATAGACACTCCCGGCTCCCATCACTGGTTGTTATAGATTATTCAAACAATATAGTTTTGTATAACTAAATATTGAATATTTAACACTATTTACAGAAAAGGAAACAAATTTGGAACTAACAGTTCTTGTAAATTGATTTTGATGAATATATTCTATACATGGTGTTTCCTAACCTCTCTGAAAAAATGTTTGAGGTCCTCACCTTATTTTAAGACGAAAATGTGGTATAAAAGTTTTTCGCATGTCGCTTCATTTTCGAAATACAGGGTCTTAAAAAAAATATTATATTTTTCATTTTATTAATTAATGCCAAACGATATTCTAATGATATTTGTTAAACATAAAGGATTAGAGCACTTTACTTTGGGTCAATTTTAAATTTTACAATTAATTCATTTGCGGGGATCTGGGTAAAAGAATCATTTTTAAGTAATTCTCGTATTTTTATCGTCAAATTATACGAGTAGGTTTTGCTTCGTTCCATGCCAATCACATTTGTTTTCTCCGTGACATTTGTCTCCTGTTTAACATCTTACAAATAATATCCTTTTGAATTGTTTTTGAATTTATTTGTAATACATTACATACTTTTCATAATGGCCGAGTTTACCAATCAAAAAATGGCTCAAATTCACTTTATGTACGGTTTGGCAAATGGAAATGCGCTAGAGGCGATACGTTTATATTCAGAACGTTTTCCTAATAGACGAGTACCGTGTTCGGAAACAATTACAAGATTGCACCCCAGGTTAGAGGAAACAGGTAGCTTTGCAAAAAGCAAAATAGGCGGCCGACCACTTACAGTTAGAACCGTACAACTTGAGGAATGGTGGAAGAATCTCCACGCACGAGTACGAGAAAAATCGGGAACGAGTTCAATGTGAGTTACAAAACAGTGTGGAGAATTTTAAACGACTATTTACTTTATCCTTATCACATACAAAGAAGAGCGTTAAATTAATTTCGGGTTTAGGTCTTCCCGCATTCTTCACTTCAATTTTTTGCTCCAAACTCAAAGAGCTAAAGTTATTTTTTAAATAGTCCACCGTCAAACTATTCATTTTAACTTAATAAATATATAATATTAAAATATTAAAACATACATGCTCGAATTTCTAACTAGATGCACGAACAGACAACGGCGCGGAGCACACTAAAATTGTGCGCCTTTCTCATGTTATATCGCCATAGTCCCGCTGTCTCCCACCACCTGTTACTACAGAGAAACTGCATTATGCCCCGCCTACTTAATCGCACATGCGAGCAAGCCTCGTCCTAATCGTCATTAACCTCGACCGAGGCACGGTTGACGGATCGAGTACCTATAATATACAGTTTGGTTGACGGTACGATAAAATATTAGGGAGGGTCGGACATTATACGATAATGGTACGATAAAATATTAGGGAGGGTCGGACTTTATACGATAAATAATATTCAATGAATATAAATTAATATTTTTTTATTCGTTTTCGAGTGCACGTGCGCACGTCTATGGAAGAACCGCCACTGAAAGAGTGCAAGGTTTGTTGCCTAGAGACTTTCCAGCTCGAGTTAAAAAAATTTTTAACACCCTGTATTTCGAAAACGAAGCGACATGCGAAAAACTTTTAAACCACATTTTCGTCTTAAAATAAGGAGAGGATTCACCTTCTTCATTTTTTCAGAGAGGTTAGGAAACACCCTGTATAGCAAAAAAAGTACTTCCGTTTAAGTTTCTAACAACACAATAAAATATAAATGTCAATAATGACAAATAAATCATATGGCAATATTTTAATTCTGCTATTTCCGTCTAATCCACTGGAATTGTATTTCGTTTCTTTTCTATTAACTGATAAATCAAAAAGACACTAAAAATAACAGGATAACTTTGATATTACTTAGCTCCACTGGTTACCGAATTATAATTAATTTATTATTAAATTTCTATTGGATTTAAAAAATAACTAAAATTAAAATAAATCAAGTTCACTTATTTCAAAATTATTATTCGTTTACATGGAAATGCGTTGTTTTGACTTCAGTCAGTTGAGAATTTTTACATATCAACGATTATTTCTCAGCTTGGTCAATTGAACATGGAAGCGAATTTTAGTGTGCAAGTTGATATGTTGTTAATGTTGGGGGAGTGCAGAAGAAACTACAGACAAGCTTCACTAAGGTGGGCGGAAAGGTTTCCTAACAACCTGAAATCTCACATGGCATTTAAAAGGCTGGAAACTAAACGTCGCACTACTGGCAGCCTGAAGTCAAAACCACGATTTCGGAAGCGAACTAAAACAGATGCAGATAGGGCAGTTGAAGTTTTAGGAATGGTAGCTATTAACCCGCATGTAGGTTCCAGACGGCTTGCTGCAGATGCTGGAATAAGCCAAAAATCGGTTGTGACCATATTGCATATGTACAAATTTCATCCATACCACATTACACTCCACCAAGAGCTTTATGGGCAAGACTTTGAAAATCGCGTTACATTTTGCAATTGGGTAACAGGGCAAATGCAAGGAAATAACAGGTTTCTAAAGAATGTTGTTTTTTCTGATGAAGCTAGTTTCCAGAATTGTGGCCAGGTAGGATTTTAAGTTATCCCTTGTCGGTAGAAATTATTTTTTTTTTATTGTTTGTTTTCTTAAAGGTAAATATACACAATATGCACTACTGGGCATCGGAAAATCCCCACTGGATGAGAACTGTGCCAAATCAACGTCCTTGGTCAGTTAATGTCTGGTGTGGTATAATTGGAGATAGGGTTATTGGTCCGCATTTCTTTGAACGCCATTTAAATGGAGAAATGTATACAGATTTTTTAAGGAACGAATTACCACTATTATTAAACCAAAACATAAATCCTGACATGTGATTTCAACAGGATGGAGCTCCATCGCATTATGCAATACAGGCCCGTAATCATTTAAACAAATTGTTTGAAAACAGGTGGATTGGTCGAGCTGGTCCGGTCAATTGGCCTGCTAGGGCTCTGGATTTGACCCCTCTTGACTTTTTCTTCTGGGGATTTATAAAAGACAAAGTGATGGCGACTGCACCTACAACTATAGACAATATGAAAGACCGAATCCGCTTTGCCTGCTTATTAGTGACACCTGAAATGTTAGAGCGGGTACGAAATTCGTTTAAAAAAAGAGCGAGAAAGTGTTTGGAAGTTGAAGGGAGACATTTCGAACATCTTCTGAAACATGATAGGCGATAAAGGGTAAATAATATTTTTTAAATTTTTATAACCTAATTAATTATAATTCGGTAACCAGTGGAGCTAACCAAAAATTTTTTTTGTACAAATACGTAGTTTTTTACGTAGATCCGAATTTAATAAACAAAAGTACATATTCCCATTTAAAATTTACGTTACCCCCCCACCCCTCAAAATGGGGAAAGGGGGTAGATAACAAAAATATGTTTAAATATGTCCCCCCCATCTCACTATTACCTCATTAAAATTTCAAGAAAATATTTTAAACCGTTTGCGAGATATCGCCTTGTAACACTTTAAAAAACTCACCCTGTAGAATTCCGAGTAAAATAACACTAAAAAGATTTGTTGTTGATCATAGAGCCGACAAATAACACCAATTTTGACTAAGTATAGCTAAAATATTATATAGTTTACCGCTATAGGAAAGTAGTTTACGCCATACATATCCAGATCCTGAGCAATTTTGAGGTATTCCATTTCAGCTTCATCTCGTGACATACCTAAAACAGATTCAAATATTTTAACCTAAACACCGATAGATGGGAAAGGTAAAGATTGTTTCACGAAAAATCGATATAACTTAATGACTGCAGTAAAAGTACCTGTGGCCATCCCATTATTTATGACCGTTTGTTATTATTATGTGGAAAGGACCGGATTGTAATAACTATAATTAAATATAGGCACATCAGGTAGGTTAGGTTGCTTAATTTATATTTAAATATCTTTTTGTGGTAAAATTTGTTAGTTTTTCAGGAATGGTTCAAGAATTGTCTGTTACCAAACATTCCTCAGAATATATAGCGTGATAGTAATGGACAATGCGAGCTATCACAGTCGCCAATTACATAAAGCTCCAAGCTCAAATAATGCAAAATTGGAGATTCAGAACTACATGGCGGCGAATGATATATATTTTGAAGAAAGTTATAAAAAAGTGATCTTTTAGAAGTTTTAAAGACATTTTGTATAAAAAAGTATATGTTTGTGACACATTGGCAGAAGAAATTGGACATACAGTGCTACGGCTCCCACCCTATTATTGCATTTTTAACCCCATAGAGCATATGTGGCACCAGTTAAAATCACTGGTTAGGTCTGAAAATATTTCTCCGACTTTAAGTTCTAGTGTTGTAGAATTAATACGAAAATGCTTTAATGATATTCCCCCAGGTAGTTGGAAAAATTCAGTCCGTCACGTAATAACTGTAGAAAATTCGTATATTAGTCTGGATCGTATAATGAATCCAATTATAATTTATTTTGATGAGGATAGCGATAGCGAAACAGAACTATCTATATAATGACATTATAAATGTAAATAAATATGACTAGTAATATTTAAAAAAAATGTTATTTCATTTGATTACATTAATATAATCATATCATTACTTGTTTTCCTTAGTCCGTCCCTTCATACTTCACTTGTTTATTGCCAAGCTCTAGTCGACACAATGGGACCGACCCAGGAAATCATTAAGTCGTATCCATTTTTCGTGAAACAATCTTTAACAGTAGTTTCATTATGGAAATTGGCCCCCAATCAAACTGGATCAAATTTGTATCATCATTTCGAGATCACAATAATACGAACATCACAAGTTGTCAAATGGCGTAAAGCAATAATTTTTTAAAGCACATTAGCCGCACCGCGTCGCGTTTTAGCATCGTTTTCTAATGACCGAGGTTGAGGAGCGCGTTATGATTTTTAGAGTGCAATATGTATACCTTACCTCTATGATCCGCATACCACACCCTTATCCTTTCCTCCCACATTTCCAATGTCATCTGGTACTGATCTATTACGCGCTGAGGTAGAAGATCCTCACTGGCTAACATACCAGGTTTGTATGTATCTTCATCAAAATCACCAAACTGTAAAAAAGCCATACGTTGGGTGGCAGAAAGAATATACAATAAATGACTAACCAGAAAACTTGGATTGTGACATTAAAAGTAGGCCATGATTCATCACTCACATTCAAAGTTGGCTGGTTTATAAATCAATAATTAGCTAAAAGCTACTTCGTTCCTATCAATAATGTAATTTATATCACAAAATTGCTGGTTAGTTAAGGTAATTATTGAATGAAATCTTCGCACGACTCGACAAAAATTATGTGGGAAGTTTCCCGGATATGAACAAAACAGTACTACAAGTTTATATAAACTTTTTTCATATAGGCCTCCTCTTCGGAGATATGGGCTCCCAAATGGGAGGTTTTTTACACATAATTATTGAACCACCAGAATATTTATTATCCAAATTACTATCCAAGAAGTGTTGTGAATTTTTCACAGCTGCAGGGACGGAATAGCTGTGACGCTCATGGCCCCATTTTTAACATACCTTTAACTATTGACTATCGACATTCATGTCGCTAATCCTAACCGTTTTCGAAAAATAGTACATTGTTTACCGAGTAGGAAATGCTTAACATTCCTGGACGACTGTGAAGATTGCTAAGTCGAGGCCAGGAATGTGGCTTTTCCGAAAAACGTTTAAAAATCGACAGATATTGATTAATTTTGAAAAAATCGCGAATAATTTTATCCGCAAATAAATGGGGCTTTGAAATTCGTAATAAAATTGGTTGCCTTACTATGGAAACGTATTAATGTTGAATTGTCAAACTTGACGCGTATAAATTTAATTGTTGGTGTTTCCGAAAGCAAAACAGTATAAAATGATAAGTGATGATGAATTTTCCATTTCTGGGACTCCTCCAGAGCTGATTGAGGCACTGCTTCATTAGAATTATTACCAAAGGAGTCGAAAGAAAAGTACGAATATGCATATAAACGTTTTATGGAATATCACAAGAGCAAAAACACAAGTTCTTTCTTGGAAAATGGTGTCATGGCATACTTCCTAGACCTTTGTTTAAAGATGCTTGCCCTTGCAATTAAACACAATGTAGATACATATATCTACATATTCAAAACTTCGTTTTTTATTGAAATGGCAAGCTCAAGGTTATAGGGTAAAGAAATCTAAGATTTTAACGAAGGAAGAAATCGACAAATTTATCCAGGAAGGTCCAGATAATGAAAATTTAATGATTAAGGTAATTTACAAGGTTATAATTTCTATTTATTTATTTTTTAGGTGGCTTTAATAATTGGTATTTCTGGGGCTTGTAGAATGGATGAGTTAGTCCGAATAACTCTACATGAAGTAGAAGACCTAGAATCTAAGCTTTTAATTAGCATACCTGATTCGAAGACCAGCAAATCAAGATTATTTGTAGTTAATCAGATATACTTGAATGTTTATCGAAAGTTTTTCTTTAAATATCAAAGCGGAAAGGATTGTAGACAAGTGGTAGGAATACATCAATTTAGAAAAATGCCTAAAATAGTTGCTACTTATTTGACCTTGGTAAATCTGACAGAATACACTGGTCACTGCTTTCATTAGTCTTCTGCAACAATACAGGGTGTAACTAAATAAGTGTAAAACATTTAAGGGGGTGATTCCTCATCGAAAAAAAGATAGGATCTTTCATATCAAGAAACTTCATTGGAGCATCCCTTGTTAAGATACAGCCCCTTAAAGGGGGTACATAAAATTTATAAATAAACAAAACTAATTTATTAATAACAAAACATACAACATCTAGAAATCATAGTAAATGTTCAATATGTCTACCTTCAGACCAATTTAATTGTCACTATCGCTAATAGCGGCCTACTGGATAAATTAGTTTCGTATTTTCGTTTTATGGCGATATGTATCTTGTTCGTAAAATAATTTTTTGCTGCGAACTGGTTTATTTTGGGCAAAAAATTCAAGAGACATTTTTTGTTTAGAATGAAACAGGCTATCGGAAATAAATTTTTAGATGGTAAACAAATAATAAGACAAAAACTTACATTGGAAATAAATTTTAGGGGTTGCGTTTTCCACCCTTACAACCATGGGGTAAACCAAATAAATTACTGGCTAAGTGTCTTTTTGGTAGTAGAAAATGTCAGGTTAATTTCAATATTGTAACTTTTTTAGTGCTTGTGAAAAAACTTGTTAAACACATTTTATGTACCCCCTTTAAGGGGCTGTATCTTAACAAGGGATGCTCCAATGAAGTTTCTTTATATGAAAGATCCTATCTTTTTTTCGATGAGGAATCACCCCCTTAAATGTTTTACACTTATTTAGTTACACCCTGTATAGGTTGACTCTGGTAACTAGTTTAAAGAGGCATAGCGGATGGAAATCATCAAACGTTGCTGAAGGATATATGGAAGAATCTCTTAACAATAAGGTTGAGGTGGCAAATAAAATTCTCACAGTAAGTGTAGGGAAATATTGACTTGTTCTTTCAAAAATGTTATCAAAAATGTCAATATTTCCGAACGATTTTCGGAAAACGTAATTTTATTTACAGTGCCTCCTCTAACTTCTCATGGGTTGAACAATTGATTGGAACAAAGATGTATCTTCTATTGAAATACGCCAAATACATGATGTATATGAAATGCCGAAAACGGCTAAGATTAGCGACATGAATGAAGAGTACTTAATTTTTAGTTAATAGTTAAAGGTATGTAAGAACAGTTGTCCAAAGTTCTTATCATAAGTCGCTAAAAAAAGGGGGCCATGAGTGTCACAGCTAGTCCCTCTCTGCAGCTGTGAGTAATTCACGACACTTTGTTGGATAGTAATTTGAAGGGTCCTACCTGGTACATCATATTAAAAATTTCAATAATTATGGGTAAAAAATTTGATTCCAGTGGAGCTCCTTGGGAGCCCATATCTCCAAAGAGGAGGCCTATACGAAAAAAGTTTATATGAACTTGTAGTACTCTTTTCACTTGATTTCTTCATGTCCAGGAGATTTCCCACATTTTACCCGATACCCTGTATATTGGCAATTGTTAAGAATGCGACAAAGAGAAAAATAATCATAACATGTATCACAATATGTAGTATACCTAGGATTTACAGGGTATCCCCAGATGGTGTTACCTTAAATGTACTTAAATTTAAAGTTTTTGACATTTCATATTCATGTTTAGTATGCAATTATAAAATGCTTTTCCAAGTTAAATTTTTTCCGATTTACAAAAATAAGGGTAGCTCACTGTTGAGACATTCCGCCTGGCATGACTAAAGAAATATTTCGCAATTTATTAACAATTAGAGGTTTCAGAGCATGCACCCAACTATTATCAAGAATAAAGAGAAAGCAATAATAAAGTTTTCCATATGTTGAAAACTTTCCTGACCACCTGTATTAGTTTAATTATTCCTCAGTTTTTTTGTAAAAATAGGGACCAAACCCTGTAAATAAATAAATGGGATTGGCAAAAAGAGTCATAATTGACTTTCTTGGCTGGTTTCGAGCCTCTCCTACTTTTCAGATACTTTTCATATTTAGCCAGCTGGGTATCACTTACTTTAGCTTGTACAGCATAACTAGCCAATAATACTGAAGCCTCTGGAGGACAGTATATATCCATTGATAAAATGGCCTGCTTCACTTGCAGGAAGAACAAGTGCTGAGTAACTTCCTGCACTAATTCCTCTGCAACTTCCTCCGGGTAAAATTTAGCTAGGAACATGAACGAGGTGGTTTGGTGATTCTTTTGTATACTTTGGTCTTGAACTAAAAAAAGGAAAAAGGAGCATTGACACTGTGGAGCTTTGTAAGGAGTAGGTATACATATTATTTTATCCAAACTAGGAGCTAATATCTGTATTTTAAAGAACTTGACTTGTTTAACTCATACTGAACAGAGGTTGCATATGGGGGGTTTCACGTCGGATAGTGTATTCTGCAGGGCTCGATATTAGGATCTATACTATTTTTATTGTATACAGGGTGTAACAAATTCGTCCTTCACCATTGGGAATTCGGGAACGGTAAGAGATACGAAATCGGTTAAATTGCCGCAAAGTTGCATAATTATGAGCCCAATAATACGCGAAAGAATCAAATATAAATACAGGGGCTTTCAAAAGATTTGGAAAAATCTAAAATTTTCAGTTCCGTTTTTAATTTTTTGCTGACTTTGTTCGAAGAAATGTCCAAAAATATTGCTACCTTTTTTTCTCCACAAGATGGCATTATCAGATCTTTTATGCGACGTTTCGCCTTTAGGTCATCATCATCAAATCGAATTATACCGAATTTGAAAAAAAAGTTAATTACGGGAAGATACTAGGGGTATTTTAATGATGATGGTCAATTTAAGGAACAAAACGTCGGAAAACCAGCAAGTGTTATATCCACTGAACGTAGATTTCGGTCCCTTTTTATAATTTAAACAAAACGATCCAGGTCCGTATTTACAAAAATTAAGCCAATGAAGGTGACCCAAAGACGAAACGTCGCATTAAAGATCTGATAATACCATTGTGTGGAGAATAAAAAGCAGCAATGAAAAAGTCAAATTTATTTTTAGACATCTCTTCGAACAAAGTCAGGAAAAAATAAAAACGGCAACGTAAAATTTTACATTTTTCCAAATATTTTGAAAGACCCTGTATTTATTTTTGATTTTTTTGCGGCATATTATTGGGCTCATAATTACGCAACTCTGCCCCAAACTTCGTATTTCTTACCGTTTCCAAAATCCCAATGGTGAAGGCCGAACCTGCAAAACTTCCTGAGAACTTTGCATTTACATTTCTGTGTTGTTGTCAAACTTTTATTATGCTATATTATTTTTGACTGTTTTATCCTTAACAAAAGAACATCTTTTCATCTTCATTTAAATTAAAAATGAGTATTTCCCATTTCCCTTCTAATAAATAAATTTGTATACTTAGTCTGCATACTGTACAATATGTTTATTAGGGGAATTCATTAATATAAGTCATTAACAAATGATATAAAAATAATTGGGCCCAATATCTACTCCTTGCAGTATATCTACATTATTTAATAACATTTTTAATCTATTATTTTTCCCTTTTTGTCATAATTTGTTTCCTGTCATTTAAAATAATATTTACATTTTTATTTTTAGTATTATTATTTAAGTACAAAGTACCTACCTAAGTTTGTTCTTTTTGGATATTTAGTGGCTGTAATTGTTGGTAAGAATTTTTTCAACTAGAGGTGTAAAAACTGTCTTATTGCCTTTCCTAAATGGTTTTAAGAGTTCAGTAAAAACAAGATAAGTTTGCAAATAGAGAAAAGCATATCCTACCAAAGAGGATCTTAACTAATTTTCCCAAGCTTATCTACTAGAATTCTTATTTTACCTTTTTTGTCCAGTTTCAACCAAGAAATAAATCCCTTTGAGTCTTCGTACTGCAGTCCAAAATACCATGTTTCTCTTAGCCCAATGGTTCGACATACCAACTCAAAAAGATCCCTACCAGTAGCTCTCCACTAAAACAATGGCTTTTCTTTAAAATATGGCTATAGATAGTCTTACGCTAATACAATATAAAGAGAAACATTTTTATTTATAAATAGAATCTTGATGTGTATAAGAAATGTTGTAGGCAGTTACATTCAAACTACTATAAAAATAGAAATGAATGTCGATAAAATACTACACGTGCGATCAGCTTCGTCACTTTACAAAATATCTAATACATGATAATACAAAATATAAAAACCATACACACTAATATAAAATGATAAAAACTAAACCATATATAGACTGATATACAATATAGGAAACACAGAGCAGAAATCAGTCAAAAACCTTTTACATTCCCGTTTAAACTTTGGAATGGTTTAAATGTCTTTTAAAAAACTAGGAAAATGATTGTGCCCTTTGCCACAGAAATATAGATTACTCGTCCCAAACATTGACAGTCAACATCCAGGAAGCACAACATACACGTTGCTCCTCATACGATATGATTGAGACTAACAGAGAGACGATTTGTTAAAACTCGTCACAAAAAGTCATTATTAGCATAATAAAATTGTAATCATTCATGACCAATTTAATAGTTAGCCACAAAATTAATCAAGAATTATTTACACAATACATTAGCATTTGTATGTTACATCTATACTGTTCTTTCAATAGAGAAATGTTAATTAACAGTTAAAGTAAATAATGGGCTTCTGAAAAATATGTATAAACTTCGATAATAACAAACAAAGCCGAAGAAGATAGCGAAATTGTTGCAAATAAACTAAAAGTGAATCACAGACCTCCAGATTAAACTCCAATTCTGCGTCTAAAGTACACACTTTCACGGGAAAAGATTTTCCACTTTTCTTCCTTCTAAAGGGAGTCATCCTGTCGATCATAATTAACTAAAACAGCAGTGGTCTAATTAAAAAGTTACATTTTTTATTGTTTTCTAATTAGAAATTGTTATAAAATTACTCATGTTGATATGTCAATGTCATTCATTGTCGGCTGTCGGAATCTATATTCTGTCAATCGTTACTAGTGGTGTGTATTTCATGTACGAACTAGTTCAAATGAACTATTCCCTATAGTGAACGACATGCCTAGTTCACGACTTCCCAAAAGACTACACGAGTGACCTATTCTGATCCGATAAAAGTTCCACCGATCAGCGACGGCGACAAAAAAAATTAATCCCATTTATTCTATACAGTGTTTTACTTTTTACGATAGTGAAATTATGATATTTTGCGAACAAATTTGTGAAAAACTGAACTAGTTAAATGAACTAATCTTTTTGGTGTACTAGAACGAATGAACTAGTTCACGTAAATAACTACTCGTTACGGCCGTCAATACTTTTGGTAGTTAGGATTTGGTTATTCAAAATATCGTACAATTCGGGGTACGATCTCGAGGTTTCAGGATATAAAGTTTCAAAATCTCTAGTCTTAAGCCGCGTTCTCAGAGCTTCGACATGTCGCAGCGACAGTCCCCCACTCCTTTTGTAGGGGGTGACGTCTGTCACTTGTCATTCGGGTGAAACCTAACCTTACAATAATTTGTTATTGTTTTTTAAATGAAAACAATTTGTTTTGTACAAATTTCGTTTTGAATAATTTATCATACTGATTGAGACTCTGATAATGAAATCTTTGAATAATGTCTGGCAGTGTATTTTAATATGATTATTCTTCCAGATTAAAGAGCTAATTTCGTTAAAAAACGTTACAAGAAGCCAAAAAAACGGACTAAATTAACTAATTTGTGCATTTTAGAGCTCAAAATATAAATGTAATGAAAACCGCCCAGTTTTATTCCTGTATTTTTTATCATAAACTTAAAATTGTAAAGTAGCACACGCATGCACTACATCGAGACTCTACTGTATTTAGGACTACGATGCACTAGAAAAACAAATACATTTACACATTAGGTAGTTTTTATTAACCACTGTTAAGTAGGTAGGTAGGAGAACCATTTCATTCTAATATAATTTCATCCAATAAGGAAGTCTAAAAGCATAGTCATGCTCCTTCTGACAGTGTCTCCTCATCATTCATATTCCACATCCTAGGTCTCGTTGTACTAATTGTAATAAACAGGCTTTCGATAGCTTGGCTACTCACTAGCTTGTGTCTCCTCTATATCTTCAGTCCAAGCAGATACAAAGCCATCTTCGTGCAGAGCATACTTGCCCTTTGTAATCTGTATCTACAATAATCTAAAAATATTTATATTATAAGATTTAGGCATCTATAGCGCTACAAAACTAATTTTTAGATAACATTACGAAATTGCCAAAAGTAGGGCTAACAAAATACCTTGTGACCTTAAAAACAGTTTACAATTTTAATTCAAAATGATGTTTTACCAGTATTATTAACTCTTGCACATTCTTCTGCAGATAAACTTTATTCTAAATTCAGAACAGTGAAGAATTTCCACAGGAATATAATTTGAATTTGTGTCCACATCCATATTATGGTTTTTGCTTAACCTAAAATTTTATGTTTTAAACTTGAACTTATCACATTTCTTAATCTCTTCCGATTGCAGCAGGCCAATATTTACGTTTTTTAAGGGTGTGAGTATGTGGAATGCGGATGTTGGATTAAAATTTTCCCCTCTCTGAGGTTATAGGTTTGTTTTTTAAAAGATTTGTTCGACGACAGCGTCAAATTTGATTTTTATTTTCGTATTCTACTCCTCAAAATATGTATATTTATTCTGGTTAGTAAAAAATGAACCAATGTGATTAAAAAAACCAATGTAATTTAAAATTATTTAAATATTTTGTGGGATTTAGGTAGGTAATGATCAAATAAATTTTAAAAGCAAAAGTACATACTATTCACAATATTTTAGGACCAAATAATTAGTAATTACCTTTGTTCGGAAACAACGAATACTTATTTCGGAAAACTGAGGTTCAAATTTCAAAACAAAATAAAAAATTAATAATACTTACTACAGCGCAGTGTTGCCAGGTATCTCGTGAAATGTCACCAGATCTGTTGATCTTTTTGTGATTTTATGAATAATCCGGTGGTCCATGAAAATCTTTTTAAAAAAGTCTGTTTTCTGGTGTTACCAGTTTCGTGTTGGGGGCGGTATATTTTATAAATCACAAAAAATCACCAGATCTGGTGAAATTTCACCAGATACCTGGCAACACCGCTAGATCAGCGTGGGGATGAGGGGTAATGACGTATTGGTGTCGCGGGCGACAGTACGTAGCTCTGAGAACGCGCCTTTAAAGTTTTTCCTCTGGCAAATAGATGGCAGCATAGAGGACATCGTTGAAGGAAAACCCCTAAATAAATTTGGGTCTTTATTGAATTGTCATTATTTTTATCAATTTGAATTATTTAAGATTTCATAATTAACTTAATTCATAATACTACATTACATTTGGAAGATTTTGATTTTTAAAATATAGAAAATGTAAAATTGGATTTTATGATGATGTCCAATGCATTTTATATCGACGCGTTCCTAAAGGGCAATAAGGCGCCGTGGCTTAGTTGGTTAAAGCGCCTGTCTAGTAAACAGGAGATCGCGAGTTCGAATCTCGCCGGGGCCTGACTAGCATTATTCAATTTTTTTTTTCTTTTTAGTGGTCATATTATTTCGTTTTAGTTTTTCTGTAGGTCAGATCAATTTATAAATTAAATTAATTTCAATATAATTGCTTTATTAATATTCAACTAATAATTTTATTGTATTATTCGTTCCTCTTCTAGTAGTTCAATATGGTTTAATATTCCAAAATAATCTCAATATAGGCAAACGCAACAAAAAATGTTACAGTTTTGATTTTGCATACAAATTAAAATCTACCCGAGTCTCATCTTTGGCAAATACAGGGTGTTATGGAAATGACGTATTATATTTAAATAGGTGACTCCTTGGGTGTCCTAGAGAAGCGCTACATATTTTATTTTTTTTTTAATCGACCGTTTTAAAAGTGGGGTAATAAACACTCTTACTCACAGGTCAGTCCACGCTACTGTACAACATTTCACCCAGACCCAATGGCAATGTTGCCACACTTAATGTAAAACTGAAATTCCATATAAAATTATAAAAATAAATTATTTTTTACCTACTTGTATTTATCCTTATACCTAAAGAGCGAGGAAATCCAGGCACAAACAAATCAGTTTTTTTTCTTTTTCATGGGAACACTCCTGGAAACACTTTATGTCCACACAGTAATAGTGAAACAGAACTGATAGTTAGTCTTTGAAAATACAATAATACAGATTATACTACAGATTATTAGATTTTATTACACGCGACGAAATTTGACATCCAGAAGAAACGCGTCAATAAAAACAATATTCAAAGATTATTTATGTACGGACAAGATACACGCGTAAACCGAAAAAACAGAGCGGATTGCTGAGAGTGTGTTGGTGATCGACGAGACAAAACGTATACGGCCGCTGGTTGGTCTCCAACTACCAGACGCACGCGTGCGGCGCTGTAAGAAACTACTTCGCTCAGCCGATGTAAGGCGTCAAGAGGTCATTGGCATTTGACCTAGTGCGTGGCTAATACTATTCCATATGTTTTTCGGGTTGTTTAAAACATAGTCCGTCGTAAATGTTCTTCAATTAATTGTACAAAACGGTATTACAGAATGGAAAAGTGTTTAAATTATTTTATTTTGTCTAAAGAGTTTAAGGGTACATATGACAACACCGGCCAGAATTCCTTGATTGCTTACATTTTACAGTGCCACAGGTGTTTTTCTGGTTTGACGTCAGGTCACTTTTACCGCTGAATGATTTGAAAGCGCCATTTATGGCTATTTTTCTTCAATTTGTCTTTATCTCAGGATTTGCCGGTTTAAATATAATACGTCATTTCCATAACATCGATCCTGTATATCTATTCAAAAAGAAGTTTTAGAATAACTTAAAATTAATGTTCCTTTCTATGACTAGTAACAGTTTGAGAAACGCTCGTCTAAACAATTTAGTAAAGATAAAAATAAAGATAACCTTTATTAGCTATAATAAAGTTGTATCGGAATATGACACAGATTTAATTCTACCTATATAACTTACTTTATCGCAAAACAATAGATTTTTTTATTCTCATCTTGTTTTATCTACCTACACGGTGTCCTAAATAGTTTAAAGATAATTCCTTTGCGGATATATATATTTTGATCCAGTCTTGCAGGGCCGAATATAGACATTTCGAAAGGGGAGGGTTGTGTGGAAACCATAAAAACAGTAAAGAAAGTGGACAAATGCTAAATAAACGGGTAAAAATATATTAAAAGAGGTTCAACCCCAACTCCCTCAGCCTTGCCGATTCATTAATTATTAACGACCAGGCTTAGGACAACCGTTATAAATAAATAATGGAAAAAGTTAGCTAGCGCTTGGCTCGTCCAGATTTACAAAGTCAAATATCCTGAAAAATATGGAACATTTTGATTCCAGAGGCATCAATCATCGGTTTTCACTCAAATAAATCACGATTGACGGATTTCTCTCAGTCGCCTTCATCATCAATGCCGGCGTTCCTCAAGGGTCCATATTGTCTACCACTCTTCTCTTACTCTACATTAACGAACTTCTAGTGAAAACGAAAAATCCGATATTTAGTTTTGCTGACGATAGCACACTTATCTCATCTTTCTCTTTGAATGCACAAACATCGGCTGCCGACGCACATCTTCGCAGACAGCATGAGGTATCACGCCTTAACAAAGACCTGGAAGAAATTTTGGCTTGGGGTGACAGTAACCAAGTCTACTGGATTTCACCGAAAGGAGGGCCATTCATCTGATTAAAGACCACGAGCTGACGAAGAACCTCGACAGCCTAGAACATCGAAGACAGGTTGGGGATTTGACATCTGCAGGACTTCATCCTTATGGAACGACCTTCCCGAGGTCGTTTTTCCCAACGAATATAACCTCCAACGATTCAAAACCAACGTGAATCGCTTTTTGCGCACACGCACCACTCCCAGCGTGCCCTAAAGGATTTTTCCTATAGTGCTTGTGTGTGAAAAAAAAACAATATCGATTGATATTGATTTTGTGGCTTCTAATTATTTGTAAAAGGTTCACTACCGTTTGGGACGATTAACACTAAAGAGAACTATTTATTATACTATAAAAATTCGATTAATATCACAGACAACATGGAATTAACAATCCTATTTATTATTTTACGTAATTTCATCAGGGCGCTTTATTAAATTAAGTAATTTTTAAATTTTGAAGCCAATTGAATATAGGAAATCCCATGAAATTTTTGAGTTGGCTGAATATTGGCTCCCCTGTATATTTTATAGAAAAACTGCATTACAATTTCTTGAAGAGGCCAGAATAGTAAATCTGCTGCTGTTTGAATATGAGCCAATCCGTTCAATTAAACGTGATGGCAAAACCACGAAACTCTCATAGTTCCATTGACTTGTAACTTGTAACAAACATGGACCCGGTATTTCTATCTGTATCTGTAAGTCCAGTTTGCTAGAATTATTCTAAATTATGATGATATCGTTAAACGTACATATTTATGTAATTTTAAATGCCAGCAGGAAAAAGGAAAATGTGAGAAATAAAGCAAAGCAGGATCAGGTGACCATAATGGCGAAAAGCAAGGGGTGGCCAACGCCAAAAATTTATCAATTTGTCTTTTTTTCCAACTTTTTTGTTCAATTAATTATCAAATCGACATTGTACTATAAATTTTGTTTCAGAAAGTTTTTGGCAACACTGGCAACACTGTTTCAATCTCGTCTGTCATAAAATGGTTACAGAACGGAAAGTATGAAAGCCGGGGTGCGCGACTAAACTACATAGTTTTAAGTGATTTTTAGTGAATCTCGCAAATAAAAATAAAGTGCAATGGGACAGCATGTGTCCAGAACTGATTTCGAATGGTCATACACCGAGGAGCCTCATGCAAGCCGAAGAAAAATAATTCTAGGTTAGAAAGCGTTTTTTGGCACCTACTTTAAATATTATTGTTTAAACAGTCTCTATAATAGACGTCAAGCAGGATTATAGGGATTAGTGCTTCAATAGATTAATTGTATATAGTTATAAATTTATTAAAGCTTTGATTTAGCGGGTTTGATTACCAACAGTTTTCCATAAATCCATAATAATCGCTCATTGTTAATTTTAGTTTAGTTTGCAATAGAAGTTAGTAGGACGTGACGCGAATCATGTGAACACTCATATTCTTCACAATCAGATTTATTTTAATATCTGGTTTACACCTGCACAAATAAATATTATCACGGCAATAAATATGTAGTTTACACAGGATTTAAAAAATTATGTCACCTTTCCTCATAATTTGTATGATTTACAAATTACATGTCATTGTACAGACCTAAGGAAATCACTGCTTTCCTCATTGGTGACAAAAATGAACACATGATAACTTCAAGTTATATTGAGACATCATAAATGAATTATAAAAAAAATATTCTTATACATACATATAAACAACAACAGAGTGAAAAGTAAAGAATACAGTACCTAGTGTTATATATAGTATACAAAATAAGATACCTTCAAATCATATATAAACATCAGCAGACTAAATACCAGTTAACAGTTGTTTTACATACAGGGTGATTTATTTATTTATTTACTATAGATCTCAGGTGATTTCAGGTTCATCATCTTATAAAATAAATACAAAATATAAAGTGTTAAAAATCTAAAATATAAAGATATAAAACTAAAACGTACACACACCGATAGACAATATAGCAAACTCTCGAGAAATTAGCACAGAGCACAACAGCAATCAAAAGAGAACTTAGCGCTTGAAGAATTCCTGAAGGGAATAATAGCACTTTTAAGTAAAAAATCTTTTACATAACCTTTTAAATTTTGGGATGGTTTTAATTTGTTTTAAAAAATTATGCACTTTGCCACAGAAATAAAGAGGACTTTTACCAAACATTGACATGCTACTCCTTGTATGAGAACCTGGAATTTTTTGTGATTACGACTCGGAAACATAACAGCTTCAAGAAGAAGCACCTATGGAACTGAGAGAATTCTATGTTTTATAAAGGTTGGTCTACAAGACTCCAAGGGCTGCAATCCAAATATTTTTCGAATAATCCTCTTCTGTGCAATAAACACTCGCTGAAGTTTGACAGACTGACCCCAGAACAGAATCATAAATGAAGGTGTGAGCATGCTAATGCATAATAGACTGATAATAGTTGAGAAACTGTCAATAGGTTCTTTAAGTTGACAATGGCAAAGAACGCAGAGTTAAGCACAGTAACATGGTCCACATGAAAACTCCAGGTCAACCGCCCATCAATATCAAAATCCGAGGAATTTACACGAACAAACCCGCTCTATTACTTGACCATCCAGATGAAGTTCAATGTCCGGGACAATGCGCCTTTTATAAAATGCAAGGTAATTAGTCTTGGCTGGATTAACCAATAGTTTATTAGTTGAACACCATGCAAAGAATGCATTAATAAGGATTTGTGCCTTCAGTTTGAGAACACTTAGAGACTCTGCAGACAAACAGATGGTTGGTAGTATCATCGGCATACAAGATAAGTAGTCTCACAATTTGATCAAAAGAAAGAAATTCCTCCATGTCATTAATGAAAATCAAAAATAGCTTGTGACACAACTTCTAGTAAATGGGGAAAAAGTATCGCAATCAAAGCATGAACTCCATGAACTATATGCCGTACGAAAAGATTTGGTAAAATTTTTAAGTTTTGAGTTATTTAGAAATTTTGAATTTCTATTTAATTTTTTTTCGTCGTTAATATTAAAGGAGAAAAACCGACAGAACATTCTCACAGCAACTTTTAGTGAACTCAAGGAATACTTACGTAATACATTTTTTTATATGACATTTTGTTTTCAAGCAATCATCATCATCTTCATTTTTTCTAATACGGCCCTGATTTTATAATTGCAAATTTTAAGACTTTTTCAATAAAAAAACAATAATCCGCATTATTTACTAATCCGGATGACCGCGGTTTTAATTAGCCCGGATTATGGAGGATGCACTGTAGTACATTTAAATATTAGTAATAAATCAAAAACAAATAAACAAACTTAATAGCTCCTAATTATGTAATACATGTAAGTAGAAAACGGAAAAGATTATCGAGAAACAAACTAGTATTACTGTATTATGGACGTGATCCACCGAATTCACAGGAACTATACACTTTTAGTCTAGATTTTAGAGGTTAAAATCAGCCTCAATTTCCTTATAAATGTTACCACGGAGCAATTAAGCTCAGCGGTAAGAGGAATATACGTATTTAAGTATTCCATTATACGATTCATAACACTGTTTCTGCCAACTTCGGTACGACTTCTGTTAATTGAGAACACCTCGTGCGGGTACACGGTAATTAATAAGCTCTAAAAGATTGAAGCAATCTATGTCATTAGTTATAATTTTAAATCCGAATAAAATAGTTAGGAAGATTCTTCGATTCTCCAGGGTATCTAGGTTTAAGATTGATAACCGCTGTTGATGTGATAAAGAACTCTTGTCTATACCCAATTTATACAACAGGAAATTCGCGAACTTTGACTGACCGCGCTCAATTCGATTAGTATGAATTTTGTAGTACAGCGACCAGACAACACAACAGTATTCCACATGACTTCGCACAAGGGAGTAATATAGAGACTCTACGACTTCGACATTGGCAAACTCCCAGCAACGTCTCATTATAAATCCAGCTATTTTGAAAGATTTTGATAGGAATAATTAATATGGTTAGTGAATCTCAATTCGGTGTCAAACATAACTCCAAGGTCATTAATTAAGTTGACTCGAGGCAGAGGAAAATCGGAAATAGAGTAATGATATAGTTATGGTGCTGTTTTCTTTGAAAATTATATGACTTTGCACTTTGAAGTGTTATGTTCCATTTGGTTTATTTTATACCAGGCAATTCGTTTGCCCATTTCAAGTTGTAGTTTTAAGCAGTCGTTAATATTTGTGATCTTGTAAAATATTTTGATGTCGTCGGCGTACAAAAGGAACTCGCAGTTTTTAAATAAAACCGTGAGTTCATTTATGAAATTGAGAAATAATCATAAATAATAATTCTTCTCACGTATGTAGACCGTGTCCAATATAAGGAGGGCCAGTACAGGAATCTCGGAAACCGTAAGAGATACGCAGTCGGTTAAATGGAGGTAAAGTTGCGCATTTTCGTGCCTAATAATATGCCGTTTAGAAAGTTTTAAAATTCCGGGTAGTTCCGGAGATATCCGGAAAAAACCGAAATTCTGAAAAATCGTTTTTTTTTTAATGTAATGAACTACATAATCAGGTGTTCAAAATGATTTCCGTTAATATTTCTGAAAAATCGTTCTATTTTTTTCCTGGGTTTTTTGAGATCGAATTCTAAAGTAAATTGCACTAGTACAGTTTACAGGTCTCTAGAAGCGGCTCGCAATATTCTCTACACAAACGTGTTAATTATAATGCGCAATTAGGTCGCGTACCGCTTTTTTGCTAGGAAGGAAGGTAAACGTCCACCGCACAGCCGAACTGTGTTAAATTGTCTTGTTGGTTTGAGTAAAGTAATTCACAAGAGGCCGCTTGGGGGGCGGTTTAGCATAAAGAAGACAACGCGCCGGCCAGTCAGGATCCTACCTAGAAAAATATATAAGAAATTATCTATCGAGGGATTTAGTTCATCATGTAAGGCGGAAGGAGAAAATAATCTAATGATTTAAAACAATACATATACACATTTTTATTTATCAACATACTAGATATGTTTATTTATATCATTTCAAAAAGGGGAACGAAAGTAGAAAAATCTTCTTCAGCTTTTCAGTTTGGTTCAATACCTCCCAACTATTAGTGCCAATGTTTGGTGGTGGTGGTATCTCCATTTTATTCTAGGAAAGAAATAAACTAAATTCTTGGAAATTGTTTTAGGTGTACCTAGGGCATCCCTATTTGAACTGAAAGTAAAACATTTTTATCTGTTTCAGAGAAATATCCACAAATCAAGAAGCTCTTTGGCAGTGATCCAAATTTCAAATGGGTGGTAACAGGGATGGTTCTAGCTCAATTTTTTCTTATGTATTTACTTAAGGGCAGATCGTGGCCAGTACTTCTCTTAGTCGCATACTGCTTGGGAGGAGTTATAAACCATTCATTAATGTTAGGTAAGTAATGCCCGCTTTCTCAACTCATCGCTTAAGTATGGAATTACTAAGAATAGCGTAAAATTTAAGTTTACCTTAAAATTAATTTTTCTATTTGGGTTTCATAATGGCTACATTATGAAATGCAAAAAAATTCAATAACCTGTCACTTTATGAAACTGAAATTTTATTTATGTTGGCAGCAAGTCAGTAGGGTTCGAATTTTAGGCTTACTTCGATTTCGTTGAAATTAGTTTTCTAGGCATTATGGATTCGACAAAATTTTTTATAGAAAACCTTAAGGTACTAACCTTTAACCTTGCAAATAGATCATTTTTACTAGATATTTATCTGAAATACCTAAACTCGGAAATATATAACATGCTGACGGTGTCCGTCAACTCATTTCTAGTTACAACTATAAAACAACATAACCTTATAATAATAGAAATATCTTCCAGTTTATGCTCTATTTCTAAAGTTTTATTCAATAAAGTACTATTTTTATTTTTAATTCAATATAGTATTACTTATACATATTACTTTATACACGGTGTTGAAAAAAGGTCGGTACCCCGGAATAACTCCGGTGCATCGCATTGCAGCGGAAAATGTCTGGTGAAAAAGTTGTTTGGTTTTGATGGAGGAATAGTTTGCAATTTAAACCACCCCCCACCCCCTCAACCCCCGGGCGCGGGTGGGGGTAAGATAAGATTTTGAAATGGATGGAACCCCATATTTTTTTATTGGCGTATCGTGTTCTTCGACCAAAAATAAACATCTTTTGTCCGAAACATTTTTATTATTCGGGCCCATCCTTCACCAATAATCACCATGAGAAAGACACAATCAGAAACGTGCGAAAATCAAGTTTTATCCCGGAAATACTATTTTTCTCCGTCTTGTACTAGAAAATGCCCGTTGTTTGTATTCCACGGGCACATTCATACAATTTCCTGAGCATTAATTGTTATTCCTGTCAGATGCTGTGTTGACGCAATATTTTGTTCAATAGTATTATTTATTATTTTGTTCAATATTTTGAACTTTGTTCTGCTCGCACCATAACTCAAAGTTTTACATATTCTTTTTAAAAGTTTTTGTAGATTATTTTCTGCAATTTCTCGTATTTCTGACGGAGTACAGTACTTTCTTCCCGACTCATTTTTATTAACTTTAATAATATATTTATTTTTAATTATGCCGTATGGAATAAGCTTTGTTGTGTTCAATTGTTTCTATCATGGCATATTTGATACTTGTAACATTCTATTAAATTGTAAAAGTATTGCCAACCCAAAAACAAAATATTAATTCAAATGGAAAAATTCTGCTATATTTTTTAAAGTTTTTCAGACTTTAAAGACCCAAATAGAAAAAGTATTATAAATACACGGTTCATAAGACAATTAAAGCACTTGTACTTTAGAAAACTCCCCGCTTCGCGGGTCGTTTTCTAAATTAACCGCGTGCTCTAGGATAATGTCTTATGAAACTCGTATCTTAATATACTATAACTTACACCAACTGCAAATTTTTAAAACCGAATAAAGTACCGAATAACAGTGGCAGCATTATTTGCGAAATGGAACAAAAAAACTATCAGGAAAAGAGCGGCAAATTATACTTTAAAAGAAAAAGAAGTTCGTTTAGCTATTGTGTGATATCGAGAACGTCCAGATCGTCATTGAGAAACTCTAGAAGAGAAATTATTTGACACAAAAAATTACAACTTCATCATTGACTTAATTGAAACATTAGGTTATTTATAAATCATAACTTAAAGTACAGAAATTTGGCTACTTAACGTATGAGACGCTTACATGGTGTTTACGTGTCGGTGCAATGCAAAAAGACAATTTATTCTCTACCTAATATAAAGGCGTACTTAATGTGTTTTTATTAAATGTCGTGCAAGCCGGCATAGATAACATCTTTATTTCATTATTCAATTAGATTAATCAATACAAAATGTACAAACAAATATAAAATGAAATTGCATCCAATAAAATCCTCAATAAAGCCATGTTGTAAATATTATAGTGTGTATATGATCTAGAAACGGCTTAAATAACTTTTGACCCGTTAATTTTTTTTTACAAAATTTGGGTGTGGCATTTTTTTCTTTTTTTTTTATGATCAAACACAAGCACTATAGGAAAAATCCTTTAGGGCACTCTGGGAGTGGTGCGTGTGCGCAAAAAGCGATTCACGTTGGTTTTCCTCCAGATGAAAGAATTCTTAAATAATGAAGTTCGAGGAGTACTAAGCTTAACCACATATGGATGGGCGGCAGTGGTTCGTCGTGTATTTCTGCTAATCGTCGCGCTGGGCGGAATTAAGAGGGCAAGGTCAGCCGAGCTCCTTCCATGAAAATATCTGTAAACTGTCCTGTCTTCGATGTTCTAGGCTGTCGAGGTTCTTCGTCAGCTCGTGGTCTCCGATCAGACGAATAGCCCTCCTTTCGATGGAATCCAGCAGCCGAAGAGTATGTTTGGGTGCGGAGCTCCAGACATGAGAGCAGTATTCTAGTGATGGTCGAATCTGGGCTTTGTATAGTGTCACAAGTTGTTGAGGTGTGTACAACTTTCTGGTTCGGACGAGTACCCCAAGCTTCTGAGAAGCTATCTTGGAGATTAGTGGCATATAGCGGAAAGTTAACTACTTTTTGACGCAAGAAAGACAGTACTGTCAAAATGGCGGCTTGGTAAAGAACATTAAATAGGAAGAAGAGTCTCGGATCATTTTGAAGGTACTATCGTGTACTTTACGATGCCAGAATATTACTTCTCTAGTCTCAACGAAAATGTTTCAAAACTTGAATAGTTATAATTTTTTAAAATTATTCTTTATTTAATTTATCGTCTATCATAAATACAACCTGGCATAGTGCAATAGGAATCAGAAAGCTACACTTTCTTGCATATTTCATTGTGCTCAAATTCAAAATGGCGAATGGGCGACATCTTGGGAAAGAAAATTAAATAGGAAAAGGGGTATTGCGTTACATCATTTTGAAGCTAGTGTGTCCCCTATACTTATACAAAATGGCGGCTTTTTAAAAAATAATATTTACTATTTTTTCTTTTGCTATTTTAGTTTTAATTTTACAACTTGGCATAAAGCGGTGAGTATTAGCCAGCTGATAAATTCACTTCCTACAAAGTTGGGAAATCTGAACTAAAATGGCACAAGAAAGAAATAGTAAATATTATTTTTTAAAAAGCCGCCATTTTGTTTTGGGTACGAATATTCACACAATATTCTGGGATCGTAAAGTACTCGATAGGACCTTTAAAATTATGTATCGCAAGGCCTCACTTCCTATTCAAATTTTTTAATCAAGATGGCGTCCATCCACCATTTTGAATTTGAGCACTATGAAATATGCAAGAAAGTCTAGCTTTCTCATTCCTACTATATTATAAGACTGTAAAGAACAGTTTATTTTTGCTAAAAAAATCAAACTCAATAAACCGTTTGTGATGGCGTTGTGCGGTTTTCGTAGCACCGTCCATGCCATGCGACCAAACCCGAACAAACCCGAACAAAAGATGCCGCAATTAGAATTTTTCTAGGCCTCCTTGCTTTTGACACTGGATACAGCAAACAACAAATCGTTATCGAAGAACTTATCAACAATACTAAAACATCTTGAGATATTAGATTAAAAGCGGCATGTTTTAAAAATATTTTACATTATACAGGGTGGCCCAAAAAAGTGTGACAGCATAAAGTTATATTTTTTTAAATGGGACACCCAGTATTTTATTGCATATTTAGGTTCGTATTACTATCGTTTATAAGTGCCTCAAATTTTATTTAATTCGGTTTTGTAGTTTCGGAGAAATAAATTAAAAACTAAAAAAAAAGTTTTGCAGTCCTGAATAAAAAAATCAAAAAAAACAATCCAGAACTATTTTTTTAACCTCGGCATTAAGTGAAATTTATGACAAGAGGTCTAGAGATACTATGAATGTAATTGCGTTTATTTATTTAATACAGGGTGTTCATATAAGCTTTCAAAAACCCCACATTTTAAAATAATTTTTCTCAAGTTTTTCAAATGGAACACCATGTATATTATTTGGCTATTTGACGTAGAATTCATAGACACTTTTTTTTTGTAATACAAGCATATAAGTTATATCCAGCCGTTTTCGAAATAATTGTAAATATCATAAATTATGTTGTTTAAAATAGAGTTTTTATTGGGAAATTTCGTTATAGGCGACTAGACTAATAATTGTAAACTAAAATAGATGTTCAAAATAGCTTTCTTTTACTTAATTTAATGATTTTCCTCTACTGCCAACAGAACTCTTAATTCATTTTCTTCATTAATAACGGGTTTATTGATTATCATCCTTTTTGTGTACGCAGTGCTTCCTGTTGCTACAAATCTTTGCAACAACTTCTCGAAGGTTTCTGGTCTCGGCTTTCTCTCAATATCTAGATATCTTTCAGCATACACTCGGCTCGCGAAGAGGCAATTTCTTGCACATTCACCCATCATATTTACCATTTCTAAAGTTGTAAAATTCGACATTTTGTGTAAGTTAGTACTTAATTTCGACGACTGAACAAATGTAAATAATTTTATTTGGCTATCATAGTGACAATCGAAACAGAAAAAAATCATGGCAACTCGCTTAAGAATAAAAAATATAATTAAATAAATAAAAGTAGCAAAAATGTAGGCTTTTAAAATTTATATCGAAATAACTAAAATACGGTAATCTCTAAGAGTAAAAGGAAGCTATTTTGAACATTTACTTTAGTTTACAATTATTATTAGTCTAGTCGCCTATAACAAAATTTCCCAATAAAAGTCTAATTAAACAACATAATTTATGATATTTATAATTATTTCGAAAACGGCTGGATATAACTTATAGGCTTGTATTACAAAAAAAATTGTCTATGAATACTACGTCAAATAGCCAAATAATATACAGGGTGTTCCATTTGAAAAACTTGAGACAAATTATTTTAAAATGTGGGGTTTTTGAAAGCTAATTATGAAAACCCTGTATAAAATAAATAAACGCAATTACATTCATAGTATCTCTAGACCTCTTGTCATAAATTTCACTCAATGTCGAGGTTAAAAAAATAGTTCTGGCTTGTTTTTTTTTTGATTTTTTTATTCAGGACCGCAAAACTTTTTTTTTTAGTTTTTAATTTATTTCTGCGAAACTACAAAACCAAATTAAATAAAATTTGAGGCACTTATAAACGATAGTAATACGAACCTAAATATGCAATAAAATACTGGGTGTCCCATTTAAAAAAATATAACTTTATGCTGTCACACTTTTTCGGGCCACCCTGTATAATGTAAAATATTTTTAAAACACGCCGCTTTTAATCCAATATCTCAAGCTGTTTTAGTATTGTTGATAAGTTCTTCGATAACGATTTAATCTCCCGTCCACGCCCTGTATATTTCTGAGAAGCTTGTTAAAAACGAAATTACATTAAAAATA
This sequence comes from Barypeithes pellucidus, assembly GCA_963991005.1. Classification (NCBI taxonomy): domain Eukaryota; kingdom Metazoa; phylum Arthropoda; class Insecta; order Coleoptera; family Curculionidae; genus Barypeithes; species Barypeithes pellucidus. The sequence goes on along the minus strand of OZ022563.1, from coordinate 39,831,231 downwards.
TATAGAAAAATGTATAGAATATATATTTAAAATAAAGCATTTTTTTTAAACTATTGAATGTAGAAAGAATTTGAATATATCACTGGATTCTACTTAAAAATCTACGAAGCGAACATTTTATTTCTTTCTGAAGTTACAGGGTAACCGAAATATTATGTATGTCGCAAAATATCAAATTCTCAAAATCATCCCGTATATCAAAAACAAGGAGGTCTAGAAAAATTCTAATTGGGACATCTTTTATTGCACAAAAAAGCAGCAAATTGCTGCGAAAACCGCATCCGTTTATCTTTACTAATAACGGAGATACCCCATAAAACCATCGAAAAATGGACACCCTGTATTAAATTAAAATTAAATTATGGAACAAATATTTATCATATGAATTAATAAATAACATTATTTGTTCATTCCTTATCATACAAGGCATCTTCAGATAGCTAGGAAATAATTTTCCGGATATATTTACATTTACAGTGAAACCTCTCTTAGGCGGACAACTACGGGCCGTCTAAATGTGTCCGCCTAATAGAGGTGTCCGCCCCTGGGAAATTTGTTATTAGGTAATATGTAAAAAAAAATAACGTAACAAAAATACACTAGTTTTAGTTCGGAGTAGTACTAAAAAATCTAATAACGTAGTTTGACGTGTTTGCGTTTTAAAACTTGCAATCTAGAAAATATAATTCCAAGTCTGATAACAATTCCATTGCTGTAGAGTCACCTCTATTCTTTGCATACTCTTATAATTCCTTTACCATACTAATGGCTTGTTGATAATTGGTGATATTTGTTTGATTACTGTATTCAACGTCTTCTTCAGAGTCGTCAGATAGTGATGTGGTTTCAGTTTGGCCTACATAATCGGTAGGAATGGGGTCACTATCATCTTCTAATAGCACATTGCTATCAATGTTAATGAACTCGCCCAAATCATTGTTATCAAATTACAAACTTCCACAACATCAATATTCTCTTTCAGACTCAAAACGCGACATTTTTGTGCCATTGTTTACGATTTTAACCTTACAACTCCCAAATAAACGGCGGACTGCTGTCGGGGAATCACACATACTTTTATTCGTCTCCCAAATACTTAAAAATTTTTTTTATCCGTTTAAAGGAGGGTTTTTGCTAGTGTTGGGAAAAACCGATGATTTTAATAATCGAGTACTTGATACTCGAGCGATTTTAATAATCGAGTGAATCGCTTGAAATTCCAATTCACCAAGCGATGACGTCATCGACTGCTCGACGACAGTCTAGCCGTTTACATGTGATCAGGTAGGATATTTAGCAGGCACGTAACTAGGGGTGGGCACAGGTTTAGCTAAAAAATTGTAGTAGCCACCAAGAAAATTCCAGAAATTTATTTATTTGTGAATAATGAATTTTTCCCACGTGTGTCGATACCAAACAAAATAACTACAAAAATCACCCAAATATGTATTTATTGTTCGGGTTTATTATTGTGCGTTTTTAACCCGAACAAAAAGTATTACCAAGAGTTATTTTTCTTCACATTTTTCTCAATCTACGAGCATAAAATAAGTAGATATTTAAAATAGCTTGTCAAATTCTTCCACTTTAAATTATCAGGTGCCCACTGTGTGCACTTCAAAAATGTAAGCTTAGTTACGCGACTGGCATAATAAGAAAATTGGTTATTATTTTTTTAAATTCATGTACTCATGTATTCATAGTTACCTAAAAGTTCCTGTTTAAATTTAAGAATGCTTACTTACTTACCAAAAAATTTGTCGATACCTATGTTTTGTTAACTAATTTGCTCGTTTTCTATTTTCCATTAACATTTCCTATAATGTATGTTATTTTTAAGAAGTCTTCTTGAGTTTAATAATAAAAAGTTCCTGTTTAGATTTAAAAATGTTTACTATAAGATTACCAATGAATTTTTCTATATATTTTGTTAACCGTTTTGTCGTTTTCTTATTTTTCATTAACAATTTTTATTATTATGTTATTTTTGAGAAGTTTTCTCGTGTTTATAGCAATTAAAAATTTTAAAATTATATCCTTTAATTTTTTAATATTTACAATCGGAGACCTAAACTACTTCGCTGGCTAGCCAGTTAAAACAAAACTTTACAAAATGCATGTCGCGATGACTCCGCTAAGGGATTCGGCATACTTTTTTATATGCACCTTCTCGTTTATGTGCCTTTAAGAACGACGTATGTCGGCTCAGCGTCAAACTCGAACGTCGCCAATCGGATGGCGCGGCGCGTAGACCGAAGGTCGTCTATCAAGCGACCGGCGATATTTTTCGGTTTTTCGCCTGAATTTATAACTAGAGTATTTCCTATCGAGCGAAAAACTGTTCGAATATACGAGCAGTTTTTTAACTGGATCACACTACAGCGGTATATTTCCGCCGGCGTCAAGCGAAGCTCGGGTATCGAGTGAAAGATAATAAGTGACGAGCGACGGTTTTCGCCTGAATAGATAACTCGAGCGGTTTTTTTAATAATCGAGCGATGTCAGTTATTTCAATAATCGAGTGATCAAGCGGTTTTTCGCTCGAGCGATCACAACACTAGTTTTTGCACTCTTTGTATGAATACAGCCTGTCCGCGTCCGCCCATAGGAGAGTCCGCCCAGGAGAGGTTGATTTTCATGGAATTTCATATACCTAGTTCCGGACTATGAAAAAATGTCCGCTTAATAGAGATGTCCGCTTATTAGAGGTGTCCGTTAGGCGAGGTTTCACTGAATATGATATACTAAGTACCACCCATATGAAAAGAAAGAAATTTCTGGGTTCTTACGAAAAGAATATTTGAATACGTATTCGTCATTTATTTTTATTAGTAAGGCAATTAGTATCACTTAAACTATAATAGAGCTAGCAGAGTAAGCGAATACACGCACATTGTTAATATTTTACCAACCTACACCATTAATCATACACCTACACTATCCTACTACTATATGCCATTAACGGTAAGAATACGGTGTTTTCAGGGATACTTACAACAGCTAACTTTTCAAAATATTTTCTTCGTACAGGGTGATTCATGGTCTATGGTAGGTTAGACGTATAAAACGAAAATTTGGCGGCTTATATAAAAAACACCATCGATCTAAAATATTTTCAGAATTGCCGCGATACCGAAAAATTGTAGGAACTTCATTATTTTAAATGGAACACCCCGTTTATTATTAAGTACCTTTAGTTATATTAATATTTTCTTACTATACCTATTTCTTACTGTTTCCGAGATAAAACATAAATATACATAATTTTAATATCCCCTGTATGGTATCGATCGATCTTTCTATGGAGATTCAATACATTGGGTTTCCTATACCAATGTTTTTTCTAAACGGGCCATATTTTTTCAGCAATCTATGGCTGAAATATTAGTGAACTATAGCCCGGCAATCTATGTGGTACATTAATTGTTGCAGAAATATGTCTGGCAATGTATGGCTCGGCAATATTTCCGCAACAGCATAGCATAAATCATGTATCTGTAACTAGGCTATTCAGTTGGGCAATAATGCACCTGTGTCATAGCGACGGAACAATAGAGAAATCCTCGGCAATATTGCGATCGACCGGCAAGATTATATTACAATACTAAAGATGTTTGGCTATATTGCCGGGCCACCCGAAATATATTGCAATATACAGGGTGTTATGGAAATGCCGTATTATATTTAAATGGGTGACTCCTTGGATGTCCTAGGGAAGCGTTACATATTTTATTTTTTTTAAATCGACCGTTTTAAAAGTGGGGTAATAAACTAAGAGGTCACTCCGCGCTACTGTACAACATTTCACACAGAGCCAATGGCAATGTTGCCAAACTTAATGTAAAACTGAAATTCCATATAAAATTATAAAAATAAATTATTTTCTACCTACTTGTATGTATCCTTATACCTAAAGAGCGAGGAAATCCAGGCAGAAACACAATCAGTTTTTTTTTCTTTTTCATGGGAACACTCCTGGAAACACTTTATGTACACACAGTAATAGTGAAATAGAACCGATAGTTAGCTTTTGAAAATACAATAATACAGATTTATAGATTTTATTACACGCGACGAAATTTGACATCCAGAAGAAACGCGTCAATAAAAACAATATTCAAAGATTATTTATGGACGGGCAAGATACACGCGTAAACCGAAAAAACAGAGCTGATCGTTGATAGTGTGTTGGTGATCGACGAGACAAAACGTATCCGGCCGCTGGTGTCTTCAACTAACAGGCGCAAGCGTGCGGCGCTATATGAAACTACTTCGCTCAGCCGATGTATGTTGTCAAGAGGTCATTGGCACTTGACCTAGTGACGTACGTGGCTATTACTATTCAATATGTGTTTCCGTCGTAAATGTTCTTTTCTTCAATTGATTGTATAAAAAGGTATTACAGAATGGAAAAGCGTTTAAATTATTTTATTTTGTCTAAAGAGTTTAAGGTGTACATATGACAACACCGGCCAGAATTCCTTGATTGCTTACATGTATCGCAGTGCCACACAGGTGTTTTTCTGGTTTGACGTCAGGTCACTTTTACCGCTGAATGAATTGAAAGCGCCATTTATGGGTATTTTTCTTCAATTTGTCTTTATCTCAGGAATTGCCGGTTTAAATATAATACGGCATTTCCATAACACTCTGTATTTCTACATATGGCTGGCAATGTTTCCGGCAACTTCCACCAAAATGGTGCCCGTTTAGAGCACCTTAGTCTAAACGTGCTACATATTGTCAAGGTCTAGGTTTTATGTCTAAAATAACGTTTGAGACCAGAACATAATTGTTAATTTTTCCTATAAGGAAGCCTTTATTATTATATTTGGGTTGGATTCTTTGTTGAAAAGGACCTGCTTTAATAGATTTTTTAATAATATTTTTAAACTATTAACACAATATCATTAAAAATGTATTTGGGAAGACTGCAAGAAATCCACTTTTTCAAATGGATACCACCAAATTTTATAATTATTTTCTATTTAGCATTAAAAATAAGGGTTAGTTTATATAAGGTTGTCTATTTCAAAAATTTGTTTGTATTTCGAAATGTTGCCAATTTAATTTTGCTGCGCATTTTAAGATCAGTAATTTCGTTGAAAAACATCATTTGAAAATTATTACTAATCCCGGTTCGCTGAAATTATACAAACGGAAGATTATTTAAACTTATTTATGGAGAATGTGATAAAGTAATAACAAGAACATATGACAAATTTATTTCTTTGGCATTTCAATGTTTTTCAAATCCGTCATAGCCAACTAAGAGTAACTGAACTTAAATCCGCGGCAAAATCGCCATATAAAAATATTAACTAAATATTTTCGGAATAGACAACCTAAGGGTGCCGCCACGCTTGCGAGCGATTTGCCGCGTGAGACAAATCGTGAACGACTGAGCGACAAAAACGTTTTTCAAACACATCAAACTTAATTAGAGTGGCCATAGTAAAAAAAGTCGTTTAGCGGCTTATCGTGTCGTTTTGTATTGTTTGATTTCTTGAGCGATGTTAATTTAGTTTTGTGTTGCCACCCGTACCACCTATTTTGTCAAAATTAAGGATCATGTCACGATGTCTTGTCAAAAGGAAGTTCAAAGCAGACCTATGGCAGGATGCTAACAAATATTTCAAAATTTAACCGACAAGCTGTGGCAAGAGGCTGGACTTGCTTCTGCTGAAGGATAATTCGACGCGTTCTTGATAGTGGGATGATCGAGACTAATGTCGCTTGGTTATCTATAGCTTTTACAGTTACAGTGTACAGTTACAGCTTGTCGTTTGTCGCCCGTTACTTTATCTTTCGCGATTTGTCTCTCGCGGCAAATTGATCGCAAGCGTGGCGGCACCCTTGCACAAACTCATAAATACAGTGAAACCTTTCATAACGGACACCTCTAATAAGCTTACGTCTCTATTAAGCGGACATTTTTTCATAGTCCGGAACTAGGTATATGAAATTCCATGAAAATCAACCTCTCTTGGGTGGAATCTACTTTGGGCGGACGCGGACAGGCTGTTTTCTTACAAAGAGTGCGAAAACCCTCCTTTAACGGACAAAAAAATTTCTTCTTCGCCGAATGAAAGTATGTGTGATTCCCCGACAGCAGTACGCCGTTTATTTGTGAGTTGTAAGGTTAAAATCGTAAACCATTGCACAAAAATGTCGCGTTTTGAGTCTGAAAGAGAATATTGATGTTGTGGAAGTTTGTAATTTGATAACAATGATTTGGGCGAGTTCATTAACATTGATAGCAATGTGCTATTAGAAGATGATAGTTACTCCATTCCTACCGATTATGTAGTCCAAACTGAAACCACATCACTATCTGGCGACTCTGATGAAGAAGTTGAATGCAGTAATCAAAGAAATGTCACCAATTATCAACAAGCCATTAGTATGGCAAAGAAATTATAGGAGTATGCAAAGAATAGAGGTGACTACAGCAATGGAATTGCTATCAGACTTGGAATTTCATTTTCTAGATTGCAAGTATGAAACGCAAACACGTCAAACTACGTTATTAGATTTTTTTAGTACTACATCCTAACTAAAACTAGTGTATTTTTGTTATGTTATGTTTATTTGTACATACATATTCATAGTAATAATTTTGCATTTACATATTACCTAATAACAAATTAGGCGGACACATTTAGACGGTCCCGTAGGTGTCCGCCTAACAGAGTTTTCACTGTAATTATAAATTTTGGGAGTTTCCATTTCAAAATGTAGATTTTTGGCAATCAATTTCATTTTTCTCTTATTGTTTGAACACCCTGTATTAATAGTTTAAAAATATTATAAAAATCTATTAAAGCCGGTCTTTTTCAACAAGAAATCCAACCCAAATTAAATAAAGAAGGCTTCCTAAAGGTATGGAAACGTCATTTTAGACATGAACCTTAAATATGTCAAACATGCTTAGACTTAGGTATAGGACATGATATATGAAATCTGCGTAGAATCTTGCGTAAAATCCAAAAATATACGAATATATAGGGTGTTCCATTTAAAATAAGGTCGATAGAGAATACTACTCTAGTTATAAATTCAGGCGAAAAATCGAAAATCGTTGCCTTTCATTTGATACTCGATTTTCGGTCAACGCCGCGCGCCATCCGAAATGTGCCGATTGGTGACGTTCGAGTTTGATGCTCAGAAGGCTGACACGACATACGTCTTTCTTAAATTCATATAAACGAGAAGGTGCATACAAAATAGTATGCCAAATTCCTTAGTGGATTCATCGCGACATAGGTTTTGTTTCGACTGGGACTGGCTAGCTAGCGGCAATTGTAAATTTAAAAAAAAAATTAATGGATATGTTTTTAAAAAACAGAATCAACTGCGCTTTCTTAGTAAAAACTGTAGACTAAACTTCTAAAACGTACAGAAACAACCCCTGGTCTTTTATCAACACATCTTCTTAGCCATAAGAATTTCAAGTGAATAATCGCTCGAGCGATTCACTCGATTATTGAAATCGCTCGACTATCAAGTACTCGCTTATGAAAATCATCGGTTTTTCCCAACACTAGAAAAAATATCGTATTAAACTTATGTATAAAGTTATTTTTTTCACATTGCGGCACTCGCCTTCTGCTCGTGCGCTCAAATTTCACGTTTATTTTCTGCATTATTTACATAAATAACTATTTTATTTGGATAATTGGATAATGAGTGTATTCTTAAAGTGAACGACTAATATTTAAATTAGCCATTAATTATTGTCACTTAAGGATGATGCTTACGTTGCTTACAATACATTGATCATAAATACAATATAATGCAATTTATTTTAAGTGTATAGTTATACACAAAGATCACTACATGACAATTGCATGCATTAAATTTTTAATATAATTGGGAGAGGGGTTTGTTCGTATACGGTATTCAGATAAATATCTTTATTGAATACAAACATAATTTAAAAATTATCCATTACATGTATGCCCAGCTGTTTCGAATGCTAGTAAAAAATTACGCTATGGTGCCGTTAGCTGTGTTGTAACAATCGTTAACAAAAAAGAATCATGCAATTTTCAATTAGAATAACTAAACTAACCAGTATAGTTGTTGCAGAATTATACCGTTGACTCTTACTGCCATAAATAAACTACCTGATTAGACCCTATTGTATACGCCTGAACCTCTTCAAAGCTCAATAAATGGGATCAGGGCCGGCTTGAAAATGTATACCACACCAAATGATTTATTTTTATAATTTAAAATAAATAGATATATATTTTTAGTTTTAGGTACCTATAATAAATGTAAAATAATGATAACAATTAATGATAATTGAAAATAATATAATTTAAAAGTATAACTATTAGGATAAGAAGTACAATAAAAAATAATTAAATTCTAAGAAACTATTGATAATTTATTCAAAATTTAGCTCTGTATCACTATCACTATCTTCATCTAAGCCTAAACGTATAATTAAGGGTTGAACATTTGTAACCATACAATTGTAAGAATTTTCCACCTTAAATACATGCTGTACACGGTTTTTCCAGCTGTCTGCAGAAATTTTATTTCTCCTAATATTGGATTTTAATTGGTGCCATATTAGCTCAATAGGATTGAATATACAATAGTACGGAGGAAGACGCAACACTGTATGTCCTTTTTCTGCTGCAAGTTTGTCACACTCGTATTCCTTATTTATTTTAAAAGCTTTTAATGCTTCTAGCAGTTCTCGTTTTTTGTAAGTTTCTTCAAAATATAAATCATTTTCAATCATAAAATTTTGAATTTCTGCTTTTGTATTATTAGAATTGGGAATGATTTTTGCTTGCCGACTATGATAACTAGCATTGTCCATTACAATGACGCTATTTTCAGGTATATTTTTAAGGAGTTTATGTTTAAACCAATCTTCAAAAAGTTGTGAGTCGGTATCTTGAAGGTAATCTAAAGAAGAATCTGCTATGTTTTTAGTTGAAAGCAACAGACAATTTGGAACAAACCCGTTCTCTGAACCAGCATGTAATATTGTGATTCTCTTGCCTTTATTTGATGGTGCCTTGGTTTGACATTTTTTGGAAGAATCATCCTAACTTTTTCTTGGAGTGTCATGGGTATCGAACCATGTTTCGTCAAGGTAAATAATTGGACGATTTTCTTCTATAAATTGTTTAACAGCTGTTAAATATTTAAGTCTCCATTACCGTAAACGTTGAGATTCCATTAATGTTTGTCTTTTATCAATGGTTCGGTATTTAAAACCCATTTTACGCAATATTTTCCTAAGGCTTGAAAGGCTACAAGAGATATTTGTTTCGCCTTCAATCAGCCGCTCTTTGAGGGAAATCAAAGTGGGTAGAGTTTGTTCCTCATACATTTGGTAAATCTTTCTTCTTAATAAATCCATGTCATTTTCGTCAATGCTTCTAAATGTGCCAGAATCACTCCGATTTTTTCTAGGATTAACAGGTTTAAGTACTATGTCTCTTACCGAAGATAAAGGAGTTTTTGTCAAAGTAGACGTCTCTACTAAAGCATCCATCGAATTAAAATTTCTACTCAACAACGATTGATACACATTTTTAATTATTAGTTTGGCATCGGTAGATAAATGCGTTTTTTTTAAAATTACACCCCCCTATCAGCACAATTCCAAGAACGCCACATTCTACCCCTAACAAGCCGGAAAACCACTAAAGATTAAAATTATTAAAAATCACTTTGTATTTATATATGCATCAGGCATAGGTATAAATTGAATTTGTATACCTAGTCCGGCTCTGCTCGAAAATGTTTTAAAATTTGGGATTTCCTTATTTATTTTATGGTCGAAGGGATAATGAGGTTTTATTGCAGTCAAAAGATCAACCGTATAATTCTGCAAATACTATAATATAATAAACTTTAATGTACCGGGTGGTGCTTCCGGTTAGGATTACCCATATAAATTGCGAGGCGGTCGAATATTCGCTCCCCCTATTTATTTTAGCTCCAAAAATATACTTAACTTTTTAAAGACTGCAATAAGAATAATGTCCTTGTTCAATTTAAAGTGTATTTTCCTAGTAATTTAGGAGTTTTGAACAAAATGTATTTTTAAAATGATTAACTAGGTAATACGGACCTGACACATTTTTGACAGTACACCAATAAATGAATGGGCGCATTCAGCAGAACCCATCGATTTGTAAGCGATTAGTAATCACCTGCTGAATGCACTAAAAAAAATCGATGGGAAATCGGACGCCATTTTTTTCATCGAATTTAAAAAGCGATTTGTGATAAAAAGTGACGAAAGAAGTAAATTATAATTATAAAAACATATTATAGACGATATCAGCTATATCAAGCTAGCTGGCACTTGTAGCGGTACCACAAAAGACCCGGTGGAGCTACAAATGACCCGGTGGGTCTTGTGTAGCTCCTTTGTAGCTTTTTTGTTACGCCGGTCGCGCATTTGTAGCTTGAGCCGGGTCCGAGAAAACCGCGTATCCGCTAGCTTGAACCTCCATGGTAGCGGCACAGATTCAGACCCAACTGGGATCACGTAACTTTTTTGTAGCTTTTTTCGTTACATTGGTCCCAGTTCCCATTTTTACCAGTTTCGAGAAAAACGCGGATCCGCAAAAATGGACCAACGTAACAAACACGCTACAAAAAAGTTACGGAAAACCAGTTGGGTCTGAACCTGTGCCGCTACCATGGAGGTTCAAGCTAGCGGATACGCGGTTTTCTCGGACCCGGCTCAAGCTACAAATGCGCGACCGGCGTAACAAAAAAGCTACAAAGGAGCTGTGGGTCTTTTGTGGTGCCGCTACAGAGTACCCGCTAGTTTGATAGAGCTGTTGCATGTTACTTTCTTCACTTCCCGTGGAGCGCATGTTCTCCTACGCTACGTTTATAAATTCTCCACGTCGGCATGCGTTGACCGACAAAAAGTTTGAAAACCTTGTTCTCTTAACCCTCTCTGACATTTAAGATATGTTCCAAAGTTTCATTGTGTTGTATGGTCCTTTCAGCCAGTGGAAATAAAAATAGAATATTGTGGTGGTTAATTCAGACAAAAAGTTTCACCACAATTACAGGCAAATCATTCAAACAGGCCGGTGCAATTGTCTTGTACGTTTAATGCCTGAAAAGACCATAACAAGGTTTTGTACCAATATTTAATAAGTTTTTATATTTTTTTGGCATTTTCTAATAAATATTTTTTAACACGGTACACTTTTTTGTCCATATCTACCAGAACCTTAAAACGATTTAAATAATCTTACATGATTTAAATACTTCCTGATTTAAAGGGTCTACATGATAATATAAATACTATTTAAACGATTTAAAGTTTTAAATGATTTAGATCTTATAAAAGATTTAAATCTTTCCTAAAATGATTTAACATGTAAAAAAGATTTGTCGTTTAAATCTTTGCCTACATACAAAACGGTCTGTGATTTAAATCATTTGTGGAAAGAGAAAGGATCTTTGATCTTTGATTTAAATCTTTTTTAAAAAAATCTCAAAAAAATCGCTAAAATCAGACTAAAAATAAAAAAGTTATTAAGCCCAAAACTTTATCAAATGGCCGTTTTCTTTGCACGTAAGTTATAATAAACCATTTTCGTAACACCCTTTCTTACATCGCTTTTTTTTTATAGCTATTCACGAAATATCACACAACCTGGCATTTGGACATGCGAGACCGATGCAGAACAAACTGTTTGGGTTTTTTGCCAATTTGCCAATTGGTATACCAATTTCAATAAGCTTTAAAAAGTACCATTTGGAGCATCACAGGGTAAGCTTCTACATTTTTTTTTAAATTTTCTCACTATAAAGGTTTTTTTTGAAATTTTTTTATTATATGGAAATGACGTATTATATTTAAACCGGCAATTCCTGAGATGAATACAAATTGAAGAAAAATATCCTTAAATGGCGCTTTCAATTCATTTAGCGGTAAAAATGACCTGACGTCAAACCAGGAATACCTCTGTACCGCACTGCGGCACATCCGAATTCTCACCGGTGTTGTCAGAATTACACCTTACACTCTTTAAGTTTGAAATACCCAACTACGTAACTAGGTCAAATGTCAATGACCTTTTGACTTTTGATTGGCTGATTGAATTTTTAATGTAATTTTATTTAGGCCACACACATACCCTTACCTTGTCGGTCTTATTTAAAAATTAATGTCAACTTCTATAAAAACTTATACAGCGTTTTAGTAAAGAAACCGGCACATCACATAACCCTTAATCGGAAAACTTCACATGAACACTGGCCAAAACACACACAAAATTCACTTGGAGACATCGTTTTTTATTAACATTGGGTTGTCTCGCCTAGATTTGTATGAACTTTTGTTTTTAATTATAAAACACATTGTAAAATGTAAATAACATTTATTTGTTGAACTAAAAATGACGCATTTGAAACACGAACTGTCAAAAACTAGAAATGATGTTTTCCGGTAGATTCCTGCGCATTCACCAAAAAAAGGTTGAAATAAATAATTATAATATCTACTTATTGTTTTCCTTCACTGCTGTAGCTACCAATAAAGATTAAAAACCTTGTTAATCGCTGCTCTGGTGCTTTATTTCATTCGAAAAGCTTAAAAAAATTAAATCGATCGTTTCACAGCGGGATTTTAAAACAAAGGTTAGCCACATCTCTAGTATAAATCGACAGGATAGAAGTTGACATTTGCTTGACAACAAGCGGCTTCGCGCGAAAAGAGTTTTTTCGAGATATTTAATCAACTGTACAGTGCGAATAAGTGGGAAAATGTTTAGTACATACAGAAAAATCAACTCGAAGGCATATTAGAAAATGTTCCTTTAGTAAGAGACTGGAAATCGCAAGGTCACCGGATCTTACATCATGCAATTTTTTTCTATGGGGTACGATGAATAAAGAAATAGTTGATAAAGTCGAAAATATGGATCAGTTGCGATATAAGATATTGGATGCAGCAGATAAAACAATTGCTGAAAGTTTTAGTTTATAAAGTGCCAATTGTGTCCTATTTGTGTGTTTGTTAAAGAATGCATTAGTGTGTAACGATTTTGTGTGACAAGGGCCTATCTTAAAAAAACTAATTTGAAACATGTGTGTGTTTCTTTAAGTGATTTATGGTAATTTGTTCAGTGTTTCACTATTTGTTTTGTGTCTGTGACGATATACAGGGTCATGTTCTGAGATTGGAAGGAAAATCGCCGAAGGGGTTTTAGTGGGGTATAAGCTTTACCCACTAAAACCAAAAAAACTGAAGATTTATGTGCCCTGGATTACTTGCTAGTATACTGGCACCTGGATTCACTTCTATTTGGATACTAGGTAGCTAAATATTTATTTTTATAAGAATCTAAAGTTTTACACGAACAATTTGGCAACATTGCGCCAGAACATCTGTTTATTACACAGCTGCTCAGTGTAATGTGACTGTGCCGAGGAGTTGTGTGTGGGTTTATGGGTGAATTACCCCACTTTTTAAACGTTCGATTTGAAAAAAAAAATATGTAGCGCTTCTCTAGGACACCCCAGGAGTCACCCATTTAAATATAATACGTCATTTCCATAACACCCTGTATAACGTAATAACCATTGACTTGAAACAAACATGGACTCGGTATTTCTATCCACAGTGAAACCTCTCTTAGGCGGACACCAATGGGACCATCTAAACGTGTCCGCCTAATAAAGGTGTCCGCCCATGGGAAATTTGTTATTTGGTAATATGTAAATTCAAAATAAACATAACATAACAAAAATACACTAGTTTTAGTTAGGATGTAGTACTAAAAAATCGAATAACGTAGTTTGACGTGTTTGCGTTTTAAACTTGCAATCTAGAAAATGTAATTCCAAGTCTGATAACAATTCCATTGCTGTAGAGTCACCTCTATTCTTTGCATTTGAATTCCTTTACCATACTAATGGCTTGTTGATAATTGGTGACATTTGTTTTATTACTGCATTCAACTTATTCATCAGAGTCGTCAGATAGTGATGTGGTTTCAGTTTGGACTACATAATCGGTAGGAATGGGGTAACTATCATCAACATTGCTATCAATGTTAATGAACTCGCCCAAATTATTGTTATCAAATTACAAACTTCCACAACATCAATATTCTCTTTCAGACTCAAAACGCGACATTGTTCTGCCATTTTTTTGGATTTTAACCTTAAAACTCACAAATAAACGGCGGACTGCTGTCGGGAAATCACACATACTTTCATTCGGCGAAGTCCTTTCGCGCTGCCACGCATACGCGATTGGTTGCCAGTTTGTCTTCAGAGAGTTTTTGCATCGTACTTATTCGTCTCCCAAATACTTTGAAATTTTTTTGTCCGTTAAAGGAGGACCTCTTTGTATGAAAACAGCCTGTCGTTGTCCGCCCAAAGGAGAGTCCGCCCAAGAGAGGTTGATTTTCATGGAACTTCATATACCTAGTTCTGGACTATGAAAAAATGTCCGCTTAATAGAGATGTCCGCTTATCAGAGGTGTCCGTTATGAGAGATTTCACTGTACTTCAATATGTTCTGGTTAGGAAAAACAAACAATCGACGGACGTGACTCAAAAGTCTATATTTTTATCCAATTTACGACAGACTTGGCACAGTCTCACCATATTGAGTTAATTAACTACATTTTTTCCATAAACAATGCTTAAATTTAACACACAAACAGTGAAAAACAACAAAGAATTTTATTTAACAATAACGCCAAATATGACAGTTGTTAATCCGGTAGTGTCAAACGTGAAAGCAGGTATGTAAGACGGCCGTTCCAATAAGGGTTTTATAAAGAGTACGCTCCGATTCCGAATGCTCGACGTAATGTCTTTGTCTAATTAACAGAAAACGACAAAGAAAAATTCTACTAATTATCAGAGCTCCCCGATTGTTTTTCAGGGAAGTTGTTTACAACCTACCTAAGAATGTGAATTGTTTATTCTTCAAAGACTGAAAGTCGTATCCTCCTTGATTTAAAACTCTTGGTAATAACCGATGGTAGTTTAGGGAGGTGAGCCATATTAGATTCAAAAGGTGGCGGGCAACATTATTTTCTGCAATATATGTCTGAAATATTAGTGAACTATAGCCCGGAAATCTGTGTACATTAATTGTTGCAGAAATCTATCTGGCAATGTATAACTCGGCAATATTTACGCAACAGCGTAGATCATATCATTCATCTGTAAATGGGCTATTCAGTCGGACAATAATGGCTGATGAAATTGTTCGTGTAGCAGCTGCTTTTATTGTCCTAAAAAAAAAGACAGTAATATGGATTGGACTTTACTTCAATAAACGTCACACCATAGATAACTTAAGCCGAGAATTAATACTTGATGGACATTTGGTTACCAACTTTACACGAACTATAGAGAAAGCCTCGGCAATACTGCAAGTCTTTTCGATTGAGGCGCGATATACTGGCAAGATGCCGGCATCATTTCAACAATACTAAACATGTTAGGCTATATTGCCGGCCTACCCGAAATACAGGGTGTTGTACAAATGACATATTATATTTAAATGGGTGACTCCTTCGGTGTCCTAGAGAAAGTCACCGCGTTTCTCCCTCTTGCTTAGATACCGGCCGCGCGCCACTATCGTTGCTTCAGTATGTTTCGAGACTCGGGGGTGGAGTGACGCTATCGAGAGTTCCACGTGCTTGACGTATACGAATTTTAAACGTTTTGTTAGTTGTAGCAGTACCCGATTTTTTTTCTGTTGTGAAATAATTCATAATAATAAATGCTGTGATGTGATTTCAAATTTGTGTGATATTATCTACTATTGAGCTGTTGAAAAATATACTTTTTGTGTTTTATTTTTTTATGGAACTTAATTATAAAACGAATTATTTTAAAATAAGATCGAAGGTAAGGGAGTATGTACCTGTATGTAAAATTGTAGTTTTTTTTTCTAAAAAGTTCGAAAGAGAAGTAATAACGCGTGTCGAAGACGTCTTGTTGTCAAAAACTAAACACATGTTCTGTGTTGCAATATGACAGCACCGCCTATAATGCGCTAACCCCTTTTGAACCTCGAGACTGTCTCAATAAATTATTGATTGCGAAGGTCCTCAGGAGCGGCCACGTAAATCTTGATATTTCATATAAAGTGTATATTTCGCTTAATAATTAAAAGCGCCATTTATGGTTATTTTTCTTCAATTTATTTTCATCTCAGGATTTGCCGGTTTAAATATAATAAGTCATTTCCATAACACCCTATATATTGCAATATATGGCTGGCAATGATTCTTGTAACGTGCAGCTGTACTATTGCAGCCACACATTTCCGTAAAAATTTTTAGAACCACCTTTATACCGTTCGTTTCGTGTATGAATCTAGAAAAGTTTTCTCCCCAATAAGGAAAAAAGTCCAGTCTACCGATTCGACGAAATCAAAAGAGGTGTATTTTCAAAACATGTCATATAATAAAATAGAATTAATAACAATTAACAACAAACTTGTGGCAAAAAATATTTAAAATCATTATTTTTCTCCCTAAGCTGTCTTAATTTTTAAGTCGGCCTAAAACATTACGTGGAATACCGGCATAAGTCTATTATGCATTCAAATTATGGAAATATGTAGTTTTACCGATAAGTCACGACCGATTTTATTTTTAGTTGTTATAGTTTATTTGCGGTCGGCTTATCTCAAGTATTTATTTATTTATTATTTTATTGACATTGGCAAACAGCGGCAATAAATAAATCAACATGCATTTATTTACCTCGCTTTTCGGAAATTAACAACCACAAATGTGTTTCATGATTTAAAGAAATCTTTTTCGATTTATTTCGGAAATGAAAACTCAAATTATCATTGTACTAATTCGAATCTTGTTGGATCAACATTATTCGTCTACATGGTCATAGTAGTCTGTGAGTCGGACGAACATCGAAATATTTTCAGCCGGAACAAGAATACCTCCCCTCCCCGTTTTCGAGGATGCTGAACACGATGGCGGCGTCAGAATTTCTCTTTTGGGTTGCGCAACCCCTCAAAACGGCCAAAAACCACCCCCCAGAGGGGTTAAACGTGCTTCAAGAGTTTTCCCTGCCAGAGAAACACACTTTTCCCCCACTTTCGAGGATGCTGAGCACGGTGGTGGTGTTGGATATCGCGTTCGACCCCTTCCAACCCCTCTACCGACCAATAGTTGCACCCGAAAGGGGTGAATTTTTTTTTCAAGTATCAGCGGCAAATATATATTCCTCCCCGTTTTCGAGGCTGCTGAGCACGTTGGTGGTGTTAAGTATCGCGCCCGACCCCCTCTCCCCCCGTTTCCGAGGATGTTGAGAATGGGAAAAAATAGTACTTCTCTTTTTGGTTGTAATGGTATCTCATTCCGGTCCAATTGAAAAAATATAATCAAAAGAAGTTAAATTTTTTTTTTGAATTTGAATTAATTAAAAATATCATAAAACAGAAAGAGTAATATAAAAAAAAATTTTTAAACACTTGCAATTTTTTCGAATTTTTTTTTTAAAGGTAATGTTGTTCCATAATGGGGGCGAGTATTATGAACCGAGCCGCGCCAGCGGCGAGGAGGTAACGTTTTTTTTAATGATCAAACACAAGCACTATAGGAAAAATTCTTTAGGGCATTCTGGGAGTGGTGCGTGTGCGCAAAAAGCGATTCACGTTGGGAAGGTCGTTCCATAAGGATGAAGTCCTCCATATAAAAAAATCTTAAATAATGAAGTTCGAGGAGTACTAAGCTTAACCACATATGGATGGACGGCAGTGGTTCGTCGTGTATTTCTGCTGTTCACCGCTCTGGGCAGCATTAAGAGGGCAAGGTCGACGGAGCACTTTCCATGGAGGTATCTGTAAAAGAGTGTCAAATCCCCAACCTGTCTTCGATGTTCTAGGCTGTCGAGGCTCTTCGTCAGCTCGTGATCTCCGATCAGACGAATGGCCCTCCTTTCGATGGAATCCAGTAGCCGAAGAATATGTTTGGATACAGAGCTCCAAACATGAGAGCAGTACTACGATGCAGTGATGGTCGAATCTGGGCTTTGTATAGTCTCAAAAGTTGCTACAACTGTGTACAAGTTTTTGGGTTTGGAAGAGTACATCAAGTTTCTGAAAAGCTATCTTGGCGATTGCCACAAAGTGGTTATGCCAAGACATATTTCCTCCCAGATGGACGAAGAAGGATGAGATAAGTGTGCTATCGTAAGCAAAACTAAATATAGGATTTCTAGTTTTCACTACAACGTCGTTAATGTAGAGTAGGAAGAGGGTGAGAGACAGTATGAACACCGGCATTAATGGTGAAGGTGTTTGAGAGAAATCCGTCAATCGTCACTTGCAGAGAGCGGTCCTTAAGAAAGCACAGAATCGACTGGGCATACCATAGGATCGCAGTTTACTTAGAAGCCCCCCATGCCAAACGCGATCAAAGGCTTTAGAAATATCCAGTGCAACAGCTCGAGACTCCCCATGATGTTCGATTACGTTGTTCCAAAGATAGGTGACATAGGCTAGAAGGTATAGGCTAGAAGGTCTCCCGTTGATATGGATTTCCGAAAACGATATGGATGATCGCTGATAATGATGAAGTCTTCCAGGTACTTTAGAAGTTGTTGGTTAATAGCTTTCTCCATTACTTTTGATATAACTCAAAGCAATGCGATTGGTCGATAGTTGTTAGATAGGGCCGCATAATCAATTTGCAACGTTGCGTTTTCTAACCTCTTTTCATAGGTTAATGCATGGAGCAACGATCTTTAAGAACGGCTACTTTGTGTTCTAATTGCTAACCTTAGATTTTAGTTTATGGACAGTTTGTTAAGTTGTACGCTAATGTATAAGTTTTTTTACAAAATATGCGACGGTATTAGGAGACAAGAACCCTTAAAAACAATTTTTTTTATAAAATACACCTTACAGATCAATATCAACTTCAAGATTCTGCGCGATTTGTTGCAGTACGTGTAATACAGTCGGGTTGTGCAGGCGAAACTTTCTGAAAAATGATAAATCATCAAGAGTGTCGAACGGATTCTCTCGGTTATAGATTCTCCTGATTTTGGGTGTCAGTCCCGAAGCTTTGTTCCAATCCCGGGATTTTCGAGATAAAGAATAAATAGTCCCGGGACTAATCCCCCAAAAAAATTAACATTAAGGGTTAAAGATCAGTGTATTTGTGTTTACTAAATAGAACAAAGAGAAATATCACCTACTGTTTACAAAATATGTAACATAGAAAGAGGATTATTTCCCTATATGTTCCCTAAAAAGGATTATTTGTTAAAATTCATAAACATGGATTATTTGCGTATGTTCTCCGCTGTGACATGCATTATAATGACCAGGGGAACGCTTTCGCGCTGATATTTATATCAGAATTAGTGCTTTTCACAAGCTCCTCCCACATAGCGAAATTCATAAAAATGGCCTGCGATTTGTCGCTAAGATTTTCGCGAGAAATGTAAGAAGACTATTTAAGAGCCAAATTTTTAGCACAAGTCAGTCGATTCCTGTGTACCTCAGATCGCACTCAACCGCATTTTATTTTTTCCAACAAAGGGGAGCCGGCTACGGTTACTACAGGTTTCAGAGTGTTCATCGCCAAGAATTCCGAGAAAAGTCAACCGCGGGTCTTTTCCTGAGTAAAAAATAATTCTCTATCACTCATATATTTCAGTGCGAGTTTAAATAACGCTGAAATATCTTCAAACGCTCGCGTTTTGGGGCGAGTATAAATAAAACCTAAAAGTTTCTTCGAACACTCGTGTATTTTAGTGCGAGTCTAAAAAATAACTAAAATTTATCTTGGAAAAAAAAAATACTGAGATACCTTCGAATACTCGTTTTGGGTGCGAGTATAAAAAAGTCCAGATGAGAAATTTCGTTAACACAACGAGGGAGCAACACTCTGTGTTTTTTAATACGGAGTATAAACTTTACTCAACATTAATCACACGTCGTTGGAAAAACCAGGCTAGTGCGTACCCTAGTTCGCGTCTACCCATGATTTCAGACTTTATAGAGTTTTCCTGCAAGGTATCAGTTCAAGTTAATTTTAACCGTCGGCGTCGGCTCACATCCCTGATTAAAACAAATTTAAAAAAATCGAATCGAAAAATCCATAATCAAAAAATAATGCGTTCGAAAAAATAGTTAATTAGGGCGTTAAAAGATTATGATGAATTTTTCATTATTCGCTAAGAGTTGGCGACATTATAAATAGTATCGACCAGTTCTCATATCTTCAAAATTTAATGATGCAAAAGTTAGATTGGTATTAATAAAAACATCCTGGGTGGGGAATTACACCTTCTGGATGAAACCAAAATGGGACAAGCTTCAAAATTTAATAATTACTATCTAACTAATAATCAAATTCAAACTAAATTCAAATCAAATTAAAGGGGTAAATTGGTTATACGGGGTTATCAAAAAACGTCTTCCGTGAAAGGCGCCGTAGGAGAACGCTTAGAGTTACTAGCTACTATTGATTAAGCGCAAAACGGACGGACGTTACGGGTTACGTACTCCACTCACATCATGTACAAAAACTCGAAGTAAAACAAACAAACATTCTTGTTCATTAAGGCGACATGCCATAGTCCTCAAGAAATATTTCATCTTCTAATTTCATATTATTATTGAATAAATGAAAATCATAAAAGTTGTATAAAACTGATTTTTAAGCTGGCTTTAACTTTAATCCGGCCTAAAGCATTACGGAGAATACGGCATAAGAGTAAGGATTAGCCATCGTCATTGCGTTACGTAAAATATAAATTTTTTCATTTTTATCTTAAGCCGCCAAAACCGCCTTTTTTGGGCTCAGTTTCAATTGAAAACCGAGATAGTGATTAGTAATAGAATATTCTTAATTAAGACAAGACAAAGGATTATTTTTGACTAGAAATCGTACACGTCGTGCTATCCAACATAATATATAAAAATTCGTAGTGAATGATTTTTTATAAGTATTACTTTTATCACTGCTATCTTAAACAATCGTCTCATAAATACCTAATTATTGTATTTATCAAGTGTCTTAATTTGAAAAAATTATTAAAACCCTCTCGATATTTCAATGGAAAATTGACAAAAAATAGGTGTTTATCTATTAAAAGTTGTCAAGTAAGACGTATGAGTTAAAACATTAGGCGTGGACCGGGTCTAACATAAGGTTTTACCTGACGTTTCACTGGTCAAATAAGACGCAAAACATTCGGTGTGGACAGGGCCTAACATAAGGTTTTACCTGACGTTTTACTGGTTCAACACGGACGTTATTACGAATCTGTCCTGATAGAGTGAATGCCGGCAAAAATAAAAACCTTAAAGCAATGATTCTTCCATAATGTCTTTCCAAAACTGATCTGAAATATGAACACTAAACTGTATGTACAGTACGTTTCACGAAAATAGGATACGACTTAATGATTTCCTGGGTAGGTCCCATTGTGTCGAGAAGAGCTTGGCAATAAACAAGTGAAGTATGAAGGGACGGACTAAGGAAAACAAGTAATGATATGATTTTATTAATGTAATCAAATGAAATAACATTTTTTTTAAATATTACTAGTCATATTTATTTACATTTATAATGTCATTCTATAGATAGTTCTGTTTCGCTCTGGCTATCCTCATCAAAATTAGTTACAATTGGATTAATTGTACGATCCAGACTAATATACGAATTTTCTACAGTTATTACGTGACGGACTGAATTTTTCCAACTACCTGGGGGAATATCATTAAAGCATTTTCGTATTAATTCTACAACACTAGAACTTAAAGTCGGAGAAATATTTTCAGACCTAACCAGTGATTTTAACTGGTGCCACATATTATGCTCTATGGGGTTAAAAATGTAATAATAGGGTGGGAGCCGTAGCACTGTATGTCCAATTTCTTCTGCCAATGTGTCACAAACATATACTTTTTTTTATACAAAATGTCTTTAAAACTTCTAAAAGATCCCTTTTTTTATAACTTTCTTCAAAATATATATCATTCGCCGCCATGTAGTTCTGAATCTCCAATTTTGTATTATTTGAGCTTGGAGCTTTATGTAATTGGCGACTGTGATAGCTCGCATTGTCCATTACTATCACGCTATTCTGAGGAATGTTTGGTAAAAGACAATTCTTGAACCATTCCTCAAAAACTAACAAATTTTACCACAAAAAGATATTTAAATATAAATTAAGCAACCTAACCCACCTGATGTGCCTATATTTAATTATAATTATTACAATCCGGTCCTGTCCACATAAAAATAACAAACGGTCATAAATAATGGGATGGCCCAGGTACTTTTACTGCAGTCATTAAGTTATATCTATTTTTCGTGAAACAATCTTTAGATACGGGGTTTAGAACCTGCCTGACAGTCTCATTAGAAGACCTACAACGTCAGGTAAAACCTCATGTATAGACCGGGCTATTATAACCATTTTGCCTGACACTTGAAGACCTACAACGTCAGGTAAAACCTCATCTATAGACCGGGCTATTATAACCATTTTGCCTGACACTTGAAGACCTACAACGTCAGGTAAAACCTCATGTATAGACCGGGCTATTATAACCATTTTGCCTGACACTTGAAGACCTACAACGTCAGGTAAAACCTCATCTATAGACCGGGCTATTATAACCATTTTGCCTGACACTTGAAGACCTACAACGTCAGGTAAAACCTCATCTATAGACCGGGCTATTATAACCATTTTGCCTGACACTTGAAGACCTAAAACGTCAGGTAAAACGTCATGTGTAGACGGGGCTATTATAACCGTTTTTCCTGACAGTCTTACTTGAACACCTCAAACGTCAGGTAGAACCTCCATATGTAGACCGGGCCATTATAACCGTTTTGCCTGACACTTGAAGACCTAAAACGTCAGGTAAAACCTCATGTGTAGACCCGGCTATTATAACCGTTTTGCCTGACAGTCTTACTTGAACACCTAAAACGTCAGGTAAAACCTCATGTGTAGACCGGGCTATTATAACCGTTTTACCTAAAACGTCAGGTAAAACGTCATGTGTAGACGGGGCTATTATAACCGTTTTTCCTGACAGTCTTACTTGAACACCTAAAACGTCAGGTAAAACCTCATGTGTAGACCGGGCTATTATAACCGTTTTGCTTGACACTTGAAGACCTAAAACTTCAGGTAAAACCTCATGTGTAGACCGGGCTATTATAACCGTTTTACCTAAAACGTCAGGTAAAACGTCATGTGTAGACGGGGCTATTATAACCGTTTTTCCTGACAGTCTTACTTGAACACCTCAAACGTCAGGTAAAACCTCATGTGTAGACCGGGCTATTATAACCGTTTTACCTAAAACGTCAGGTAAAACGTCATGTGTAGACGGGGCTATTATAACCGTTTTTCCTGACAGTCTTACTTGAACACCTCAAACGTCAGGTAAAACCTCATGTGTAGACCGGGCTATTATAACCGTTTTACCTGACGCTCGCAGACCTAAAGCGTCAGGTAAAACCTCATGTGTAGACCGTGCCATTATAACCGTTTTTCCTGACAGTCTTACTTGAAGACCTAAAACGTCAGGTAAAACCTCATGTGTAGACCCGGATATTATAACCATTTTGCCTGACAGCCTTACTTGAAGACCTAAAACGTGAGGAAAAACGTGTGGACGGCACTTTATACATAATATAAATATTTTGGAATTTAGTTATTATAAAGTGTTTTTTTGCTTCTACGCTGAATTATCTTGGGAAATAAATAATAATCTTTCTCACGTAAATCGTATATATCAAGTATATCCTCTAAACTACAGACATCACGTAAAGTTTATCTCGTACCTTTTGATTTTTAAATATATACTTAAAAAATGTTATATAGTTATACTGCAATATATTACTAAATAATTATTTCATATAATAAAATAAATTATTATGGGGTTTAGGTAGGATTAACCAACCTAAAATCTGTTTCTTACCAATAATTAATGTGCTTTCTCGTCAGGGCAGCAGTTTTTCCCTCTTTTATTATTTTTGCTGATTTCATATTTGACAATTAGTAATTATATCAGGAGGCGCGTATAATACACAATAAATGATATAATATTCAAAAATGCATTTCCAAATTCATTAGCTCTTATTTCTTTAATAATAAACTAATTTCAATAATTTTTTTAACTAATAGAAAACAGATTCTAGAGTTTAGGGCAGATCTGTTTACGTCCTGCAGTTGGACTCCGTGCACTGTAGAATTCTATAAATCGACTGTTTTCTATACGACTGGTACTCTGTGCGCGACTAAAATCGCTTTTTATCCATTGTATAAATAACTAGAGGTATGATTCCACGCCGATGGAGGCGTGGCTTGTGACGTCAACGGGCGAGTGATTTTATTTTTAAATCTCTTATGGAGATTTATACTGCTGTCAGCGTTTTTAACTCTCTTTTAAAGGTATTAAAAGGTTTTACGCATTTAATGGTATGTGAAATGAAATAATAATATCATGGTATTTAAGTTGATTTATTTCATGAACATACAACAAAGATTAAAGCTAAAATACGACCTAAGTAGTTATAAACAAATTAAACTATTTTTCTTAAATAGTCCATCTCTCAGTGGAGTGAAATTATGAAGAGGTAAAGAAACTGATAGTCTGCTTCCAGGACCGTACTACAATAGTACGTACGTTTATTTTAAAAATGAAACGAGTCTATTTATATTTTTAAATCCATTTTTTATTATTTATTATAGGGAATAAAACACATATACACATTAAATGAAGCCATTATCTATAATTTAATGTCTAGTAGGTACCTCTATATTCACAAAAAGATAGGAAGTACGTATCTACATGGATGTCCATCGTTACCTACTGTAAACTTTATACCATGTGTCTACACATGGACTTAACTATACCTATAATAAATTGTATCTTCAATTTTTCGAAAAGGCATCCTTGATCATTTCTTGTCCCTGTTATATAAATACAAATCACTTGGAAAAATTTCCATGTTTTTGTACCGGATGCACAAAAAACATTTCTGAAAATAGCTATGGACCTTTTCGAAGGAAAAGTTATTGTATTAAAAAACTAAATATATGGTTTGCTTGAAGGTTGTTCACTCTTGTTACCTCTGTTTTAACTTTAATGTTCAATAGTAACTTATAAGTGCATAGTATCATAACAAGCAAATTCTATATGCACCCTTCTTCTGTATGTATACGTAGACTACGTATACTACAAATACGTAGCTTACGTAAGTCATATATGCAAAAAAGTAATGAAATGGGGATTTTGGCCTTCCCCATTGGGATTTCGGGAAAGGTAAGAGTAAAGAGATACGAAGCCGGTTAAATTGGGACAATTTTTTTCGGCACTTCAAGAAATCTGCGTCTCTTCTGAGCAACACACAAGGCTTTTCCGTTAGAGCTCGGCGATTATCATCAGCTCTATATATAAATCAAAAGCTTCCGACAATATACTTAGTGTTCTCTGTAAAGTTCTAAAAATAGTGAGCTTAGATAAACATATTATTACAATAATTGCACTTGAATTCTGACCAAAACTATTAAAAATATCATGCCGATATTTCCTACTTTCCCAGCTAACCAAACTGTCGCCACAGAAAATATATTTAACTGAAATAAATCTCAATTCACTCGGAAAGAAATAAAACATCTAGAGCTGAGGTAGAAGGCAGACAATAATTATGCTCCATAATTATTATTTTCGCCTAAAAACAGATAAATAAAATATTAACCTATAAATTTTTCGTTACGTGGTTAGTACTTACTGTGGTTTACAAATACACAAACAACTCGATATGTAGTTAATCAAAGTTTTCAAAATAAAATAAACTGTACTAAAACGACGGAAATACATTTTTAGAACTTATTAGCACCAATCAAACTGGAAAAAAATAAAAACGCAACACGCTTACTGCGGTTCGTATAAAACTGGGGTATGTGATTAAGTCCCCAAACAGCTGATCGATGACATATTGCTGATGTCAATTGTCGAAAAAGCTTGAGGGTTCGCTGCAAAGACTATACCCTCATCAGCTTCAGTGGAAAATACTTAAGAAGTAAATGTTAATAAAATAAATAACACCGTATCCATTCAATTTTTTGTTTTTATTATTAGGAAAGCGGAAACATCTTATATTTCAAAATATCCATGGAAAACTACGGCAAACGGCATTCACGACCAGTGTTGCCAGAAATATTTGATCAAAAGTAATAGGTTGACGGTTCGAAACCCAATAGAATAGTATAAAACGGTGTCAGAGTAAGAAAAGTACGAAAAAAAGGTCGTTACTTTCCTATGATATGGGGGCCACCTCCAGATGGAACATAAATTTCATATGGGGAGCCCAACAATAAGAATGAACATCTCACAAATTGTTAAAATAGTAATGGCTATATTACAATTGTAAAAGACTGACAACGCTGGTCGCCAGGTAGTGAATGCCGTTTGCCGTAGTTTTCCATGGAAATTTTGAAAGTTCACCAGAATTTTTTTCTTAATACTCGTGTGTGTGTTATTGTGATATGGATAACCAGGCAAAGAAATTGAATAGAAATATAAGGTGTTTCCGCTTTCCTAAGGATAAAAACAAAAAATTAGAATGGATACGGTTTTATTTATTTTACTATCATTTACTTCTTAAGTCTTCAACACATGTATGGACATTAAAATATTGTTTATTTAACTACTGAAGCAGACTCTGAGTTTCTTTACCACTTCATAATTTAATTCGACCGAGAGATGGACTATTTAAAAAAAAATAGTTGTATTTGTTTATAAATACACTTGAACACCATGATATTATTCTTTCATTTCACATACCATTAAATGCGTAAAACCTTTTAATACCTTAGAGAGTTAAAGACGCTGACAGCAATATAAATCTCCATAAGAGATTTAAAAATCACTCACCCGTGAAATCTTACCTGTTTAGTTATTTAAACTATGCTGTGTAGGCGCGAGGCGAATTGCATCTTCCCTTGCCGTTAGAACAATATGTCGAACGTCCGCCCGTACTCGGTACGACGACAGCAACAACGATAATCGGAAGAAGGAGACCGAACGTGGGGTCTAGAATTTTTAGCACTGAAAAACGGAGTTTTCCCTTTTTATGAAAACGCTGCATTTTTTTTTTCAAAATGTCCAACAAAAGTTAACAACAAACAAAACAAAGTTTTATTAATGATTAGAGGACAGTCCATACTTTCTTTCTAGATAGAACAATAAATAAAATTAAGTCCAAAAAAAATAGATACTTTCCTCCAATTTTATTTCAGTTGCATTGCAAAGTTTTTTCCTTGCATTTTTTTTTTTAAACAAATAAACGCTTGAGGAGAAAACTCATTTAGAGGTACTCCGGTATCCACTTGAATATATTTAATACAGGTTCCATGTTACGTAGAAATAACGTTTAACATAAACTATATATTTAAAAAAAAAATGGAATATTGAATTATGAAATATCACGATCGTATTATTTTGTTTCGTGACAATACCCAAAAGTTAAAACGACACGAACGCGAATAAAATGTGAGAACTTTCGTTGTACATTTTTTTCCTGTATTTTTGACAAACTTTAAATGATTTGTTGTCTTATTTGCAGTACCAGGGAGACGAGCTGCGGGATACGGACATTCCCACGTATCTGGAAGCCAAGCTTTTCTGCACGACGTTTGGTAAATTCATATGGGTGATCCTACAGCCGTTCTTTTATGCATTCAGGCCTCTAGCCACGTATCCCAAGCCCCCGACGACTTTGGAGTTTATAAATCTCGCCATTCAGCTGGCTTTTGATGTTATGGTAGTATACTTTTTTGGTATGTAGTTCTTTAAATTGTGGGTGTGATTTAATCTTGTCGCCGAATTGTAGGTAAAAAAACACGAAGGAATTTTTTTCAAGCGGGACCTACGTACATTATAGCATAATATGAGTGGAGTACATAGCCCGAAACGTCCGTCCGCTGGTCGACACTATGAGTAAAGTGGCCAGTCTTAGCAAGTAATGAAAAAATCATAGCAATATGAACCGTTCCTAATTAACTATTTTCGGACGCGATTATATTTTAGATGTATTTTATCACAATCGGGTAAATTTGGAAATCGCGGGTGGACCGTTACTGGGGGTACGCACCAGTCTGCTTTTTCCAACGAAGATGATAAACGCTACAACGATGGTTTTTATACTCTGTATTAAAAAATACAGAGTGTCTCTCCCACGTTGCATTAACGAAATTTCTTACTGTTTGAACCTATTTATACTCGCACCAAAACGAGTGTTTGAAGGTATCTCAGCATTATTTATACTCGTACGGAAGGCTACTAGTTTTCGAGGATCAATTTCAGGTTTTTATTTATACTCGCCCCAAAATACACGAGTGTTCGAAGATATGCAGGTTTTTATTTATACTCGTACCAAATCACGAGTGTTTGAAGATATTCCAGCGTTATTTATACTCGCACGGAAACTACGAGTATTTAATGATATTCCAGTGTTGTTTATACTCGCCGGAAACACGAGTGTTTAAAAATAAAATTCACTGAGGGAAAGATCCGCGGTTTGACTTTTCTCGGAATTTTCGGTGATAAACACTCTAAAACCTGTAGCCGAAATTGCGGACCCCCCTTCTTACGTAAAAATTAATAAAAAAAAACTAAATCGCGTTTGAGTACGACTCTGAGAATCCACAATCGACGGTATACCGCGTACTTGAAGAATCCAAAATCGACTAAACTTACTGCCTCCTGCAGAATTTCTTTATCCGTCTGTTTTAACGTTACATTGCGTCATCCAGACCGATTTAATCTACCGGTGACGCCATGCCCGTTGCGACAAGAGAGAGACGGAACCAAATACTGCCGACACCGCAAAACTATAAAAGCCCGTCTAATTTTGCATATGGAATTATTTAGAATAATTTAACGGAAAAATAAATTCATTAACTTTCTGGAACTGGAAAAAAGTATTTTTACCACAATCTATCCAAACCATAGATACAGTGGTTCTTCAATGATCCCCGATGCCAACTTTTGACCCGCTAATTTTTTTTTATAAAATGGACGTGGCCATTAGGGGAAGGTATATTACCTAAAGAAGGGCAGTTCTAACTGTCAAAATGGCGGATGGGCGCCTTCTTGGTAAATAAAATTTAATAGGAAGAGGGATCTTGCGATACATAGTTTTGAAGGTACTATCGGGTACTTTACGATATCTAAATATTACTTCTCTATTCGCACCCAAAACGAGATGGCGGCGTTTTAAAAACTGCATATTTATTAGTTTTTTGTTATCCTTTATTCATCATTTCCGGCTTAGAAAAATAAATATAACTTGGCATAGTGGAGTAGGAATGAGGGAGCCACCATGTCTTACATATTTCATGGTGCTGAAATTAAAAATGCCGGATGGGCGTCATCTTGTTGAAATAATTGAAGAGGAAGTTATTATAATGACGCATTATTATAATAATGGTCGAGTCCAAACTCCAAGATGCTTCCTTTCCCCGAAAACTGGTGCTAGCGCGGTTGCCATTTCCGAGACTGTAATTATACAGGAAAGTAATATTATAGAAGGAAATTCCGCAATTATGAATATAACCTTATAAAACATCGAAAGTGGCAACTCTGTATTTTTATATAGACAACAGACACGTGACACGTGAAGATAGGAACAGGCCACTGCCTTCGAAAAAAGAACAGCCCGTCAGGTTAGCCCGATTGTCCAAAATCAGCTGTTTAAAGAAGCCGGGGGATTTGCACACGCGTTACCGGCTTCCTACTGTTTTTTACAGAGTTTCAAGCAGATTTATGTGTAAAATTGTGTGTTAATACTGAAACCCGAGTTTAAATTATTAAGCTATTTATGTACAGTGGTTGTGTAAATACTTAAGAGTGCATATTAACACAGATAAATAAATAGTTTATTCAAAATGCCAAGTAGTTGCTGCATTAATGGATGCAAGTCAAATTATAATGACAGCGAAAATATTTCCGCGTTTTCCTTCCATAAAAAAGCAGATAACTGCGAACTTTGTTACATTATTTATATCTATAACAACAAGTCTTGTTTTAATTTTTATTGAGCTGTAAACATAGATTAGATAATTTTGGATGCCTCTAAAAAACAAAAAGAGTATTTTATAGAGAAATAAAGCATAAAATAAATTTTGTTGACGTTTACTTACAGGTTAGGTCATAGAAATATTAATTCATTTTCTTTAGCGTTAAACTCATTGTTACATTTAAAGCCAAACATGTTTGAATGAGTTTGAATGTAATAAACCATTTTTTTCTTCTAAAGGGTAAAGTGGCATTTCAGTTGTTCAGATCCGACGGGTGTCGTTCGAATTGAACAAGTAAGAATATACCTGACCATTATAAACTCCGCGGCGGTTTGTTCGAGTCAGTTTAAGTTTATAAATCAGAGATTGTTTCCCAGTGAACTGAACTGAACGTAAAAGTTTATAATAATGTACCCTGAAAAATAAACAACTTGGAATCTGTCAAACGGTTAGACTTTCTAAAGAGTTTACCCTGAAGATATGACAACACTGTTCAAGATTCAGTGACGTTTTTCGCCATATGTTGCTTTGTTTACCTTCCTGGCAGGGGCATCTCAGGAATTGCCGGTTTAAATATAATACGTCATTTCCATAACACCCTGTATGTGTGTATTTTTAAAATTTTATACTCTTAAAACATTTATAGTTTCCTAATAACATTAAATTATTTTTTAGGGAAATCACTGTGACAACGGTGTACGGTCGTTTTCAATACGGGCGACCCTGAATTTTAGTAATTTGTCATAATTCATTCATTTCTAACGCCAAGCCTTGTTAAGCTGTGATCTATTGTGTTTTTGGATTCGTTTTTATTATTTTTTCGAACTAGAACTATTTAGAGTGATTTATCTGTTTTTGATATTTTAGATTTTTATCGTAGTACCAAAAAAAGTTCCTATGCCTAGTCGTGATTAGTAGAGTAGATTTTTATTTTTTACCTTAGCAAAAATTAAAAATACAAATTAGTTATTTTTATTTTATATATGAAACCAGCTTTTTATTCACTTGTACTACTTTTACACATTGTCCAAATGGCAACCCTAGTATACCTAGTAGGAATAACCACATAGTTGTCTGGCTAGTTAATCATTGGTTAAATCTGTCTAGTATATTTTAGCATAGTATCGCTTTAAAATTCTAACCAGACAATATATAGGTCGACAAGTGGATATGTTCCTCCGACGTATCATTATGGGGGGAGCAATATCGTTTAAAACATGGTCTAGTCATGGGCGTGCTATTATTATTTTAAATAATGTAATAAAAATAGGAAATTCTTCATCGCGATTTGGACATCGCCGAACCACCATCGCCTATCGGGTGTCTCACGAGACGCACATGCGCTATCAACTGTCTGGGATATAACCTTATCAAATAAGCTCTAACCATTGAGAATGCACGATGTTGCCATATTTTTAGATTGAAAGTGCTTTAATCAAAAAAATATTTTGCATTTAAATATCAAAATAAACAGTATGAAAAGAAAGTTTAATAAAATTGAAACTATAGTAGAATGTTGGTTTATTATATATCTTTTACAATTTATTTTAAATGCGTAAATGTAATTTTAGGGTTTTCTCGGTAAGAGATTATCAAATTAAATATATATATAAATTAAATTTAATATACAGTGTGTACATAAAGTAAGGAACAAATTCATTATCTAGGAATCTAAAAATATTTCGGAAAAATCCTCGGACACATACAAACTTAATATACAAGGTGGCTCATGTAGTAGATATGACATTATCGACGATTTTTTTAAATGGGAACCCCTATATTTTAGTTCAGATCTGTAATCTCCAAGAACAGCTGATTTCAAAAACATAACACACTTAGGGCCTAAAATTCATAGTTTCGTTACTACAGGGTAAAACAAATAATTTTATTTAAGATATTTTTAATTTAAAAAAATGTAAAAAAAATAAATAAGCTATTTAATTAAGTGTTGAAATTGTCCTCCTTCTGCTGCCTGACAGTACCCCAAGCGATCAATAAATTCTTGTTGGACTTTTCTTATGGTTTCTTCTGAAATGTTCCTGCATTCTGTTGTTATTCGATTTTTTAAATCTTCAATATTGGCAGGTCCGACTTTATAAACAACATTTTTCAGGTGACCTTACAAGAAAAAGTCCAG
Source organism: Barypeithes pellucidus (assembly GCA_963991005.1). Taxonomy (NCBI): domain Eukaryota; kingdom Metazoa; phylum Arthropoda; class Insecta; order Coleoptera; family Curculionidae; genus Barypeithes; species Barypeithes pellucidus. Next base: position 39,799,022 of record OZ022563.1, on the reverse strand, counting down.
TGGTGTAAGGTCTGGAGACCTAGAATTCCTGGATTATTTCTACTAGGGTATAAGTTAACTACCGTAGGGATAAGAAAGTTCTGAAGAAAATGAAGATAATTTAGCCCGTTTACATTGTTGTCAAAAAAATATGGCCCAAAAATTTTGTTTTTCACAATACCAGCCCAAACATTAATTTTTTGAGGATATTGAGTATGGTGCTCACGCATCCACCTGGGATTTTCTTTTGCCCAGTATCTACAGTTTTGCCGGTTCACTTCTCCATTTAATTTAAAGGTAGATTCATCCGAAAATAGGATATTTTCAACAAACAAAGGATCTAAGTTACATCTTTCCATTAATATTTGACAAAACTCCATCCTACGATCTGGATCATCTTCATTCAACTCATGAACCAATCGGATTTTAAACGGGTGCCATTTTTCTACCGTCAATAGGTTATGAACGGTCATAGCAGCCGACCCATGATCAATGCTAATCTGGCGGACGCTGTTGTGGGGATCTTCTTCCATAGCCAATAAAATATCTAATTTCTTATCATCCGGAATAGTTGGACGGCCTTTTCTGGGAATATCTTCCACTGAACCCGTTTCCCGAAATTTTATTTCAAGTTTAGTCACAGTTGATCTAGTAATTGGTCTTGCTGGATACTTAGTGTTAAACAAAATGCAAACTTCTTGTTGAGTACGGATCCTATCACCATATCCAATCATCATAAGAATTTCTATTCTTTGTGTTAAAGATAAACGCATAGTAACTCAATATGTTTTAAAATAAAATTTATTACTTCTAATAAACTTACTAGAAAATACAATGTAATGACAATGACATTATCTAAATACCATAGTTACATAACAGCAAATAAGCCTACTTGAGAAAAAACATAAGTAACAGCAAATGATGGTGCGTCCATTAATTACGTAAGGCTTTCAGGTAAAATTGGGTGATGGCGGAAGGGATTGAGCCAAATGTCACGAAATCTTTTATTGGGGGAAGGGGGGTTGAAAAATCGCTAAAAACGCCTCACGTAATTAATTGATGCCTCCCAAGCCAAAAAAAAATATCTTAAATAATATTATTTGTTTTACCCTGTAGTAACGAAACTATGAATTTTAGGCCCTAAGTGTGTTATGTTTTTGAAATCAGCTGTTCTTGGAGATTACAGATCTGAACTAAAATATAGGGGTTCCCATTTAAAAAAATCGTCGATAATATCATATCTACTACATGAGCCACCTTGTATATTAAGTTTGTATGGGAAAAAATGCGCCATTAAAAATTATTATACACGTGTCCGAGGATTTTTCCGAAATATTTTTAGATTCCTAGATAATGAATTTGTTCCTTACTTTATGTACACACTGTATGTGACAACATTGTTAACCCCAGAAATTTCTTTGTCCGTATTCCTTTCTAGTAGCTACAAATAAACTTGTCGACCCTTGTTTTCTTGAAATTTTAGTCACATAACCTTAAACTTACGGAACGTCAAAAGGTTTGAAATCTAGAGCAGAAAGCATAAGCTACGGCGACGGCTTCTTTAAAGCCCGACACCGCTAGGGCGGCATCAGTCCATCCGCCCCGTAAATCTAACCTACAACGGGAAATTGAATATAACGCCGGTTTTGATGCTACAAAAAAAAATGAGAAAGGGAAAATTGAAGAGCTTGACAGAGCGCGTAAGCTCGAACAAACCCGATCCCGATATATCAATGAGTTCGCGAATTAACGCGATTTTCAACTGCAAAAACAATAAAATATCTAATTATTTATATCTCGAGAAGGGGCGGAGTTGAGGCATAATTTTTTTGCGAATCGACGGGTGAACCGAGTACTTTGATGGGCCGGAGGCTGGGGTTGGTGGGGCAATTAGGAGGGGAGTTAGGGGAGGGGGGATTTTTTTACATAAATGCTAATAAGTAGTTTATTAATCGAGCTACGGGGATGAGGCCGGAGGCAATTTGTTCATTTTTTATCAGCTACGAGGTGGGATTAGCGAGAAAAATTTATTTTCCCAAATGGGCGCGGCATACAAGAAATGGCCATCTCCGAAAATACTTTAGATATTATGTTTAATTTTGGTATGTGTTAATAGGATATAGAACCTCAAATTTTAGTTAGAAAAGTTATTCAATTGTTCCACCAGTGGCGTCGCCGCAAACATGTCCTTTGATATTTTTTACAAAAAAGATGGTACGCCACTGATATTTTTCCATGTGGATATTTTTTCTGGCCTGTTCAATTCTCCATGAAAACGGTCTCTTGAGTTTTTCTCGTCAGGCGCCGTCAGTTCTTGATTAAAATGACTAAATTCATTTGAAACTCATTATTTTTAACATTGATAAAATAATTAATGATAATTTTTTTTCATAAAAAATGTTGGAGTGGGCAATTCGATGCGAAGACATTGACATTGACACCTCGTTTCATTATGAAAAAATGTGACCGTTCTTCCATTGTATTTATGTCGCGCATCAAAATGTGAGTTGAATTGTGAAATTTGTTTTCCCAGTACATGGACATCATTCTATTCATCATTGGTTCCACGCATTTTCATTTTCAGACTAAATCCCGGCTGATGATGTCATTATCTAACACGATTATCGTAACGGCTAGACATAAGCATGTATTCTCCCGATACCAAATTGGAATGGCGGTATCTCTTCACCACAAACACGGTTCCAAAACTTTGGTAAATACCTTGCATCATCACGGCTTCTGTGCCAGTTACGATGAAGTTCTCAAGTTCTATGACACTTATCTTATATCCCGTATCAGGCCTCTCTTAATATGTGACGATTCTTCGCAATTTGTCTTCGACAATGCTGACCACAATACCAACACCTTGGATGGTAAAGGTACTATTCATATTATGGGAGGATGACTAGTTCTTAAGGATACCAAATCAGTAGCGCACCAGTCTTTTCTCAGGAGGGTTCACAGAGTACGTTCTAATGAAATCGCTAACAAGGGAGTTACACCTGTTAAATTCGTCGAAGGTGATCCAAATCGTGGAATAGGGCAGGTCGTTGTTTCTTCTCTTCCTTACTTTAATTCAAACACCGGTACCGATGTTCTTCTTGACATCAAAATGATTCCCGAAAATTTTCTCTGGATTTACAAGAAGTCTACCGACCGTGAAAACACCCCTGGTTGGAGCGGTTTTTTCGAGATTGTCACTAAGAACAAACCGGCAACGAAGTCTAGAATGATTTGTTTGCCATTCATTTCGGCAAATCCCACAGATATCGACACTATATACACTGCTCTGCAGAATCAACAAGGTTGGCGAAAGAAAGCAATCAGAGTTACGTAACGTTCGATCAAGGTCCGGTTGGGCTCATTCCATCTCGCTATTTTAATTTTATTTGATGAAAATTGGTATTTGAAATAGAAAAAAGTCAAGAGTCATTTGCGAAAATAAAAATTAAAAGGCATGTGTTCGCATCGAATTGCCCACTCCAACAATTTTTATAAAAAAAATTATCATTAATTATTTTATCAATGTTAATAATAATGAGTTTTAATATGAATTTAGTGGTTTTAATCAAGAACGGTGCGCCTGACGAGAAAAACTCAGAGATCGTTTTCATGGAGAATTGAACAGGCCAATCAGAAAAAATATCCACATGGAAAAATATCAGTGGCGCCCTGCACAAATCATTTCAGAATGTCGCGGGGATCCTACTGTATCGATTGGGGAAAAAAAATTACTCGATTTCGTGAAGGGATTTTCGAGCCGTTTATTTCGCCAGGACGACATTAATAATAAAAATATACAAAATCGTTGGTTTTGAAATATAAACAAAATTATAAGTAATGAATATTGGTTAGTTATTTCGGGAAGAGAAATCGCTAACTCCTAAATTAATAATACTGATACTAACTGGGCCGGTGACGAAAATCGGAATAGTTACCTTAATAATAATTTTTTTCTAATTTTAGGTGGGAGAATATTAGGCTACTTGTTATTTGGTAGCGTAATGGCGATGGGTTTTCATCCAGTTGCGGGCCACTTCATCTCCGAACACTACATGTTCAAAAAAGGCTATGAAACCTACAGTTACTATGGACCTTTGAATTTCATAACCTTCAATGTTGGTTACCACAACGAGCATCATGACTTTCCGGCTGTGCCGGGTTCCTTATTACCGGAGGTAAGCGGATATAATTATTTTCGAAAGCGGACATATGTATATACGCGATTGCAATTAGAGATGGGACTTACCATCAATCGCTTGTCTCGGTATGTACCGTCACGCCAAATAAAAATACCGTGACGAAATACCGCTACTAAAAATACCTTTAGGTAGAAAATACTTGTACAACGTGTATCAGCCGAATGGAATAAATTCTATAATAAATAAATGGGAGCGTGTGCGAAATAACGCTCGGACACGTCGAGTGGTATTTCTAGTTGAGCATTTTTTTCAATAAAAACTTTTCATACAGGGTGTGTCATGTAATAGTGACATATTTAATGTACAATATCCTATACCTATCTTCAACTGTTTCGGAAATACATCACTGTATTTGGGACAAACAATACTCTCAAAAAATAAATAAAAATTCAGGTCCGTATTTAAAAATTTTTAATTGACCTTGATAAGTAATATATGTATTTATTTATTTATTTATTCAGGATAACAAACAGGCAATGCCCAATACAGTATCCACTTAATATGTTATGTGGCTACACTAAAAAAATCAATATCAAGATTGCAATAATATAAGTTTGATAATCTCATCATTCTGCATAAAGGGGAATACTGAGCATTATTTGTGTATCTAAAGGGTATACTGAAGAGAGTACCAGATCTAAATTGACGAGGAGAAACATTAAAAGTAACTTTACTCAACAAATCAGGTGAATCCACCTTATTACAAAGAATTTTACTCAAGAACATAACTTCCGACAGTTTTCTTCTATTTTCCAAAGTCATAATTCCAAAATGATGTCTTATAAAACTACGATGATAGTTATCAAGGTTTGCTTTGACTGAGAGAGTCCTTAGAAATTTATTCTGTACTGATTCTAATCTATTTATATAAACTGAATAGAAAGGGTTCCAAACAATCGAAGCAAAATTCATTCTGCTATGCACAAAAGCATAATATAAAGCTAAATATGATTTTGGATTTTTTAAATATCTTGCTTGCCTATTAATAAAACCTAACATTCAAATAGAGTTCTAATTTGTCTATAACATTTGAGATCATCCGCATATAGTAAGAATTTACAATTAAGAAAACATTTATTGATATCGTTAATATATATAATGAATATCAATGGTCCCAAATAGGAACCCTGCGGAACACCTGATATGGCAGAGAATGTATTAGAACTAAACCCATTTATGAAAACATTAAATTTGCGGTTTCTGAGATAGGAATGAATCCAAGTTAACAAAGGGCCATCTACACCGACGGCTCCAAGTTTATTCAGAATAATTATATGATTAACTTTATCAAACGCTTTACTGAAGTCGGTGTAGATTGAATCTATTTGAGTGCGCTTATCAAGATTTACTTTAATATCTTTTGTATAAGTTAAAAGATTACTTTCGATTGATCTTCCTAAAAAGAAACCACATTATTCAGAAATAGTTTGTCCTCTGACTAATTGGAAAAGGTATTTATAGACCAAATTTTCGAGAAGTTTCGCAGAAGCACAAATTTTATTTATTGGTCTATAATTGGAAATAACGTTTTTCTGACCGCTCTTGAAAATGGGAACAATAGTGGACAATCTCCAGGTATCCGGAAAAGTGCCCTCAATAATGATTGATTGTACAAAAAAAATAGAGGAGTTGCGAGTCCCCGTTCACAGTTTTTTACAAATACTGCAGGAATGCCATCCTGTCCTGCACCCTTTCTTGGATCCAACCCTCTAATACCAGTCTTTACGTCATTCAGTTGAAGGTGAATGACGTAAAAACTTATAGAAGAGAAAAATGCAATTTTTAATATCGGATTTTTTACAAATCGCCCTGTATCTCATGAGTCACAAACAATTCGGCAACGTCGATACTGGATTATAAAAAGCTTTAAAAACTGCACATTTTCTCTAATTTAACCAACTTACAAAACCGATCAAAAGATACCCATAGTGATCAATTAAATAGTTGCCACCCTGTATAGCAGTGGTTCTCAAACTTATTTGGCCTACCGCCCACTTTGCGAATAAAATTTTTTCTAGAGCCCCCCAGATTTTTTTTCCTAATCATCAGTTGCGCATCTAAAAAACAGTCATATTATACGGATAGATAGAACCTGGCCCATACCATATTTCTGAGTGCAACGAATGTACTATGTACTTCTTTTCCAAGTGTTGAAAATATGCCACATCTTTTTGTTTCTTATCCGAGTGTATTTTATTTAAATGTTCTTGTAGCCTAGAAGGCTTCATGGCTTCATTTGAAAATGTTTTTTGACAAATAAGGCACATTGGCGATGATGGAGTTGTGGGATTTTCGATAAATCCATATTTAATATATTCCGCACTGTACTGCCGCCTTTTCTTTTTGGATTCCGACATAGTTCTCTGACTTCACAGATAAGTGAGTAAAAAATTGATCTTAAGAAACCTGCTACCGATTGAGCACCAGAGAAGCAAATAAAATAAACAATTACTGCCTTTATGTGCGACCGAATTCGTACTGAGAAGTGTTGCCGTACAATTTTTATCAATCTTAACACAAGCGCCTAAAAAACGTAACAGATATACCAAAACAATAACAGCATTCTAGACATTACGAACAAACAAAACCAGGGTTGCTAATAATTTCATTTCAATTATTTGTATTTAATACATAAAAATATACATAAAGCATTTTTAAAACAAGTTTTATTAACCTTCAGGTTTCATATAAAAAGTAGCAGTAGCATGTTGATATCTCCAGCAGGTCTAGCAGACCAAACGAACAACCCTTAGATTAACAAGTAGGGGTGTGCGATAACTATCGATGTTTGACGAACATCGATAATTCACTACGTGGTGAAATAGCAATTGTATGACGTGGTAATAAGTTGCAGTCTTAATTTTTTTACACCTTTAACATGTCCAAGCATATTAATTAGTCTTATCAGTATTCCCAAACACTGTCGCAGTGTTATTGTTTCCTTGTTAAATTTAGTTATCTCAGTACTTTATATATTTTGAATGTAAACTGAAACATAATGTACTGGATCACAATAAGTGTCTTAAACTTTATCAACCTAGGAACCAATTTACACATCCATTTCATGTATTAAAAATGTACGGGCGGCAATTTGCCTATTATTTTTTACCCACTTATCTAGGGAACCAGTTTATATGTACCCATCCAAATAAATTGTCTATGGCATGGAAATATATACATATTTTTACGGTTATACAATTTTATTGCTACGAATTTCTAGTAAATTTCTATAGAAAATCTGTATTAACAATGGCTCTTACGCCTTTCGTAACTAGAATACCGCTCAATATATTTGGTCTCTTCTTTAAACTTTGCTCTCCTGAAGATCGCCGTTCCAACGAAGACGTTGTCGTGTACAACCAAAAGATAATATCGAAAACTTAGTTACCTCGATGAAAAATAATGTTAATTTACTTCTAAAGATCTAGTTAGAGATAAGATTATGATCTAATTCGATAAACGTAAAGTTACTTATTAAAAACTAGAACGAAAGTGATATTATCTGCTGTTGAAGTCAAATTATATACATACAGTGAGGACGTAAAGTAAGGAATAAATTCATTATCTCGCAAACTACAATTTTATAAAAAAATCGCTCGGACCCTTCGATTTTGTTTTTCGAACGCGCATATTCTGACATAAAATGTAGATATACAGGGTGTTGCAAATAAGAGTGACACAAAATTTTTTTTTCTTAAATATATAATCTGTATATTATTGCATGTACGGATTCTTCGGAAAATCCTAAACATTTTTCATGTAGCATGTGCTATACCTTAGCCCAAGCGTTTTGGAGATATTCTCATTCAAAATTTGAAAAGTGGAAAAAGTCATGGAGAAAACAAAGAATAAAATTATTTTAAAAATGTCTTATTTATCGAAAAAACAGTTAGGTGAACTTAAAAATAATTTTTCTAAAGTAAATGTTCGAAGTGTCTTCCGTTGGTCAACTGACAATAGCCTAACCGATCTACAAATTCTCGCTGAACATTTCGAACCATTTGGGGTGTAATTTGCCGAATTTCTTGCCGGATGCGATCTTTTAAATCATCTAAATTTGCATGCTGGCTTTTGAATACTTTTCCCTTAAGGTATCCCCATAAAAAAAAGTCGAGTTGTGTTAAATCGGGTGACCTTGGCGGCCACTCAATAAAACCACCTCTTCCAATCCACCTGTTTGGAAAAGTATCGTCCAAATATGTACGAACTCCCACAGCGAAATGTGGGGGAGCACCATCTTGTTGCAACCAGATATTATGATGTGGCAAATCGGGACGTTCTAACTCAGGAAAAAGGGTGGCCAGGGCTGGAACAAGTTCTTGTTCTAAAAAACTCAAGTATCTCTCGCCTGTTAAATTTCCGTCAAAAAAGAAAGGCCCTATAACAATGTCATCGACAACGCCAGCCCACACATTGATCTTTTGATTAAATTGTGTGTGTCCTTCCCTCATCCAGTGTGGATTTACATCGGACCAATATCGATAATTTTGGGTATTTACGTCACCATTCAAGCAAAATGTGGACTCATCGGAAAAAATTATATTTTTTACAAAATTTCTGTTTACGAAACACATATCCTGTAAACGCTCACAACATTCAAGGCGCCTCTCAAAGTCACTTTCCAAAACTTCTTGGAGAACTTGCATTTTATAAGGATGGTATTTATTTGTATGCAGTATTTTAAGAACTGTTGTTTTTCCAATATCCACGTCACTTGCTACCTGCCTAGACACCACATGCTGGTTATCTTGAACTGCCAGTAAGACTTCTAATTGTTGATTTTCATCAACTTGAGGACGACCAAATCTAGGGACATCTCTTACATGACCGAATTGCCTAAACTTGTACTCAATTTTGCTTACTGTTGATTGTGATATTGGCGGACGATTGGGGTATTTTTGATTAAATAACTCACAAGTTTCTTGCTGTGTTCTAACCCTATCACCGTAGCCCATCATCATCAAAACCTCTATGCGCTGTTATGAAAAAACGAAATGAGTCTTTTGAAAACTAGTAAAACGTTAGGAAAATACACATAAAACTGACAATAACAGTAACTATTGACATTAATTCTTTTGGTTCTTGCATCATAACTCCAAAGCCTACTTGACTTTTCTTGCGCTTCACGCATGCTGACTACAGGTTTTCCTCAGCGTGCATGAATCAATGCAAGTCTTGATTGATTGCGAAATATCTGATTTTCAAATTTTGAATGAGAATAACTCCAAAACGCTTGGGCTAATGTATAGCACATGCTACATGAAAAATGTTTAGGATTTTCCGAAGAATCCGTACATGCAATAATATACAGTGGGTTCTATTTAAGAAAAAAAAAATTTGTGTCACTCTTATTTGCAACACCCTGTATATCTACATTTTATGCCAGAATATGCGCGTTCGAAAAACAAAATCGAAGGGTCCGAGCGATTTTTTTAAAAAATTGTAGTTTGCGAGATAATGAATTTATTCCTTACTTTACGTCCTCACTGTATGTGTAAGGTAACACCTAAAAATGATCAGAATATCGTAGTTTGTATTGCTACTAGTTTACTAAACAAGAAAGTAATGTAGGTGTCATGTACTCTTTTTCAGTCAAACTTAACATGGTAAAATCAAAAATGTGAAAATTTTCGCTCGCTTAGAGATACGGGGGAAAATCAAAAAATTGACAATTTCTAAATTACCCTATATTTTCTTAGTTAAAGGAGATATAGAAAAAAATTTTATACACAAGTTTCTTTATAATGATTGTTGAATAATCTGCCGTTTTCAGAATAAGTATACGGGGTCAGGTAAAAAAGTTATCGGACCTAACCCCATTTAACACCTTTTATATTTTAATCTAAAAAGATACTATTTTAAATTCTCCTTTCAAATATATAACACACCATGGATGATATTGGTTTCCTAGGCGATTTATTTAAGCTTTTCTCAATTTTCCTTGTTTTCTTTATTATAAGTTTTTGATCTCGGCATAGTAAAAGGGCCACATATTTTTAAATTATGTTCCAGTCGTCGGAATATGTCCTTAAATGGTTGCCGTCTTTCCTGATAGCGAGCAAAATATAAATTTTGAAACATTTCTACGATTTTTCTACTGTCATATCATATCAAATTTTTTAAAATGTTCATAAGTCATTTGCACAAATGAATATGTAAAAATTAAATTGGCGTTAAATGTTAATAACAACTAGAATGTCAACATAGTTGTTTCTAGGATATTAACTTTTGTTTCATGGCCTAGTGTGGTTTAAAGTAATAAAGTTTAAATAAATCACTTAGGAAACCAATATTATTCATGATGTGTTATATATTTGAAAAGAGAATTTAAAATGCTATCTTTTTAGATTAAAATTAGATTTAAAAAATGAGGTTAGGTCCGATAACTTTTTTACCTGACCACGTATACTTATTCTGAAACCGGCAGATTATTCAACAATCATTATTAAGAAACTTTTATATAAAACATTTTTCTGTATCTCTTTTAACTAAGAAAATATAGGGTAATTTTAAAACTGTACTTTTTTTTGATTTTCCCCCGTATCTCTTAAGCGAGCGCACATTTTCAATTTTTGATTTTACCAAGTTTGACCCAAAAAGAGTACAGTAATGTATGTGTCACATCACTTTTTTGATAGCACTAACAATTACTATAAAAGTGCCGAAAATGGGACACCCTCGTACCGTAGTACGAAAAAGTTATACAAAATAATCGGGAACAAAAAATCTGGCGGCCATAAACAGAATGTGACAAATAGATACTGGCATGTTCGCGCTGTGTCCCCTTGAGTTAGATAGATGTTTAGTCGCGTTTCTTTGTACTGCATATAAACGTCAGTCGGAATGGAAAATTTTATTTAGGTGCCTTTGTAGATATTCAGTTTCAACCTCCGAACTAAGTCAATAGTATATTATATAAGGAGGAGAACATTTAGCAGCTTACATACCTGGTTGTAAATAAAAATAATAGCTTTTCTCCTATTTACTTATTCTAATTATTATGTACTGTGTATACAACTTTATAGTTTCTGATTTTTAATACCTAAAAAATAAAATTAAGCTAATCTTTGAATAAATACATCCTTCCAAGAAAGTAATAAACCTCAAAACCTAATCTCAATATTTATAGATAGATAGATTATAGATATAGAGTTAGATATCTTTATTTTGTTACTCATGAAAGCTTTACACGAAATTTGCCTAAAACAATATTCAAATTGTTATTAAAACAAATATAATTACATAAATCACGTTTACTTACCCTGTATGGATATTCTATACTTGATAATTGTAAAAATAGAAAATAAATCGATATCTGTCGCATTTATACTTTAGCCAAGCAGGATGGATTGCCTAACAATTCCCTGTTACTTATTTCTTTTATATTTATAGACCAATAAACGAAGCCCTTAAATAGAAATTTTAGTTAGAACGCTGCATTTTTGGTGAAAGGTAGACTTTACCATGTGAAAGAACATTTGAGTACTATTTTAAGTCTATCCCTTGCACAAGAGTTAAAAAAAACCCTCCAAATGGAGTTAAAAATAATTTTCTGGTCTACAGGGTGTCCCATAACTAATGGTACACAGGAAAACTGCAGATTCCTTGGGTAAAAATACTGCGATTTGGCCATACTTAGTTTAGTTCAATAGCTGGTAATAACCGAGATACAGGGTGTCCAAGTAAAAATTTAATTTTCAATTTTCCTAAATAACTTATTTCTGAATCAATATTTTTGTACAAAATTTTGTGACTAGGGTTTTTTTGGGGAAAGCAATTTGAATTTGTTAATAATTTTGATGTAGATTATAGGGGGCGCTCTCTGTAGTACTCTGAACACATAAAAATAAATGTAACTTTTTTGTGCCTTAGTATAATTATATTTTTATTAAAAATATCCGTTTCTCCGTCATTTTTAAGCAATAAAGGTATACTCTCCACTATTACGTTTTGGACGCAAGGATCCTGTTTCTCCCAGTCTGTCGTATAGGCTTCTAAAAAATTAAAAATCTGGCTGCCTTCTATTTGGATACATTTCCAAATACCGCCGATGTGCATGTTAAAATTTTCTTGTGCCTATAAACATACTATTTATCCGTTAGAAAACAGTTATGTCACGGCATTTTTAGTTTAATTTTTGATAACAGTATCTTCAAAAACTGCTTTAAAACACCCACAATGCTGACAAATGAAAATAAACTTTTACAGAAATGAGGTTTCAAAGTGCTTTCATAGTATTTGTTTTTACCAAAGCCTACTGTGACAAATTTCACATTTACAAATCAAAATTTAAACGGGCGCATTAGAAATTGTAATTGAAAATATCTCGAAAACGGTTAGTCGTAGCGACATTTACAAAGTATACCTTTATTGCTTAAAAATGACGGAGAAACGGATATTTTTAATAAAAATATAATTATACTAAGGCACAAAAAAGTTACATTTATTTTTATGTGTTCAGAGTACTACAGAGAGCGCCCCCTATAATCTACATCAAAATTATTAACAAATTCAAATTCCTTTCCCCAAAAAAACCCTAGTCACAAAATTTTGTGCAAAAATATTGATTTAGAAATAAGTTATTTAGGAAAATTGAAAATTAAATTTTTACTTGGACACCCTGTATCTCGGTTATTACCAGTTATTGAACTAAACTAAGTATGGCCAAATCGCAGTATTTTTACCCAAGGAATCTGCAGTTTTCCTGTGTACCATTAGTTATGGGACACCCTATATAACTCTTAAACGAAAAATAATATGGAAAAAAGTTTTTTTACAAATGTTATAGATCATTAAATTTCGCACAAGAAAGGTTATTACTACTTTTTCCTTATCTACAATCGACAAGCGGTACGATGTCCGAAGCAATTTTTCGACCAGATCTTTAATAAATGGAGGTTAATCACAATATGGCACCACTGTCGTCCTGGAACTAGAATTTAAGCGTCAAAGTGTGACATTTTACAAATAGAAGAATATGATCGGATTTTTGTTAGGGATTTTTAAATGCTGAATAATCCCGTAAATGATTTTTTGCGGAAACAGGGTGCGCAAATAATAATATATCTATACGTCGGTTTAGATGAAATTTGATGGGTAGATTTAATACCTCGGCATCGCACATAGGGTAGTTTTCATTTCGAAAAATGTTCAAGTGCGTGTCGGACATCGCGCAAAGACGAATGGGGCTATATTAAACAAGTTGATATATGTATATTAAACAAAAAATCTCGCAGAATAGCATATGGCGTAGATTTTTTCGGAAAAATTAGTGCATGTCGGACGCCGGGCGAAGCTATTATATAAATCGATAAAGGCATTCATATGCAGCAATATAATATTCCAGAATAACACAGCGTAGTTTTCATCTCGTAAAAATCGGTGAAGTGCGTGTCGGACACCGGCTGAAGCTGTTAATTGTATTACAGTTAATTTTTATTAGTTTTAATTATTTTAGATTGGTTTTCCGACAAGTGAATTTTGTTATATTATGTTTAGTTTCCCGGCGCGTAATTTTTTTTGTTGCTTTGCTGCTGAGAGTGCTGCATCTTGTAGTGTCACTTTCAGAAGAAAGCTAAATTATAATCTTGTATTAGTCTGTAGTCTAAATCGTGCCATTGTAAATTTTAATGACAACTATGTGACAACATAATTTTATTGTATATTTTAATATATATACAGGGTGTTATGGAAGTGACGTATTATATTTAAACCGGCAAATCCCGAGATGAAAATAAATTGAAGAAAAATAACCATAAATGGCTCTTTGAATTATTACGCGAAATATACACTTTATATGAAATCTCAAAATTTACATGGCCGCTCCTGAGGCCCTTCGCAATCAATACTTTATTAAGGCAGTCTCGAGGTTCAAAAGAGGTTAGCGCAATATAGGCGATGTTGTCATGTTACAACACAGAATTCTAAACGCACGTGTTCAGATTGTAACAACAAGACGTCTTTGTCGCGCGTTATTACTTCTTTTTCAAACTTTTTAGACAAAGAAAACTACATTTTTAAGGTACATACTGATCTGATCTTATTTTAAAATAATCAGTTTTATAATTAAATTCCATAAATTCCATAAAAAAATAAAACACAAAAAGTATGCTTTTCAACAGAACCAACAGTAGATAATATCACACAAATTTTAAATCACATCACAACATGTCTTATTATAAATTATTTCACAACAAGTCCTATTATGAATTATTTCACAACAAAAAAAAATCTTGCAATACAACTAGCAAAACGTTTAAAATTCGTATACGTCAAGCACGTGGAACCCTCGACATGACGTCTTTCCAGAGTCTCGAAACATACTGAAGTATGAAGGGCGCGCCGCCAGTATTCAAGTAAGGGCGAGACACGCGGTGTGGGTAAAAAGGGATTTTACCTTAGTATTTAGATATTCGATTAAAAAAAAAGTATGTATACTTTCTCTAGGACTCCCTAGGAGTCACCCATTTAAATATAATATAACAACCTGTATTTGTAATTTAAAAAAAATCACAATCAGCTGTTCCTTAATAAAAACTTTAGATTAAACTTTTAGAACTTCCAAAAACAACCCCTGGTATTTTATCAGCACATTCTTCTTAGTCATGAAAATTTCAAGTGATTAATCGCTCGAGTATCAAGTACTCGATTATTAAAATCATCGGTTTTTCCCAACACTAGTGTAATTTATTTTTTACCTGATTTTAAATTGTTTATCTTTTTTCCAGGTTAAAAGAATAGCACCAGAATTCTACGATGACTTACCGCAGCATGACAGTTGGTCGCAAGTTCTATACGACTTCATCATGGACCCTGACGTTGGTCCTTACGCTAGAATTAAAAGGAAGAGTAGAGGTTTAAGCTCGTAAAAGCGAATACAAATTTTACTCATCTGTGCCTATTTATAATTTTAATATTTTTTTCTTATTCTAAATTAGCTTGTTGATATCCCTGTCAGTACAATAAATATGTATTTTTTACGTATTTTGACTAAGTATATTCATACATACAGGGTGGCCAGAAACTAGTTGTCATAAATTATAAGATAAAAAGGAATGTCAGTAGAGTTGTGTTCAAGGACATACCGTTATCAATCAATCAATCAACTATCTGATTAATCCCCATTTATACCCTTAAATATTTTAAACTGCAATAAATGGGTGCACGATCGGCGTGAAAATATAGCTACTGATCTACGTATTGATTTATTTTCATTTTGAATTAAATAGATATTTTATCCCAAATAAAAATAACCAATAATAATCAATTATAATATTAGTATTTTGAGACATAGTAAGTATAATAAAAATAAAAATTGATGAAATACTGAAATATACTTATTCGTTTCAATAAAGTTTTATTAAAATTGGAACCATAGGGTAAAATTTAAATTTACCATAAGTTTTTGTTTCATAAAGACCAAAAGTGACATAATTAATGCGGCTTTTGTTAACTGTCAAATTTGACACATCGAACATGACATTTACTGATCGAATTTAAAAAAACATATATTTGGAAAAGTTCTTTGTATTGTAATTTTATGCCCACATACCAAATTTGAATCATTTATGATAATTTTTTAATTCTATTTATTTTTGGCCAATATCTATTTTCATTGAAAACGGAAATCGATGCTTGGGTATGACCGACAATCGTGGTTTGGAGCCCACGTTAAGCTGTATGTTCCCTCGTGAATGGCTCTGGCAGCGAACGAAGGAAGAGGACAAAGTTGAGAAATAAAAATCAAGCAAGGGCTAATCGGAGCATCATTTTTATTTTCTGGCTAGGTAAAATGCCTCTTCTTCACAAAATATTGATAAATTTTATTAAGGAAAGCTCCTTAGAATTCAAAATTATGTAAGCGTACCGAGTTTTATAACCATCAGCCTATATTTATTTTTGTGCATTTTCTTTAAACCTCTAAAGAAAAAAATATTGTTCATAGTGTTGAATAAATTTATCGGAAAAGATCATTTCGGAAATAAAATTTGATGACCAAATTTCATTTCCTAATCTAATATATGACAAACGATGAAGAAATTGAAGAAATTAACAATTCCTAACTAAGGAAAACATTGTATAAAACGAAAAACCCAACTTTTGAACTCTGAGCAGGTTTTCTTAATAAAAATTTTCGATATTTTGAAGACTGTCAATCTTAGGCCAGTATTAGACTATCAAATATATTTGACAAAGATCTTTTATAAAATATTTTGTAGCTATTTCTTTGATAATATTTCTTTTATAAAAGTTTTTACTAGTATTACACTGTCAAAGAACTTTGACAATTTTTGAAGGAACTTGTCACGTTTTTACAATTAAAAATGAACGATAGACGTGCATTAGCTTGTCTAGCGTTAAGTGCTGCCGTGATTACAATGTGTTTAGTATTAAAAAACAAAAAAAAGAGCCAGGCGCCTTTGGGTAAGGCCCTGGGGGGTAAGGCCCTGGGTGGCAAGACGTAATTTAAGGGGTGTCCACCACAATATCCTTCGGAAGTTACGAGTTGAAGGGATTAGGAGTTATAAGAACTATTTGAGAATGGACGAGGACACATTTAACTTTATTGTTATAAAGATATCACCATTGATATCCCGACAGAATACACATTTAAGGAATTATATCCGCGTTGAGGAACGCCTTATGGTTACCCTTCGGTTTATGGCAACAGGAGAGAGTTATGCTAGTTTACAGTACAGCAGTCACATACCTCAATGTACAGTACGTTTCACGAAAATTGGATACAACTTAATGATTTCCTGGGTCGGTCCCATTGTGTCGATAAGAGCTTGGCAATAAACAAGTGAAGTATGAAGGGACGGACTAAGGAAAACAAGTAATGATATGATTATATTAATGTAATCAAATGAAATATCATTTTTTTTAAATATTACTAGTCATATTTATTTACATTTATAATGTTATTCTATAGATTGTTCTGTTTCGCTATCGCTATCCTCATCAGAATTAATTATAATTGGATTAATTATACGATCCACACTAATATACGAATTTTCTACAGTTATTACGTGACGGACTGAATTTTTCCAACTACCTGGGGGAATATCATTAAAGCATTTTCGTATTAATTCTACAACACTAGAACTTAAAGTTGGAGAAATATTTTTAGACCTAACCAGTGATTTTAACTCGTGCCACATATGCTATATGGGGTTAAAAATGCAATAATAGGGTGGGAGCCGTAGCACTGTATGTCCAATTTCTTCTGCCAATGTGTCACAAACATATACTTTTTTTAAACAAAATGTCTTTAAAACTTCTAAAAGATCACTTTTTTTACAACTTTCTTCAAAATATATATCATTCGCCGCCATGTAGTTCTGAATCTCCAATTTTGTATTATTTGAGCTTGGAGCTTTATGTAATTGGCGATTGTGATAGCTCGCATTGTCCATTACTATGACGCTATTCTGAGGAATGTTTGGTAAAAGTAGAGATGTAAAATTACCGGTAATTTAAAAATCGGTAATATTACCGGTAATATTACGTAATATTACGGTAACATTGGTAATTTATAAAAAAAACAGCTTTTTAAGTAATACTAGTTTTTTTTATTTCAAAACTGTAAAAACATTACGAAAAACAATAAGAACGTTTTTTAAACTAGTCAGAGTCAGAATGGACTACGTAATAGAGTGGATAATGGTAAATCATCCTCATCATCATCCCCAACCTCGTCATCTGATTCTTCTTTCTCTTTCGTTAATTGAGTCAAGTCTATAACTTCGAAACCTATATCTTCTTTTTCTATTTCTTCCTCAGTATCTTCTACTATTCTCGAATGATCTTCTTCATTTAGTAAATTATAATTATGGGCAATATAAGTTAGTTTTCCGGCCCTCTCCACGGTTAGTCTGTTTCTTTTTTGCCGATGAATAAATCCATAAGTACTAAAGGTTCTTTCGGTTGCGGCTGTTGACGATGGTAAATTTAAAATGTCTACAGCTAACCTACTTATTTTAGAACTGGAGCAAATTCCTGCCCACCAAACAGATCCAGACATAGATTTTTCGCTGGAAATGACGAATTCCTTAGCAAAAATATTACCTCTAATTTTGTACTGTGCGAGTGCTTCCATAATAAGATCTACTTGTGAAGATACTTTGGATGACGCCTTGCAGTTTCATAGATGAACTCCGTTGCAATTAAAATTTCAGCTTCAGTTAACTTCTCGCCGCGTTGACTTGGTTCTAATAGGTAAGCAGCAAGATGAACGGGTTTTAAACATATATTTTCTCGTTTTTCAAGAATTGAACACATTTTCTGGTTTTCAAACATAGTAATAGATAAATTTGATACTTTGTCACGTAATATAGACCTTATTTCAAAAAAGCAGATAAACTCTTTTGAGATTGTTGGCCCGTTAGCTTCAAAAATCGTTATCCACTTAGACATTGGCTGGAACAAGTCATAAGTTGCTTCTATTTGCAACCAAAATTCGTTTTGAAGAAGAAGTCTTACTGTATTTGATGAAAGAACATCAGAAATATCTGGGCTATCATCAACTGCTAAACTTTTTAATGAATGTTTAGTCTCCAAAAAGCTTTTTATACAAGAAACAAAGGAACCCCATCTTGTTTTCACCGGCAATTTTAAAGAGATGTATCGCCCCGTTTTGTTCAACTGGATTTGGCTTATGGAAAAAAAACAAAAAAAAAAAACAATATTTCCAATGTTACCGATCTTGCGGTAATATTACGTAATATTACGTAATATTACGGTAACATTACCTCGGTAATATTACCTTTACATCTCTAGGTAAAAGACAATTCTTGAGTCATTCCTTAAAAACTAACAAATTTTACCACAAAAAGATATTTAAATATAAATTAAGCAACCTAACCTACCTGATGTGCTTATATTTTATTATAATTATTACAATCCGGTCCTTTCCACATAATAATAACAAACGGTCATAAATAATGGGATGGCCCAGGTACTTTATCGCAGTCATTAAGTTATATCCATTTTTCATGAAACAATCTTTACCCTTTCAGGCATAATTCCAGAAACTTGCAAGGCAAAAATTGAAAATAAATAAATAAATATATCCAGTCTTTTATTTCGATTTTTGTAATCCGGGTGTTGATGGTTGTGCAATATTTCGAACCTTTCATACTCCGAAATTAGCAATTTTGTTGTTGAAATGCACCAGACAAACGTATTTTCCGCTATGGTATTATATACCAATACCAATCGCAGTCGATGTCAAATTTATGCCTTATTGTCAGAAAATGAGGTTACTATCGTTACCAATCAACTATAAAATCTTTTATCAAAGATAATCGTCTGTTGTTATTTTTTATAAAATATCTTTTATAAAATAAATATTTTATAAAGGAACTGATATTACACTTCAAATATTTTATAAAATTTCTTTTATAAAATATCTTTGTCAAATATATTTGATAGTCTAATACCGGCCTTAGTAAGAGAATGGGTGCCATCCAAGCTTGTCGACTTGCTATTTATACTGATCGCCCTTTGTTTAATTAGACCAGTATAAATGAAACAAACCTATGTTTGTGTGCAGTTTGCAAAACAAACTTGGATTCGATTTGAGTAGATAAAATAAGAAATATGAAACCAATAATAAATTAGGAAAATGCCCTATTTTCGTGACCTTATGTCATTATAGTAGCGATTTGTAGTGGCATTAATTCCTAAATTTTCATATCGCTCAATGAATGAGATCGACAACCTCGGACAATTTAGAGAATAAAATGACTTACGGGATCAATTCATTAAAAGCATATATTTTTTGATAATCTTATTATATTATTTGATGATGAAAGAATATTAAAATTATATATGGGCACTATTTAAGGCTAGTTTTTGTTGTCTACTTATAATTTATTGTAAATTAAATGTTTGTCTACAAAGTATTTTTGTAATTTTAGCTAGTGTGAATAACAATTGGAAATATTTAATTGAATTGCATTTTTAAGTGGAAATATTGAGGGTAAGCTGGTACTACTACTACATATTTTTTGGAAGCAAATTACCGTTGCGACTGCCTCATTCACGCGATAGTCCCTGTACCTTTATCGGCTTAGGCCGTGTTTCCACTGGCCACTTTTTGAAGTTGACATCGACGACAAAAAGTGGTTCACTTGTGGTCTACTGTCGCCAGCTTGTAGTTCCATTTAAGGCAATGTAAAAAGTCCAAAAGTTTTCCACGGACCACGTGCAAGGTGACCACTTTGTTGTCGTCGTCAAGTCGTCAGTTGGTCGTCAGTCGTTAGTATCGAGATAGAACCGTTTGACACGGAGACGATTATTGCCGAAATTCAGGCTGAACCTGCAATTTGGGACTATAAGGAATTCTTAAAAACCGGAAAAACTTATCGGGATAGCTACGAAGTTTGTGGTTTAACGTATGAAATTGTCCCAACTGAAACCGAGTCCGAAATGGGATGGACCCAAAACCTCGGAGATTTTCTTCTTCGCTTACCTCTTTGTTGAAGCAACAAAAGCAATAAAGCTTCATCGTCGGAATCCATGTTAATTACTGCGAAGTATTGGCTACACTGAATTTTCCGCGCCAATATCGACCACATCTTGACGTTGGCATGGCTACAAAATGTGGCTGGGTCGAGCCACTTCAGTGGTTGGGACGGCTACACACGAACCACTTTTTGTCGTCGATGTCAACTTCAAAAAGTGGCCAGTGGAAACACGGCCTTAGGAAACCATTATACAAGGTGTTTCAAAGAACATGACTTTTTGTCAAGAAATTAAAAATTAGGTCCATTTTTGTTATGGGTAACCCCATCCAGGGACACACTATATAGGAAGAATTATTTTAAGCAAACATTTTTATTTCATTTCATTTTCTATCAAAGAAATTTTGGTCCAATTTGATATTTTATAACTTTTTTATTTTTTATGCGATTTTCATAATTTTGTTATCAGTTTGTAGATCCATTTATTGTGTTTTTCCTTAATTATTTTATAAAGGCTATATTATACATGAATAAATCAAACTGTTGTTTTTTGTCGTAATTTCAAAACACCCTGTAGGAAAATTGAGGTGGATAATTTTATTTACATACTGTTTCATGTAATCTTTGATGTATTCTAAACATCTTGTTTCTTGATTCGTTCCATTATCTCATTTCTGCTGCGTGCTGCAAAATTTTAAATGAAACGCTGATTTGAAGCCTATTTTTATTAAGAAAACAAACACTAGGTATATCCTAAAGTTAATTAACAAAAACAATTTTAATATCGTGTATTTCCTCCTCTCGCAGCAATGACAGCTTGCAGTCTTTATGGCATCGAATCAATAATGTTACTTATCATCTCTTGACGGTCTGCGCCAGTCGTATGTCTTGCAAGGTTTGTGGTTGTACAGGATGATGCCGAACGGTCCTTTTAAGTTGATCCCAAAGATGTTCGATTTTGTTGATATCCGGGCTACATGCGGGCAATTCCAAACTTGGGAGTCCAACTTCATCCAAATATTCGCTTACTACATGTGCTACAGGCATTAATATAAATTAGTTCCCAATGAAAGGAGCAAATGGAACAACAACTTCTTGGAGGATTTCCTCTTTAATTTCTACGTCTGTATACCCACTCACGAACACCCGGCGACCTTAAACAAACCCTGGATTCATTAGTGAATAGTACGTTTACCCACTGTTCTAGAGTCCAGTCACAATGCGATCTTGTAAACCTCAGTCGGTTTGTTGTAGATGCCGAGGAAGTAATTGTGGACATATTGCTGGCCTTCGTGAATGAATCCCAGCTTCTGCCAAGCTTCTACGTATTGTTCTTTCACTTACATTTACTCGACGAATCATTTGCAAGTCATTTTTCAGACACACTGCAGGAGATCTTCGATCTCTTAAAGAACTGAAAGTGATCATCAGTTGCAGTGGTCATTCTTCTTCTCCTAGAGCCTTGCCGCCTAGTAAATTCCCGTCTGTAAATACCTTTTCCAGGCATCTTGAACTGTAAACCGCGCAATTCTCAGAGTACGGGCGACATAACTTTTGTTACGGCCATCTAACGCAATAATTCTACCCGCGTCTGCTGGAGTTAATGCCATATTGACACACAACAAATTATAATATTGTCACTGTCGAACATTCTGTCACGATCATCGATAATTTTTAACCGAAAGCTTGACATACATTTTCTAAAAATAACATCATTTCATTTAAATTTTTGCAGCTCGCATCACAAATGAGAAAATGGAATGAATCAAAAAACGAAATGTTTAGAATACATCCAAGATTACAAGAGACAGTATGTAAATAAGATTATCCACCTTAATTTTCCTATAGGGTGTTTTGAAATTACGACAAAAAACACCGTTTGCTGTATAAAATAATTAAGGGAAAACACAATAATTGGATCTACAAACTGATATCAAAATCATGTAAATCGCATTAAAATAAAAAAGTTATAAAATATCAAACTTGACCAAAATTTCAGGGTCACGGAATTTTGTGCAGGCGAGTGTAGAAGTAGAAAAAATGCTTAAAGAAATTGCGTGGAAGGTTTCAGTCCCAATTATGTTTCGTTTTAGTAGAGTACCAAGCAAGATAAACCAAAAACGCATATTTTTAAAGTTATTAAAGTATTCTTCAACGTTTAGTTGATTTTGTGGGCAGACTAATCAATGTAGTTACCGATCAGATAGACTGTTACAACCCTACATTAAATTTAGTTCAAATGGTCAAAGGCTATCTGACTGGTAACATACGGGAGTCGAAGGGAACTGGGTCTGTTAGACATCTGCACCAAACTCTTACGAAAATTTCTGCCGACCTGTTGACCCATGAGAAATTTCCTCCTCTGGCTGTCGATTTAAATGGCATAAAGGAGATCATTCACTAGTTTAAAGAATCCCTTGTAACGCCAGATATACCTAAAAATAATGTCAGAATTGTTCGTAGTGGCAATTCTGGCAATACGGTCATAGTCTAATTAGACCTGCGGTTTGTTCCCTTAGATTACCAGGTTATATTGAGCGGTATAGTTTGTCAAGAAGTTAATAACATTCGTTATGTCAAAAAGATGATTGTGTTGCAGTACGTAAAGATAGGGACGCGCCGCGCCGCCTTCCATATGAGTGGGCGCACAACGGCGCCAAGGTCTTGAAGGCGTCTGCGGTCGCATGTGGCAAGGCAATACATATAGGGTTTGTTCGGGTAAAGCCGCCTATCAGTCTTTCGCACGACGGCGCCGAAGATGCTTCGCCAAGAAAGTAAAAGGGCTGTCAAAGTCAAAAAATTTTGTTTGGCTGGCTGCTAGGGGTGTCAGTCCCGAGACTTTGTTCCAATCGCGGGATTTTTGGGATAAAGATTATCTAATCCCGGGATCCCGGGACTAATCCTAAAAAAATTAACTTGAGAAATTTTGTGTGTACTAAATACACTAAATAGAAATCTTACCTACTGTTAACAAAAATTTAGAAAAAAAAAGAACGTAAAAAATAAGTGCATTCAGGGTGTCGTCTCCTAAACTTGATCGTAACTTATTGCAAATATAACCTGTCGACGAGAAGCAGCGTTCTGTTTCTACACTTAAATCGTCAAAATAAGGGATTAAAAAGACATTTAATCCCTACCGGATAAAAATTTAATCCTTTAGTAAAAAAATGTAATCCCTCAAAAGTAAATTTGTTGACCCTTAAATAATTTGATTTTTAAAAAAATTATTTTAGGACTCAATTTTCCCTATCTTAAAGTGCATAAAATAGTATACAGGGTGTTATGGAAATGACGTATTATATTTAAACCGGCAAATCCCGAGATGAAAATAAATTGAAGAAAAATAACCTAAATGGCGCTTTGAATTATTAAGCGAAATATACACTTTATATGAAATCTCAAAATTTACGTGGCCGCTCCTGAGGCCCTTCGCAATCAATATTTTATTGAGGCAGTCTCAAGTTTCAGAAGAGGTCAGCGCATTGTAGGCGGTGTTGTCATTGTAATTCTAAACGCACGTGTTCAGTCTTTGACAACAAGACGTCTTGGCGCGCGTTATCACTTCTTTTTCAAACTTTTTAGACAAGGAAAACTACAATTTTAAGGTACATACTTTCTTACCTTCAATCTTATTTTAAAATAATCCGTTTTATAATTAAATTCCATAAAAAAATAAAACACAAAAAGTATGTTTTTCAACAGAACTAACAGTAGATAATAAATATCGGGCAATACAACTAACAAAACGTTCAAAATTCGTATACGCGAAGCACGTGGTACGCTCGACGCTCGACGTCGTTTCACTCCAAAGTCGCGAAGCCTACTGAAGTATGAAGGGCGCACCGCCAGTATTCAAGTAAGGGCGAGACACGCGGTGTGATCTGACAACACTGTTAGTATACTCTAGTGACCCACATTGTTGCTAAGTGAATCTAGATGTAACGGCGCGACAGTATGTGGGTAAAAAGGGTTTTTACCTTAGTATTTAGATATTCGATTTAAAAAAAAAAGTATGTAGACTTTCTCTAGGACTCCCTAGGAGTCACCCATTTAAATATAATACGTCATTTCCATAACACCCTGTATAAGCCACATGACTAGTGTCTTTAGTCCCTAAGTTTATAGTGTACTATTAAAAGCCCTGGACAACGGTTCGGCGTTAATTAATTCCCTTTTTTAGCGATCTTTGAAAATCGGCGCTAAAAAACACATTATTTTGGAAATTGTATGTCTGTACTAGGGGCTATCGAAACATGTTGCCAAGTTAGGTATTTAATAATAAAATATAATTTATAATAAAATTCTTAGTTTTAAAATAAATATTTAAAAAACAAGCCGGGATCTCGGAATTGACACCCCTACTGGCTGCCAATATAGCTTTATTGTCTTAAATCGTCAAAGAGCAAGTGTTTGACGTGGTAATGAGTTCTAGTCTTAATTTATCGAAAACAATTTTTACACCAAATTTTTAACATGTCTAAGCACATTAATTAGTCTTATCAGTAGGTAAACTGATTGCCAAAAACAATCGCAGTGTTGCTGTTTACTTGTTAAGTTTAGTTGTCGCAGTGCTTTGTATATTTTGAATGTAAACTGAAACATAATGTACTGGATCACAATAAGTGTCTTAATCTTCATCAACCTAGGAACCAATTTACACATCTATTTGATGTATTAAAAATGTACGGGCGGCAATTTACCTATTATTTTTTACCCAATTATCTAGGGAACCAGTTTATATGTACCGATCCAAATAAATTGTCTATGGCATAGAAATATACACGGTGTTGAAAAAAGGTCGGTACCCCGGAATAACGCCGGTGCATTGCATTGCAGCGGAAAATGTCTGGGGAAAAAGTTGTTTGGTTTTGAGGGCGGAATAGTTTGCAATTTAAACCACCCCCACCCTCTCGGGTGGGGTAAGTTAAGATTTTCAAATGGAACCCCATATTTTTATTGGCGTATCGTGTTTTCCGACCAAAAATAAACATCTTTTGTCCGACAAATTTTTTTATTCGGGCCCATCCTTCACCAATAATCACCATGAGAAAGACAAAATCAGAACCGTGCGAAAATCGAGTTTTATTCCGAAAATACTCTTTTTCTCTGTCTTGTACTAATAAATGCCCGTGGAAAAAGTTGTTTGTATTCCACGGGCATTTTTTAGTACAAGACAGAGAATAATGATATTTCCGGGATAAAACTTGATTTTCGCACGGTTCTGATTTTGTCTTTCTCATGATAATTATTGGTGAAGGACAAAAATGTATATTTTTGGTCGGAGAACACGATACGCCAATAAAAAATATGGGGTTCCGTTTGAAAATCTTAACTTACCCCCACCCGCGCCCGGGGGTTGAGGGGGTGGGGGTGGTTTAAATTGCAAACTATTCCTCCTTCAAAACCAAACAGCTTTTTCCCCAGACATTTTCCGCTGCAATGCGATGCACCGGAGTTATTCCGGGGTACCGACCTTTTTTCAATACCATATAGACATATTTTTAGGATTATACAATTTTATTGCTACGAATTTCTGGTAATTTTCTATAGAAAATCTGTATTAACAATGGCTCTTACGCCTTTCTTGACTAGAATACCGCTCAATATATCTGGTCTCTTCTTTAAACTTAGTTCTGCCGAAGATCGCCGTACCAACTAAGACGTTGTCGTTTACAACCGAAAGATAATATCGAAAACTTAGTTACCTCGATGAAAAATAATGTTAATTTACTTCTAAAGATCTAGTTAGAAATAAGATTATGATCTAATTCGATAAACGTAAAGTTTCTTACTAAAAAGTGGAACGAAAGTGATATCTGATATTGAAGTCAAATTATGTATGTGTAGGGTAACACCTAAAAATGCTCAGAATGTCATAGTTTGTATTGCCACTAGTTTACTAATTTAACC
This sequence comes from Barypeithes pellucidus, assembly GCA_963991005.1. Classification (NCBI taxonomy): domain Eukaryota; kingdom Metazoa; phylum Arthropoda; class Insecta; order Coleoptera; family Curculionidae; genus Barypeithes; species Barypeithes pellucidus. The sequence goes on along the minus strand of OZ022563.1, from coordinate 39,772,465 downwards.
AACATCGTAGCTCTAATACTAACGGAGTTAACAAAAGCGTCGACTTAATCGGAGGCACCCTGTATAGCTTATGCGCCAAAGAGCAACTGGAAATACTAATTAGAAAAATACTATACTAATTTGAAAACTATTCAATGTGACGGGTTGAAAGTTGGTTTTATGAATAAGAAATTTGTAGAATTATTTTTAGTTTCATATTTGAGGGCGCTAGTTATATACACATGGTTTAATAAATCTAAAAAAAATTTTCTTACCTGTTATTAATTATTTTTAATTCAAGATTCTCAAAGAGGAGCAATTTCTAAACTAAAAAGTTCTTTTACTTGCGCTTGATCTTAAATCTGCCAGCGTTTTCGAGATATTTCCATTTTCACTTTGATTTTTAAATGGAAATATTTCGAAAACGGTTGGAGATATTAAAATCGGGCCGAGTATACCTTTTTAGTAGTGTTGGAAAAAATCGATGATTTTAATAACCGAGTACTGGATACTCGAGCGATTTTAATAATCGAGTACTTGATACTCGAGCGATTAATCACTTGAAATTTTTATGACTAAGAAGAATGTGTTGATAAAACGCCGGGGGTTGTTTTAGAAGTTTAGTCTAGAGTTTATATTAAGGACAGTTGATTCTGAGTTTTAAAAACATTATGTATATTCTTTAATTTTTTAAAAATTTACAATCGCCGCTGGCTGGCGAGTCAAAAGAAAAACCATGTCGCGATGAATCCACTAAGGAATTTGGCATACTTTTTTGTATGCACCTTCTCGTTTATGTGCCTCTAAGAAAGACTTATATCGTATCGGCCTTCTAAGCGTCAAACTCATCAAGTGAAAGGCGACGGGTTTTCGCTTGAATTTATAACTAGAGTATTTCCTATCGAGCGAGCTATTTATGTATCAAGGGTACTAAGTAGATGATTATGCCTCTGGCCGAGGGTTCGTAAGTCGCCCGAGGGTATATATCTATTAGTACCCGTGGTGCATACAAACTTTTATGTCATATCAGTTCGTTTTAAATAATAAATATTTTTTAAAATTTAATTTCATTTACCAATTTTTTATTTTTACCTGTGACATTACCTTGACATTATTATAGCCTGCGTTTTCGTTGCTATGGAGATAAGTATTCAAATGTTTAATGTGTCAGTCAAAAATCAAAAATGGAACAAGGTTTTGAAATTCCCGACGAAATTTAAAAAAAAAAGGCTGAAAAGGCAACGCAAGACCTGTTGAGACCTGAGAAAATCCAGAGACTCATACGACAAAGAATATGACCAATTTTTGAAGTGGATGTCAGAAAATGCTGTAGAAAACATTAACGAAACTGTGCTGTTGGGGTACTTTAATGATCTATCTGAAAAATTTTATTTTGCTAATAAAGAATAAGTTAATCGAAAACTGTTTTTTGCGTCTTAATGCCAGCGCGGGCCATAATGTGTACTTTATGCCCGCACGGGCATAAAGTAATCCATTATGTAGATGGCATCTAAGGTATAAAAACACAATAATGCACCGGTATGACATAATAGTATATTTCAATACAAGTACGGTAGGTACGTCTTTACCGCATGTGCGTGAAGTTTAACAAAACGAGCCGAAGGCGTAAATCACGTAAATGCGGTAACCAATATTAAAAACTAAAAGAGCAGTGTTTTAATTTACCCCGTAGGTGCCTCGTAAGTCGTTATCAACAATGCATTAATATCAGGTTGCTAGGGAAATAAATTATAAAAATTTAATAGTTGGCTTTTATATGACAGATGTAAAAACTTGACAACAGAATAAAAAAATAAAAAATATACTATTGACTAATATAAAAACTTGTTTTTATAGTATGTAATTACTTACGGCACTAGTGCGGTAAAGTACTACTTACCGCACTCAAATCAGTGCGGTAAGTAGTTACTTACCGCATGCGAATAGATAAAAGTATATTATAACTCGAGCAGTTGTTTTAATAATCGAGCGATGTCGGTTATTTCAATAATCGTGTACTCGAGCGGTTTTTCGCTCCAGCGATCACAACACTACTTTTTAGTAGATATTGCCCTTCTTTGAGAATCTTGAGAATGAAAAATACTTAATAACAGGTAAAAAAAAAAATCATTGATTTGTTAAATCTAGTGTATGTAACTAGCACCCTCTAATGTGAAACTTGATAATTTTCACCAATTTTCATTTCTTACAACCTGTAAAATTATAGCTTATTTTCGAAAATAAACTTTCACTTTCAACACCCTGTATTTCCAGATCGAGAAACATTTTGAAAATATTTTTATGACTTAATCGGTCTAGTTTGATGATTAGTATCTCCAGTTATGGAACACCCAGTATACAGGGTGTTAATTAAGTACTGGTCAAGCTTGAGGGTGTTATTCTTTACTCAATTTTAAGACAAAAAAATTACATAAACATAGGTCCTCAACGGTTTTGTTTTTATTATATGAAACATTTTTCTTTTGAACAAACTGTAACTAATATTTGTAACGAGTTTTACAGCGTAAAACTATTAAAAGTTATGCCTGCTATAATATTTATTTAAATAATTGGGTTTCCTTCAATGACATATTTTTTTAACTTGAAAACATTGCATAAATATTGTTATGCATAATTTTACATTTTTTCGTTTTTTATCGAAAACAGTTAACCGGCGTGAAAAAACTCAAAAGATGACTTTCGTGTAGTTTTAGCTGCTGAACCATAAATTCCTATAAGATTGAGAAATAAAGTGGCGCACCATAATTTATTAGAAATTGAACCACCTGAGTTACCTCTGTGCACGCCACTGGCTGAATGACAAACAATTTTCAGCTTAAACGATTGCTCTGTATACCTATATACAGGGTGTCCCAGAATATGTGGGCACTCTCCCGGGTTCAGATAGAACACTTAAGAACAACAAGAGGAGAAGTTCTTATAAATTTTTCTTCCTACGGCCTTCCCTACGGAGATATGGGCCCATAACGGACGTTCCTGGAAATCGTTATTTTTTAAATAATTTATTAAGTACTAGGTGTGATTTAATAATTTTTTGGTATAATGGTTAGTAGATGAGTTTCCTTAAAATTCACCCTTTTAAACACATTTGGCTTATTTAGTTTGACAGGGACGGACTAGACGTAACACAAAAATGTTTTTTTTGTACACCTTGTATGATGAAGCGACAATAATATTTTTGGATACTAAACCTTAAGCTGAAAAAAAGGTATCAAAAATCAATGTCGATAAAGTAAACTGTTTTCGAAAAAAAAATATTTTTGTTCAATATGTTTTTTTGCATTCGTTGTTGTTTTATGTTCATAAAATTCCCTCATTGTTGTTATGGTTTTTTTTACATGTACCAATTTAAATAAGAATATTTATCCCAGTGTCGTTTATGGTAGTGTCTTAAAATTTGCGATTTTTCTCCTCTGTTTTATTAGTTAGTAACTTAGTAATGGAATTTACGTATACTGAATATCAATCATATTGAACACAAATATATTTTTTTTCGAAAACATTTCATTTTATCGACATTGATCAAGAGTCCCTTTTTTCAGCTTAAGGTTTAGAGTATCCAAAAATATTATTGTCGTTCCTTCATCATACAAGGTGTACAAAAAAAAGCATTTTTGTGTTACGTCTAGTCCGTCCCTGGCAAACTAAATAAGCCAAATTTAAAATGCGAATTTTCAGGAGACTAATCTAGTAACCATTATACTAAAAAATTATTAAATTACACCTAGTATTTAAAAAATTGTTTAAAAAACAACAGTTTCCAGGGACGTCCGTTATGGGCCCGTATCTCCGTAGGCGAGACCGTAGGAAGAACAATTTATAGGTACTTATCCTATTATTTTTAAGTGTTCTAGCTGAACCCGGGAGATTGCCCACATATTCTGGGACACCCTGTATAAGAATTGTCACCAAATTTCAACGTTATACTGATTCGCGCCTATTAGATATTTACTACCACCTTTTATTTTATATTTCAACCCTGTATAATAAAAACAAATCTGTTTAGAACCTATGTTTATATAAACTGCTTAGCTTAAAATTCAGTAAATAATAACACCCTCAAGTTTTGCCACATACTTGATTAACACCCTGTATAAAGTGCAACAAATTCGAGTACGTACATGAGCATCTCGAAAACGGTAGGAGACTGTTGCGTATTTTAAGGCTTAATGATGTGGTAAAATTTTTTTGTAAATGTTCCAAATACTTTTGGAGATATCAGAGAGGAACCAAAATTTCAGGCTCTCGTTCTTAATCGTTTATAAACCTTATAAACTTATAGAAAGGCACATTTTAGTATTTTATTTTCTATGCGAGGGTGCCATTCGTTTTTTAACTATAATGTTTCATAAATTTTTACGGACCTTGAAACTAAAACGGACTTATCGGACATAAAAATAATATAATTAAAATGTGTTTTTATAATTCTAAAAAAAAATACTTGGAATATCAACCATCAAATTCTGTTTGTTGTTCGGTAATCTCCTAAAGTAGGTATATATTTGGAATATTTGCAGTTTTATACAATACTTCCTGGTTTTCCGACGTTTTATTTCTTAAATGGATCTTCATTTTAATGTCCCAATACATTCCTGTAATTTACTTTTGGTTCGAAGAAACTGAAGATTTAAAAATTATTATTGCTATTTCTGTCTTTCGTTGGCATTGTTATTACGTAATACTACCGTTTTTTTCTTATTTCAAACTATAGTTGTATCAAATTTCTACTTAGCGTAAGTACAAGTAATTTATTTTATTAATACCAATCAAATTTGACTCTTAAATCCAGCACTTTTTAAAGACTTTTAATTAAATTAAAATTGAGTTTCGAATTATACATAATTAGAAAAAAAAGTAAATTACAGGAACATACTAGGGTTATGTTAATGAAGATGGCCAATTTAAGGAACAAAACGTTGGAAAACCAGTAAAGAACGTAGATTTCGGCCCTCTTTCATAATTTAAACAAAAAGATTCAGGCCCGTATTTAAAAAAATAATTAAATTGATGACGAAACGTTGCATCCCCCTAATCCCTTTTGTATCTTTTACCGTTGTCAAGATTCCCTCGAATTTGGAGAACGCCCCTGTATAAGTGTACATTTCGTGACGCAATTCAATTCTTAAAACTGGGTATCAACATTAGCAAACATAATTAATTTGCTTTATTTCGCGATATTCTCGATTGATATAATGATCAGTGATGTGTTAATGTAATGATGTAAACATACTAAATAAATATATTTATGTAAAATCTTGTTATACGATTATTTCAAGCGGACCAATGACATGTCATTTCCATAGTTCGACGATTTCTCTGTTTATTAAGTGTGTGTCCACAACGGCTGCCCGCCCCTCGCCCTTAGCCTGGTACCATAGCACCGCACAGCCTCGCTTGAGCTTCGCACAGTAGTCCCTCGGCATCGAGATATAAACATGGACTGTGTTATCTTCTTCCGATGAGGAAGATATTGTTCTAGACTCTAATATAACAAAGTGGTACTTATATTCTTAAACAAAAATCAAAATTGCTAGTTCATCCCATTAACGTAAAGCCAAGATTCAATGGAGAGTTTGATCATCTTTTTAATAATCTAAGGGATTATTTCCAACGCTTTTTTGGACATATGAGAATGCATATAGATACGTTTCATTATATCGTTACTTGGATTTTTATGCAGGACAACACTATTTAGAATAACAATTAAAATGTTAAAAATTATTCCACTATACCTTATTTTTTTCTAATTAATTAATTACGACCCTGTTTAAACATATTTTTTAATGTGACATCCTGTATATTAACTGATTTTCCAATTTCACGTCAAATTCTGAACATACCACTTTGTTATATTAGCGTCTAAAACAATATCTTCTTCATCGGAAGAATATGACAACGCACAGTCCATGTTTATATATCGATGTCGAGAGACAAACTGATCGACAGGCAAGGCAATGAGCTAGGCTCGGTGCGCCGTTGTGGACACTACTGTGCGGTGGTATGGTACCAGGCTATGGTTGTGACCATACACTTAGGGTGTAATGGCGACGCTATTTGCTCAACATTGGTTAAAAAAACTACATAGATGTCGCCCTAGGGTTAAATCCATATTTCTTTTAGCGTAAAATGGGTAATATTATCATGCACCCTCTGGTTGCAAACCCATTAACTAAAATGACAGACTTCTTTTCAATTGACAATACGCAGTATGCTGTAATTGTTCAAGGACACGCCGTATCATGTTTTTGGCATATGAAGAAGAAATATAGGAATATTTTCAGACCTGGGAGAGCTAGTAAAGTAGTAATATCAAGTCAGTCACGTGGTCTTCTTTGTGTTGTTATTCCGTGGTTTTCGTGTTGTGTGAAATCTAAGTAACAATGATTGAAAACCAAAGCATATGTTCCAAACATTTTCGGTACAAAGACATGCGGATATATTAGATAACCTCCTGTTACTAGGACCACTGTTTGCTTCATTTCGGAGAATCGACGTATTACATTCACGATAAGATTGTTGACATTTTTATTGTATTTTAAATAGTAATAAACTGTTTTCATTATGTTCATTTTACCAAAGAACACCTATATAAGTTCGTTGATCCTTCCCTGAAGTGCCCTTCCAATATAAGTTACTAAATCTTGTTTTTAATTAAACAATTGTTAACTAAGCTGTGCAATGTTTTTAGCCGTCATATACGTATATTTTTAGCTTAGTTGTCCTTGGGAACTTTAACCTTAATTTAATAGGCGCCAATTTTTAAGGTGCGCTCGGAATTGCCATAAGAAGTAAGCCGTAGTCGATAAGACGTAAGCGGGGGGACTACTTATGGCGGGGATCGAAGCAAATAAGAAGGCCATGTAAGTGACGTCATGCCATACGTGTTGTTCCATCCGTTTATCCCTTTGTGTCACTTTGTGTCAATATCCCTCTGTGTCAATATCAGACTTACGTAGTTGATGAATCTGAAAGCCAAGAAGTGGGCGTGTTTAATGCAGGCGATTTGATCCACGGAATATTTGTCTCCCTTAACCGAATCGGGGAAGCTTGCTGCAGACAGGGACAGATATAGAATGCGAGCAGCACGCGTTGTTAAATTGTTTGACAACAAATCCTAACATGCTTCGTCTGGAATGCAATAAAATCAAGCAACATAATTTATGGTGTGATTGAAAATGGTGAATTAAGCGTCATAATTCTTAATTTTCTATTCTTTTCACGAAAAAGGACATTTTCGTCTTAATGCAAGTAAGTAATTTGTGATTGAAATATTTATTTAGTAATTTTTATTAGTTATTGTTATTTTACATTATAAAATTGTCCCATTATGGTTAAACTTGTCGCGCAAACTAGCAGCAATTTTGCAATCTAGATGTCAAGAGCTACAACATATTATTTACAGCTTAATTATATTAACCCATAGTAAGAATTTTATTATAAATTACTATTGCAAAATAATTTTTATCGTCTTTTTGATTATTGATTATTATGAGCAGTACAAATTATTTTATCACACTGTAAAGTCAGAGGGACCTATTGTTCAATTAGGCCTATATGCCCATCTGGCGGCGCTAAGGGGCCCGCCATATGGAGAGACCCCAGCTTCGAAAAAGGCCCCCACGCTAATTTGCTTTACTGATTTCCAATAAAAAACGTACATGGAAAATTTTGGCGGGGGTTCTCGAATTCATATTGCCTAGTAGACCATAATGGCAATGGGCCCAAAATGTCATATCATCATATTGTCACCTCATGAAGGAGTCTAACTAGCATTTGGAAAGTACGGCTAAAAGATGACGATGAGTTGATTTTAAGTTAATGCAGGCACTAGTTTTGGAGCAGTACCTATATATTTTTTAATTAATATGAAAATATGCCAGTTCGTCAGCAAAATATCTCAATTCTTATAATTATGTTAGTTAGCTCCTTTTGTGCGAACAGCGAGGATAATTAACTGTTAATAATTTGTAATTTGATAAATCCGGTAATATATTATTATAATAATAATTTCTTTTTATAGTTTAATTGAGGATAACATAATGACTGAACATCAAAGAGGACCAGACTTGGATCACTAATATTGCCAGAGGTATGCTACGAAACAAACAATATGGAAACCGATAATCAAAATGATGATGCATATTTACTTGGTTAGTAGGTGCATATATAGTATTGTATTTACTTTGATTTAGTTTGAAAGTTGAAGTTGGTAAAATATTTTATGTAAATAATGATTTACTTCCTATTTTTTAATAAAACTAATCACAACCTTATCTCTGAAGTTTAATTCTTCATTTCTAGTTACGTTATACTAATTCAATAAATAATATAAAAGTATGTAAGGACAATTTTATAGCGATATTTAGAGCTTAAAACCTATGTCAGAATCCTAATATTTGGTTTTCACTACTTATAATAAAAAAAGGGTTTTGAATATTTCTTGCATAAATATCACTTTAAAATATTGAGACTAATAAAAATTTGGAAAAAAGCTACATTCAAAGAGCCCGCGCTTTTATTTATTTCCGGTTCTGGCGTTTCCATTGTCATGCCTGCTTCGATTTTTTAACATGGCTGTTTGTGTTCTTCCTCTTTGGTAAGTAGTAAAGATAGGCCCGTTCATAGTTTCGTTAAAAATTTGTAAGTTACGAATTTGTAGGTTATGGTTATTGTTTTCACATGACACATATAAAATACCATCAAAATAAAAAGTAAGGTGGTGGTCTTGTATTGTTGTAAACATGACGTTTATGTTCGATTATGACTGATGCAGGCCGAATCGGTAAGCAGAAACGTAAGAAATAAAAATAAACCATTTCTTACTGCTTACGTTTTGACCGATATTTGAATGTTACTTTAAGTTAGATCTTAGCTAAGGTAGCCTTAACGTTATGGTAAACCTTAAAAAAACTATGTTGCAAATTAATTTGAGGATCAAAGTCTAAGATCACCACGTTCTTATAGATCCATTCCTTTAGACAAGAGTTAAAAAGAACTTTAATATGCTGTCAAACTTGTGTTAAAGATGACTTATGTCATTCTGTAGCTCAAGGTGAGTTTGAAATATCGGCCCTTTAGGGTTTGTTCGGATTTGTTATAATATACAGGGTCCGCAAACGAAGCGTGGACGGAAGATTAAATCGTTATCGAAGAACTTATCAACGATACTAAAACAGCTTGAGATATTGGACTAAAAGCGGCATGTTTTAAAAATATTTTACATTATACAGGGTGGCCCAAAAAAGTGTGACAGCATAAAGTTATATTTTTTTAAATGGGACACCCAGTATTTTATTCCATATTTAGGATCACTATCGTTTATAAGTGCCTCAAATTTTATTTAATTTGGTTTTGTAGTTTCGGAGAAATAAATTAAAAACTAAAAAAAAAAGTTTTGCGGTCCTGAATAAAAAAATCAAAAAACAATCCAGAACTATTTTCTTAACCTCAATATTGAGTGAAATTTATGACAAGAGGTCTAGAGATACTATGAATGTAATTGCGTTTATTCATTTTATACAGGGTGTTCATAATAAGCCTTCAAAAACCCCACATTTTAAAATAATTTTTCTCAAGTTTTTCAAATGGAACACCCTGTATATTATTTGGCTATTTGACGTAGAATTCATAGACAATTTTTTTTTGTAATACAAGCATATAAGTTATATCCAGCCGTTTTCGAAATAATTATAAATATCATAAATTATGTTGTTTAAATAGAGTTTTTATTGGGAAATTTTATTATAGGCGACTAGACTAATAATTGTAAACTAAAGTAAATATTCAAAGTAGCTTCCTTTTACTCTTAGAGTTTACCGTATTTTAGTTTTTGCTACTTTTTCTTAAAATCTAGCGGTAACTTTTTAATGGTTTACATTTGTTATGCATAAGTTCATTTGCAACAACTTCTCGAAGGGTTCTGGTCCCAGCTTTCTCTCAATATCTGGATATCTTTCAGCATATACTCGGCTCGTGAGGAGGAAATTTCTTGCACATTCACCCAGTATGAAAATCATATTTAGCATTTCTAAAGTTGTAAAATTCGACATTTTGTCTAAGTTAGTATTTAATTTCGGCGACTAAACAAATGAAATAATTTTATTTGGCTGTCATAGTGACAATCTAAACAAAAAACAATCATGGCAACTCGATTAAGAATAAAAAATAAAATTAAATAAATAAAAGTAGCAAAAATGTAGGCTTTTAAAATTTATATCGAAAAAAACTAAAATACGGTAAACTCTAAGAGTAAAAGGAAGCTATTTTGAACATTTACTTTAGTTTACAATTATTAGTCTAGTCGCCTATAACAAAATTTCCCAATAAAAACTCTATTTAAACAACATAATTTATGATATTTATAATTATTTCGAAAACGGCTGGATATAACTTATATGCTTGTATTACAAAAAAAAATTGTCTATGAATTCTACGTCAAATAGCCAAATAATATACAGGGTGTTCCATTTGAAAAACTTGAGAAAAATTATTTTAAAATGTGGGGTTTTTGAAGGCTTATTATGAACACCCTGTATAAAATGAATAAACGCAATTACATTCATAGTATCTCTAGACCTCTTGTCATAAATTTCACTCAATATTGAGGTTAAAAAAATAGTCCTGGATTGTTTTTTTTGATTTTTTTATTCAAGACTGCAAAACTCTTTTTTCTTAGTTTTTAATTTATTTCTCCAAAACTACAAAACCAAATTAAATAAAATTTGAGGCACTTATAAACGATAGTGATACGAACCTAAATATGCAATAAAATACTGGGTGTCCCATTTAAAAAAATATAACTTTATGCTGTCACGATTTTTTTGGGTCACCCTGTATAATGTAAAATATTTTTAAAACATGTCGCTTTTAATCCAATATCTCAAGCTGTTTTAGCATTGTTGATAAGTTCTTCGATAACGATTTAATCTTCCGTCCACGCTTCGTTTGCGGACCCTGTATATATAATAATATACAGAGTGTTCCATTGGAAAATCTTGAGAAAAATGATTTTGAAATGTGTCTTTTTGGAAACCTTATTATGAACAGCTTGTATAAAATAAATAAACACTATTAGATTCATAGTATCTTACCTGATCCCGCGGTTAAAAAAATAATGTTTTTTGATTTTTCTTTCCAGGGCTCCAAAACCATTTCTTTAGTTTTTAATTTATTGCTCTTAAACTGCCATAGCAAATTAAATAACGTTTTAGGAATTATAGATGACACTAATACGAACCTAAATATGTAATAAAATACTGGGTGTCCCATCTAAAAAAATACAACTTTATGCTTAATACATTTTTTTGGGCCAACCTGTATATGGAAACATATTTTCCTGAAATACTGTATAAATCAACATATAAATGAATTTCCTAACTTAATTCGTATAGAAGCTATGGAAGCCTGACGCAATATTGCAGAACCCTGTATGACAAAAGATATCAAAACATACAAATACAACCCTGTTCATAGAATTAATATAATAAAGTTATAGGAAACAATAAAGTAACAAAGTGTTTGTCGGGTTTGTTTAAATTCATAAATATTATATTTATTTATAAAATTGCATACAGCTACCATCACTGTAGGGTTGCCAGGTTTAAATTCTGAAATCGCAGGACACAAGTTTGAAAATGGAATTACATATTCCAATAAGGAAGGAAATATTTAACTCAACTAAAACAATATATTTTATATAAAAATAATCAAAAAAGTTCTTTTCTAACAGTGTAACCAAAATTTGTTTTAATCTGAAGCTCTGCTTTAATATGGTCAACCAAGAGCTTATTGCGGCTGTCGCTCCATGCCGCATTGCACAAAGAAAAAACTCATTCAGAGACAGCATTTGAACCATATATTGAAAAAACAAATTGTTATTATTTTCAAAAAATTATTCATTTCGGGATTAGCTATGAAAATGTTACTCCATTTTGTGAATAAAGCCTTCGGGTAAAGTGCAAGCTTTCTCAAAGGTGGGTTTCATATACAAAATTCTTCATATAAATTATCAAGGTTTATTTCAATGAACAAGTTAGTAACAATTTCCACGACTGAATCAAACTTAAACGGTCTTTTTAGGAAAAAAATAGATAATTTTGAAAACAAATTATTTTCTGAAAAAAAAATGGCGCTGATTTATACAGGGTGTTATGGAAATGACGTATTATATTTAAACCGGCAATTCCTGAGATGAAAACAAATTGAAGAAAAATATCCAAAAATGGCGCTTTAATTTAATATGCCCGTACATGCCCTTATGTTAAACAAAAAATGACCACGTGGTGCCCCTGTCAGGAAGGTAGACAAAGCACCATATGGCGAAAAACGTCACTGAATCTTGAACAGTGTTGTCATATCTTCAGGATAAACTCTTTAGAAAGTCAATAACCGTTTCAGGGTACATTATTATAAACTTTTACGTTCAGTTCAGTTCGCTGGGAAACAATCTCTGATTTATAAACTTGAACTGGCTCGAACGAACCGCTGCGGAGTTTATAAATGGACTTATTTAAAACCAACTTAATTTATAAAAAAACACCACGTACCTAGGTAACCTGAACAAAAACAAACCGGCACAATAAAATCACGTAACACATCTAAGTACCATTCAATCTGAATTAGTATTTTAAAGTGCTACTGTGTAGACAAAAATACACCCTTATTGTCTGAGTGGTCTGGGAAATAATGTATTTAACATCTAAAAATTTTTTAAATCAATAACACGATGGTTCCGTCGATCGATATTGAACTGCTGAGCTGGGGCACTGCCGTCGCGAAAAGAACAAATAACTTAATAATTTAAACTCGGGTTTAAGTATTAACACACAATTTAACACACAAATCTGCTTGAAACTTGGTAAAAACAGTAGGAAACCAATAGCGCGTGTGAAATTCGACCGGCTTCTTTAAACAACTGATTTTGCAGCGTTGCCACTTTCGATGTTTTATAAGATTATATTCATAAATTGCTGAATTTCCTTCTATAATATTACTTTCCTGTATAATTATAGTCTCGGAAGCTCAAGTTAGTTCTCGGAATGTGCATTTATTTCAAAGGGTAGTTCCTATATGTCAACATAATTGCTTCATTTTATCTTTAGTAAAGGGTTAATAGCCCATAGAAATGAGCGTTTTTATTATTTCTATTGCGAAATAATTAAGTGCTTTTTGGTGTTTTGTGCTTTCGTGTAATCTGACAATAGGTGCATATCTTCAAAAAAACTAATTTGACACTCGTGGATGTCTGTGTGTTTCTGTAAGTGATTTAGTGCAAATGTTCTGGTTTAGCTTATTATGCAGTTCCACATTATCATCAGGGTACGTGATGAGCATAAAGCTTTTCCCATAGAAAAAAAAAACAAAAACCTGAAGATGTCTGTGCCCTGGATTACTTGCTAGTGTACTGGCACTGGATTCACTTCTATTTGGATACTAGGTAAACTAAATATTATTTTTAATTATAATTTATAATAAGTTTTACATTTTTTACACAGTTTAGCAACATTGTGCCTGAACATCTGTTGATTACACAGCTGGGCATGGGTAATATGATCATATATGATTGTGCCGAGGAGTGACCTGTGGGTTTATGGGTGAATTACCCCACTTTTTAAACTTTGATTTAAAAAAAATATATATATGTAGCGCTTCTCTAGGACACCCCAGGAATAACCCATTTAAATATAATACGTCATTTCCATAACACCCTGTATATATTAAAAACAATTTATAATTTGAGTATTTATGAAATCCAAGATATTAGGTGTCCTGCCACAGGTTTCCGCAGGACGCTTATATTCGAGCCTCAAATCCAGTACATCCTGCGAAATCCAGGACACCTGGCAACCCTAACCATCAGTGTTGTTAATGTCGTAGAAAAATTGAATTTACTACATTGTTACATTTGCTACGTCGCAAACGTAGTACATGTAGTAAATGTAATAAATGTAAATATTGTTTTAATTGGCTGAAAGTGTCAAAAATACTACATAACCTCAACATTATTATTATAAATTTGAAAAAGTTGGTAATTGGAGTGAAAAAGTAGAAAATAGTAGTTTTTGGTTATTGTTCTTCTCTTGTTTTTTGTTTACGATTTGTCTAAATAAAAATATTCCAAAAATTTAAAGTGAAATTAGTAAATGTAGTAAATGTACGAAATTACATAGTAAGAGCATGTACCAAATTACATTTACTACGATAGTAAATGTTATATACAACTACTTTAACAACCCTGACAGCTACCCGATAACCAGACCATCGCAATGGTCGGTGTACGAAACGAAACGATGGGTTCAGTGTATAGTTGTTGCAGAATTATACCGTTGACTCTTACTGCCATAAATAAACTACCTGATTAAACCCTATTGTATACGCTTCAACCTCTTCAAAGCTCAATAAATGGAATCAGGGCCGGCTTGAAAATGTATACCACATCACATGATTTATTTTTACAATTTAAAATAAATAGATAGGTATTTTTAGTTTTAGGTGCCTATAATAAATGTAAAATAATGATAACAATTAATGATAATTGAAAATAATATAATTTAAAAGTATAACTATTAGGATAACAAGAATAATAAAAATTAACTAAATTCTAAGAAACTATTGATAATTTATTCAAAATTTAACTCTGTATCACTATCACTATCTTCATCTAAGCCTAAACTTATAATAAGGGTTGAACATTTGTAATCATACAATTGTAAGAATTTTCCACCTTAAGTACATGCTGTACACAGTTTTTCCAGCTGTCTGCAGAAATTTTTCTTACTTCGTTTTTAATTAATTCTACTACAGATGCATTTAATGTAGGAGAAATATTATTTCTCCTAATATTGGATTTTAATTGGTGCCATATTAGCTCAATAGGATTGAATATACAATAGTACGGAGGAAGACGCAACACTGTATGTCCATTTTCTGCTGCAAGTTTGTCACACTCGTATTCCTTATTTATTTTAAAAGCTTTTAGTACTTCTAGCAGTTCTCGTTTTTTGTAAGTTTCTTCAAAATATAAATCATTTTCAATCATAAAATTTTGAATTTTTGCTTTTTATTATTAGAATTGGGAATGATTTTTGCTTGCCGACCATGATAACTAGCATTGTCCATGTGCAAATGGAAGATGTTGGCCCACCCGGCATCGCCCGGTGAGATACCATTGCATCGGTTTAGGTGGCGTGAAGTTTGCTCCTTGAGTTAACTTTTGCTCATTGAGTTGACGTTTCGTCGCTGTGCCGATGTTTCCGGTTACCAGGGTGGGACCCCCCAAAAAATAGCATGATGGAAGCTCCAGGCCCAAAATACACCGGAGGTAAACTCGCCCCCCATTCGGATCTCCGGGCGGGGGCTGGACTTGGGGCCCCATCAAGCGAAGTTCTTCAAAAAACAACCATTTCCGACAATTTACTGGGATTTAACAACACTCAACGAAGAAATGGTGTGGCACCTGCAGTTGCTAACCAACCCAGAACTAGCAACTTCAAAATTGATTTCTGCAATATTAGAGGGCTTAACACGAACATCAACTCAGTCCACCAGCACTTACAATCTTCCAAGCCTCACGTACTCGCACTGACCGAGACAAAGGTCAGATCGTCAACAAACACCGTCAGCTATTTATACCCTGGATACGATTTTCATTTCCGATTCCGACGCAACTTCGGCGTATGTCTTTTTATTCGAGATGATCTCTGCTGCCAACGAGAACCTACACTGGAACCGAAAGACTTTGATGTAATGTGGTTTAAAATATCAACACCGAAAATCACCAACTTTATCTGCTGCCTTCACCGTCCTCCAAGTGATACCCATTACAGAGACCTTTTCTCATCACTAGCCAATACAATCGACTTCTTGCAAACCAACCATCCAAATGCCGAGATTGCTATCTTTGGAGACTTTAACGTCCACAATGTCAACTGGCTTAAATATTCAAATACAGACGATGAGCAAGGCCGCGAAGCCGAATCCTTCGCGATCAGTTCTGGTCTAACTCAACTCGTAGAAGAACCAACGAGGATTCCAGACCGAGCTGGAGATTTTGCTAGTCTTTTGGATCTTTTCTTAACGTCAAATCCCGATCTATATACAGTCGCCGTACAGCCTCCGTTAGGATCTTCCGATCACAAACTTATTTCAACTCTAAGCGAACTACCAATAAATTCTGAACAACCTCCTAAACCTCGCTAGATATGGCATTACAGATCGGCCAAGTGGGAAGACCTGAAAGACCATTTTCGGACTTTTCCTTGGATGAGCGTATGCTTCTCTTCTGATGATCCATCCATCTGTGCTGGGGAGGTCTCCGACGTCATTCTAACGAGCATGGAAGCATTTATCCCCTCCTCCCAAAAACGCCCTTCCAACGGCAAGCCCTGGTTTAGCAAGGATTGTGAGCGTGCTGTCAAATCAAAAAATCTGGCTTACCGACAGTGGCGTAAAAACCCTACCACTGAGAATCGTACCATCTTTATTACCGCTCGAAACCAATGTAAGCTAACAATAGATCAAAGCAAAGAAGCCCATAACGTGAGGATCAGAAATAAACTTCTTGACTGTCCAAACGGATCAAGGTCCTTTTGGTCAGTCGCTAAGGCCGTCAGCCAAAATTTTACCAAATCAACTATTCCACCTCTAACACGTCCCGATGGTACAATAGCATCCACAGCCGGAGACAAAGCAAACTTACTTGCTGAACTATTTTCTTCGCATTCCACTGTAGATTTCCAGGGAAGAACACCACCCGACATTCCTGCAGTTGAATCCGAAATGACCGAAATCGTGTTCCGTCAGCGTCCCGTCAAACGAATCCTGAAAGGACTCGACGTCAAAAAAGCTACTGGTCCAGACGAAATTCCTATTATAGTTCTCAAGACATGCGCCGATGAACTAACATCAGTATTTTGTAGACTTTTCAACTTATCCTACAAAAAAGGAATATTTCCATCTTGCTGGAAGACGGCGCGAGTCCAGCCTATTCCAAAGAAAGGTAAGAGAACCCTGCCTAACAACTATCGACCAGTCGCATTGCTTTCAGTTATATCAAAAGTAATGGAGAAAGCTATTAACCAACATCTTCTAAAGTACCTGGAAGGCTTCAACATCATCAGCGATCATCAATATTTTTTTCGGAAGTCCAGATCAACTGGAGATCTTCTAGCCTATGTCACCCATATTTGGAACAAAGCAATCGAACATCATGGGGAGTCTCGGGTTGTTGCGCTGGATATTTCTAAAGCTTTTGATCGTGTTTGGCATGAGGGGCTTCTAAGTAAACTGCGATCCTATGGTATGCCCAGTCGATTCTGTGCATGGTTGTCTAGCTTTCTTAAGGACCGCTCTCTGCAAGTGGCGATTGACGGATTTCTCTCAGACACCTTCACCATCAATGCCGGTGTTCCTCAAGGGTCCATATTGTCTCCCACTTTCTTCTTACTCTACATTAATGACCTTCTGGTGAAAACTAAAAATCCGATATTTAGTTTTGCTGACGATAGCACACTTATCTCATCTTTCTCTTTGAATTCGCAAACATCGGCTGCCGACGCACATCTTCGCAGACAGCATGAAGTATCACGCCTCAACAAAGACCTGGAAGAAATTTTGGCTTGGGGTGACAGTAACCAAGTCGAATTTAACGCTAAGAAAACCCAGGCAGCAGTTTTCTCTAAAAAGGTTAACATTACAGAACCGGAAATAGTCATGGCCGGACACGCAATCCCACTGGCTTCATCTATTAATTTGCTGGGTGTCAATCTGGGAGGAAATATGTCTTGGCATAATCACGTTGTGGCAATCGCCAAGATAGCTTCTCATAAGCTTGGCGTACTCTTCCGAACCAGAAAGTTGTACACACCTCAACAACTTTTGACACTATACAAAGCCCATATTCGACCATCACTAGAATACTGCTCTCATGTCTGGAGCTCTGCACCCAAACATACTCTTCGGCTACTGGATTCCATCGAAAGGAGGGCTATTCGTCTGATTGGAGACCACGAGCTGACGAAGAACCTCGACAGCCTAGAACATCGAAGACAGGTTGGGGATTTGACTCTCTTTTACAGATATTTTCATGGAAGGTGCTCGGCTGACCTTGCCCTCTTAATTCCGGCCAGAGCGACGAATAGCAGAAATACACGACGAACCACTGCCGCCCATCCATATGTGGTTAAGCTTAGTACTCCTCGAACTTCACTATTTAAGAACTCTTTCATCTGGAGGACTTCATCCTTGTGGAACGACTTTCCCGAGGTCGTTTTTCCCAACGAATATAACCTCCAACGATTCAAAACCAACGTGAATCGCTTTTTGCGCACACGCACCACTCCCAGAGTGCCCTAAAGGATTTTTCCTATAGTGCTTGTGTTTGATCATAAAAAAAAAAAAAAAAAAAAAAAAAAATTACAATGACGCTATTTTCAGGTATTTTTTTTAAAGGAGTTTATGTTTAAACCAATCTTCAAAAAGTTATGCGTCGGTATCTTGATGGTAATCTAAAGAAGAATCTGCAAGGTTTTTAGCTGAAAGCAACAGACAATTTGGAACAAACCCGTTCTCTGAACCAGCATGTAATATTGTAATTCTTTTGCCTTTATTTGATGGTGCCTGGTTTGACATTTTTTGGAAGAATCATCCCAACCTTTTCTTGGAGTGTCATGGGTATCGAACCATGTTTCGTCAAAGTAAATAATTGGACGATTTTCTTCTCTAAATTGTTTAACGGCTGTTAAATATTTTTAAGTCTCCATTAAACGTTGAGATTCCATTAATGTTTGTCTTTTATCAATGCTTCGGTATTTAAAACCCATTTTACGCAATATTTTCCTAATGCTTGAAAGGCTACAAGATATATTTGTTTCGTCTTTAATCAGCCGCTCTTTGAGGGAAATCAAAGTGGGTACAGTTTGTGCCTCATACATTTGGTAAATCTTTCTTCTTAATAAATCCATGTCATTTTCGTCAATGCTTCTAAATGTGCCAGAATCACTCCGAAAAATCACTTTTTATTTATATATGCATCAGGCATAGGTATAAATTGAATTTGTATACCTGGTCCGGCTCTGCTCGAAAAGGTTTTAAAATTTGGGCTTTCCTTATTAATTTTATGGTCGAAGGGATAATGAGGTTTTATTGCAGTCAAAAGATCAACGGTATAATTCTGCAAATACCATACGAGACGAGAACATTTCAGGTAAATTTTTGACGAGTACGAAACGCAAGTGTACAAAACGACAATGAATCGACATTTTCTATGTTCCTTTAGTTTTCATGATATGGTTGCTTTATCAACTCACTTTACAGCTGTGAAAAAAATAGAGTTGGAATAATAATGGCCTTGAAATGGCCCGCTTAGACTCCTGCACCCTTCGGGCGCGTTTATAGAACGTCACCGACTGCAGCAAAATCGAAGAATCTATACTTCAACCGCATTAAAACCACAGCGGTCTATTAGACAACACTGCAGATAGCGCTGCGGAAACTAATATGAGACAATTTTTCAGGTTTGTTCGGGTTTGTTCGGGCCACACCCAAAATTCGTCAAGAAGAATTGATTTCGTAATTTAATCTTTGATGTTTTTTATTTCTTTTTTAAGAATGGGTAAAGAAACTCATAGTTTGCTCCACTAGTTCAATAAACAAAAGGTCATAACTTTTTGTGCCTCAGTGTATTTAAGTTTTTAATGAAAATAATACTTTTCTCATATTTATTAGGTAAAAAAAGTATACTAAGTTCAGGTCGCCCAAACCGTGTACCCCTGTCCAATTACAATTAATTTGCAAAAAAATTTTTTTCTTAAAGTAACCTATGAGAAAACAAATTAAATTTAGAGATGCAGTTGCTCTGAAGCCTCCCTGTTGTTATTTGTTTGTTGATTGTAATTGTAAGATAGCTTTGTCAGTTATTTGGAATTCTGTTCAGGACGAAAAATACCTGTTTCGCCTAATCGGTCGTAAATATTTTTGATGATCTTAAAATCAGGTTGTTGGATACAGTTTCGAATATCATTTTTTTTTATGGTCAAACACAAGCACTACAGGAAAAATCCTTTAGGGCACTCTGGGAGTGGTGCGTGTGCGCAAAAAGCGATTCACGTTGGTTTTGAATTGTTGGATGTTATATTCGTTGGGAAAACGACCTCGGAAAGGTCGTCGTGTATTTCTGCTATTCGCCGCTCTGGGCGGAATTAATAAAATGATAAATAAATAAATAAACAGATACATTGTCTAAATTTTCTAACTCTAACGATGTTTTTGTTATGATCAAACACAAGCACTATAGGAAAATTCTTTTAGGGCACTCTTGGAGTGGTGCGTGTGCGCAAAAAGCCATTCACGTTGGTTTTGAATCGTTGGAGGTCATATTCGTTGGAAAAACGACCTCGGGAAGGTCGTTCCATAAGGATGAAGTCCTCCAGATGAAATAATTCTTAAATAATGAAGTTCGAGGAGTACTAAGCTTAACCACATATGGATGGGCGGAAGTGGTTCGTCGTGCATTTCTGCTATTCGCCGATCTGGGCGGAATTAAGAGGGCAAGGTCAGCCGAGCTCTTTCCATGAAAATATCTGTAAAAGAGAGTCAAATCCCCAACCTGTCTTCGATGTTCTAGGGCCTAGAACAGAAACATAGAATCTAGGCTGTCGAGGTTCTTCGTCAGCTCGTAGTCTCCGATCAGACGATGGAATCCAGTAGCAGAAGAGTATGTTTGGGTGCAGAGCTCCAGACATGAGAGCCGTACTCTAGTTGTGGTCGATTCTGGTCTTTGTATAGTGTCAAAAGTTGTTGAGGTGTATACAATTTTCTGGTTCGGAAGAGTACACCAGGTTTCTGAGAAGCTATCTTGGCGATTGCCACAACGTGGTTGTGTCAAGACATATTTCCTCCCAGATTGACGCCCAGCAAATTAATAGATGAAGCCAGTGGGATTGCGTGTCCGTCCATGACTATATCCGGTTCTGTAATGTTAATCTTTTTAGAGAAAACTGCTACCTAGGTTTTTTTTAGCGTTAAATTCGACTTGGTTACTGTCACCCCAAGCCAAAATTTCTTCCAGGTCTTTGTTGAGGCGTGATACTTCATGCTGTCTGCGAAGATGTGCGTCGGCAGCCGATGTTTGTGTATTCAAAGAGAAAGATGAGATAAGTGTGCTATCGTCGGCAAAACTAAATATCGGATTTTTCGTTTTCACTAGAAGGTCGTTAATGTAGATTAAGAAGAGAATGGGAGACAATATGAACCCTTGAGGAACACCGGCATTGATGGTGAAGGTGTCTGATAGAAATCCGTCAATCGCCACTTGCATAGAGCGGTCCTTGAGAAAGCTAGACAACCATGCACAGAATCGACTGGGCATACCATAGAATCGCAGTTTACTTAGAAGCCCCTCATGCCAAACACGATCAAAGCCTTTAGAAATATCCAGTGCAACAGCCCGAGACTCCCCATGATGTTCGATTGCGTTGTTCCAAAGATGGGTGACATAGGCTAGAATATCTTCAGTTGATCTGGACTTTCGAAAACCATATAGATTATCGCTGATCATGTTGAAGCCTTCCAGGTACTTTAGAAGATGTTTGTTAATAGCTTTGTCCATTACTTTTGATATAACTGAAAGCAATGCGACTGGTCGATAGTTGCTAGGCAGGGTTCTCTTACCTTTCTTTTGTATAGGCTGGACACGCGCCGTCTTCCAGCACGAAGGAAATATCCCTTGTTTGTAGGATAAGTTAAAAAGTCTACAAAATACTGGTGTTAGTTCATCGGCACCTGTGGGCACCTCATCCATTAAAATTTTTCAGCGCGTATACACACAACATATCCCGCATTACTGCGTTTAAAAACAAAGTTTGTCTCGGCATTGTTACTTAACTTACGATAAACTCAAAAATGAAACATTTTCTGACAAAGCTATCTTACAAAAATCAACAAACAAATAACACATGGAGGTTTCATAGCAACTGCATCTCTAAATTTCATTTGTTTCCACATAGGTTACTTGAAGAAAAAAATTTGGTTTGCAAATAGTAATCGGGCAGGGTGCACTAAACAATTTAAATGCAAATATCTCCGAAATGGTAACTCTAGGCGACCTGAACTTATTATACTTTTTTTACGTAATGAATATGAGAAAAGTATTATTTTTATTAAAAATTTAGATACACTGAGGCACAAAAAAGTTATGACCTAATAAAAGTGCGAAAAATGCCGCAGGCAGCGCCCCCTGCATTGTACATTCAAATCAATTTGTCGTTCTAAAAAAACCATAATTGCCAAATTTTGTAAAGAAACGTTGGTTTCTCTCAAAGTTATTAGAGAAAAACAAAAATGAAGCCTTAATTTTAACATCCTGTATCTCAGTTAATATCAGCTTTCGCATATAGGTAAGTATAATTAAATCCTAATATTTTTACGTAAGGAGTCTGTGGTTTTTCCATATACCATTAATTAGCGGACACCCTGTATAGGTATGCCGAAAACTTACGACATGTCAAGGTGAAGTTTAAAAGTGAAAAATTTAAAAAAGTATTTTTTAAAAAATTAACTTGTGATTTCAAAAGGGCGAAAATTTGAAAAAATTAGGAGGGACGAAAAAATATTTAGATTATCTTATGTTGCCTTTTGTAACGGAAAATTAAAAAAATAATAATGAAAAAACCAGAATAAATAAGAAAAGATTTTGAAAAACATTATTTGTTTTTAATTTGATTTTTGCTCCGAAAATTATTTTCAACAAAAAAAAGGATGAAAAAAAGAATTTAAAAATAATTTGTTCCAAGCCCCCTACCCCCCATAAAACGCCACTGTTTTAGTGTAATAAATGTGATTCTGCCATTGGTTTTCATCCGTGGCCAGCACAAAAATGCATACATTTACAACTAAGTAATCTGAACCTAAACGAATGTTATAAAGAACTACATTATAGCTGGGGAGTGTGTTAGCCTAGAAAGCACACGGTTGGCCGCGCGGAAAAAGTGACGATAGCCAGTGAAAGGCAATAAAAGGTAGAGTCTTGCACAAGGCAATTTTTATAACATTATAATGTTTGAAATTGATTTGGCTGATCTGAAGGTCAATTATTAATAACTGCTACTTCAGTTGTTTATTATTTGACCACTTGTCTGAGCTGAGCTGACATAAACTGACTACTTTGCCGTTTTATTGGACCAAGATCCGTCCTTTTCACAAGTTTGACAGTATATTAAAGTTCCTATTAACTCTTGTCTAAACTCTAAAGCAGGGGTCGGCAACCTTTTAAGACGGAGAGCCAAAAGTTATAATTTACACTATTTCTCAGTTTTTAAGGAGCCACTAACGGCCGCAATTTGATATCGAACGAGACACAACTTGACATCGAAAGATACAGAACTGGACATCGAAAGAGCCGCATGCGGCTCGCGAGCCGTAGGTTGCCGACCCCTGGTCACAACCAAAGCACTGGTGAAGACGCCAAATTGTCTTGCGTCGAAAACGAACTAAAACCTACATGGAAACATCCGACGACGGCGTCATTCGAGATTTCGACGGACTGACGACGGTAATGACGTATGTCACGGGGGAGGGGTGCGGTGAAAAGCGAGTACAAGTGGCTGAGAGATAGAATCTGTGCCTAATCCTCGTTAATCGATTCAGAACGAATTTTTAATGTTTTTTTTCGATAAAATAAATAATATCATATCATATAACTTGTCAATTCCCCCCCAAATTAATTTAACACATAGTTTTTTTTAAAGGTTTAGCTTAACATTAAGGCTACCTTAGCTAAGGTCTAACTTAAGGTAACATTTAAATATCGGCCCCAAGTAAGTCAGATTATCTTAGTCAAATTTCCTCCCCCTCTTACCTACGCTAAAGTTACCGAATTTTTAACTGAGGTCGTTCTTTTTGGCTGATTTATGTGTCGACTGTCAACTTGGCATAAAAGTAGAATTTTTGTCTGTTTTCGTTTCAAAATTCGAAATCAGTTCAAGTCGTTAGCTACATCTGTTTTGTAGTTGCCCCCTTAAGTATTTCTAGTTCTAGTTGTTGTTAGAACTGTAGTTTGAACACTACAGAATTGTTGTCTGCAAGTGCGCATATATATTCATGTGTGTGCATATATACTATCATGCTCAAATTATCGTGGGATATCACTGATCAATACGGGTTATAAGGTTATGTCACTTGTCCTAATGGAAAGGTTAACTCCGTACGTTGAAAATCAAATAGGAGACTATCAATGTGGCTTCAGGAAGAACCGCTCCACTGTGGATCAGATATTTACAATTCGACAACTAATGGAGAAATGCTGGGAGTACAACAAAACTCTCCACCAGTTATTTATTGATTTTAAACAAGCATACGACAGCATTCTGAGAGTCGAATTATGGAATGCGATGATGAAACTTGGAATACCTAAAAACTCATTAACATCACAAGGGCATGTGTTGAGGGATCGTCTAGTGCTGTAAGAATTGGAAAAAAGATCTCGTCGTCCTTTTACATCAATAATGGACTTAAACAGGGCGATGCTATATCCCCGCTACTATTTAACATAGCACTTGAGAAAATTGTACGAGAGGCGCAGACCAAAACATTGCTGTTTAGAGGACAGGGACCTCGCCTCATACTAGCTTTTGCGGATGATATGGACATCGTGGGAAATACGACCATTGACGTTAAGGAGGATTTTTTCAAGTTGGAAACTGCTGCGAAGAAGGTTGGTCTGAAGAGTAATGAGACAAAAACGAAGTATATGGCAACAATGAGGACTGAACAAAGAGACAGAATCGGTCAGAACGTTACAATGGACCAATATAACTTTGAGAGGGTCCTGCAATTTAAGTACCTGGGGGCTACAATAACTTCAAATAACAACATGACTGACGAAATTAATGCCAGAATACAAAGTGTCAATCGCTGCTATTATGCATTAAAGAAAATTATGACCTCTAAGAATATCTCTCGTAAGACCAACATAAAAATCTACCAAACTGTGATCAGACCTATCATGACATATGCATGCGAAACGTGGACTCTTACTAAACAGCATGAGAACCGACTAAGAATAGCAGAGAGGAAGATTCTAAGGGGCATTTTTGGACCAAAAAAAGATGAAGGAACACAACAGTACCGTATCAGAACCAACATAGAATTGGAGGAAATGTATCGCCAACCTAGTATTGTCGGGGTGGTCAGGTCGGAAAGACTTAGATGGGCCGGACACGTTAGAAGACAGGAACATGGCCGTATCGTAAAATTAGTATGGGAAGAAGCTCCAGTCGGCAAACGTCCTTTAGGGAGACCAAGATTGCGCTGGAGAGATAACGTGTCAGCGGACCTACAAATGTTGAATATCGTCAACCCAGACCAGATGATGTTGGATAGACGACAATGGAGGCAAATTGTGAAGTCAGCCAAGACCCATCCAGGGTTGTAGCGGCTACAGAAGAAGAAGAAGAAGAAGAAGAAGTGCGCATATACCTATACTAAACTGTCATTCGCATAATGGCACGCAACGAATACTTATAAACAGGAAGAAGACAAACAGCCGTGTTAACAAATCGAAGCAGGTATGAGCAAACGAATAAACCCGGCATCCATTACGCCTGGCATCAGCTGACAAACGCACGTGCTTTTCAAATGTCACCTTTGTCCAAATTTTTATTACTGTCAATATTTTAAAGTAACATTTAACCAACAAAAAACATTCAAAACCTTTTTATTTGATTTACTAAGTAGTGAAAATCAAATATTAGGATTCTTACATGTTTTAAGCTGTAAATATCACTTTAAAATAATCCTTACACACTCTTATATCATTTATTGAACTAGTAACTACAAATGAAAAATTAAACTTCAGAAATACGCTTGTAAGTAGTTTTATTAAAAAATAGGAAGTAAATCATAATTTACATAAAATATTTTACCATCTTCAACTGGGCTCAAGGTCCTAGCAAATATTTCAGGCTTCAAGTCCGAGCATATTTTTGGGCCCCATATGATTTATGAAAAGAAATTATTATCGATGCTTACTCTCAGTAAAGATGACTAAATGAATATTTCAATTACAAATTACTCACTTGCACCAAAAAGGAACGACGTTTCTCGTGAAAAGATTAGAAAATTAATAATTATTTTAGAATTTAAAGACCCTTCGCTTCCGCCATTTTCATTCACTTTACATATCATTCATATGTTGCTTGATTTATATCCCATGCCAGACGAAGAAAACTGACTTGTAAAATTATTTAACAATTCGTGCTGTTCGCATTTTATGCCTGTCTCTGTCTGCTTACCTTCCCTAATTCAATAAAGTGAGACAAATATGACCAGGATCAAGTCGCCTGCATAAACACTTACTTTTTGCCATTTCATATTAAATCTACGTCTGATATTGACGCTTAAATGATGAGTGAAACATATAGAGAAAAGTAGGTTACTTGTGAGCGCATGGAGCAGAGTAGTCTTAGCATCACTTTCAAGGCTTTCTTTCGTGTTTCGATCCCCCCCATAAGCAGTCTCACCGGGCTGATGGCACGTTTGAGTGAGTTGATCAAGTCAGTTGAATTCAAGTGACTTGCATTCAATTTCCTGTTTGCATATCAAAGTCTAATGGAATGCATGCCAGTCGATTTAAAATGGCGAAACGAGTGGTGAAGGTAACTATTCTGCACACAATTCTAAGTCTAGCTACTGAATTTGCAAAAAACACGAAGAGAAAAAACAACGGAAGAAGACGATATGGGCTAGAGAGTGGATTACTCGAAGAAGGAAGCAAGGTGCATCAAATAACTCGCATCTAGCCACAGCTAGTCACAGCTTGTGCAATGTCAGCACGCATGCGTAAGAATATTCATGTGACTCAAATGGTTTATTTGTACAAGACGGCATCCAGGCCGGAATTCTAGCCCACTATAGTGATAATCAACAATCAGAAGAATGATGCTTTAAAAATTTCGTCAATTGCAACTAACAAGTTTTTTTGCATTTAGTTTCGCGAGCCGATTTATTAGTTCAAAAGTAAACAGTCTAATTAAGTTGGTGAAAGTATTTATTAATTTGTTTAAAACCACTTATTATAGAAATAAAAATATGAAGAAGTCACCGCCAGAGCTGCATCGACCATTTATTTGACGAGTCGGCTACCAGTTTCTTTTCATGTCGATTAAGTCCGAGATCGCGAGAGCGGCATCGGTGTACTTGTTTTACGACCCGGCGTCGGCTTCTTTATAATATCTGCTCTCAAAAATAATATATACAGTATATCTCCGTAAGTGGGAACCATATGGAAAACTTTTTATTATTAATTTTACGAAAAAAAGTTATTCTTCATAAAAAGTTCTGCATGCCCCAAATAGCATTTTTAGACACATTGTGGTACATGCATAGTAACCATCGTTTCTGTTTCCGATCAAAATTGGAAACTGTTGGCAACAAGAATGGAAATATTTTCGAAACGTATAAATGGGACATTTACACGTGTTTCCAAGTGGTTGGTACTAGCTGTGACTTTCGCTGTTTCGATGCACAATCGAAACTTTTATCGAAAATGTTACTTATTTGTATTTAAAAATGACAGTTAAAGGGGCGGGGCTATGTTAAACCATGCGCATGCACTGTTGTAAAATAAAAGAAAAACAATATGAAACAATAATTTCACCATGATGAATTCGTTATAAGTATATTTCCTATAAGTTATTTTATTTTATATACCTAGTTATTGCATATTAGAACCAAAAAATCATTGTCGCAGTAAATTTTATCGTGCAGTTTAGTAATTTGGCTTTATATTTTTAACGTACCCTCGATTTATTTTCATTTACAGAAAAAAATATACTTTGTCAAAAAAATAAAAATTAAAATATTATCAATATTTTATTTATTTCTTTTATAAATCGACTTAGCTAGGAAAATAGAACTTATCTAACAAATTCTGGCTTTGCAAGAGATGCAGGAATTTCATTAAAACTCATTTTAACAAAATAAAAATTCATTTCCTAAAATGGCCGCTAGAAAGCAAGAAGTTATTCTGGTCCAAAATGGACTCGACACACAATTTCTACTCTTTGGCTTCTATAATGTTTCCATGATGCACAGAAGAATAAAAGGTTTGTAAGGTGAATTCCACAGAAAAAAAAAGGTTTGTTTGCATGCACAGAAAAGAAAGGTTGGGTATGGACAGCCGCGGCGTAACGTCACGAGAGGCGTGGTTGCAAAAACCTTTCCAAACTAAAATTATAAGGGATAAATAAGCAATTTCCTGGTATTATTTGTATATTAGCTAGGGAGATTTAAATTGTTATTTTTCTGTTAAAAACAGCTTATTGCACTGTATTTATCAACATAGAGTATACGCACCCTATAGCCATACTTTATGTTGATAAATCCAGTACAGTAAGCTTTTTATTGCAGAAAAATAACAATTTAAATCTCGCTAAACAATAACATAACCTCAAACTTGTTCAGATGGTGATTAAATATGTACCTTAACTAAAAATTTTTCGAAAAATATTTATCTTCGCGTGTCGTTAATATTTCGACACCACGATTTGTAAAATATTTCGAAACAAGCACGTCTTTAAGTGTTTCTAGTAACTGGATTCGAAAATGTGTCGCAAAAGTTTCGTAACATATATGTCTCGATACAAGTTTCTAATTCGAATCGAAAATGTGTCTCAGCAAAGAATGTGTGTCCAATTTGTGTCTAAAAATGCTACTTGGGTGGTCTAAAACCTAAAATGCAACTATCAGATATTAAATTCTTCTAGGCGTATACGACGTTTGTCAAAAAATATGAATTTTGCCAAAGTACCTACCTTTATTTTTGACAATATCGAAAATTGTTATTAAAAAAGTTGATCAGAACTAAAAACCACGTTTAAATATGCAGTTACGCCCATTTACGATGAAAAAATAGGTCTTACATTTTGTCGTATTAACGACTTGCTTTTGCGCAATGACACTTTTGTATTTCTACAAACAGACTACTTCTAACTGCCAATGAGAACGGCAACCAGTTTTCACCGTTTTCCATTAAAGTTATTGTTTAAACTTCCACTAGTCTTAAATTTATTCACTATTTTTGTAACAGTTGAATGATTAATATTTTTATTGGGATGTCTATCATTAAAAATAATTGCTGCTTCTCTATGCGGTTTATAGTTTTCGCCCACAATCAAAACAATTTAAATTTTTTCTTCACCACTTAATAACACCATTTTTATGTACTTTATAAATTTTAACGCTGTCAAACATTTCTTGCTAGCAACAATTCATTTGTATGTCAGAGCATCCTAAATTAGATGGTACAACAGTTAAATTTACATTGTTATTGTACACATACGTTTCAAAAAAGAAAAAATATTTTTTTCAAAGTAAATGGGTGTAACCGCATATTTAAACGTGGTTTTCAGTTCTGTGTTCAACTTTTTTTAATAACAATTTTCGATATTGTCAAAAATAAAGGTACTTTGCTCTCGGGCAAAATTCATATTTTTTGACAAACCTCGTATACGCCTAGAAGAATTTAATATCTGATTGTTGCATTTTAGGTTTTAGACCATGCAGAACTTATGAAGAATACCTTTTTAATAACAATAAAAAAATTTTCCCTATGGTTCCAACGAACACATACCGTATACAATTTTTAAGAGAGGATTTTTATTTGTATTGGAATTCGATCAGAGAATAAAATATCAACGGCAAAATACATCAAGAGAAATTTTATTCTCGTTAAATTATTTTACTTCAAGTGAGGATCTATGCAAACAATATCATTTTTTAACAGTTAACCAGTTAAAAACTAATATATTGTGTACAAACTAATCTGCTGAAAAAAACTCTGATATAAAACAAAATATAAATACTTCCACAACTACAACGTGAGATCTAAGTTTGCCCTCAGAAATACATATGCAAATTTATTGCATTTATTCCATTGATTACACTAATCAACACAAAAATCCTCTTTATAAAAATATTGTGTATTTTGTAACATTTGGACTTAAACTAATATACAACTGACCCTCAAATGTTTACATTTGCCTCAGATTTCTTGGAAGGGTCGAATAGGCCCATTAATAGGTAATAAACGGTCGCCCCATTGTTATTTGCAGCTTATTTGGATCTATGCTTGAAATATCCCTTTAGTCGTTACTATATAACCATTTAGTAAACATCTATTAATATTTTCGCTTAGATCTACGTTCGTGGTAAAACGGTACCAAAAATGTCGATGCGTGTTTGCGTTAATAAAGCCGATACCTTCTGTTATATTTGTGGCGAAGTTACCGCGAAAGCGTACCAAAAACCGATATCTTCATTAGTAAAAAAGGCTTATGAACTGTACTTTGGATGCAAAGTTGTTGATGAAGATAGGTCCTGGGCCCCAAAAATGTGTTGCAGTTCGTGCTCGAGAACATTGACTGGATGGCTGAAAGGTACTCATAAATCTAGGCCATTCGCCATTTTCCAATGGTTTGGAGGGAACCTCGTAATCACGTAGATGATTGTTATTTTTGCATGACGAATATTAAAATTACTAGCAAAACCAAGCGTAGCATTCAGTACCCCGATATTCCTTCTGCAATGCGACCAGTGCCCCATGACAACTCATTACCCATTCCCCAGCCACCTGAGAGTTACACGCTTGATTCCGAATCAGACTCCGGAAATATTTCACCAGAAGCCGGACCAAGCTACATCCCTAGTTCTCATGATTTGCCTGATACACCTCATTTAATCACTCAAGGTAAATTAAATGACCTTGTTCGTGACTTGGACCTCCCGTAAACAAAAGCTGAACTTCCCGGATCCCGCCTGCAGCAGTGGAAGCTCTTGGGAAAAGAAAGGAGTGAAGGTGTCCATCTACAGGAAAAGGCAATCCACTCTCACAAATTTTTTTGCAGTGGAAGGTGATTTAGTATTTTGCCATGACATACCTGGCCTAATGGCCGAACTGAACTTACCATATACTCCAGATAAATGGAGACTATTCATAGATTCGTCTAAAACAAGTCTAAAAGCTGTTTTACTTTTTAATGGAAACGAGCATTCATCGGTTCCTATAGGTTATTCGGTAAATATGAAAGAAACATATGACAATCTTAAGATGTTACTAAGATGTGTAAAGTACGAAGATCACAAATGGAACATATGTGCAGATTTAAAAGTGGTGGCGTTACTGACATGACTGCAAGCAGGCTATACAAAATACTGTTGCTTTTTGTGTGAATGGGACAGCTGTGCAAGAGACAAACATTATAAAATTAAGGTTTGGCCTCCACGTGACACAATACAAGTTTGCGTTAAAAATTTGACCCGAGAACCATTAGTTCAGAAAGAAAAAATATATTTACCTCCACTTCACATTAAGCTGGGTCTGATCAAAAATTTTGTTAAAGCACTGAATAGAGAAGGAAATGCTTTCAAGTATTTAAAAGACAAATTTCCACGTATCAGTGAGGCCAAAATTAAAGAAGGAATTTTTGTTGGTCCCCAAATTAGGCAATTGTTTAAAGATGCGAACTTCAGGCAAATTTTAAGTGACAATGAAAGGCGGGCATGGAATGCATTTGAAAGTGTTTGCAACAATTTTCTTGGAAATAATAAATCAGAAAATTATCGTGAACTCGTGGAAGAACTACTCACGGCCTATCATATTTTAGAATGCAGCATGCCACTAAAACTTCACTTTCTCCATTCTCATTTGGACTTTTTTCCTGAAAATTTAGGAGCAGTATCAGATGAGCATGGAGAACGATTCCACCAAGATATTGCCTCCATAGAGAAAAGGTATACAGGAAAGTGGAGCCCGAATATGTTAGCCGACTATTGCTGGACCCTAATACGAGATACATCCAGGAGTTCTTATAAAAGAAAGACGTTAGGGAAGTAAATATTAAATTTTAAATTATTTATAAATGTTTATAACGTACCTAAGCTAACTGTAATAAAATATATTATAGGTTTTTAATTGTTCAAAGCACATGTCCCTCCCTTATCATTGGAGGCTGATATCGAAAATCTGTGGCCAGATCCGGATTCAGCAGGCCAAAATATATAAAATCCAGCCAAAATCATTCCAGGGAGGAAATTTTTTTTTTAAAATGTTCGTCAGTGTTATTAATTTAGGCCCCTGTTTGTCCCTATTACGAAAAAAATTAAAACATATTTATAGCTATTCTTAATCGACATTCAATTGAAATAGATTTGTGTAATAATTCTAACTGTTTAAAAGATATATCATAGAAGCAGAAGCAGATTATTGACAAAGCGCAGAAATGCTTACAACAAAATTTTCCATTTAAGACAAAGTCTTACGAAGAGCAGCTGAAATATATGAGTCTTATTTTTAATGAGTAAATTATAGTTTTAGTGGTTGAAAAAAAAATCCAAAGAAGAGGGAAAACTCTCTTACTTGTGGAAAAAAATCTATCCTTTATAAAAAATACTGCTTGTACTCAAACGATCACAAAGCAATTAATTGTCAAATTTATATACCATGACAGTAACCAAGTCGAATTTAACGCTAAAAAACCCAGGCAGCAGTTTTCTCTAAAAAGGTTTACATTCCAGAACCGGATATAGTCATGGACGGACACGTAATCCCATTGGCTTCATCTATTAATTTGCTGGGCGTCAATCTGGGAGGAAATATTTCTTGGCATAGTTACGTTGTGGCAATCGCCAAGATAGCTTCTCAGAAACTTGGTGTTCTCTTCCGAACCAGAAAGTTTTATACACCTCAACAACTTTTGACACTGTACAAGGCCCAGACTCGACCATCACTGGAGTACTGCTCTCATGTCTGGAGCTCTGCACCCAAAAATACTCTTCGGCTACTGGATTTCATCGAAAGTAGGGCCATTCGTCTGATTGGAGACCACGAACTGACGAAGAACCTCGACAGTCTAGAACATCGAAGACAGGTTGGGGATTTGACTTACAGATATTTTCATGGAAAGTGCTCGGCTCACCTTACCCTCTTAGAGGAGGAGGAAGAAATACACGACGAACTACTGCCGCCCATCCATATGTGGTTAAGCTTAGTACTCCTCGAACTTCATTATTTAAGAACTCTTTCATCTGGAGAACTTCATCCTTATGGAACGACCTTCCCGAGGTCGTTTTTCCCAACGAATATAACCTCCAACGATTCAAAACCAACGTGAATCGCATTTTTCGAAGACGCGCCACTCCCAGAGTGCCCTAAAGGATTTTTTCTATAGTGCTTGTGCATGATCATAAAAAAAAGATACCGAGTGCTACAGGGTGTTGTGGAATTACGGGACCATAAACCATAAATGGCGCTTTAAGTTAGTAGACGAGCAGAACAACAGAGAACCGCCTGCACCACTGCTAATTTGTAAACAAACTCATATGGATCACGTCAGTAGCTGTCGAGAAACGTCAGTGACCCGTCGAGTTTTCCCTTCTATGGCGATGTTGTCAATTTTCCCTTAAAAATTCACATTAACATTTATACTTTAACTATACTATCCGACCGACATGAAAGAACGCACACAGTGACGTTGCTCTTAGTGGTTGACTTGTCCCTTTTATTTCCGCCCTCGATTGATCTTTGTTCTCGAGATACGTTAGGATACATTCGCGTCGATGTACACTTAGTCGCTTTGACGTGGTTTCTAGCGTTACTGTTTCGATCGATTGACATTAAATCCATTGTAAAGTCTGTAATTTATGCTTTACACAAGTTTTTATATTTAAATATAATAAGCCATTTCCATAACACCCTGTATTTTTAAAATTGCAAAATTCTTTGCAAATGGACCAACTCGGGTATTTTTAATTAATTTAAGGAACAAAACGTAGATTTTGGTCTTCTTTTATAATTTGAACAAAATAATCCAGGCCCGTACTTAAAAAAAATTAAGTAAATGATGGTAACCCAAAGACGAAACGTCGCATGAAAGATCTGATAACGCCATCTTATGGAGAATAGAAAGTAGCAATGATAAAGTTAAATTTATTTTTGGATATCCTTCCAATCAAGTCAGGAAAAAATAAAAATCGAATCTCAGAATTTTAGATTTTTCCAAATACTTTGAAAGCCCCTGTATTTATTTTCGATTTCTTTGCGGCATATTATTGGGTCTATAATTTCGCAACTTTGTCCCAATTTAACCGACTTCGTATCTCTTACCGTTTCCGAAATCCCAGAAGTGAAGGCCCAATTTGTAACACCCGGTATAGTTGAAGTTATTTTTCTAAGACGGCAAATGAAATAAACTATAATAAAATAGCAATATTAAAGAACCGCACGGTATAGTCTGTATACATCGAACCTATCATTCTTTATTTTTGCTATATTACGATGATTGAATTGACTAATTCACTAAAATATTTTACACAGAAAAAATTACATGGCAACCTATGGCATATCTGATAAAAAGGATAAATAACGGGTTCATATTCCAGGCAAGCGGTTAAAACCTTCTTCTTCAAACGCCACTATTATTTTGCGCTTATAGCTTTATATTTGATTAGAACACCAACCCGTTCCTACGCACACGCCACCAAGCCTTCAACCTCTTGCAGGCCATACCCATACCTGTTCCACCACGGTATTCTTGATTTTAACAATCTACCTGTCGACAATCCACGATCAGTTCGAGCCAATCTCGAGTTACGCCGAGTCGCTCGTGAAAACAAAAGTCGGAGTTGCGTTCGACGCCTATTTCGACGTGTTTATGTTTTTAAACCGTTGTAGTGAAGAGATAGGATCCGTCCAGACATCGACGGTCTGCAGGAATTTTTCGGGAAATTAGTGAATTTTCGCGGAATTTCGTCGCGTTTACGCGGGACGTTGACTTGAATCGCGGAAAAATATTACTCGGGGCAAGTGGTTTTAAGTGAAACAGTTTTAATAGGATTTTACACCTGCTGTTCAGATTGAACTTTTGTATACCTTGCAGAGAGATAAATATTTCTCTCGTGTAAAAAACTGATTGGATATTAGCTAGAATATTGTTTCCTTTCGAGTTGATTGGTAAGTAACGGTCGCCTATTAAACTTACGAATACTAAACGCAAAACCATAAATATTTATTTAATATCCATTGTACCCAGTAACGTGCATTTAAAAGTTGGTCACCTCAAAACGGTGCTTATATTACACAGGTCATGTCCGGTGTACGATTAAAGAAGATAGCTTTTCGTACGAAATTTCCGTGTTTGGAAAAGAAATGAAATTTTTTAGTTATCGTTCATAAATATGTTAGTCAGAAGGTGACATAATTAATATCTTACTTCTTGGGTTACTGCTTTTACTGCCTGTTGAAATTCCAGGACATTGTTATGATTTTTGTGCTGTTAAGCGATACCATACGATCAAATTCATTAACAAAGATGACGTGCGCTCTTGTTAATTAGTTATAATACAGGGTGTCCCAGAATATGTGGGCAATCTCCCGGGTTCAGATAGAACACTTAAAAATAACAGGAGAAGCTCATATAAATTTCGAAATCGTTGATTTTTATATAGTTTTTTAAGTACTAGGTGTAATTTAATAATTTTTTAGTATAATGTTTACTATATGAGTCTCCTTAAAATTCTTCCTTTTAAACACGTTTGGCTTATTTAGTTTGACAGGGACGGACTAGACGTAACACAAAAATGCTTTTGTATGATGAAGGAACGACAATAATTTTTTTTTTTGGATACTCTAAACCTTAAGCTGAAAAAGGTACTCTTGATCAATGTCGATAAAATGACCTGTTTTCGAAAAAAAATATATTCTACTTTACTAAGTTAGTAGCTAATAAGACCGCAATTTTCAAGATACTACCAGAAACTGACACTGGCATACATATTCTTATTTAAATCGGTACATGTGAAAAATACCATAGCAACAATGAGGGAATTTTATGAACATAAAACAACAACCAATGCAAAAAA
This sequence comes from Barypeithes pellucidus, assembly GCA_963991005.1. Lineage (NCBI taxonomy): Eukaryota > Metazoa > Arthropoda > Insecta > Coleoptera > Curculionidae > Barypeithes > Barypeithes pellucidus. Next base: position 39,736,558 of record OZ022563.1, on the reverse strand, counting down.
ACATATTGAACAAAATTTTTTTTTTTCGAAAATAGTTCATTTTATCGACATTGATCAAGCTTCAGGTTTAGAGTATCCAAAAAAAATTTTTTCGTCGTTCCTTCAGCATACAGGGTGTAAAAAAAAATTTTAATGTTACGTCTCGGGACGGCCCTGTCAAACTAAATAAACCAAATGTGTTTAAAAGGGAGAATTTTAAGGAGACTCATATAGTAAACATTATAATAAAAAATTATTAAATTACACCTAGTACGTAAAAAATTATTTTAAAATTAACGATTTCCAGGGACGTCCGTTATGGGCCTGTATCTCCGTAGGGGGGGGGGGGGGGGGCGTAGGAGGAAAAATTTAGATGATCTTCTCCTGTTATTTTTAAATGTTCTATCTCAACCGGGAGATTGCCCACATATTCTGGGACACCCTGTATAATAGATATTTGTGATGTTTGTATTAAAAGTATCGTTTTTTCACCTTTTGACAAGTACATCAGACAATATTTTATCTGAAAAGACTCTTAAACCAATAAAATGAACAGAAAAATTAATACCAAAATTAAAACCATAAAAATCCAAAATCAAGTGACGAACGAACCCTATTTCTTCGTTTAGTTAGTTACGTGGTAACTAATTGAATTCTAGTTAGTTATGGAAGAACTTGCTGCCAATAACTCAATGAAAAGATCCTTGTATCCGAACAAACACTATCATGAAAAATAATCCAGTTTTAACACTAGTGTCATAAACTGACAACAAGCATTAAAAAGTCTACATTTAATGGTGATTTTTTGGGCCAGTATTTAACACAGATACATATAAGATCGAACACAACATGTTAAAATGGGAAATATAAGCATTTTCTTTAACAGAAGCTAATAGGCCGGTTTTTGATTCTATACAAATAGAGAATATAGCCCAACCCCTTAAAGTAAGCTCTAAAACCCAATATCTGGGTATTATTATTGACAACCACCTTAAATGGGACCAGCATGTGTTGTATATGTGCAAAAAAATTAGATGTCTTATTTTTAAATTCTATATTATGAAAAAAATTTTATGTAAAAAACTGTTAATCATGATATACAAAACACTTGTTGAACCACTACTACGGTATGGAATTCTAGTCTGGGGAGGAGCTTATAATACTCACGTAGAACAGCTTAGAGTAATTCAAAATATAGTTAAACTAATTTAAGGAAAAGCAAATTTATACCAACAAATCTAATTTATTCAGAGGATGTACCCAATCTCAACGGATTGTACATACTTACAGCATGAAATTTTGTTCACTGTACCGATAAATTTGAGCTAAACTGTATATCTCACAACTATGCTACTAAAGGGAACACACATGACTTATTTGATGTGACTCTCTGTAGAAATGATAATGCTCAGCATTTTGTTTCCTATTTGGGTCCTAAATTGTACAATCTTATGCCCGATAACATAAAAAAAGGTAAAAAATAAAAACGTTTCAATGTCTGGTACAAAAAATTTTATTTTCAAAATCAACAGCTTTTCGGATGGTTTTAGGGCTAGACTTTTTGTACTGCTTATTAAGGTATCGTTTATTATTAATGTGTATACAGGGTGTCCCATAACTAATGGTACACAGGAAAACTGCAGATTCCTTGGGTAAAAATAGTGCGATTTGGCCATACTTAGTTTAGTTCAATAGCTGGTAATAACCGAGATACAGGGTGTCCAAGTAAAAATTTAATTTTTAATTTTCCTAAATAACTTATTTCCGAATCAATATTTTTTCACAAAATTTTGTGACTAGGGTTTTTTTGGGGAAAGGAATTTGAATTTGTTAATAATTTTGATGTAGATTATAGGAGGCGCTCTCTGCGGTACTCTGGATACATAAAAAGAAGTGTAACATTCTTGGGTCTTAATATAATGATGTTTTTATTAAAAATATCAGTTTTTTCGTCATTTTTAAGCAATAAAGGTATACTTTGTAAATGTCGCTCCGACTAACCGTTTTCGAGATATTTGATTTGTAAATGTAAAATTTGTCACAGTATGCTTTGGTAAAACCAAATACAATGAAAGCACTTTGAAACCTCATTTCTGTCAAAGTTTATTTTCATTTGTCAGCATTGTGGGTGTTTTTAAGGAGTTTTTGAAGATACTGTTATCAAAAATTAAACTAAAAATGCCGCGACATAACTGTTTTCTAACGGAGAAATGCGAGACATGGTATGTTTATACGCACAAGAAAATTTTAACAGCGGGGCACATCGGCGGTATTTGGAAATGTATCCAAATAGAAGGCAGCCAGATTTTAAAATTTTTAGAAGCTTATAAGACAAACTGTGAGAAACAGGATCCTTGCGTCCAAAACGTAATAGTGGAGGATCCGGTTTCTCCCAGTCTGTCTTATAGGCTTCTAAAAATTTTAAAATCTGGCTGCCTTCTATTTGGATACATTTCCAAATACCGCCGATGTGCCCCGCTGTTAAAATTTTCTTGTGCGTATAAACATACCATGTCTCGCATTTCTCCTTTAGAAAACAGTTATGTCGCGGCATTTTTAGTTTAATTTTTGATAACAGTATCTTCAAAAACTCCTTAAAAACACCCACAATGCTGACAAATGAAAATAAACTTAAAAATGACGGAAAAACTGATATTTTTAATAAAAATATAATTATACTAAGGCACAAAAAAGTTACATTTCTTTTTATGTATCCAGAGTACCGCAGAGAGCGCCCCCTATAATCTACATAAAAATTATTAACAAATTCAAATTCCTTTCCCCAAAAAAACCCTAGTCACAAAATTTTGTGCAAAAATATTAATTCAGAAATAAGTTAGTTTGGAAAATTTAAAATTAAATTTTTACTTGGACACCCTGTATCTCGGTTATTACCAGCTATTGAACTAAACTAAATATGGCCGAATCGCAGTATTTTTACCCAAGGAATCTGCAGTTTTCCTGTGTACCATTAGTTATGGGACACCCTGTATAAAACTGTGATAAAATCTTACTCATACCTAGGTGCAGTTATATTTTGCGATATATTTAAGAAACTTGTGAATCAATAAATATTGTAAATCTTTATTACTAATTTGAAATAAATTGAAATTGAAATCTCTAATTAGTTTAGATTAAAAATAACTTAAATTCAATTTTTATGTAAAATATGTCAAATTTAAAGTTTAGAAAATTTAGATGCATGCAGATTCTATGGGCTACCCCGTACAATTAGACGTATCAGGGTGTAAACTGCTCCGCTCTAAACTCTAGAATCTATTTTATCAGTAAAACACGTTAAATCTAATTGACAATGTTTTTAAAAACATAACAAGCAAGTGAACTCGTAATACAATAGGCAGACAACATGGTAAAAATGTATTACGATAAAAAAAATATATACCCAGCAAGATAGATACTTGAATTAAGATTAACTACTAATTGATTAACCTTTAAATGTCCCACCTCCAATATTGAAACAGTTAAAAAATTATAAATTTTATATAAAAACCTGAATTTTTGTGCCGGTATTCGAGCTATTTACTAAAGAATACAGCATCGGTGAGTAACGGATTGAAAATAAAAATGAAGGTTTGCATCCTAATTAAAAATAAAATACCAATAGTTCGACAAGAGTCGTTTCTATGTTGTTACCTACAAAGTTTCAATATCTTTACAATATTTACATTCGTTTTTATTTTAGACACATATACATAAATACAGTGCGGTTCTTTAATCCCCCCCCCCCCCCCCCCCCGTGCTAACTTTAGAAAATTGGGAGGTGGCAAATAGGGGAAGGTAAACTACCTTTTCACACCAGAATGACACCTCTAACTGTCAAAATGACGGATGAGCGCCATCTTGGTAAATTAAATTAAACGGGTAGAGGGGTCTTGCAATACATAGTTTTGAAGGTTCTATCGGGTACTTTACGATGCCAGAATATTACTTCCCTATTCGCAGCCAAAACAAAATTACGGCGTTTTAAAACCTGCATAGCTTTTCTTATCAAGATGGCGCCCATTCGTCATTTCGAATTTGAGCACCATGAAATATTCAAAATCATTGATGTAGTCATACCTCCCACCTGGGACACCATATACAGGGTGGCCCATCGAAAACGAAACAGAGACATTTACTGGCAGCTCAGTTCTTTTTTGGAAAAACGCTCAGACCCGTCGATTTTGTTTTCGAGGGGGACACAAAATCGGAACAAAATCACGTCAACAAGTGCAGCCCCCTGGGCGGGGGTGGCACCACCCCTAAAATCTTAAATGGAAAGGGGGGTGTCGAGTGATACCTTATTTTAAAGGTCTTTCAATTCCCTTTATAATGATCTAAAATTCATAATACTTCAGTTCAATAGTTTTGGAGATTTATTGATTTTAAACTTAAATAAAACTTTAATACATACATCATTAATGGAAATCAATACATTTGGTAGCAAAGTACTTTAAAAATTAAGAATGAACTGACCCGTCAGCCAAGTAAATGTTGGAAATGACCACCATGACTCTCCATGCAGTAATAAAGATTTTGCTCAAAACGTTGCCGCACATTTTGCAATATTTGAGGAGTAATTTGAAGGCACTCATTCACAATTCTTTGTCGCATAAACCCGAACAAACCCACAGAAAGAATTCCAAAGGTGATAAGTCTGGCGATCTTGGGGGCCATTCAATGGCACCTCTTCTACCAATCCATCGACCTGGAAACGTCTGATCTAAATATTGTCGAACACGTAATGCGTAATGTGGTGGGGCACCATCCTGTTGGAACATCAACCTATTCGCAATGTACCGCCGATCATTCCCATTTTCAATTATGGCTATTAATGCAGGATCTATGGCGTCTTGCAGTAATTCCAAATACATTTCACCGGTTAAATTTCCAGGCAAGAAAAAAGGACCAACTAAATGATCGCCAAAAATACCAGCCCAAACATTTAATTTTTGTGGCTGCTGTGTGTGTACCTCATGATAAACTCTGGGATTATAATCTGACCAATATCGGCAGTTATGACGGTTTACTAGGGCATGAAAGAAAAAGGAACATTCGTCGGAAAAGCAAGTGTTGAATAGAAAATGTTCATCGTTTATAATTCGTTCACTCATATCTTCACAAAATTGTAATCGCCGATCAAAATCGTCTTCATTAAGTTCTTGTACAAGGTGAATTTTATACGGATGAAAACTATGGGCCTTCAGAATCCGTTGGATACTACATCGACTAACACCACACACAGTATCCAATTTGCGGGTACTTAACGTAGGATCTACATAAACTTGCCCTAAAACCCCCACTTCTATATTGCTTCGTTCCTTATGGGATTTTCAATGTTGCGTTTTTTATTGGCGACTGATCCAGTGTCCCGAAATTTAGCTATAAGTTCTAGGACATATTTTCGATGCACGTTACTGTTCTCATGTCGCTCATTAAATATGTGTGCTGTTCTATTAGCGCACTGATTATTTCCGAAAAATATTTCGATAACTTCAATCCTTTCTGCCGTGGAATGGTTAATTTATGAATAAAGCGGTAAAAGGTATTTTAACAACAAAGTTTGGTCGAATCAATCGCAAACTATGTACAAATTCCTATTTAAAATAAGTACGAGACATTCCCTGCTTATCTTTCTTCAATAAACCACTTTTTTCGCGACAAAAACCGCTCCAATCGCTATTTTGAACACCAAAATGATAAACAAACCATGGGCGTAGTGAAGAAAAGCATTAAATTAATAAGGTTACTGCCTTTACTCAAATTTCTTCTGAAAGTAGTACAAACTAATCAGATGTACCTATTAAAGTGTACTGTAAGCTTAAAATCAATAAATCTCCAAAACTACTGAACTGAAGTATTGTGAATTTTACATCATTATAAAGGGAATTGAAAGACCTTTAAAATAAGGTATCACTCGACCCCCCCTTTCCATTTAAGATTTTAGGGGTGATGCCACCCCCGTCCAGGGGGCTGCACTTGTTGACGTGATTTTTTTCCAATTTTGTGTCCCCCGCGAAAACAAAATCGACGGGTCTGAGCGTTTTTCCAAAAATGAACTGAGCTGCCAGTAAATGTCTCTGTTTCGTTTTCGATGGGCCAACCTGTATACCAAAATTTTGTCTTGAAAAACCTGCATTTGAAATCAATTTGTGCAAGACTTTATATGGTGTATTGTACACATCATATTATGCGCATTTATCAATAAAAAGAAACTGATTCCTATTTACCAACGTTTTCTCTTAAGCGGGCACAACAGCTGTAACCGAGACTGGTCGCTTATGGGAGCTTTCACTATAATTATTTTACTGTCTGTAAACGTCTTTTTTGACATAAAAACTTAAATAGGTATGTCAAACACGCTTAGACTTAGGTATAGAACATGATATTATACGAAATCTACCTAGAATCGTGCGTAGAATGCAATAAATATAACATTTAAAATAAGCACGTTGACACCGACTTTCGGTATAACCGGAAGTTCCACCATATTGAAAATATTTTAGCCGAGTGGCCACTATTAACACTAGCATACTGTTTTTCATATATCCATCGCGGCGGTTCTCGGTGGGACGCCCTCGTATGTAATGTAGTACGTCAACGTCAATTATAAAACTTTTCAAAAAATAAAGCTCGACGTGGCTAAAATATTTTTCAGATGTTGAACCAAGATCGATAATTCGAGCGTACTATCGATTCCTGTTCTGAGACTTTTTACAGGTAGTGCGGTTATTATAAAACGTTATTGATTGCCCACTTGCTGCAAAAAAAAATACCGCTACATACGTATTTATCTTATTGTATTATACCCGTTTCTATGGTCGGGAAGTCGGCCTTGAGAACTAAATATTAATCAAGAGGTAAGACAGTTATTAAATTATATAAATAAGTATATAGATAATATGTAATATTTATATGAATTTAAAATTCTTGTTCATTGAACGGAAACATTTTGTAAACCTTTCATTTGTGCGTAATTAGCTCCATCAGTCAATTAAGGAGATTCAGGCAATATTTTCAGTTCCATGTTGTTTAACTTTGAGTTCGAATACAGGGTGTTATGGAAATGACGTATTATATTTAAATGGGTGACTCCTGGGGTGTCCTAGAGAAGCGCTACATATTTTTTTTTAAATCGAACGTTTAAAAAGTGGGGTAATTCACCCCTAAACCCACCCGGTTACTCCTCGGCACATTCATATATGATCATATTACATTGCCAAGCTGTGTAATCAACAGATGTTCAAGCCCAATGTTGCCAACTGTGTAGAAAATAACTTTAGATTCTTATAAAAATAATATTTAGTTTATCTAGTGTCCAAATAGAAGTGAATCCAGGTGCCAGTACACGAGCAAGTAATCCAGGGCACAGAGACATCTTCAGGTTTTTGTTACTTTTTCTATGGGAAAAACTTTATGCTCATCACGTACCCTGATGATAATGTGGAACTGCATAATAAGCTTATACCCACTAAACCCCATTCGGCCTCTTATTTCCAATCTCGCGGAACATTTGCACTAAATCACTTAAAGAAACACACAGACACCCACGAGTTTCCAATTATTTTTTTTTGAAGATATGCACTTATTAGATTACACAAAAGCAATAAATACTAACGCATAATTACACTTTACAATAACCTACCGTACACATAAAACAACAACACTATAGGAACAAATTATTTCGCAATAGAAATTCAGAAATAAAAACGCTAATTTCTAATGGCCTAATCAAATTTATTAATCCTTTACTGGAGAAGAATGATGAAATAATTATGTTGATAGACTCTTCCATCCCTTTAAAATAAATAGACTCGTCCAACCAGCGCGGTTGCCATTTCCGAGACTATCATTATAAAGAAAAGTACTAAAGAAGGAAATTCTTCATTTTATGAATAGAACCTTATAAAACATCGAAAGTGTGGCAACGCTGTATTTTTAAGTATAAACCCCAGTCGAGTAAAAAAGGATATGCAACCGTTTCTGCTGATCGGGTGTTCCTCCAAAATTAGCCGGCCGATTTCATACTGCTGTTTCAAGCAGATTTGTGTGTTAAATTGTATGTTAATACTTAAACCCGAGTTTAAATTATTAAGTTATTTGTTCTTTTCGCGACGGCAGTGCCCCAGTCCAGCAGTTCAATATTGATCGACGGAACCAACGTGTTAATTAGACAATAAGGGCGTACTTTTGTCTGCACAGTAGCACTTTAAAATACTAATTCAGATTGAACGGTACTTAGATGTGTTTTGGCGCGAAAACTATGTGATTTTGTGTGGTGTGGTGTTTAAGTCCGAAAAGGTAAATAAAATTGCATTTTTTTTTCTAAAGGGTAAGTGGCATTTATAAACTTTTAAGTTGTCCAGATCTGACGGGTGTCGTTCGAATTGAACAAATGAGAACATACCTGATCATTTAAAAACTCCGCGGCGGTTCGTTCGAGTCAGTCAAGTTTATAAATCAGAGATCCCAGCGAACTGAACGTAAAAGTTTATAATAATGTACCCTGAAAAATAAACAACTAGAAATCTGTCAAATGGTTATTGACTTTCTAAAGAGTTTACCCTGAAGATATGACAACACTGTTGACATATGTTACTTTGTTTACCTTCCTGACAGGGGCATCACATGGTCATTTTTGATTTGACATAAGGTCAAGTACAGGGCATATAATCACTTGAGCCGATTTTTTTGGAAAAGTGATCAAGCGGATCTGATTATTTTGTCAATTGATAATGACTATACATATGTATAGTGGTGATCAACTAAGCGAGGTACGCCGCTGTATCTCGGAAACCGTACATCGTACAGCTTCTGCTAGGGGGCGTAACACTAATATTAATTTGTCTACAATTTGCTTAGATAAGGTATATTGAAAATAATTACAAATAAATCTTTCATGCATAATGAACAACTTTATATTTTTGTAAAATTTACTGAAATCTTTTATAAAATTTGCTAAAATATTTTGTAAAAATTAATAAAATCTTTTGTAAAATGTAATAAAATCTTTTGTAAAAATTTCGACACATGGTATTCCTAAGCGGTAACCCATCAAAATACTTACCATGCCCAACGTCGCTAGACTTCGGTGATCGATAGAATGATTCCTCTTAAAAAGCCATTTTTTTTTAAAGTGGGACAAACCCGAACAAACCCTATATATATATTTTAATAATGTAATTCAATTTTTAATAAGCTTCTCACCAATATACATATAACACTTTATTTTGAGTCTTAATATTATGTTCAAAATTTACGTTTTTTAAAAAATATACAATTTCTTGAGTAGGAATATTTACGGATTTTTAAAAAACAAAAGAACACAGTTGTACCATAATGAAAAATTATTCTGTTTGTCAGAATATTCAGGTTCTCTAAGTTGTATTATAATTTCTATTTAATAGCAAAAATCAGTTTGTCTTAATTATTACAGTCAATGTAAACTAAAATATGGTATTCTCGATCACTATATCCACTGTAACCACCTGTTTTACAATATATTTTACTTTATTTTATTGAATCTAGTTACTATACCGGGTACACAAAGTAAAGTGGTCTATTAGAAGTATCTCGAGAACTAAATGAGATTTTATTTTGAAAACTTGGCTATGACTATAAGAGATGGTTCTACGTTTATAAAACATTTTGGATGGTGCGGTGTTGCCGGCTCATTCCGAAAGTGGAGCAACTTCGGAATTTTAAATAATTTACCCTATATATTTTTTTTGGAATTTAGGTAAAAATCTGGAACAGTTTTCTGTATAATATTATATACCTATCTTTAAGAGTTTTTGAATAAATAATCTTGTGACTTTTTAAAGCCGTATCGGGACCTGAAAAGAAAATCATATCTTTTTAGCGGTTACAGCTGGAAAGCTGAAATTTTGACAATAGTTTCACAAGACCATCGAAATTTTATAATTTTGAACAGTATTTAATTAGTTTTATACAGGGCGTCTCCATAACAATATTTCTGAGAAAGATGAATTATTGCAAAAATCTTCTTTTTTTAAATGGGACACCCTGTATTTCATATGATTTGCTAATGGAGGATCGAATTTTCTATCTAATGATATTAAGTGTTCATAAAAATATATTTTTGGGTAGTAGTGGAAGAAATGGAAAAGGTGATAAATGAACATTTTAACACCACAATTCACGAATGTTTAAGATATTAGTTATTTTATTGGTGTTGTTGCGTAATTTTCATTTTGTTTATTTATTTATTAATAAATTGTTTATTTGTTAATAATTTTTTTTACAACCGTCAAATGGAATTTTTCATTTTATGTCTCTATGTACCAAAAAATATATTTTTATAAGATAATTTTTAAATTTCGCTATAAGTCTGAAAATATTGAAGATAGGTACCTATAGGAACACTTAATATCATTAAATAGAAAATTCGATCCTCCATTAGCAAAACATATCAAATACAGAGAGAGGGTGTCACATTTAAAAAACAGAAGATTTTTGCAATAATTCATCTCCCTCAGAAATATTGTTATGGAGACGCCCTGTATAAAGCTAATTAAATACTGTTCAAAACTCTGTTCAAAATTATAAAATTTCGATGGTCTTGTGAAACTATTGTCAAAATTTCAGCTTTCTAGCTAAAACCGCTAAAAAGACATGATTTTCTTTTTAGGCCCCGATACGGCGCTAAAAAATCGCAAGATTATTTATAATTCAAAAATCGATATATGATATTATACAGAAAACTGTTCTAGATTCCAAAAAAATATAATATATAGGGTAATTCATTTAAAATTCCGAAGTTGCTACCACTTTCGGTATGATCCGGCATAACCGCACCATCCAAATTATTTTAAAACGTAGAAAACCATCTCTTATAGCCACGGCCAAATTTTCAAAATAAAATCTCATTTAGTTCTCGAGATACTTCTAATAGGCCACTTTACTTGGTGTACTCTGTATATTTCAATTTACTTGATTTTACTACATTTATTAGAATATCTAACTATACTTTTTAGAAATTATGTTTACAATATTATTTTGGTACAGATTACTAAGAAAGAATGTAATTAATACAATATTTTATAGGAAATTCTACAATGAAATCTTTACTATAATAACTTTACTATAATCTGTTTTTCGTGCATAGTCTGAGATCTGATAGTGGGTCATCTTACGTGTAAACTCTCAACTATGCTAATTTTATTCTTGATAATTTCTGTATATTATGCGGGTTTAAAAACCGTTAATAATAATAAAGACGCGTATATAATCTATAACATATCTACTGACAAATAATTGCATTTGATGGCCTACGGCCACTATCGAAGCACTGCGTGCTGGAATATATTAAAAGGTTAGTGATATCAATTCTAGAATTTCTTGTAAGCATATACAGGGTGTTACGCAATAGATATTATTATGTACTTATTTTTAAAGGTGATTCTTAGATCAATTTTAAGTAGAAAAGTGCATATATGCAAGGTGTCCCATTTTCCACACTTTTATAGGGTATTCTCGTAATTGTCAGTGCTATCAAAAAGTAATGTAGGTGTCATATGCTCTTCTTGAGTCAAACTTAAAATTAAAAAGTGAAAATTTGAAAATTTTCGCTCGCTTAAGACATACGGGGGAAAATCAAAAAATTGACAATTTAAAAATAACCCTATATTTTCTTAGTTAAAAGAGATACAGAAAAATGTTTTATACAGAAGTTTCTTTATATTGATTGTTGAATAAATCTGCCGTATTCAGAATAAGTATACGGGGTCAGGTAAAAAGTTATCGGACCTAACCTCATTCTTCTAAATGGAACACCCTGTATATTTTAATCTAAAAAGATACTATTTTAAATTATCCTTTCAAATATATAACACACCATGGATGATATTGGTTTCCTAGGCGATTTAGTTAAACTTTATTACTTTAAACCACAGAGTAAACCATGAAACAAAAACTAATATCCTAGAAACAACTATATTGACAATTAAACATTTAACGTCAATTTCATTTCAAAAAATTTGATATGATATTAGTTTATATTGAAAGTGGAAAAAAACAAGGAATGGTGCAAAATGTATATTTTCTTCGCTATCCGGAAAGACGGTAACCATTTAAGGACATATTCCGAACATTTGCGCTGATTCCCACTATTTTTTACCTTAATCTGAATCTTTTATTTCGTTTCAAAGTAATAAAGTTTAATAAATCGCCTAGGAAACCAATATCATCCATAGTGTGATATATATTTGAAAGGATAATTTAAAATAGTATCGTTTTAGATTAAAATATGAAAACGGCAGATGATTAAACAACCAATACAAAGGAACTTCTGTATAAAACTTTTTTCTGTATCTCTTTAACTAAGAAAATATAGGGTAATTTTGAAATTGTCAATTTTTTGATTTTCCCCCGTATCTCTTAAGGGAGAGAAAATTTTCGAATTTTGATATTACCAGTTTAAGTTTGACCCAAAAAGAGCCCATGATGCCTACATTACTTTTTTGATAGCACTAACAATTACGGAGACACCCTATAAAAGTGTAGAAAATGGGACACCCTTCTAAATTCTTCTAAAATGCATTGTTTTCGATACACAGGATGTTAATTTTTTTTTATCAAAAATCTCTAAACCAGTTTGAGATATGACACTAAATTTTGGTATAGACGACTATTATGATATAAATCCACACAGTTCTACCACAAGTTTTTTCTCAAACCAGTGGCGTACGGACAGCAAGCGCGGATCCAGGGGAGGGGTCGTGGGACAAACCCGAACAAACCCCTAAACCATCAATTTAACACCATATATACCGGTTTGAATAACGCGGCAGGGTATTACTTTTCGTAACTTTTCCATGCATGACCCCCCCCCCCCCCCCAACCGAAGTTCTGGGTCCGCCCTTGACGAACAGCTAACTTCATTTTATTATAACAAAAACAGATTCATAATTATTATTTCCATCATGTTATCTTCTTCCAAACGGTAAATGGTAAGAGAAAGATGAAACAGGCCTTTTTTTGATTAAAATTGAATGGTAATTAAGTAATAATAAAATAATGGAAAATATCAGCGGAATAATATATTTTTTTGTTCAAATTGTATTGATACGTATTGTTTGGCCAGTTTTATTTAAACGTTTCCGTATGAAGAGCAAGGAGAGAAAATGTATAAAAATCTCGTCTGCAACAGTGCCGTCCAAAAATAAAAACCTAAAAGCGAGATTGTCAGGTTGTCTTATTAAAGTTATTAAAAAATGTTCACTCGTATTTATTAGTCAAATACCGAATTTAAATTACCTTATAAATGAAGACTAGGGTCATAAATATATATTTTATATTCATATTAATTTTTATTATTCAAAAATTATTTAGATATCTAATGAATATTTGGTAAAATTAAATTCATGATATATCTTTGAAACATTTTCCTAAATTGTAAATCTAACACCACGGCGACAATTCGCCGTTGAAAGTGACGATGCCGGTGCCTCATTGGTCAACTCCAACAAGAGGAACAAGATATCCAGTACACATTGCAATTAGGCGTGCGCCGGCACCCGGCATAACTTGTGTCAACCACCAATGCCGGAGCGAGAGCCTTTTATTGTTTTAAGAGCTGCGTTTGATCACAGGTTGCCAAGCAGGCCCTATTTTATGTGAACGTTTAACCAAATATAATTAATTTTTCTCTAATCTAAAACTCGATTCGTAAAGTTAAAGGATTGGAAAACGGTATGAAAAATTTGCTTTAAAAAATATAATAATATAACAGTGGCGGTTCTTCCACAGGAGCACATGCACACGTGCACCCCAAAAACAAGACGAATAAAAAATATTAATTTATATTTATTGAATATTATTTATCGTATAAAGTCCGACCCTCCCTAATATTTTATCGTACCGTCAAACTAAAAAGTCCGACCGACACTAATATTTTATCATCCCGTCAAACCAAACTGTATAGATCCGGCAACCGTGCCTCGGTCGAGGTAAATGACGATTATGACGAGACTTGCTCGCACGTGCGATTAAGTAGTGCTGTTGTCTGTTCGTGCATCTAGTTGAAATTCGAGCGTGTATGTTTTAATATTTTAATATTATATATTTATTAAGTTAAAATGAATAGTTGACGGTGGACTATTTAAGAAATAACTTTAGCTCTTTGAGTTTGGAGCCAAAAAATTAAAGTGAAGAATGCGGGAAGACCTAAACCCGAAATTAATTTAACGCAGACCATAAAGGGTAAATCTAGGGACTTTATTAGAAAGTTAAAAAATTAAATATATGAAAAAAATTTATAGATGGTATTCCAAACTTAATGAGGCTGTTATTGATCAATTTTCTACAATTAAGAACCGAAGAATGGACTTTACATTTAAGCACTATTGTGTAGGGTCGATAAATGTTGTGTATTTCGATAAATGATACTCGATATGATTTTAAACCATTTTATTTAAGGATTTAAACTAAAAAAACACTGAAAATATGAAGAGTGCCAACTTGTCAGGCTCGTGGCTCGATTCGTTCTCGTGACGTAGTCGTAGATGGCGTAGTGGTATTAGACATCATTCGGTTTTCTTGATAACTCGTAGATGGCGGTAGTAGTATTGGACATCATTCGGTTTTCTTGAGAGCTCGTAGATCGCTTTAGTAGTGGACTGTATAAATATTGTTACGAGGGTTGCAAGCGACGACGTTAAGATCCGACCGCTATACATACTAAGAAAACCTTTCTTACAAAAGTTGTATTTCCTTGTGTAAAATAAAAAAATAAATAAAAATATGTTTTACCTAACGCATTTTCTTATTATTTATTCTTTCTACATTTAAAACGTATAGAAAAATTTCACCATACTTGTGAATCCCTTCTCACGAGCCGCCACTGTATTATAAGAATAATAATAACAATTTCAAATATGAACAATTTTCAAATTTTTGTCACAGATCTTCCTGAAACTAAATATCAATAAATTAACTAAAAAACTTTATTATTAATGGCAAATACTCTCGTCTCTTTCTGACCTGCCAAAAAGCGGCATATTTTTTAATTAAATTGATGCTTAGATGGCTCTATTGCTAATTTAGGATTGTTTGGGATCCTCATCTTAATACTGTGTCTTGCTATTAGTATTTGATGGGGAAAGGTGATTCGAAATGAATTTTAGCACGCCTATGCTTGGAGGAAAATTTGATTACTTTTGACCTTCCGCCGTCCCTGTTTCAGACTCCTGTGTCGCACAATAGCTAGTGGATCCGATCCTGCGTTTCCTCATTATTTGCCAAATTATATTAGTCGTTGAAATCACGAAAACAAAAAAATTCCGTGTTAAACGGAGTTAAAAAAAAAACGATTGAAGTATCTATTGAAATATGTTCCTATTATGTAATCCTGCTAAGCTGCTGATTACTACTGCCATGCAATACTGTTGAAAGATTAACACACATATGAATAAATTGTTTCTTCTGTGAACGCCGTTAAAAATAATCATCATTGCCTACAGGTGTTGCACAATAACTCATTATTAACAATTTACAAGTAGCCACAAGATAGAATGTTCACTTATTATAAAACTGTTTCAGAAATCAGAAAATATTGACCATATCGAGATAAATAACTAAATATTCAAATGCTGTAAATGTCCGATTGTCCGACGAATCCAAGCGCGGATCCAGGGGGGCGGGGGGGTCATGACCCCCCCCCCCAAACCTTCAATTTAACACGAAAAATACTATACTATAGGTTCACATAAACTTCTTTCGTATCGGCCTCCTCTTCGGAGATATGGGCTCCCAAAGAGCACCAATGGAATCAAGTTTTTTACACATAATTATTGAACCACCTGGTATATTTCAATTATTTTTTAATATGATGTATACCAGGTAAGACCCGTCAAATTAATACCCAAGAAACTGTTGTGAATTACTCACAGCTGCAGAGACGGACTAGCTGTAACACTCATGGGCCCATTTTTTTTACGCCCTGTATGATGAGAACTTTGGACAATGTTTTTTATACACCTTTAACTATTTGCTAAAAATTAAGTACTCTTCATTCATGTCGCTAATCCTAACCGTTTTCGAAGAAACGGCATTTCATATACATCATGTATTTGGCGTATTTCAGTAAGAGATACATCTTTGTTCCGATCAAATGTTCAACCTTCAAAATTCCGCTTTTTCATATTTAACCCGTGAGAATTTAGGGGACTGGTGTAAATAAAATGACGTTTTTTCCGAAAACCAATAGTTAAAGGTATGTAAAAAACATTATCCAAAGTTCTGATCATACAGGGCGTAAAAAAAATTGGCCCATGAGTGTTACAGTTAGTCCGTCCCTGCAGCTGTGAGTAATTCACACCAGTTTCTTGGGTAGTAATTTGACGGGTCTTATCTGGTATACGTCATATTAAAAAATAATTGAAATATACCAGGTGGTTCAATAATTATGTGTAAAAAACTTGATTCCATTGGTGCTCTTTGGGAGCCCATATCCCCGAAGAGGAGGCCGATACGAAAGAAGTTTATATGAACCTATAGTATTCTTTTCACGTGTTTTCTTCATATCCGTGAGATTTCCCACATGTTCCCGGACACCCTGTATATACCGGTTTGACTAACGCGACAGGGTAATACTTTCCGTAACTTTTCCATGCGCCCCCCCCCAAAAAAAATTTACCCCCCCACCAAATGTTTTTTTACCCCCCCCCAAATCGAAATTCTGGATCCGCCCTTTGACGACACTTCAATCAAAGATATCTTTAAAATCATATTTTGACTTAGCCTTAAATCATTTTTTATATAAAAGCTAAGTCATAATAACCTACTTTGTATTTTGTTAAGGTGACTTTAATAGTTATTTATGTATCAAGGGTACTAAGTAGATGATTATGCCCTGAGGGTTCGTAAGTCGCCCGAGGGTATATATCTATTAGTATCCGTGGTGCATACTTTTATGTCATACCAGTTCTTTTTAAATAATAAATATTTTTTTTAAAATTTAATTCGATTTACCAATTTCTTATTTTTACCTGCGACATTACCTTGACATTATTATAGCCTGCGTTTTTGTTGCTAGAGAGATAAGTATTCAAATGTTTAATGTGTCAAAGACAAAAATCAAAAATGGAACAAGGTTTTGACATTCCCGACGAAATTGAAAAAAAGGCTGAAAAGGCAACGTAAAACCTGTTACCGAGAATATCTAGAGACTCATACGACAAAGAATATGACCAGCGCGGGCCATAATGTGTACTTTATGCCCTGCACGGTTGCTATAAACATCATCATAATATCATAGGAAATAATAACGGGCGATAAAGTTCATAATGCCGGGTAATTATTATTAAAGAGTATATGTTTTTATAGTTATTTTTACATAATGTTATTCCGTTTTTTTCCATGTAAAACTTTTTAATTTTCCTGAGAAAGATGCTGGAACAACTATAAAATTTTGCGACTCCATTGCTGAGTTTCTCGATATGCATGCGGATTCCTGGTCTATTTCAACAATAATTAACATATTTTCTTTTTCGGTAACAGAGCTATCTATCATTTTTGCTATTCGGGTTTTCGACGTGATGTTTTCCTCTATATAGCCCTCCGCTACGCTAGTACTCTTCCACTTTCCGTACAGCATAAGAGTTACAAGGGAAGCACCACCCTCGATAAGAAGTGTGAACGAGGTCCGACGTAGGTATATTTCTTAGCGTTTTCTAAATTTTGAAAGTTTGCTATGATTAAAGGACTACGTCCTAGTGTATTTTTACCCACAGTCATAGCTATGCATTTACCATTTCGGTATGTAAGAAAAAATCTGCGTTCCTTAATTCCTTTTGGACTGAATGCAAGGTGCTGTCTAGCCAATTTTAATGCATCTGTTTGGCCTCCTTCGATTATAGTAAAACTATTTGGCGTATCGGTTTTAGTTTCTTGTACCTTTACAAGCATAACATCCTCAATATCATCAATGGTTATTTGTACCATCTCATCCCGTCTTACCAATTCATGAAAGTAAAACATCATTACTGTTTCAGTAATCACCGTAATTTGGTTCTTTACTTTCCATTGTAGAAAATTTTCATACTTCTCATTGTACAGGACTTTAGACTTTGCCGGTAATAAGTTTTCCTTTTTTCAGCATTTTCTAAAATATTTTGTGGAATTTCCATTGTTTATAGAACGTTGAAGATCCTTAAAATAAACAACCCTTAGCAACCGACTAATTTATTATATGACAACCGATCAAAGCTCACTAAATACTAATAATTGGCGAAAATAGTTAAAAAAAAATGCGGGAATCTAACTATTTATATTTTAAATAGATGAAAAATAGCAGGGGCACTAACAAGCCCGCCAAAATTGGCAAAGCCCCTCAAAATTTTGAAAGTCCTTCAGGATGTTTTAATAATATCCATGTGCACATACAAGGTATTCAAAATAAAAATGTGCCTTCGTGCTACCCTCCCCCAAGAGCTCTTCTGCGATTTAAAAAATTTGCAAGGACAAAAACATCTTACATATACACGGTGTTGAAAAAAGGTCGGTACCCCGTAATAACTCCGGTGCATCGCATGCAGCAGAAAATGTCGGGGGAAAAAGTTGTTTGGTTTTGAAGGAGGAATAGTTTGCAATTTAAGCCACCCCCCCCCCCCCCCCTCAACCCCCGGGCGCGGGTTTAAGTTTAAGATTTTCAAATGGAACCTCATATATTTTATTGACCTATCGTGTTCTCCGACCAAAAATAAACATCTTTTGTCCGAAAATTTATTTTATTCGGGCCCATCCTTCACTAATAATCACCATGAGAAAGACAAAATCAGAACCGTGCGAAAATCAATTTTTTAGTACAAGACAAAGAAAAAGAGTATTTTCGAGATAAAACTTGTCTTTCGCATGGTGATTATTGGTGAAGGATGGGCCCGAATAAAAAAATTTTTCGGAGAAAAGATGTTTATTTTTGGTCGGAGAACACGCCCGGGGGTTGAGGTGGGTGGGAGGTGGTTTAAATTGCAAACTATTCCTCCTTCAAAACCAAACAACTTTTTCCCCAGACATTTTCCGCTGCAATGCGATGCACCGGAGTTATTCCGGGGTACCGACCTTTTTCCAACACCCTATATATTCTTGTTCTCGGCAACCGCCATTTTAGTGGTTAATTTTCATTATTTATCGTAAAAATTCTGACAGTGTCCGCTCTGTATACAGTGAAATTTAGCTACCATAAATATATTAAATTCGTTGGCCTGTCTGGTTGTTCCTCGGTGTCCGATTCTGGCCCCCGCGTCCGTTTATGTGGTTCAAAAACCTATAAAACCCAGACCGATTTTCAAGTAATCGAACATAAATGTTCAGGCAAAATGGAAAGAAACTCCTACGTAATAAAAACGTGTCGTATTAAAGAAAACGTGCCCAGCAGCTAAATTCTTGAATTAGACGTCCTTCGTTAAAAACGTGTGATTTTATTATCAATAGTCACGTGGACCAGACCGTAGCCATATAAGGCCTAGAACACGTATGTCATTTCTAATTCCGATGTTTTCAGATGTCGCAACGTGTATACGTATACAGGGTGTTTCTTAATAACATGCTAATATTTAACGAGGTTATTCTTGTCCATTTTCAGAAAAAAACTTCATATGAACATATGTCCTAAATGTCTTAACTTAAATATTTTCAAAATATTTACTTTTTTTTATTAATACCTGTGATACTGATCTAGATATTTTTGTGAAATTTGGTACACACTTTCTATTCATTAAGAGGCATATTACGATGTGTAACATATTTTTTAAAATTTGTATTCCGATCAGTGGCGTGCGGAAATTTTCCTCGGTATTTTTGAAGAAAATAGTGGTACGCCACTTCTTTTGTAATATAAAAATTATTTTTGAAATTCTCATTCCTTGTTGAGCAAATGTCGTCTCTTGATTTTTGTTCGCTTGACTTACAGTTTTCGTATAAAAAAATGAAGTTCATTCATTTGCACTCTGTTATAAAATTCGGTATTAATCACAGGTACAATAATTCATTCATAAAACTCTTGGAAAGTGAAGCTGTGATTGTGTGAAATCTTATTGAAAATCAGTAATGGGTGGAAGAGAGAACTACATGTGTGTGCGCTGAAAGACAACAATGTTGAAATCTGGTTATATCAAATGGTTAACTATTAAAACATAACCATACTTACCGATGAAAAGATAAATCCTTATTTAAATGATCCACTCTTTTGCAAACTAGACATGAATGCACCATGATTGCTTATAATAAAGACGATTTTTCACCAATAATCACAAAAAAAAACACAAAACAACCAAAATATATAAATACGCTGCAATTTTTACGAGCCTTTTGGTCATTCATAGTTTGTCTCCTGGGATCCCTAGCGCATTGTAAAATAAAAATAGATGTTGCCAGAGTGCAGTCGGATTAGTTCAAGATTCGTTTGATACTTTTAAGTATAATAATATTTTTTTAAAGAATCTCTCATCGCCTTTTCACATTTTTCTTCCGGTCTCTCATTTTTTTTCCGGTCACGAATAACGAAAACTAACATCCGACAAGTAAAACGGACGAGGTGTGATAAGTTGAACTCTCCGCTGTAAACAATTTTCGATTTTTCTCAGACCAAAAATATTTACCGCACGGAAAATGTCAGTTACTATTTTCATCTCATCAAAAACATCACTCTCAATCAGAAAATAAAAAAAACGGACGAGGCGCGATAACTATTACGACCACTTTTTTTTACATATGCAACGATGACTCTCAATGATTTCGCAACGTTGCCAATGTCCGTTCTTGTTAATTTCCTTCTCAAGTCCTTATTAAATCACCAAAAAAACTCAAAAAACTTTAAGTCGTGATCAGTCTGAAATCCTGTTAACGGGCTGCCGTACTACAATGTTCGCAGTGGAATCAATATTCGCTTTTGATATCACAATGTTTAATATGCACTTGGTAGTATAACGGAACTATTTAGAAAACTATTTCAAAGTGATAATTAGACTAATTCCTACTGACAAATGATTTTTTATCACGCTTCCAGCAATACTTTCGCTAAGTATAATCGCAAGAAATAAAAGTAATTTGGGTAATTAGCGTATATATAATGCTTTTTGTATTATTAAAAGTCGCTTACCTATGAAGTGGTTAATTATTTCAAATGCCTGTAGTTTTTAAAGACCCATATAAAACCATGTAAGCGTTACGTTGGTATTATTTATGCACTTTCCGTAAAGAAAGTACCACGCCTCGAATAAGCTGTTTTTGATTAATTTGCTAAATAATCTTAGAACAAAACACATCGAATACTAATACCAGGAAGAAGACAAATCTAGCGTGTTAAATAATCGAAGTATGCATGACAGCGGTGCAATCGAGTTTCCGGACAAAACGCGGGCTATTTAAAAGAAATTTTTACGCAAAGTTATGTTGGTCGTAAAGTAATTGAACATAAAAGACCAGGAAGAAGTTTACATAATATAGTTTCTTGAAAAAAGTAAAATCAATTACCGTTTGAGTCCTATAGTTCCTCGTACTCTGCTCATCGAGTTCCTTGTTTATTTCCATCTCTTTATTCTCTACTTGAAGAATATTCGTGTTTTCAACAATTGACTCAAGAGTAAAGTGGCATTTATATACTTTTAAGGTCAGTTTCGTTGAGTTCAGTTCAGTTCCGCCGGCTAGCGTTCAACTTGAACAAATGTAAACATGCCAGATTATTGATAAACTACGCCGGCGGTTCGTGCGAGTCAATTCAAGTTTATAAGTCATAAATTGTTTCCCAGCGAAGTGCAACTGCGAGCTGAACTCTAAGAACTGAACTTAAAAGTTTATAAATGTAAATAACGACAGACGCCAGTCTTCAACATATAGCAGGACTGCTCAGTATTAGCGCGATCGCCATAAAATATTAAACGATAATCTTTGCATATTTATGCTTGACTGGATCTTGTAGCATTTCGAATGACTGAGTAAGACAGACCGATGGAACAGGCGTGGCCTACCCCGCGAAATAGTGATAATACTTAAGATTTCATAAATTATGTTGTTTAAACACCATAGGCGCCTTGACTAATAATTGTAAACTACAGTAAATATTCAAGATGTCTTCCAATTTGATCTGTTTACACCCTTTTTAGCACAACGCTTCATTAGTAATGGTTAAGCCTAAAAACCATATTAGGCTTTGAAATAAAATAGGGATTCATTTGTTTATTATAGTTTGACTAGTTCTTTAACTTAGACAAATTCATCCTTGTACTTGGTGGGAGCGAACCAAATTATTTGTTAGCGAGGAGTTATTTTGCTTCATATTATCCAAAATGTGATGATGACATGTAACCAAATTGTTGGTGAACATCCGACTACAACTGCAATTAATATGCAGCAAAGAATAAGAGAGATGATTCACCTGAAATGTTGAGGGATATAAACACATCTTTTCAAGAACTTGTTTAGTTGTTCACAGATCAAAATGGAAGATATTTTGAACATTTACTGTAGTTTACAATTATTAGTCTAGGCGCCTATGTTATTTGAACAACATAATTTATGAAATTTATGGCATTATTCGAAGTCGGCTGGAAATAACATATATTATTATGTATTATAAGCAATAGCCAAATACTATACAAGGTGTTGCATTTGAGAAATCTTGAGAAACATTATTTTGAAATGTGTCATTTTGAAATAATATCATGAACACCCTGTATAAAATAGATATAATGACCCTCTGTTATAAATCTCACCCGATCCAGTGTTTAAAAAAATTATTTTAAAATTTTTTTTTTATTTTTCTTTCCAGGACTTTTAAATTATTTTTATACTTTTTAATTTATTGCTCTTGAACTATCAAAGCAAATTAAATAATATTATCGGTAATTATAAATTAATGACACTAATATAAATCTAAATATGCAATAAAATATAGGGTGTATTATACATAGATATGTATATACTGGGTGGCCCAGAAGTCCGGAATAAAATTAATATAACCTTAACCTATAACTTTTGGGGAAAGCCCTCGGATACGTCAATTTAGTTTTATATATGCTCACATTTTGACGTTATTCGTTTTTTTTATAGACATTTGTCAAAGACATGACGACATCGATCTTTTTTTAAATAGAAACATACAGCTTGTGATACATCATTTGAAAGCTAATATCTCGTACAGTATGCTCATAAATTTTAGCGCGATTCTGTCGAGCTATTTCAAAATGGCGACTGTTAAAAGTTTTTTAAAAATCTCTATTTAAATAAGCGGAAATTATAAATCATTGATGTTTTTTTTACCTTTCAAGGTAAGAAATCTTCATTGTGTCGCGTTCAGAAGATTTCTGCGAGTACGCCCGGGGCGAGCATGGGCAAGTTGGGCTGCTCTTGTTGGTTCTCTCTAAACACGAATTCGGCGACTATAGGTTACCAGACAAATCCTGGTCTCGTCGGAAAATAGGACAGAATTCCAAAATTCTTCGGGTAGGGTGAACGTGCGTTTCAGCCCACTGCAGTAGACGAACTCGATGGTCATATTGTAGTTGGGGAACTCTTACTGGCCGCCGACATCTTAAACCGGATTCAAGAATACGTCTTTTTAGTGTAGAGACGGATACGCGAACTCCAATTGCATGCGTAACATCTCTCTGAAGTTGTGGGACTGGCATAGTACAATTTCTCCACATTGTTAACGTAATATAGCGGTTTTGTTGTTTGTTAGTAACACGCCTTCTATCACTTCGTGGTCTGTCTCGCACAGAATTGGTCTCTAGATAGCGATTCCATATGCGAGAGATATCACTTTGAAAAACCACTATTCTTTCAGCAACAAATGTTTGGGAATGACCTTCCTCAACTAAAGCTACTATTCTTGCATGATCAATTTCAGATATTACTCGGCGATTCATTTTTACATCACAACCGAAAAATTTAACTGGCTAGCGCCAACAAAATACAACACTGAAAATGTTATCTTAAACAAATGTCTTGATAATATTTTTTTTTTGGCACAAAACTGGTATCGTTTTAACTGATAAACATAAATAAACATTTAGAAAAAAACTTAATTTCTGAAATTATCTTAACATCCCCAATGAGAGTGATGCAAAACTTTTGAATCTATGTGTATTTGCTTTAATAAAGGCATTAATATATCCAAAATTGCTCACATAATTTTGAATTAAATTATAAGAAAAATTAAGCAGATGTCTTAATTACCGCCATTACCTTCTATTATAAAATTATTTATTCTTTACGAGCTGCTACCAACAGCAGTACTTTCGCTGAATTTAATCATCAAAAAATAAAAGTAAATTAGATAATTTTTAATTAAAACAGTTTTTGATTAATTAATTTATCGTGAATCTACATTGTTGTAATTATAGGTAGGAGTAAGACATTATGAATAATTTACCAGCTATGTGTGCAGGCGCTTGGCTAAAATCCATTTAAATCACAGTCTATACCCCTATCAAGCGGTTCCTCTATAGTCTATGGTATAGGTAATGGGCCCACAGGGCCGTGTTGAACCCGAAATTGAGCATTTCGGGTTAATCATCTTTTCTCGTTATTGATGCTTGCTTTTATAATAAAACACTTTAAATTCTATTCAATTTACACCTAATTAGTTACCTAACATGATTTTTTATGTGTCCAAGGTAATTAGAAATTATTTAAAGATTTACGAACAAAATCATACTTTCTCTTATGACTTACTAGTTTTATAGAATCACCTCTGCAAGTATCCGATCACCCTGTATAGTAATTTATTTTGATATAAATAATTTAATAATCATAAAAAATATGTAGTTTTTCATGTGCGGTTTTATCCCACGGTATAAATAACTAAGAGGTATGATTCCCCGCCGATGGAGGCGTGGCTTGTGACGTCAACGGGTGAGTGATTTTTTAAATATCTTATGGAGATTATTTATACTGCTGTCACCGTTTTTAACTCTCTTTTAAAGGTATTAAAAGGTTTTACGCATTTAATGGTATGTGAAATGAAAGAATAACATCATGGTATTTAGGTATATTTATTTTATGAACATACAACAAAGATTAAAGCTAAAATACGACCTAGTTATAAACAAAATAAACAATTTTTTAAATAGTTCATCTCTCAGTGGAGTGAAATTATGAAGAGGTAAAGAAAAGAAACCCATATTCTGTTTCAGTAGTTAAATAAATAATATTTTAATTTCCATACATGTTTCGAAGGCATATACCCTCATCAGCTACAGTGGAAAATACTTAAGAAGTAAATGTTAGTAAAATAAATAAAACCGTATCCATTATAATTTTTTGTTTTTATAATTAGGAAAGCGGAAACACCTTATATTTCTGTCAAATTTCCTTGCCTGGTTATCTATATCACAGCCGAACAAAGCGCAAAAATTCAGATATTTATTTTAATAAACACACACGACTAAATAAGGAACAGTTCTGATGAACTTTCAAAATTTCCATGGAAAACTACGGTAAACGGCACTCACTATGTGGCGACCAGTGTTGCCAGAGATCCTTGATCAAAAGCAATAGGTTGACGGCTCGAAACCTCATAGAATAGTAAAAAACGGTGTCAGAGTAAGAAGGGTACATTATTTTCCTATGATATGGGGGCCACCTCCAGATTGAACATAAATTTCATATGGAGCCCCACAACAAGATCTCAAAAATTGTTAAAATAGTAATGGATATATTACAATTGTAAAAGACTGACAACACTGGTGGCAACAAACAGGGGTGGCCGAGTAGCTTCGGTTATCGTCGACCTATTCGAATGGCGCGGCGGATGTTTTAAAAGTTTGTCGGAATCTTCTTTCCTTATTTTAGTGGTATTTTAGCTGTAATGTGTGTTATATTTCTATGAAATTAATATAAGTAAATACTTTCACATACCATTAAATGCATAAAACCTTTTAATAGCTTTAAAATAGAATTAAAAACTTTAACACCTTATAAATCTCCATAAGAAATTTAAAAATCGCGATTCATTTGACCGCACTGCGCGCGGCAGACCCGTCGGGAAATCCGTAGAATACTGGGGAAAGGGTGGGGGAAGGCTTTCAAAAATCCGTAAAAATCCGTTTTGTGTAGAAATAGTTAAACTTATCTAATTTCATGCAAATTTGTTCTAAAAAGGTATTATTTTTCGTTTTCGCGTGAATTACGTACTTTATTCATAAAAAATTATTGGATAAATCGATTGAAAGTTGCGTTGTTACTGGTTGTTCAGAAGAAGCTGCGCCATGAACCCTAGTAACCAATACGAGTATATAGAGAATAGAGATATAGGGGTCCGTGTTTCAACTTTCATCTGCGCGCGGAACAAGCGCGTTCAAAATAATGTCATACGTCATACCAACCCCAAGAAAAAAATTGGTTACATCGTTGACCAACTTGAGAAATGAAAACGCCCATCATGCTGGCCATCATTCATACAGTAACAACTATTTACGGTAACAAAACTAGCTGAATCATGATAAAACATGCATTAAGATTCTTCCATAGTCAAAAATCCGCAAAATTCCGTCCGAAGTCTGAAATCCGTCGAAAATCCGTTTATTTTTCTCAGGGTAGCAAAAATCCGTCAAAAACGGATTAATCCGTCAATCTGGTAACACTGCGGCAGACGATATTGGAACGGTTAGATATCTTACCTTTAGTTATTGTATCATGGTTTTATCCTAACTCTGGTCGATTCTTATTGGAATTATCTCGATTAGACTTAAAGGACAAAATTGATTTCCTGAAATACTATAGTAATTGCTAATAAAAGTGTAACAATATTTATTCTACTCTTTAAATGATTTTAGTATAACATTTTCCTAAAAATATTTATTTTCATATCATGGACACCGAGAGGGGGGTGCAAGAGGGTGCTCTTGCACACCCCTGGCTATGGCATATTATTAGGATTTTTGTATTTACATTATACAAGATTTTCGCATTTTTGCACCTCGTTGCAAAATTTTCTGCCGGCCTCTTGTTTCATCTTATAAATACTGATCAGTGTATCTATCGGTGTATAAAAACAAATATAATATTTTTAATTAATATCTCCCTATTATGCCGTTTTAAATTTGACATCGTGAATACAATTTGAATATTTACTTCTGACACGCCCAATTAAAATCTTCAGTCAAGCCTCGTACTTATTATATTTATTAAAAGTAGAATAAGGAACTTTATTTAAACAGCGTTAATAATGACAGCTGGCATACGTCTCTTTATAGCGTTTTTAAAGTTAAAGAAAGTTCGATTATTGTTTAAAGAAATACATCATACATCTTTATTATATAAACGTGAAAAAAAAATCTCAATCGAGAGCTATAAGAGTATTTTCCAAAGATATTACAAACTACGGATAGAAAAATGTACATTTCTAGCCTACGCAACGAATACAAATAGTCTTTCTCACCCCTTTTGCAGCATAGCCAGATTGACATATTTATCGCAAAGGTATCTTACAAAATCCCAATTAAAAATTTGTTAATTTACAATTACAACTGGTTTAAGGTTAATCCGCAATAATTGCTCTTAAAATAACTTTATTTCCCAATAATTTTACTATAAACTATGAAAAGGCGATGAGAGAGTCTTTAAAAAATATTATTATACTTAAAAGTATCAAACGAATCTTGAACTAATCCGACTACACTCTGGCAAAATATATTTCTATTTTACTACTGCGCTATACGTGCGCTACGATCCAGGAGGCAAAATATGAATGAATTGCGACGTTGGCGCTGTGATCTAACGGATTGGTTATATATATTTTGATTCATTCTCTAGTACTC
Organism: Barypeithes pellucidus; assembly: GCA_963991005.1. Lineage (NCBI taxonomy): Eukaryota > Metazoa > Arthropoda > Insecta > Coleoptera > Curculionidae > Barypeithes > Barypeithes pellucidus. The sequence continues at coordinate 39,708,800 of OZ022563.1, read as the reverse complement.
GGCCTACTTAGAAACACATTTTAAAAATATTCTGGACCAATGACACAGTTTTAACACTTGTAAGGAAGATGCAAATTTTATCAAAATAATTGCGTGTAATCGGTGTAAATGAAAGAATTTGATTGGTTGAAACAGTATATTTGACAGGTGATGGAAATAGTCGCGATTGAACAGGTCTTGGGATTTAATCATATATCTAAACAAAATTTATTCAAAAAATGGTGATATCTGATTCTATTTCACAATGAAGGAAATAATCAATTTTAAAAATTTCGTCTGCACGTTGTTTAACATTTTATAGCTAGATCTAATACTGACAACGAAAACTGACATTTGCAAGAACGAAAAATCAAAAAATAAGGTTGGGTATTCTCGCCCACGTCCTCATCGGTAACAACAAATAGCATTAAGATGTGATACGAAATGTCATGGTGGCCTTTGACAAGACAATTGCACGACTGACTTTCATCTCAGGAATGGTATTTTATTAATATGCATGACGTAACAACAATAATGAAACATATAGCGCGAAAAGAACACCAGTAAATATGGGTTCCCTAGACAAATTGCCATAGTATATAGTATAATATTAATCGTATATATTTACAGTTGAATCAACTAGGCTTGACGTTAAGTCACATTTTGTATGATAATATAAACTCCTGCACAAAATTAACGCAACATCATAAATGTGCCATTTTTTTGATGCTATTTTTTTTCTGAATTTATGATCCGATTTAAATGATTTTTTTTTGCATTGTAGGTTGGTTCCTTGACAATGTCATAGTTTTCGCTGTTTATGATAAAAATTAAATTTTCGATTTATACTGGGTGTAATAAAAATGCTGTTTTTTTCCGAAAATTCGTATCACCCTGTGGAGTATATTAGCAACCGAAACATATAGCAGTTCACATTAAACGGTAGAAAAACCTCAACGTTTTCTTTTTTGGTTTATTTCATTATCTCTGTTATTAAAGGGGATACACCGTTTTATAGCGTAACATGTTTTTATAGACTTTATTATTCAACACATGTTTTCAAGTAGTCTATGGATCTTTTCTGACATTGCTAGCGATGTGTTAGCAGTTACAAAGGTCAAATAAAATTCGCCATACTGATAAAAACTGTTCGGAAACTGTTTATTACACGTTCGTTTCGTATGTCCAGTTGCCCGACGAGTATTTTAATCTTGAAAAATGAATCGACCAAATTGTTTGTTGTTTGGTAGAAGAAGCAGTAAGAGCCTTATAACTACTTTAGCTATTCCATTGATGGACTGGCCACCTCACAGTCCCGATTTAAATCCCATAGAGCATTTATGGGACTCTCTTAAAAGAAAAGTTCGAAGTCGCAGTCCCGTACCGGTGAACCACAATCAATTGGTGGATGCAGTAATTGCAGAATGGGAGGATATTCCCCAAGATACAATTAAAAATGTAATTTCCAGTACGCCGCGGCGTATGAATGCAGTGATTCGTAGTAGAGGTGGGCATACAAATTTATGATCTTGCGTTAATTTTTTCCAGAAGTTTAATAATAATACAGGGTGTCCGCTAATTGATGCTACATGGAAAAGCCACAAACTCCTTACTCAAAAATATTAGGATTTAATTATACATACTTACCTATATCCGAAAGTTGATATTAACTGAGATACAGGGTGTTAAAGTTTAAACTTTATGTTTGTTTTCCTCTAATAACTTTGAGAGAAACTAACGTTTTTTTACAAAGTTTGGCAATTGTGGTTTTTTTAGGACGAGAAATTGATTTTTTATGAAATTTTACTGTACAATGTAGGGGGCGCTGTCTGCGGCATTATTTGCACATTTATTAGATCACAACTTTTTTGTGCCTCAGTGTATTTAACTTTTTAATGAAAATAATACTTTTCTCATAATTATTACGTAAAAAAAATGTATTCTAAGTTGAGGTGGCCCAAAGTTACCGTTTCGGAGGATATATTTGCATTTAAATGGTTTAGTGCACCCTGCCCAATTATTATGAATTTGCAAACAAATTTTTTTTCTTAAAGTAATGTATGAGAAAACACATAAAATTTTATGATGCAGTTGCTATGGAACAGAAAATGTTTAATTTTTGAGTTTATCGTAAGTTTAATATACTTTATTCTGGAGATTTCCCCACAAGAAACAGTTCAGCAGAAGACATGCCTATTCCGTGGCCATTTCGATCACCATTTTTATACCCGGTTGAATGTTTGAATTTGTACTTATTTTTAGATTTATTGTTCTAATCTAAATCTTGAAAGATTTTTGCTAGTTTTAATTTTAGTTTAATTACAGCTAAATCAAATGAAATCATGTATGTATTATTTTGAAAAATCAAGGCCGGACTGAGAAAATTCTAAAAATTTTCCTGATGATATATAATTTTTGTCGAAACAGGTAAATAGAATCACCTTGTATCTCATGAATCAATAATAATTCGGCAACGTCGATACTGGATTCTAAAAAACTGTTTGCACATTTTTTCTAATTTATCCAGCTTTGTAGGAATTACCGTTCAAAAGATACCCATAGTGATCAATTAAATAGTTGCCACTAGGGTTGCGCTGATTTATATCAAGTAATTTAAATCACGATTGAAATCATCATGATTTAAATCACTTGATTTTTTTAATGAAACTTTTTGATTATTTTTTTGCATTTTCGTAATATAATTTAAACAACAATACTAGTTTTCCTTCTCTTGCTATACGGATTCTGTTCCTAATATGTGTGTGTGTACAAAGCCAAAAGTGCTGAATATTCGTTCTACTGACGCTGAGGAACCAGTACAGGAACTATTTTATTATTGGCAGTTGCTTTACGATTTGCGGCTCATACTCTTGTGATAACCCCCACTGTAATCCATTTACGATTTTTAATACTTGTTCCGAAAACATAATATGTTTAAATGAACTACCACGGGAATTAAACCTTATTGCTTATATGGTAGCCGTCCAGCGTTTACATGTAACGCATTAATTGTTTCTAAAGCCAGCTTATTTTCTTCAGTTGTTAACTCGTATTTTTGCTTTTGTGGGTTGAGCAGATAGGCTATAAAATGATATGGCGTGAGCGATTGCTTATATTTTTTATTAGAACCAAAAAATATCATGATTTCTTAAAAAAAATCAATGATTTTTGGTTTCTTTAATAAAAATCAAATTTTGCACAATCCTGGTTGCTATCCTGTAAGTGTCCTTACTTACTTCAGTTGAATCCTGGGGGAGGTTAAAACCGCTGTTTCCTGTTTTAATTTTTTTAAATAAATCCATTTATTTCAATGATTTTAACCAATTTTACTCACGGGTTCGGCCGCCCATCGTTTTAAGCTTAGTGGAAGGGTACCTACACCTATACCACCAGTAACGATCCTGAACATTAACCTAGTCCAAGCTCTCCTAAGCGATGAAATTGCCGATAACAATAATAAACGTAGTTTAGCTGAACTTTTATTTTAAACTAAATCTTTATACACATATATTTTATCTCCTTATTTTTATTTACAGAGCCATAGAAACCCACATAGCACGCTATAACGGTAACGTCACATTCCTCGTCGGCCGAGACCCTATATTTATTTTCTCATACATACATACGTATCCGTTGATAAATAATGTTTTTAATTAACCAAGCAGCAAAATATCTTCGTAGAATAGAAATATTAAAAATGCAGATATGCGAACTTAAAGTAGGTAGATATGCTATGTACAATGTGCAAATTAGAATCACAGTTAAATACATTTGTTTCTTTAAACAACATTTTCATCATGGCACACTTTAACAATAAACATTAAGGCCGATGGGATTAATATCTCGAGTGAAACAGCTAAAGAATATACTTAAAATAAAAGAATTAGTGTATGGCTTCAAGCACCAAGCCCTAAACGCTAACCCAAAGGGCTTAAGACTTAAAAAGGGTAAGCATTGAGACCAAGTCTTTTTTACCTTGCTGTTATATTTACCAGCATATTAGCATGATAGCGATACACAAAATTAATGACAAGAAGATGAATATCAACTATAAATTATAAATAAAATAAAACTAGGAAATACTCTTTAATTTGATTGTGAGTAGTTTAACCCCCTCGGAGGGGTAGATATTACCCTTAAAATCTTATATAGGAAGGGGTTAAGAAGCACATCGTTTTAAAGCTCCTCTTCCAATTATTTCGTAATTTATTATTTTGTTAATAGTATTTACCAGTTTCCATTAATTACTAGTAACCTTCACCCAGAGGAAATTATTCAGAGAGCATTGGGGGAAACAACAATTAGAGTAAACGTTAATGGAACACCCATTAACAATATTCGATATGCAGACGATACCATTCTTATTGTCAAAACACTAGAAGATCTACAGAGCTTGGTTGCTCAAGTAGTAATGAACAGCGAGGAGAGCGGACTTATCAGAAAATCCAAATTTAATAATTACAAAATCAGCTCAACAACAGGAAAGTCTATGCATCAAAGGAGAATTAATGGAGAAAGTCAGTAAGTATAAATACTTAGGAACAATTGTCAATGAGGATAATGGATACACGGCAGAAATTTAATCATTAAGAATGGGACAAGCAAGAACCATATTTAACAGAATGAAAAATGTACATATTATGCAGTAAAGATCTTAATTTGAGAACATTGAGATTGTATGTCTTTTCGGTCTTACTAAATGGGATGGAATCATGGACGTTGAAGAAAATCATTAATGATCGACTAGAAGCATTTGAGATGTGATAGAAGGATATTAAGAGTAAGTTGGGATGACGTGGTAACGAATAATGAAGTACTAGGAAGAATTAAAAAGGGAAGGGAAATATTGAGCACAATTAAAATAAAGAAGTTGCAGTATCTGAGTCAACTGATGAGGGGAGAAAGCTATACAATGTTGCAGAATATTATGCAGCGAAAGATACAAAGTAGAAGAACCAGAGGAAGAGGACGCATTTCCTGGTAAAATAACTTGAGATAATTGTACAACTGTAGCTTCATTGAGCTATTTAGAGCTGCGCTGAAGAAGAAGAACTAGTTTCCAAGAATTCGCGTTCTAAAAATGGACTTTATTGATGAAAATGTTTAGGCGATGACTTTGCCGCTGGAAAGAATTGAAAAGGGTGTGACTACCTACGGACTCCCAATCATTATACTAAAAGAGGAGTCAGCACAATAATGTTTTACATAATAACCTAAAAAATATAAATCTCGGTGTAGATATGTTCTAATTACGTCCATTTTTGGTTTGTTCGGGACGATTTTTTGGAAACTACTACATAAAAAATAATAGATTATGGTATTTATGGGAAAGAGATTTAAACGACCTTTAAAATGAATGCAAAGAAAAAACAAGTAATTCATATTCTAAAAATAAAACACTACAAATGTCCTTGTTAGGGCGGCCATTTTATTTTTACACCAGAGCGGGAATCATCTCAGGAACGTTGCTCGGGTTTGTTCGGTTGTAATTTAAATTTGATAAAACAAATGTTTTTACGAAAAACGCTCACGAGTAGTTCATTTTACACGATTTCTTAATTGTGTACTTGAAACTCTATAAACCACCTTGTACTAAAATGAAATAATAATGAAAATTATAGTCTTTTAGGGTCATAGTCTATTTTCCATTACAATTCTCGCTCTCATGTGCCACGTAAATCTAGATTAATTATAATTAGGATAATTATTACCTGTAATAAAATCACTATTGAATTCGCGCCAAAGGAATATTCTCACGCACGCTTACATGTATAATTGGGCAATGCACGTTTACAGAATAGCTTATTATAAGAAAATATACAGTGTGGTCCTTAAAATAATCTAACAGTGCTAAAATCTAGGCGTTCCTACTGTTTCTAGTCGTTGTTTTTACTCAAATTACAAAAAGAAAAGGAACTGTTCACAATTTTAATGAATAAATTATTAAAATTTGAAATAGAATTAAAAGTAAATCAGCATATTTATTTAATTTTCATCTAGAATAGAAAAAAAATAGCTGTTACAATAAAATAGGGCAACTTCTTAGAACTTACTCCAAAACAATAATACTTGACAGATTATGCACACTAATAGACAAGAAATATATCCATATATAGGGTGTTATGGAAATGACTTATTATATTTAACCCTGGCAAATCCTTAGATGAAAATAAATTGAAGAAAAATAACCATAAATGCCGCTTTGGATTATTAAGCCAAATATACGCTTTATATGAAATCTCAAAATTTACGTGGCCGCTCCTGATGATGCAATGATGCAATCAATAGTTTATTGAGGCAGTCTCGAGGATCAAAAGAAGTTAGTGCATTATAGACGGTGTTGTCATATTGCAACACAGAACACGTGTTCAGTTTTTGGCAACAATACCTCTTTGACACGCGTTATCACTTCTTTTTCAAACTTTTTAGAAAAAAAAACTACAATTTTAAGGTACATACTCTCTTACCTTCGATTTTATTTTAAAATAATCCGTTTTATAATTAAATTTCATAAAAAAATAAAACACAAAATGGATGTTTTTCAACAGCTCAGTAGATAATATCACACAAATTTGAATTATTTCACAACAGAAAAAAAACCGGGTACTGCTACAACTAACAAAAAGGTTTAAAATTCGTATACGTCAAGCACGTCGAACCCTCGACAGCGTCACTCCACCTCCGAGTCTCGAAACATACTGAAGCAACGATAGTGAATCCAGATGGAACGGCGCGACAGTATGTGGGTAAAAAGGGTTTTTACCTTAGTATTTAGATATTCGATTTAAAAAAAAAGTATGTAGACTTTCTCTAGGACACCCAAGGAGTCACCCATTTAAATATAATACGTCATGTCCATAACACCCTGTATATTGTTTGTATGAAATATAAGCTTACAGTCAATACACATTCCAACATCACACTTGAAACACAACGTGGTTGTACCATGACATATTTCCTCCAAGATTGACTCCCAGCAAGATAATAGACGAAGCCAGTGGAATTGCTTGTCCTGCCATGACCATATCAGATTCTGCAATGTTAACCTTTTTAGAGAAACTTCTTCCTGGGTTTGCTTAGCATTAAATTCGACTTGGTTACTATCATTCCAGGTCTTGAGGCGTGATACTGCATTAGCTTGTCCCTCATTAGAATAAATAAATAGGTAACAGACGGAGAATCTAAATTTCTAACTAACTTAGTTACAACTTGTTATTTGACACACTTCTTTTAAATGTGAAATCAGCATAGTTAGGCGTTAAGGCATCTTAAAGAGAAATCTGAATATTTATGAGAGATAAAGTTGGTACTATTGTTTAATTATTTATTTTATAATTGACGTGAATGCGGAATTAAGTAGCTTGCAAATCTTCAATGTAAATTTCTTCTTCACCTAGTTGAATAGTCAGCACATCGTTTATTATTGTTATTGATTCATGAATATTTATGATAGAATACACAGTTGATGCTAAAGGGTATGTTCGTTTAGTTTCTGATTAATTGTATACAAAGTATGTATATCGTATAAGTATTCAATGACAGTAATTTCGTTACCTTGTACAATAAGTAATAAATAAATACCGCTAACACAATTAGATATCAAAGTACTGATTCATATTGAATCGTACTGTCAAAAAGGGAAGCTTCTTCTTTTGATAGTGACGCACTCAGATTTTTTCTAAGTTCAATGGTTGTCCAATCCGAACAAATTTATTTATTTTAAATGGGCCACCCTAGATATTTTTTAATAATATAATTTAGTTTGTAACAAGGTTCTCAGAAATATACTTATATAATATATATAATATTAAAGTTAGAATGGGGAATAATGTATTGTTCGATTTAGATCACATTTGAGTTCACATGTCCACATACAAAATTTGAATTGCTTATGATAATTTTTGCTTCCTATCTATTTTTGACCACACAATTTCATCACAAAATACATACATACATACATACATAAACCAAAACAAATATGACACCGTTCTGAGAAACATTATTAAATAAAACCACCGAAAGTAATTAGGATTTTAAGACCTCAATTTTAGTGAAAATATTAATGATGGATTTATCCAAGTGATTAGTAAATAATCTGTGTGCAGGTATTGTTAGGCCAGCAGGAAAAAATGGGGATTTTTTCCTAATGAGGGATTATTTAGTAGATAGTGTGTGCTTCATATAAATATAACTCGAAATCGATAATTTCTTCAGTATGACACTTACCTTCATTTACTGTAATTTGAGAAGGGGAAGAGGGAATGTGTTATTTTGGATCAACTTCTCGGGGAGTTAGAAAAATTATTTGGTATAGTGTGTAATTTTCGGGTTCGAGCATGATTCGAAATTTGTTCTTTGGAATAGACATGTTGGCCAATGAGAGCGTGTAGGACAGATGAACATTTGGATAGAAATAATAAATACTTGTTATAGTTCTCTAATTTATTTATATGTAGAGTAGCTGTCGACCGGTTTGCGCTCGAATTTTGTTTTTTCAAATTAAAATACAATAGGAAATCGTCTCCAAAAGGTGTATCGGGGCGGGATTGCACTTGATTCCCAGGGTATCTATAACTATTATTACACGATAATTTTCTTCTTATGTAAGAATAAAATTTCGATAATTACTACTAATGGAGGTACGGTGCAGGAAATTCCAAAATATTACAGTTCTAAAATGAAAATAAAGAGCAATTATGAAATGGGATATGATGAAGTGTCATAGTGATGGGATGTCGCCGTGATGAAGTACCCGTAATGAGATGTCGTGTGGTGAACAGTCGAGTGATGAAGTGTCGTACATTCATTTATTTGATGAACATATGAAATAAGAAAACCTTTGCGATTATAGGCTTTAATTAGCAGAACTTTACAAGGTTGAATAACTTGACAGTGTCAAATAGACAAACATAATAATTGTAACCAGTAACATAAATTAGGTAGAAAGGTAATCACAAAGCATTTATATAACATTCTCCCCCAGTTTATATTATCAATTTTAAAAAAACTTCGGTTTACTTCGAGATCTTGTTGACCGACGTAGTTGTGGTATCTCTGGGTTTGGCTCTTCATCAGGTTGACATGGGTTCTCCAGTTCTTCTGTAGGTTCACAAGGGTTAGGAACGTAATCTCTGTTCTCGTCCTTATTGGAATTATTTTGGGTTTGTTCGGGTTCAATGTTTGTTTCAAAGAAATTAATATCTCCTCTTGGAGCCAAATGTTTAATAGAAACAGTGCTTTCTCTGCCATTTTCATGACATATAAGAGCATAGTCTGGATTAGCGTCTACTAATTTGACTTCCTCGACCAGAGGATCATATTTGCTTCTACGCACAAATTTCTTTAATAAAACAACGCCTGATTCTTTTAGCCATGAAGGAATCGATGTTCCACTAGTCGATCGTCGTTGATAATTGAATAATCGTTCATGTGGAGTGCAGTTAGTTGATGTACAAAGTAAACTTCTAATGGAATGTAAGGCATCTGGTAGAACCATTTCCCATTGTGTAGCTTTTAAATTCCTAGATTTAAGTGCAAGGTTAACGGCCTTCCAAATTATTCCATTATACCGTTCTACCTGGCCATTTCCTTCAGGATTGTACGGTGTTGTTCGACTAGAAGCTATTCCTCGAGAGTGCAGATAGGTAATAAATTCGTTTGAAGTAAAGGATGTTCCACGATCCGAATGAATATAAGCTGGCATTCCAAATAAACAGAATAATTGATCTAAGCATTCTATAACAGCTGAAGATGAAGTATCTTTGCAAGGAAACGCAAATGGAAATCTTGAGTATTCATCGACTATAGTTAACATGTATTCATTTTTGGTTGAAGTAGGTACTGGTCCTTTAAAATCGATGTTAAGTCTTTCGAATGGTGCAGTAGCTTTAATTAAATGAGTTCCAGAATTTTTGTAAAATCTAGGTTTCGTTTCAGCACAGATAAGACAGGCGGATGTCATTCGTTTTATTTCTTCCGTTGAATAGGGCAGGTTCCTAATTTTAACAAAATGGTGCATTCTTGTCACTCCAGGATGGCATAAAGCTTGGTGTAATTCAAATAGATTTTTGCTTAATGTAGAGCTACAAATTCTTGAAAAAGCATCAGCAGCTGCATTTGATTTTCCTGGTCGATAAACTATGTCATAACTGTAACAGGAAAGTTCCAAACGCCAACGCATAATTTTATCGTTTTTAATTTTATTATGATTGGCATTAAACATAAAAGATACCGACTTCTGATCAGTAATAATCTTAAAATGTCGCCCAATTAAGAAATGTCTCCATTTACGAAGTGCTTCAACACAAGCATATGCTTCTTTCTCTACAGATGAATGTCGCTTCTCGGTGTCTGATAGAGTTCTAGAAAAAAATGCAATAGGTCTTCCTGATTGGGTTAAAGTTGCAGCAATTGCAAAATCTGAAGCATCTGTTTCAACAGTTAAAAGTACATTTTTATCTACTGTCCATAGAAGAGAATTTGCTATGTCCGTTTTCAGTTTTTCAAAGTCTGAAACTACTTCATGCGTTAAAGGAAACGTTTTACAGTTTATTAGACTTCTTATTTTGTCTGAAAAGTTTTTAATCCATCTAGAGTAGTGGGAAAACATTCCTACAACTCTTCGAAGACTGGATGTATCTTGAGGAACAGGCAAGTTAAGAAGAGGCTTTAACCTATCAGGATCTGGTTTCAGAGTCTTATTTTCGATTGTATATCCTAACAGGTTTATTGATTTCTTGTTATAATGACATTTGTTTTCATTTAGTGTAAGTCCGTATTTTTGTGTTGCAGCCAAGAAATTTTTGAGATTTAAATCATGACTTTCTTGATCTTTGCCACAAATAGTAACATCATCAAGATAGGCGAAAACACCTTGCAGATTTTCTTCAAGTATAATAGTATCTATTACTCTTTGAAAACAAGATACTCCATTGGTGACTCCAAATGGAATTCTTCGAAATTGATAGAGACGTCCTCCTGCTTCAAATGCTGTAAATGGCTTGTCATTTTCTTTAATTGCAATCTGATGATATGCTGATTTTAAATCGATAGTACTAAATATTTCATATTTAGCTACTTCTAGAACTATCGCTTCTATATTTGGAAGTGGATAAGCGTCAAGTAATGTAAACCTGTTTATAGTTTGGGAATAGTCGATGACCATGCGACGCTTGTGATTTTCATTTTGGGTAATAAGCACCTGAGCTCTCCATGCTGATATACTTTCTTCTATTATTTCTTCATCCATTAACTCTTTTATTTCTCCTTTTATAAATAGCATATCATCTTCAGAATATCGTCTTGATTTGGTTGCTACGGGCCTGCAGTCTTCTGTAAGAGTGGCGAATAGTGATGGTGGCTCTAGTTTGGCTTCAGTTAAGCAACAAATTGATAATGGTGGCTTTGGCCCCCCAAATGTGATATCAACTCGATCATGATGCTTCATAATATCATGGCCAATTATTAAATCGGTACAAAGATTTGAAATAATCAAAATTTTGAGTTTTTGGTAGGTTTCATTAAGCATTTCGAGATTTATAAGACAATATCCTTCAATTTGTGTTGAACATGAAATAGATGCCATGGAAACTTGACCTTTACAAGCAAAAATTTTTAATTTATGTTCGTTGGCAAAATTTCTGTCTAAAAAGCTGTCTGAACTTCCAGTGTCTATTAAAGCATTTGCAGATATATCATTTATCGTAACTTTAATTAAAACTTTGGAAAGGCAGTATGGTAATTTTGGAGATGCAGTTGCAATTACATGAATCGAAGCTGAGGCTGATTTAACTTTTGCCGTTTTAGCTTTTAGACATACCTTTGAAAAATGTCCAACTTTTTGGCAAAAAGTGCAGGTTTTATCGCGTGCTGGACATAAAGAACGTGGGTGTCTTGAATTTCCACAAAAGTAACACGTTTGTCTACCCATAGCACTAGCAGATGTTAGCTGTTCAGATGTTGAAGAAGTAATTTCATTAGAATAAGTAGCATTCATGATATTTTGAGGTAACCCATATGTTTTAGATTGTTTCTGGGAATTTTCTAAAGCTCTTGATTGATTTACAGCATCATCTAATCTTAAATTATTGGATTCTAATAATCTTTGACGAATGTCTGGTTGTAAAAGTCCATTTATAAAAGTATCTCGTATAAAATCATCTTTGTTTTGTTCAGCAGTTACAGATTTAAAATTACAATTTTTGCTTAAAAGTCTTAATACCTGTACATATTGGTCAATTGTTTCATTTACTAGCTGTTTCCTTGTGGCAAGTAAATGTCTTGCAAATACTTCATTGGTGGGCTTTATGAACAAATTGTCTAAAATTTTGATAGCTTCATCGTATGACGTAACTTCACTAATATATTCATAAACAGAATGTGAAATAAAATTAATCAACAGTTTTAGCTTGTTGTTATCTTCGATTGGCTTGTCGTCGGATGAATTATTGTCCAAAAAATTTTTGAAAGTTTCATACCAATGTCTGTATTCTTTCGCAGCTGTTGCAGAGTTTGGATCTGTTTCAAATCTGTCTGGTCTAAGATACTTCTCCATCCGTGTTATTGTTTAATGAACTGCTAATTAAATTGAAATAAGAAAACCTTTGCGATTATAGGCTTTAATTAGCAGAACTTTACAAGATTGAATAACTTGACAGTGTCAAATAGACAAACATAATAATTGTAACCAGTAACATAAATTAGGTAGAAAGGTAATCACAAAGCATTTATATAACAACATACAACAATGATTAAATTTAAAATAAGACCTAAGTAGTTATAAACAAATTAAACTATTTTACTTAAATAGTCCATCTCTCAGTTGAGTGACATTATGAAGAGGTAACAATAACAATATTTTAATTTCCATACATGTTTCGAAGGCATATACCCTCATCAGCTTCAGTGGAAAATAATTAAGTAAATGTTAACATAATAAATAAAACCGTATCCATTTTTTTTGTTTTTATCCTTAGGAAAACGGAAACACCTTATATTTCTATCAAATTTCTTTGCCTGGTTATCTATGTCACAACCTAATACAACGCACCTCATTTTATGAAAATTCAGATATTTATTTTAATAAACACACGACTAAATAAGAAAAAATTCTGATGAACTTTCAAAATTTCCATGGAAAACTACGGCAAATTTGCTTTGATCAAAAGTAATAGGTTAATGATTCGAAACCTAAGAGAATAGTAAAAAACGGTGTCAGAGTAAGAAGAGTACGAGAAAAGGTCGCTACTTTCCCATGGTATGGGGTCATCTCCAGATTGAACATAAATTTCATATGGGGAGCCCCACAACAAGAAAAAACAGCAAAAAAATTGTTAAAATAGTAATGGATATATTACAACTGTAAAAGACTGACAACGCTGGTGGCAACCAGCAGGGGTCGCCGAGCAGCTTCGGCTATCGTCGACCGGTTTCGATTGCGCGGCGACTGTTTTAAAAGTTTGTCGGAATGTTTCCTTATTTTAGTGGCATTTTAGCTGTAATGTGTTATATTTCTATGAAATTAATATACGTAAATACTTGTCATATATTATTCTTTCATTTCACATATTTCACAATTGGGTAAAACCTTATAATACTTTTAAAATAGAATTAAAGACGCTAACACCGTATAAATCTCCATAAGAAATCTCCATAAGAAATAATCGCTCTCCCTTTGACGTCACTATGCGCCGCAGACGAAATTGGACGGATATCTTACCTTTAGTAATTGTATCATATTGGGGAGTGTATATAAGGTGACCCAGTTAAAAAGAAGCAATTTTCTTTCTTGAAAGCTATTGAACGTGGAAAATTACAAAGAGAGCATTTTATTTCATGTGATAAGGTAACCTAACCGAATTATGGGGTTATCCCTAAATGTAATATTCTGAAAAAACATCCCGTATATCAAAAACAAGGAGGCCTAGAAAAATTTTAATTGCGTCAACTTTTATTTCACAAAGAAGTAGCACCGAGCTGCGAAAACCGAATTCTTCTATATTTACTAATAATGGAGATACTTAGTGAAACCATGGACACCCTGTACATCAAAACTTTTGAAACATATTTCTTTTACGAACAAAATATCTCTCATGGTACACGTCTTGCACCGCACCGCGTTAGCGCGCCCCTCCGATTGAATTTTGACCAACATGTTTTGCTAATGCTTACTGGTAGATTTTTAATATTTTAAAAATATGACCTTTAAATTGACTTATGCAACTCGAAAATTTAAAAAAAGTTATTATTCATTAATCATTATCTACCAATTAGTATGATTAAAAGTAAATAATTTTTCAAAATGATCGACTTATTGAATTCATTCGTACAAGATTATAATTAATTTCAAACACAAATTTTCAAATATTATTTCCGCATCTATTATAATGTATTCTGTTGTCTGTCATTGCTACATCATTAATTTTCGTAAAAGTAACAATGCAAGCCTATCAAGATTCTTCTTACTTTCATTTAAAAGTTATCTCTCTCATGTTAATTTGTTGACATGTCAGAACAGAAACGTTTACAAGTTAATTCGTACCTTGTGTTATTGATATCTCTCTAAGTACAATTAAATTCAGCTTTCTTCGATTATTCATATCATTCATACGAAACATTATTTACTTGTTTACGTTTTGATCAATTGGATTTTTATAATTAATTCTGCATATCAAGAACTCTGCGTGGACTGAACAAAGCCGTCCAAAAAACATCTTTGTACGATTATTTGATAACATTTATACAGGATGTGAGTCACATATACACGGTGTTGAAAAAGGTCGGTACCCCGGAATAACTCCGGTGCATCGCATTGCAGCGGAAAATGTCTAGGGAAAAAGTTGTTTGGTTTTGAAGGAGGAATAGTTGGCAATTTAAACCACCCCACACCCCCTCAACCCCCAGGCGTGGGTGGGGATAAGTTAAGATTTTCAAATGGAACCCCATATTTTTTATTGGCGTATCGTGTTCGACCGAAAATAAACATCTTTTGTCCGAAATTATTTGGGCCCATCCTTCACCAATAATCACCATGAGAAAGACAAATTAATCAAAAACGTGCGAAAATCAAGTTTTATACCGGAAATACTCTTTTTCCCTGTCTTGTACTATAAAATGCCCGTGGAATACAAACAACTTTTTCAACGAACAAACCCGAAATTTTTTTTTTTTCGGACAAAAGATGTTTATTTTTGAAAGAATATATTATGCTGAATTTTGATGCACATTTTGAATAAAACACTTAAAAAAGTTAACCAACATAAACTGGCTTTTTTCTAGGCGTAAGAAATTATCTTTATTGTCCGCTGCTAAGTGGCTTTGTAAGCCTAAGAATGTTCCTTTGATATAACTGCAGGATAATATTTATAAAGCGACTTTACTACTACAGCAATGATATACCCAGCGAAATTAATTTTACTGTTGCTTCTATTTTTTTTTATTGTCCCATATGTAGGTAATTTTCTTGCGGTATACAGGGTGTCCGCTAATTAATGGTACATGGAAAAACCACAGAGTCCTTACGTAAAAATATTAGGATTTAATTATACTTACCGAAAGTTGATATTAACTCAGATACATGTTGTTAAAGTTAAAACTTCATTTTTGTTTCTCTCTAATAACTTTGAGAGGAACCAACGGTTTTTTACAAAATTTGACAACTATGGATTTTTTAAGACGAGAATGTACAATATAGGGGGCGCGCTGTCTGCGGCATTTTTCGCACATTTATTAGGTCATAACTTTTTTGTGCCTTAGTGTATTTAAGTTTTTGATAAAAATAATACTTTTCTCATATTTATTACGTAAAAAAGGTATACTAAGTTGAGGTCGCCCAGAGTTACGGTTTCGGAGATATATGCATTTGAATTGTTTAGTGCCCACTGCCCAATTACTACTAATTTGGAAACAAAAATTTTTCTTAAATTAAAATATGAGAAAACAAATGAAATTTAGAGATGCAGTTGCTATGAAACTTCCATGTTTGTTATTTGTTTGTTGATTATTGTAAGATAGGTGTGTGAGAAAATGTTCCATTGTATAATACTTTATTTTTAGTCTTAATATTATGCCAGAGATCATTGGCGTAACTAGAATGCTTTTGTAGGGGGGGGGGGGGGCTGGTCCATAGTCTAGTAGGATTTTAATGGCAAGTGTCACTATGACGTATGTATGGCTTCGGGGGGTGGGCACCAGAGCAATCTGGGATGGGCACGGCCCCCCTAATCCCCCCCTCCCCCCTAGTTGCGCCTATGCCAGAGATATTAAGAATGTTTATGTGTTATCCTTAAAATCTTAAATGGGCACGTGATGTCAAGGGGCACTTCATTTTAAAAATCGTTTAAATCTCTCAGTAAATACGATTGTTAGTTTTCAACAAAAAAGTTAGTTCTAGTAAATATCCTAAGAATCTTTAAGAAAAAACGTATTTTCGAAAAGATTGTTCTATCGAAAAAATATATTGAACTTGTTTTCGTAAATTTTTATTTTCGGAAAAAATATTTCGAAAAAAAGTTTTCTAAATTTGATAAACAAGAAATGTCTACTTTACATGTTAGAATTGTTAAATACAGAGGAGGAGGCAATAACCCCCTTTATTGAACCTCGTCCGTTCAGCCGCCTTACTTCTTAAATGTTAAAATTTTTTATTTGGACCGGTGCGAGGTATTTAAACTCTAATATTAAAGATAATAATAATACTAAGCCGGAGTAGTTTTTTTTGTTTCGTACACTTCTGCTCTCGCTGGTTCTGCTTCATTACACATTCCAGTGCTTAGCACATGGTTCTTTATTTATTATGTGCTGGGTTCTCGTACCCGAAGAGGTTCAATACTCGCTTAACTATGATAGGCGTAGTTAACTTAATGTGAAAAGTCTGCCGACCTGGCAGAAGGTTAGCAGAACCTAATAAACCCTGAGTTCATATTTAGATCGTCCATGCCCAGGCAGAGTATCGTAGCAGCCATTTTCACAACTTTACAAGAGAGAGGAAAATATATTTATCAAGTAAATCAAAAAATTATATTAATTTTAATTATTACATGCAAATGGCAGTGACTGGCAAAAAGTTGGCCTCATATGGGAATACGAATGAATATTATTGAGATATTAAGGAACCTTTTTACGCCGATTGACGCTGCATGATTGATATCGAAGAAAGTTATTTGCAAAAGTATTTAGACTTTAATTTCATGCTCTTCTGCAAAGTTTGGAGGCAAAATTTCAAAAATTATACTTTTTCAGATAAATATCCAGTTTTAGTTTCCTATACGGTATTGAGGCATGGACGTTGAAGGCAACAATCATTAACAAAATAGAAGCCTTTGAAATGTGGATCCTACGACGAACGTCGAGGGTGCCTTGGGTGGATCATGTCGGGAATGAGGACATTCTCCGAAGAGGTGGCTGGCCTAGCGGACCGAGAACTTTTCGAGAATATCATAAAGCGAATAATACAAACACATACTGCGCGGATATCGTTACCACTTTCAGCGCCTCATTATTCAAGGTAAAAAAGGAAGGAAGAAGAGGAATGGGCAGAAAGAAGTTCACATGGTTCAGAAATATACGCCAATGGACAGGGATAAAGGACTTCCGAACATTGCAGAATGCTGCAGCTAATAGAGACATATGATGGGAGTAGGAGAGGATGAACGCCTTAGCAGGAATCTGCACGGAACTGGAAGAAGAAGAAGTTTCATATTCGCAGGATTCCCAAAATTTAGGAGATAATTGTAGACCGAAAATAAGTGCTACCTCTTCCTATAACATTTTTTTGAAAATTGATTATTAACGGAGTTAGAGGGTGTTAAAGTTAAATTTTCTTGCAATACCTTTTGCCACGCTCATAATATTTTTACGAAATCCCTTATATGGGGCTTGTTCGGGATGAGGAGAGCAATACAAATTTGCCCACCATTTTTTCGCATTTTGTGGAGGGCGCCACATACGAACCTATACTTAAATTTGAATGGTCCCAACTTATTTGTGCTATAAGTATGTGCATTTTGACTGATTATTATTATTCTCCTCTATTGACATAGAAAAGGTATACTACTTTTATTTTTATAAATCTAACCGTTTCCGAGAAAAGCGCTAAAATAACATTGCTTGCATGTGATGAATACGAAATGATTTTAATTTGTTTTATTTATTTATTTTTTGTTTACTAACAAAATCATAAGATTAAAATACATAAGTTACTAGAACAATAAATTAAACATTCAAATCAAAGGTTCAAAGCGACGTCCTACCTCTTCAATGCATAAATTAATTCTTCTTAAAAAATTCCGACGAACTCTATGCTCTTCCTTCTGCTTAATTATATCACAATTAGTAACAATTCTCTCTCTCAGCTCTTCGACGCTATTTTCAGGTGTCCTGTATACAAGCGTCTTCAGATAGCCCCAAAAAAAGAAATCCATTGGGTTTAGCTCAGTGGATCTAGGGCCCCCCCCCCCAATAATGGGCCACACGTTGACGGAAAACTTATTGTGGTAAGCATGCTCTAATGATGAATGAGGATTCTCATTAGACCAAAAATGCTCATTGTGGATGTTTATTAAACCATCATGCTTCCTTCACCATCCAGCTTTGTCCGTGATTGGGCAAAGTGATTGCATATTCATCACATGCTATATAACAACTAATTTAATTTCTAAACTCCGCTCTTTTGATCTTTCTGGCTCTTATCTTTATTATTTTCGATCAACTTCCCCAAACTGTTTTAAGTTTTATAGGCTATTTTGATACCTTGTTTGTTTATAAATGTTTTGACGTTATCACTCGCCTTTCCTATGTATATTAAAGTTTTATAATTATATGTATGATTCGTTCGTCATAGGATAAGTTTCTTTTAATACCATATTATAAGTCATTCTAGAATAAATACAGTCTATTGTTTTATGATTAAAACCATTATTGATAGCTATTTGTTTTATTATAGTAAATTCTTTTATTAGATGTTCTTTTGACATGGGAACGCTGATTAAGCTGTGGACCATACTATTATATTCAGCTAGTTAATGTTTTATAGGATTGCGTGATTTGTAGTTGATAGTATGGTCAGTATGTCACTGTGTTAGATATGAACTTGGGTTATCACCTGTATAATAGTAGTATTCAAACCTAGATTATGCAGGTCAAATAAGAGAAAACCACGCCAGCAGCCTTGGACGTGATTAACATTATACAGGCCGTAGGTATAGTAGGAATCAATCAATAGAACCAGAGATCCTAAAAGTAAAAAACAATGTGGCGGTACATGAACAGCTGATGTTCTGTTCTGTTGGAAATTCCTCCTGCTTTCCAGCATCCAGCCAAATATTTCCTTATTTATTGTTGGTTTATTGCCGATGATCGGCGCACACTATCTATGCGTCGAGCTTTATTTCTCTACCATGTTGATGTTCCATACAATTTAATTATAATAGTTTAGCAATTTATCTGAAAGTGAGGGGCATAATGACGTACACCATTCTAGTTAATATCTCGGAGGTGCGTTCGTATTCTTGCGTGAGGTTGTAGTATATTTAAATATCTTTCTATTATTTATAATTTGAAGACACAAAGTCGTTAGAAAATTAGATAAATAAAATAAATTTTAATGTTTCTTCTTCTTCTTCACGTGCTATTTCCGCGACGAAGGTTGACAATCATCTTGGCTATTCTGATCTTGGAGACGGCTGCTCTGAACACTTCATTTGATGTGCATCCGTACCATCCTCTCAGGTTGCGCAGCCATGAAATTCTTCTCCTTCCTACATTTGTCCTTCCCTGGATCTTTCCTTGCATAATCAACTGCAGCATTGCGTATCCCTCACCTCGTGTGACATGTCCCAGGTATTGCAGTTTCCTGGTTTTGACAGTATCTATGATTTCTCTTTCTTTGCCCATTCTTCTCATAATATCGTTGTTCGTGACATGAGCTGTCCATGATATCGACCGTAAAGCAGAGTGGAGAAAATATAGCACCTCGTCTGTCGAATCCTCAAGCTCAACTTTAAATCCCTAGTGCAAAGTACTTTTCTGAGTTTGTTGAAATTTATTCTAGCCATTTCCATCTGAATTCTAATTTCCTTGCAATAGTCACCAGCAGATTGTTGTACCTAGGTATGCGTAGGTCTGGACTCGCTCGATGTTGATGCCATTAATTGTTAAAACCTCGTTGTCTTCTGAGTTAATGTTTCAGATACGTATATTAAATGTTTTTTTGCTTTCATCAGAATTCAGATTTTATTAAATTTGATTAAGGATTCGAATTTTCCTGAACCAATCACTGAAAGACGTCGATTTTTTCCATGTTGAATTGAGCTATTTATTTATTACACGAGAATGATACGCCGCATAGTCTAGCACAATTAGGACTGGTTTAACGAAATTTGGTATCTGGTTCAGTTTTCAAACAGCTCATAATCCATATCATCGCGCTCTTTGATTTAGAAGAATATATTAAATTGGTTCCCTCTATGAAATAAGATGAGCCAGCATTTAATATAATATATCGTTTTTCCGAACCGCAACCTTTCTTCGTTTCACTGATTTCATAGAGTCGTCTTGCCATGATTTTGATCCAGTTCCATTCGAAAATACCCAAGTTTCATTTTAAATGAAATTAAACATTTTTCAACATATTTTTTCCAAAATTTGACTTAGATCTGGGATCTTCCTTGAAAGATTTATTGAAAAAAAAACGCATAACGGAAACACAATGAAAAACACGATATCAAAACACAACAAATGTGTTATTAGTCTTCTATTAAATTTGGTCTTCAAAATCAATCAATCAATATCACCATTGAAGCCCTCAGTATCTTCCTGTAGGGTTTCACCGCCCATAAGGTTAGTATAAAAATGTTGATCCGCATCGGGAATCAGGTCCATGGAAGATTTTATATCGTTGAGTTTAAGTGTTGGTATTGCTTTACTTTGAGTCACTCTTCTAAGCTATTACAAAATATTACGCCTAAAGTTGGTATCCTGCCCTTTCCTTTTTTAATGTTTATCCAGTATATGTCGTTCTCGTAATCTATTTTTATAAAAATGCTGTAAGGTTTATTTCTGACAATTTTAATTTTTTTATATGTAACCAGTTAATCTTTTCATCTAGAACGTCTTTTTTCTATTTGTACTTTTTTAATACTCTAAAATAAACAAAATTGACTAAATACCTAAATCAACAACATTTAAAAACACATTTAGCAAAAAGGATCCAAATTACATTGTAGCAAAAAAGATCAAAATTACTCTATTTTATAAAATTAGACTTACCAACGAGGCATTATCGCCTGGGTTTCCCACATTGTTTCATAAATCAATATTTAACAAATTAATTTTATTGTTAACATCTTGACAGGTCTAAAAGTTAAAAAATAGGTTAATCCTAATTTTAGCAAAAAATATTAGTTTAGTTGGTTCTTTATTGCAGAAGGGGATCCATATAGAAGAAAGCATAATGTCGAAAAATCGAATAGAAAAAATGATAGCTAGCTCTGTTACCGAAAAAGAGAATATGTTAATTAATGTTGGATCTGGACCAGGAATCCGCATACACATCGAGAAACTCAGCAATGGGGTCGGAAAATTTCATGGCTTCCTTAGGAAAGTTTAAAAATTGTACATTTAACATAGGAAAACCAGAATAATATTATGTAAAAATAACTATAAAAATAAATACAAATTTGTTGAATATTCTCTTTAATAATAATTACCCGGCATTATGAACTTTATCGCCCGCTAATATTTCCTATGATATTATGATGATTATAGCAACCGTTTATAAGATATCATAAGTAAATAATTGATAAATAAAAAAAAAAAATTGTACTAAAGTCAAAAATTAAATTTTACAATGGCCGTTGATGTTGATGCATAATACGAATTTTATATTTTATTAAATTGTATCAATTCGAATATGATTTATTGTTTAATACATAATATTTCTTGACAAAGGTAACCAATGGCTTACAAAACATGCCAATGAATTATCTGGTTTGTCGTTATCTGTTTTATCCATTTCCGTTGACTAACAAATCAAAAATACATTATAAATAACAGGTCTGAAACGTTACGACGCATGCTCTATTCTATTTAAATACATAACTATAAACCCCTCAGAAGAGAAAACAAAATACGTACATTTCTGCTGACTTAGAAAACCTCATTATGATCCTGTCTTATATTTAAAGGAAAAAAACATCGAATGCGTTAATACTATCAAATTTCTAGGATTAACATTCGACAACAAACTTACGTGGCGATAACACATTGAACTAGTGAACACAAAATGCAGACAATCTCTAAACATTTTAAAAGTGTTAGCACATACAAAATGGGGAGCTGACCCGAAAAGTCTTCTTATGATATACAAGGCGTTAATATTGTGTAAGATAGACTACGGCAGCATTGCGTACTCTTCAGCAAGAAAAAATCATCTGAACAGATTAGATAAAATACAAAATTTGGGAATACGCTATTGTCTAAATGCATTCCCAATGACTCCTGTCCAAAGTCTCTATTGTGAATCTGCTATAATGCCCCTAGACCAAAGAAGAAAAATTCTAAAAACAACTTACCTTGCAGGAGTTAAATCTTATCCCAAAAATCCAAACAATGGATCCATATTTCCTGTTCAAAATGAGTACGCCAATAAACCCACTTACTCGCCCCCTCGCAATACGATTCCCTGATATTCCAGAAGATGATCAAAATGTAAATCAAGCAGCAAATGATAGAGCTATTAGGGAAACTGTCTTCACAAACAATTTAAAGAAGAAAATTGTTGATGAATGGCAAGCCATATGGGATCAAACCAATACATTTCTTCGTCAAGTAGAACCAATGGTTAAAAAGACCTTCGATTCCATAGGAATAAGTAGACTGGAAATCCGCAAAAGCATCTAGACTTCGTACAGGACGTAAAAGTTTTACTCATCGACATCTTCTTAAAGGCCAATTTGCAAAAACAAAACATAAAAAATACTTTAGAGTATATGAAATGTATAGAGTTATTTGACAAAATTTAAAAATAAGTAGTCACACTTACCCTCTGTGATATCTACCTTCTGTGATATTTACCAACTGTGATATTTACATTATGTTATGGAGAACATAAAATACACTTAACTAAAAAGCGCCCAAGAGCATTTACTATGTGATACTTACCATCTGTGATATTTAATTAAAACTATACTTAAGTAAAAGAGACCCTACGAGCTAATGACCCTAGTAGTTGTTGCTCTTTCTGGCTAGGTTTCTAGTGAGGTAGAAATCCCCCACTGTTTGGCGCCTACTAACCTGCATGCCAAGCGCCTTTTGAAGGTTTCCCCATCCGGCAACCAAAAAAGAAAAAAAACTATAAAACCTCTAAAAAAAATGAATTTATTAATAAAGGATAGCAATCAACTTAACTATAATAAGTGTTGCAATACTAAAAACTAAACCACAGGTTTGTGATGCGAAGTTCCCAGTCGATTTCATGACGTCAGCAAAGAGATTAGACAATCCGGGAAACATATTTATACTACAAGAAGCAATATTACTCTTAATACTAGAACCCAGCAGCTCATGAACCTGAAGACTATCGCCAAAACAATGCGTCGAGAAAATTATATTAAAGCTCGCAAAATACTCTTCAACCTCGTTTTTAATGGATGTTCTCAACTCTTTAAGCTCAGTTACGAGCTTCGTAATATCAGAGACTATACCCGGCATACAAAACGCTTGTTTGAATATGTTCGCTTTGTGACATTCGATTCCCTTTTCCCAAAGGGTGCCGATACGAGATTTACTTTTAAGCAATCTTTCCTTGTTATCATTAAAAATACTTGTTATTTCTCCAGTCATTGCAGTAACACAGTTCTCCACATTCGTCCATAAAACAGATTGTTCTTTTGTCATGGCGTCTGGTTTACCGGTAATGCATTTTGCAATATTGTAGCCAGCAGCTAATGCCTTTTCTTTTTTTGTCTTAATCCAGGCAACAAAACGGTCGGTCTGATTGGATATTTTAAGTTTGAATTCGTTTACAGAATCCATTGATAGTTCCTTTCTTTTGTTAAGCAGATCATCGATGTACTTAAGTATCCAATTAATTGGTTTATCAACCTGCTCTTTCCAAAAGTCTTTATCACTATTGAATATGTCTTTTACTCTTCCATCAAAAAATTTCTGTGGTATTACATCTGGTTGACATATTATAATGGTAGGTAAATAGATTAATATTAAAATATTTGCAAATTTCATGACCATTCTCAAATACAGAGAATTACTATGTTATTTATTACTTTCTTGATGCGTAGGCTGTCAGAGAAATATGACACTGACAAAATTCAGCTGGTAGTAAATAAAGGTACGTATATACAGGGTGTTCTAGAATATGTGGGCAATCTCCCGGATTCAGATAGAACACTTAAAAATAATAGGAGAAATTCCTATACATTTTTTTTCCTACGCCTCCCATAACGGACGTCCCTGGAAATCGTTGTTTTTTAAATAGTTTTTTAAGTACTAGGTGTAATTTAATAATTTTTTAGTATAATGGTTACTAGATGAGTCTCCTTAAAATTATCCCTTTTTAACAAATTTGGCTTATTTATTTGCCAGGAACGGACTAGACGTAATACAAAAATGCTTTTTTTTACATCCTATATGATGAAGGAACGAGAATAATATTTTTGAATACTCTAAATCTTAAGCTGAAAAAAAGGTACTCTTTATCAATGTCGATAAAATTAACTGTTTTCGAAAAAATATATTTTTGTTTAATATTGGTTGTTGTTTTATGTTCATAAAATTCCCTCATTGTTGCTATGATTTTTTTCACATGTCCCGATTTAAATAAGAATATTTATGCCAGTGTCAGTTTATGGTAGTATCTTGAAATTTTCGGTTTTCTCCTTTGTCTCATTAGTTACTAACTTAGTAATGGAATTTACGTATACTAAATATGCCGACATGCATTTAATGTATGGACAAAAAATATTTTTTCGAAAACAGTTCATTTTATCGACATTGATCAAGAGTTCCTTTTCTTCAGCTTAAGGTTTAGAGTATCCAAAAATATTATTGGCACTCCTTCATCATACAGGGTGTAAAAAAACATTTTTGTGTTACGTCTAGTCCGCCTCTGGCAAACTAAATAAGCCAAATGTGCTTAAAAGGGCGAATTTTAAGACGACTCATCTAGTAACCATTATACTAAAAAGTATTAAATTACACCTAGTACTTAAAAAATTATTTAAAAAACAACGATTTCCAGGGATGTCCATTATGGGCCCCTATCTCCGTAGGGGAAGAATAAATTTTGAATTATTATTTTTTATTTGCTCATCAACACATAAATTAGGGGGATTAAAAAATTAGAGCTTTTGGTGACATAGCGCGTGGAATCGACTTATTTATTAACGGGCACAGCCCAATTTTACAAAAATGACGTAACTAAAGTAACAAAGTTATAATAGTGTAAAAAATTATAATGAATTGAATGTTTATAATGTTAATTCAGTGATACATACTATAATAGAGAAGTCAATATATAGTCAGTAGTGTTGGGAAAAACCGATTATTTTAATAATCGAGTACTTGATACTCGAGCGATTTTAATAATCGAGTGAATCGCTCGAGTGAATCGCTTGAAATTCCAATTCAAATAGCGATGACGTCACCGACTGCTCCAACGCCAGCCTAGCCATTTACATGTGATCAGGTAGGATATTTAGCAGGCACGTAACTACGGATGGGCACAGTTTTAGCTAAAAAATTGTAGTAGCCACCAAAAAAATTCCAGAAACTTATTTATTTGTGAATAATGAATTTTTACCACGTGTCTCGATACCTAACAAAAAAACTGCAAAAAATCACCCAACTATGTATTTATTGTTCGGGTTTATTATTGTGCTTTTTTAACCCGAACAAAAAGTATTACCAAGAGTTATTTTTATTCACATCTTTCTCAATCTACGAGCATAAAATAAGTAGATATTTACAATAGCTTGTCAAATTCTTCCACTTTAAATTATCAGGTGCCCACTGTGTGTCCTTCAAAAATTTAGGCTTAGTTACGCGACTGGCAAAATAAGAAAATTGGTTATTATTTTTTTAAATTCATGTTTATAGTTACCTAAATGTTCCTGTTTAAATTTAAGAATGTTTACTTTTGGTTACCAAAAAATTTGTCGATACCTATGTTTTGTTAGCGATTTTGCTCGTTTTCTTATTTTCCATTAATATTTTCGATAATATATGTAATTTTTAAGAAATCTTCTTAAGTTTAATAATAAAAAATGTTTAGATTTAAAAATGTTTATTATAAGATTACCAACGAATTTTTCTATACAGGGTGTCCCATAACTAATGGTATACAGGAAAACTGCAGATTCCTTGGGTAAAAATACTGCGATTTGGCCATACTTAGTTTAGTTCAATAGCTGGTAATAACCGAGATACAGGGTGTCCAAGTAAAAATTTAATTTTCAATTTTCCTAAATAACTTATTTCTGAAACAATATTTTTCTACAAAATTTTGTGACTAGGGTTTTTTTGGGGAAAGGAATTTGAGTTTGTTAATGATTTTGATGTAGATTATAGGGGGCGCTCTCTGCGGTATTCTGGATACATAAAAATAAATGTAACTTTTTTGTGCCTTAGTATAATTATATTTTTATTAAAAATATCAGTTTTTTCGTCATTTTTAAGCAATAAAGGTATACTTTATAAATGCCGCTCCGACTAACGGTTTTCGAAATATTTCCAATTACAATTTCTAATGCGCCCGTTTAAATTTTGATTTGTAAATGTGAAATTTGTCACAGTAGGCTTTGGTAAAAACAAATACAATGAAAGCACTTTGAAACCTCATTTCTGTCAAAGTTTATTTTCATTTGTCAGTATTGTGGGTGTTTTTAAGGAGTTTTTGACGATACTGTTATCAAAAATTAAACTATAAATGCCGCGACATTTTACGTTTTGGACGCAAGGATCCTGTTTCTCCCAGTCTGTCGTATAGGCTTCTAAAAAATTTAAAAACTGGCTGCCTTCTATTTGGATACATTTCCAAAAACCGCCGTTGTACCCCGCTCTGTTAAAATTTTCTTGTGCGTATGTGCTCTAATTTCTCCGTTAGAAAACAGTTATGTCGCGGCATTTTTAGTTTAATTTTTGATAACAGTATCTTCAAAAACTCCTTAAAAACACCCACAATGCTGACAAATGAAAATAAACTTTGACAGAAATGAGGTTTCAAACTGCTTTCATTCTATTTGTTTTTACCAAAGCCTACTGCGACAAATTTCACATTTACAAATCAAAATTTAAACGGGCGCATTAGAAATTGTAATTCAAAATATCTCGAAAACGGTTAGTCGGAGCGACATTTACAAAGTACACCTTTATTGCTTAAAAATGACGGAAAAACTGATATTTTTAATAAAAACATAATTATACTAAGGCCTAAGAAAGTTACACCTATTTTTATATATCCAGAGTACCGCAGAGAGCGCCCCCTACAATCTACATCAAAATTATTAACAAATTCAAATTCCTTTCCCCAAAAAAACCCTAGTCACAAAATTTTGTGCAAAAATATTGATTTAGAAATAAGTTATTTAGGAAAATTGAAAATTAAATTATTACTTGGACACCCTGTATCTCGGTTATTACCAGCTATTGAACTAAACTACGTATGGCCAAATCACAGTATTTTTACCCAAGGAATCTGCAGTTTTCCTGTGTACCATTAGTTATGGGACACCCTGTATATTTCGTTAACCATTTTGTTCGTTTTGCTATTTTTCATTAACAATTTCTATTATTATGTTATTTTTGAGAAGTTTTCCCGAGTTTATAGTAAATAAAAATTTTAAAATTATATCCTTTAATTTTTTAATATTTACAATCGGGGAACTAAACTACGCTGGCTAGCCAGTTAAACCAAAACTTTACCAAACTCATGTCGGGATGACTCCGCTAAGGGATTTGGCATACTTTTTTATATGCACCTTCTTGTTTATGTGCATTTAAGAAAGACGTATGTCGTGTACTTGCTCAGCGTCAATCTCGAACGTCGCCAATCGGATCGCGCGGCGCGAAGACCGAAGGTCGTCTATCAAGTAACGGGCGATATTTTTCGGTTTTTCGCCTGAATTTATAACTAGAGTATTTCCAATCGAGCGAAAAACTGTTCGAATGTACGAGCAGTTCTTTAACTCGATCACACTATAGCGGCACATTTCCGTCGGAGTCAAGCGAAGCGCGGGTATCGAGTGAAAGATAATAAGTAACGAGTGACGATTTTCGCCTGAATAGATAACTCGAGCGGTTTTTTTTTAATAATCGAACGATGTTGGTTATTTCAATAATCGAGTGATTAAGCGGTTTTTCGCTCGAGCGATCACAACACTAATAGTCAGTAGATGCTTCATAAAATCTGATCAACTTGAAAATAAATCAAGCATTAGCTAGCTTGCATGATCGTGATATAAAGCTATTTTGGCCATAGTACGTCTATGAGGTGGTACAGAACAGGTATTCCTCTGACGTGTTTCCCTAGAGGGTACGTGCATTCCTATTCTGTCAAGTAACAAACGACAGTCATATTCGTTATGTAATAGGTTATATGACCTTGTAAGATCCCGACGCATCCTGAGGGTTCTGATCTTAATAGTTGCTTCAAGCTGATAATAAGTTACCCGAACAAACCCGGTGTATTATGTTTATAGGCCATGTAATTCAAAAATTTATGTTGAACCCTTTGAATATTCTAGATATATATTATAGCAAGGATTCCAAATACACGAGGAGTATTCCAGATGGGTTCTTATTAATGAGCAATATAATTGTTTTATAGCTTTGGTATTAGTAAATTTACTACGCTTAAAAAATCCTAAAAGTTGGAGAGATTTGGATTGGTGTTCTGAATGTGAAGAATGAAAGTAAGCTTAGCATCTATAATCAGACTAGATAGAGATAGTAAGAATATTGCCCTCAATTAAATAATGCTATTCAAACCCCGACCTAGGCCTTGAAAATGTATTGAGTGACACTTTGAGGCGTTAATCTCCATACCGTACAATTTATCCATTTAGGGATTTTTTTACAAGCGTTCCTGTACTGTCAGTATGTTAAGAAAAATGCAAGGATCGGTAGGTTTTTGTAAAGTTTGTATTGAAGAAAAGTGGTATTTCTTTTTAATTATTAACTATGAAGACGCAAGATAGGCCAAAATTCACTACCCAAGGGAGAGATGCCCATATCCTAATTAAACTCTTTATTTTAAAAGTTCACAAGCATACAATAAAATAGTATCAAAAGGAAAAATATCAGCAAAACGCCAATGCCGGTATCATAAACAAATCCTAAATTTCCTCCCAGTGTTCCACACCACTGTAGAGGCAAATTTCTGTGCGTTTAATGGCGCTACGAAGAGCGGAATTACATAAGAAATAAAATTGTCTTTGTTTGTAGTGTAGGAAGTAAATTTGACAAAACACATTTAATGATATATTTTATGAAATGTATATCGAGTCAGTATAACAAATTATGTTGAATTAATTTAGATTTGAGTCAATTGTGATCTAATTATTTCTTGTTAGCTTATTGAAGGGTACTGGAAAAACTTGACAAGGTTTCGCACTTCAGCAAAAGCAGCGGCTACAGCGTTGCCATATATCTGAAGACAATGAATATAGATTTATTTTATACATTTAAATATTGTGGAAAATGATTATTTTTTAAAATCTTCAAGTATCTCTAAGTTGATTTGATAACACTATTCATAACATTATATTAAAATTTATTATATTACTGGTCAGTTTAGTTGTTCTAATTGGAAATTACATGATTCTTTTCTGTTACAACACAAATAACAGCAGCATAGTCTAATTTTTGCTAGCATTTCTTCCGATGTTCAGAAACGGCTGGGCATACAGGGTGATTCACGACGAGCGTGCATTAGAACTTTATAGAGAACTACTGAATATATGTTCCTGAAACTTTGGGGATTTGGGTTTATCGATATGCTCTCTTTAACTAAAATATTGACATGTTCCTGTCATTTCCGGTTATACCGGATGTAGCTGCCAAGTTTCGTTTTTTAAATACAACATGGTAATTTTTATTACATTTTTCGATTAAGCATTAAATATTAAGCATATTTTATAGAAAATGTTTTTGTCAGACTCTATTAGTTTTTGAGATATCCGGACTTTTGTAATTATTTGGCAAATGCATGACGATGAAATAATCCATATAATTTTTTTACCTTAGCGCTTGGACTAAAATTTTTTTCTCACCGAATAGCTAGAAGATCATCAAGTCTCTAAAACATTTCAAATTCGGCATAAATTGTACAGGGTGGTCACAATTCAAGCCTCATTTTGAAAGAATTCAACCATTAAAAACTTTCTTATTTTAAATGGAACACCCTGTATATTTTTATTTAATTTGATGGCAAATTAGTTGTTCTTTATAAATAGTATTTACTGTCCTATACCTATATCAAAGCGTTTTCTAAAAAAATCCAATTTTATTCCGAAAATACTATTTGTTCAAGTGTGCTATGAAAACAATTGTACTTAGGGGCTGTATACTGACGTCTATACGGAGGAAAAGCGATTGGTATCAAAACGATGGGGCTCCAGCACACAACGCCCAAGTTTTTAAGACTGCCCTAAACAAACTTTTTCATGACCAGTGGATCGCAAACCAAGGTCCCTTCCACTGGCCAGCTCGTTCGCCAGACTTAACTCCACTGGACTTTTCATCTGGGGAACCATTAAAGATAAAGTTTACGCGCGTCCCATCACCACGAAGGAAAATCTAATTAAAAGGGTAAAGGCAGCATTTCAATCTCTCACAAGAAATTAGGAATGCTACAAGAAATAACATGATAAAAAGAATACATAAATGCATGGAAGTAAATGGCAATCATTTCGAACATATTTTAAAAATATAATCAAAAGATATTAGGTATAATTTTCAAACACATTTTTAATTAAAGAATTTAAAGTTTATAAACTTGTTTCCTTGCTATTTTTAAAAAAATAATATTTAAACCATTAAATTTAAAACAATCAACTGCATTTTATTTATAAATTATTAAGAAACACTTTAGAATATTGTATTTTCCAGCAATCAATCATTTTTCCTCCGTATAGACATCAGTATACAGCCTCTAAGTACAATTATTGTTTTCATAACACACTTGAACAAATAGTATATTCGGAATAAAATTGGATTTTTTGAGAAAACGCTTTGATATAGGTATAGGATAGTAAATACTATTTATAAAGAACAACTAATTTGCCATCAAATTAAATAAAAATATACAGGGTGTTCCATTTAAAATAAGAAAGTTTTTAATGGTTGAATTCTTTCACAATGAGGCTTGAATTGTGACCACCCTGTACATTTTATGCCGAATTTGAAATGTTTTTGAGACTTGATGATCTTCTAGCTATTCGGTGAGAAAAAATTTTTAGTCCAAGCGCTAAGGTAAAAAAATTATATGGATTATTTCATCGTCATGCATTTGCCAAATAATTACAAAAAGTCCAGATATCTCAAAAACTAATAGAGTCTGACAAAAACATTTTCTATAAAATGTGCTTAATATTTAATGCTTAATCGAAAAATGTAATAAAAATTACCATGTTGTATTTAAAAAACGAAAGTTGGCAGCTACATCCGGTATAACCGGAAATGACAGGAACATGTCAATATTTTAGTTAAAGAGAGCATATCGATAAATCAAAATCCCCAAAGTTTCAGGAACATATATTCAGTAGTTCTCCATAAAGTTCTAATGCACACTCGTCGTGAATCACCCTGTATAATATCTACCCTGTATGGCAATATTAAGAATTTTCTATTACAAATTACTGAATGCATTTTTTCTTTTTTTTTAGATTCATTTACTGGATTAACTGCATTTTCATGAAAGGTATGTATGTTTATAAATTTAGTAAAAACTACAATTTCAACCCTTGAAGACAGCCAATTTTTTTTGAAAAACGGATGTTATTTTCGAAAATAATCGAAATTTTCCAAAATCCCTTTCTTCAAAAGCATTGAATTTGTACCACCTTATAGTGTTGGAAAAAAAACGATAATTTTAATAATCGAATAATCGCTCGAGCGATTTGACATTTTTATGACTAAGAATAATGTGTTGATAAAACACCAGGGGTTGTTTTTGTAAGTTTTAGAAGTTTAGTCTTTAGATTGTTGATTCTGATTTAAAAAAAATTATATCCTTCAAATTTTTAAAAATTTAAAATTGCCGTTGGCTAGCCAGTCAAAACAATACCCATGTCGCGATGAATCCACTAATGGATTTGGCATACTTCTTGTAGGCACCTTCTCGTTTATGCGCCTTGAACAAAGACGTATGTCGTGTCAGCCTTCTGAGCGTCAAACTTGAACTCGAACGTCGCCAATCGCCACATTTCGGGTGGAGCGCGGCGTCGAACGAATATTGGGTATCAAGTGGAAGGCCACGATTTTCGATTTCTCGCTTGAATTTATAACTAGAGTAGTATTTCCTATCGAGCGAAAAACTGCTCGAATATACAAGCGAAGCTCGGATATAGAGTGGAAGGTAATAAGTAACATGCGACGATTTTCGCTTGAATTTATAACTCGAGCAGTTTTTAATAATCGAGCGATGTCGGATATTGCAATAATCGAGTACTCAAGCGGTTTATCGCTCGAGCGATCACAACACTACCACCCTGCATAACACGGTGAGTCCCGAAGGAACACATGGAATTTCCCATGTAAATTTGGAGGTGGTTTAAAGAAAACTTTTATTAAGACTTTTAAAGAGAATAATGAGGGTAAAAAGTCATCCAAATTTGACCTCCTCCTCCTTTACAACATCCGTTTTTAAGATATTAAGAAAATTCTGTCTTCAAACTAGCTTAAATCTGGGGCACGATGATGTTTAATTTTAATGAAGGTTAAATTCAAGGGTGTATCCCGTATCGGCACATTCTATTACAGTCAATTTGGTGACATCTTGTGGGTCCGTTTGCAATAACCCATCTTGGCACACAAACCAACAGGTAATAAAAAAAGAATAAAAGAATAAGAATTCTGATAACGCTGAATGGCTAAGATATTGGCTTTGGTCACTTGCTTGTGAAATCCGAAGAAGTTAATGAATTTTATTTTCTGAAACTGTACGAGTTGAAACTCAATAACGAAAGTTTAGAAAAGTTTTCCGATTATCTCTTGAACACGCACCGGAAAGGGTGTTTTTGAACATTGCCTATTAATAATCACACCGTTGCCAATATTTTAATAATTTAGCACTAAAGATGTACTTACAAATCGAGAAATCATTTTACCCCTAAGAAATCATTTTACCCCTTCTCCCCTAATATTCCCAGCGAGATACAATGGTGAGATAAATTCGCGAAGGGTGGTTCAGACATTGGCAATTTGTTCGATTCATATTTCGAGAATATTTCTGTTCCAAAGATATAATCCAGGTTCTGTGTCGAACAACTCAGATCTCCAGGGCCATACTTTTAAAGAAAGTGATGCCTTGAAAGCCTCGCAGACACTGGATCCTCAGAAAGGTACAGTGCCGGATAAATGACCGTCTGTTTTTCTTTAAAAATGTTCTAATTTTGTTGATATACCTTTACAAACCCTTTATTACCCTACGTTAATTTTAACTATTATTCTTTAAGGAATGGTCACTTTCCCGAATTAGTAGAAAACAGTAATAATTGTGCCAATTCCTAAGAGTGTTAGATGCCAAATATATCAAACCATCGACCGATTACTGATGGTGCGATAATATCTTGGAGAAGTGTTTGTTCACATTTTCTTGGTAATTTCTTGTAATTTGGGTCTATAACTTATTTCAATTATTACTCAACACCTATTCACATTTTTAAAAACATTTATTAAAAATGTGTAAATTCTAAAGAAAATCCCATAATTATGCCACAGACTTCCCACGTATTATAAAAAATACAATATTACATGACAAAATTATCTAGATAAGGATAAAAACCAGAAACTGAACTACTAATTGTTTGATTCGTAGACGCTCTCAAGTTTCCAAAGAATGTAGCCAAGTTAGAAAACTCCGTGAACAACAATAAAAAATAGTTTAATCCTGCAGTGCAAAATCGTTAAGAGGTTCACCAAAACAACCCGGCAGGAAAACTTGTTTAAAGTTCGCAACATATTCTTGCACATCTGTTCTAGCTGATGAGCTAATTTGATTTATTAACTTATTAAGATCCATCAATAAATCCATAATGTCAGAGACTAGACCAGGCATATATATCATTTGTTTCACTGTTCTCGAATTGTAACATTGTTCGGGTTTGTTATAGAAAAAAGGTAGAAACACCACATTGATCGAAATTAAACCTCTTATCCTCGCCATTCGGGTTTGTTCGGGTTTGTTCAAACCCGAATGGCGAGGATAAGAGGTTTAATTTCGATCAATGTGGTGTTTCTATCATTAATAATAGGTGTTATTGTTTTAGTCTTTGCAGCAATACAGTCCTCAAAAACTTCACTTATAAGTTCTTGACTATTCTTTAAACCCACTTCTATTTTTTCCCTAATCCAGTTAACAACACCTTCGGTCGCGTTGGATTCTTCACCTTTGACATCTGTTACAGGAACACTAGTCATTACTGCATATGTTTTAGCCATCGCATCAACGTATTTACCTGTACTATTAATGGGATCATAAACCTTCTCTTTCAAAAAGTCTGTACCTCGCTGAAAAATGTCTTTTACTGATTGTGCGAAGTCAGAAGACGCTCTCGTGACGTTAGCAAATATTATCTAATTTGGGAAATTCAGTTAAACATTATTTTTAAAAGTATGAACCTTCTCTCCAAAGTCCTTAAGATGTTGACCAAAACAATGCGGCAGGAAAAGTGGTTTTAAATTAGCATAATATTCTTGAACATCTGTTCCAGTGGGTTTTATCAACTTGTTAAGGTCCTTCAAGACATCCATAATATCAGAGACTACATCCGGCAAACATACCATTTGTTTAAAGACATTCGCATTGTAAAATTCTTTTCCACTTGTGCCATTTTTTGGTGATAAGAGATTTAATATTGTTCAACCGGGTCTATTGATCATCAACAATAGCTGTTATATCTTTACCTTTTGCATTAATACAGTGCTCCACAACATTACTTACACGATCTTGACTATTCATTAGGGCGTCTATATCATTGCAAATGCATTTTGAAATGTTGTTGTCAACACGCTGTGCCGCTTCTTTTTTGTCTTAATCCACTCAGTAAAATCGTGGGTCATCTTAGATATTTTACCATTAAATTCGTTTACAGGACCAGGAGCCGTTTATTTATTTTATCTAATCGCATGCGGTAAGTAACTACTTACCGCACTGATTTGAATGCGATAAGTAGCACTTTACCGCCCTAATGACGCAACTAATTACATACAAACGAAAAACAAGTTTTTATATTAGTCAATAATATATTTTTTATTTTTAAAAGAAACTCTATAAACATCATATGCATACAAATTCTTACATATTTATATTTCCAAACTAATCCAAAGTTACAAATAAAATAATTAAGAAATATTAACATTAATTGTAGAATTTGTAACATTTCCAAACGATATCGATGAAGGAATTATTTTACTATCCGATGAGAGACAAGAATTTAAAGTTACAGATTTACTAAAACTGGAGGTTCTCTCTGCATATTGGTCTACACCATTTATTTGCTTTGCAATTCCTATTTTATTTTGTACAGAATTTTCAATATAGTCCTCCGCAGCACTGGAAGACTTCCATCCACCATGTGTTTTTAAATTCATGATATCCCCGCCGCATCTACTAAAAATGTAGCTGACGTCCTTCAATAACAATGTCCCGTATATTCTTTGGGACTGGGCAACTTTAAATATGATGCATTTTGAGAAGGTATTTTTCCAAAAGTAAACTCCTGGACAAAATTAACGCAACATCAACAATTTGCCATATTTTTAATGCTATTTTTTTTTCTGAATTTATGATCCGATTTGAATGATTTTTTTTTGCATTGTAGGCTGGTTCCTTGACAATGTCATAGTTTTCGCTGTTTATGATAAAAATTTAATTTTCGATTTATACTGGGTTTACTAAAAATGCTATGTTTTTTTCCGAAAATTCGTATCACCCTGTGGAGTATATTAGCAACTGAAGCATATTGCAGTTGACATTAAACGGTAGGTCCATCTTTCCCCTACATTTTCTTTTTTGGTTTTCTTCATTATCTCTGTTATTAAAGGAGATACACCTTTTTATAGCGTAACATGTTTTTATAGACTTTAATATTCAACATATTCATTGTTAAATGTTTTCAAGAAGGTTTCAAGAGTAAAATACTCGTCGGGCAACTGGGCATACAAAACGAACGTTTAATAAGCAGTTTCCGAACAATTTTTATCAGTATGGTGAATTTTATTTGACCTTTGTAACTTTAAAACACAACATCTACTTGAAAACATTTAACAATGAATGTGTTGGATATTAAAGTCTATAAAGACATGTTACACTCT
Organism: Barypeithes pellucidus; assembly: GCA_963991005.1. NCBI lineage: Eukaryota > Metazoa > Arthropoda > Insecta > Coleoptera > Curculionidae > Barypeithes > Barypeithes pellucidus. The sequence goes on along the minus strand of OZ022563.1, from coordinate 39,672,275 downwards.
AAAATGGTGTATCTCCTTTAATAACAGAGATAATGAAGTAAACCAAAAAAGAAAATGCTGGGGAAAGATGGACCTACCGTTTAATGTCAACTGCAATATGTTTCGGTTGCTAATATACTAGACAGGGTGATGCGAATTTTTGGAAAAAAACATAGCATTTTTAGTACACTCAGTATAAATCGAAAATTAAATTTTTATCATAAACAGCGAAAACTATGACATTGTCAAGGAACCAACCTACAATGCAATAAAAAATCATTCAAATCGGATCATAAATTCCGAAAAAAAATAGCATAAAAAATATGGCAAATTTATGATGTTGCGTTAATTTTGTCCAGGAGTTTATTTATATCCAGTGGTTGGATCGTGCACTTTTTCTTTTATATGCAATAAATAACCGGGAATGAGCAGTATGATCGGGGCTAAGGGCTCTATACTTCTTGAAAATTGAAATATTATTAATTTCTAGTGAAAATGCTTCGGCGTACACCACGAACTGTCGATCTACACGTGTCTTTGTATCCGAGACAGTTACAACGGGTGGGTTTCAAATTCCTTAATATCTTCAATTTTCATTTTACATAACTCCACTCGGCGACATGTCCTAGCGATGCCCACGATAAGAATCACATGAAACAAGCAAACAAGTTGTTATTTAAAAATAGATTAAAAAATCGCAATTAAGTACATTCATTAATAAAAACTCCTCATTTGGTGCAGTCAGAAGGAATTTTACAACCTCATTCTTGGAGAATACCTACCTTTGATTTCTTAGCTTTGAATCCCAGAGACTTCCTTTTCAAATATGCCATCAGTTTTACATACCTGCTTATGTCAACTTTATTCTTGATACTTATAGTAGATCTGAGCATTGAGTAATAACTCCATAAAGAGGATGATTTACTGTCCTTATATTTATTCACAAAATAGGCAAGTATCACGTCTTCACTAATTGCTTTAACTTCTTTTGATGAGCACCAGTCCATGAAGAGCCCATGTTCCTTCTCATATCTATACCGTGATTTATCCGGCAATAAATTAAGGGTAGCTGCTTTATCAATGTCCAGAATTTCTTTCGGAATTTCATCATCACTGCTGCTACTGCCTTCCATTTAAGGGACATAAATCACCTATATTCACTTTCACGAAATTGTTACAAAAATAATTAACGTTTATTCTGTTGTCTAGTTTTTTACATATAAAAGCCAACGGGGTAAATTAAAACAATGCTCTTTTAGTTTTTAATATTGGTGTCCTAAAACACGCTTGTAGATAAAATATCGTACAATACACTGACGGTAGGTGTCTTTACCGCATTTGCGTGATTTAATAAACTCGCCTTCGGCTCGTTTTGTTAAACATCACGAGTACCTAACGTATCCCATCGATGTACTTAATTGTAATATTAATGGGATTATTAACCTGCTCTTTCAAAAAGTCTGTACCTCCATTGAAAATGCTTTTAACTGATTGAATTGAATTGATCCATTTTTTACTGCTTAATTTGTATGCACTGTGAATTGTTCTATTGCAAATCACATGTTTATTTTTCTTACGGATTACCGTTCCGTCTTAAGACTTACGTTACGGCAACTATGATCCAGCTTAACAGTTACGGACATGGAAATGGACTTTTAGGGCGGACGAATCGTCTTAAATTTTATACTATTCAATTACTCAACTCCTTATGAGCCCAATTTTATTAACACTGGATAAATTCTAAAGAAAAGCCCTTTTAAATTGTGCCACAAATTTCCCACGTATTATAAAAAAATACGAGATTACATAACGAAATTATTTAGATAGGATTTCACTGCCTAATTGCACCTTCCCATTGTCTAAGCCATTTTAATATAATACATTTAATAATTGTTAAAAATCTAAGCAAGGATCGTGGTTAAATTCTTTAATAAATCAAGTAAACAATGGACGTATGCTTGTTTATGTAAAATAAACAATCATTTGAAAACGGTTTACACATTATATACGATGCAATAGTACAGAGATGTTGGTCTTCTTGGAAATTTTTTTCCCAGATTTTAGCCGCATGTTGGTCCTTGTTATTCTGCGCATGCATAGGATAAAAATAAGGTGTATTAATATCATTATTTTTTTCCAAAGATACTGACTGGGTGTCCCAGCTCTAATTATACACTTAACATCTTCTAACTTGTTCATGATATAAAAGGAAGCTAGCTTTAAGACAAATAGTTCTTGGTTTAAACGAGTATTTTAGTGGAAGTATAGCATCCCATTTTCGACATTCTGAGGATATTAGAGTTATTATCAAAGATATAATGTTGCGGTTCACACTTTAGTTTTCCACTTTTTAACGAATCGAAAGATTTCGGTGTCAAATTTGTCATGGTTTTTTTAGTTTTTAAGCTACAGGTTTTTTTGATAAAATCTTCGCTTTTGACACCCCTCGTATTCCCGTTACTCGTTAACTTATCAAAAAAGTAAAAAGTGATCTCTGTAAAGTTCAGTGGCCGGTCAGCTTTACCTACTCTAACAAGTTTTTGAGATATTAAAACAGGAACATTTTTAAATGGGTCACCTTGTATATTATTTTTAAACTAATTAAGCAACTTTGGGCTTTACAAAAACGTACATTTGTTCATATTATACAACGTGTCCAAGATAAGGAGGGCCAGTACAGGGATCTCGGAATAAACCGAAATTCTGAAAAATCGTTTTATTGGTTTCCTGGGTTTTTTTTTAGATCGAATTCTAAAGTAAATTGCACTTTTACAATGCCATTTTTTCCGCTCTATCTAACAGCGTTAATTGTTTTGGAATCCGAGTCGTCTTCGAAGGGCCATTATTAACTTTCTTTTTTTAAATACGGTCCTGTTTTCCTGATATTGGAATTTGAGAACTTTTTTTCTCCCGAATGCAACGATGTATGACACATTATGGTTTAATTACGTTTCGAGGGTTCTTTGAACAACATCAGGAAAAAAATTTGGGATACGGTCCTGTATTTCTCCTAATTTTATAAATAATATCTCATAGTAAGCTCTAAATTTTTTACTTATGTTGGACTAGTTCAATAAATAACAAATAATTTAATAATTTTTTCTATAAGCACAAATAACATCTTCTAACTGTCACATGTTTTTTTGAGATAAAATTAAACATGCGATAGAATATCAAACTTTTCAGTATTTGTAAATTTATGTTCCATATTTTCTGGAAAATAGCAAACCTCTTATATCTCTTCTTAGCTCTAACTGTAGATTATCCAAACAGTCGGTCAGCTGATTTTGTAAAAAATTAAGATAGAGCTGTTCGTTTAAATTGGATGGTAGCTCGAACGGACCCAACATCGAATTGTCAATGAGGCCACACCAAACAGTTATTTTAAATTTGTGCTGAAACTGCTGTTCGGTTATTAAGTGAGGATTTTCTAAATTCCACACATGTTTATTTTTAAAATTAAAGATACCCCTTCGTGTGAAAGTCGCTTCATCGGTGAACAAAACTCTATTCAAAAACATTGAGTTAGCATTTTGGTGGGTACGACAGAAATGGGATTATTCCAATCTAGCTGGAAGATCAACAGCCAACAAATTCTGAACACGCGTAAAGTGGTATGGATAAAGCCCTTCTTGGTTAAAAACTCTAGAAATAGTGGATTTACTTGCTGCAGCTGGTGCTAATTTCCGGGTTTTCAGCCAGACAAACTAGTATTTCATCTTCCTGCTCGGATGTATTAATCTTCGGACGTCCTCCACTATTACGGATTGGACGCAAGGATCCTGTTTCTCCCAGTCTGTATAGTATAAGCTTCTAAAAATTTTAAAATCTGGCTGGCTTCAATTTTGATACATTTCCAAATACCACCGATGTGCTCCGCGTCCGTTAAAAGTTTCTTGTACGTATAAAGATACCATGTCTCGTATTTCTCAGTTAGAAAATTAGGTCGCGATATTTTTAGTTTAATTCTGATAACAGTATCTTTCAAAAACTCCTTATAAACACCCACAATGCTGACAAATGAATATAAACGTTGACAGAAATGATGTTTCAAAGCGCTTTCGTTGTATTTGTTTTTACCAAAGCCTATTGTGACAAATTTCACATTTACAAATCAAAACTTGTAATTGAAAATATCAGTCGAAGTGACACTTATAAAGTATATCTTTTCTGCGTAAAATGTTGGGAAAACTGATAAAAACATAATTATATTAAGCCCAAATACACTTCTTTTTATGTATCCAGAGTACCGCAGAGAGCGCCCCCTACAATCTACATCAAAATTATCAAATTCAAATTCCTCGCCCAAAAGAAACCTAGTCACAAAATTTTGTGCAAAAATATTGATACAGAAATAAGTTACTTAGGAGAATCGAAAATTAAATAGCAATATTTTTACCCAAGGAATCTGCAATTTTCCCGTGTACCATTAATTATGGGACATTCTGTATATATTACGTAACAGTCATTACGTAACAGTAGGTAGTAGATTCTAACTAATATAGGAGTAGAAAAAATATCTTAGATGTTCGCCCATGAAAAATCTGATGGAACAAAATAACCATGTTTTATTTGTGGTTCTGTGATATGTACCTTCTTACCATCTTTAGGAACCTTGAAACCGCATTTACATAAGCCCTAATTATTTTCGAATTGTGAAGAAATTTTTCAATGGTGTTCTTTTATTGCGTTTGGTAACTGTCTCCTTTTTTCTCGTTCAACCGCGAAGGTTCAATGTTAAAAGTAAATTGATTGTTTCTAATAAATTTACCGGTATTTTATTAATAAAAGTGTTTGTTAACGTATACAGGATGTCCTAAATGTGATCGTACCACCACGTTATTATTTCTCGAAACTAACAGATCCCGTCAGCTTATCTAATGAAACTTATGTAAAGTCAGCGTATGCTTTTTTGTGGTTTTTACCAGTTCTCCCAGGTACAGTACGTTTCACGAAAATTGGATACGACTTAATGATTTCCTGGGTCGGTCCCATTGTGTCGACAAGAGCTTGGCAATAAACAAGTGAAGTATGAAGGGACGGACTAAGGAAAACAAGTACTGGTATGATTATATTAATGTAATCAAATGAAATAACATTTTTTAAAAATATTACTAGTCATATTTATTTACATTTATAATGTCATTCTATAGATAGTTCTGTTTTGCTATCGCTATCCTCATCAAAATTAATTATAATTGGATTCATTATACGATCCAGACTAATATACGAATTTTCTACAGTTATTACGTGACGGACTGAATTTTTCTAACTACCTGGGGGAATATCATTAAAGCATTTTCGTATTAATTCTACAACACTAGAACTTAAAGTCGGAGAAATATTTCAGACCTAACCAGTGATTTTAACTGGTGCCACATATGCTATATGGGGTTAAAAATGCAATAATAGGGTGGGAGCCGTACCATATCCAATTTCTTCTGCCAATGTGTCACAAACATATACTTTTTATATAAAATGTCTTTAAAACTTCTAAAAGATCACTTTTTTATAACTTTCTACAAAATATATATCATTCGCCGTCATGTAGTTCTGAATCTCCAATTTTGTATTATTTGAGCTTGGAGCTTTATGTAATTGGCGACTGTGATAGCTCGCATTGTCCATTACTATCACGCTATTCTGAGGAATGTTTGGTAAAAAAAAATTCTTGAACCATTCCTCAAAAACTAACAAATTTTACCACAAAAAGATATTTAAATATAAATTAAGCAACCTAACCTACCTGATGTGCCTATGCCGTGGAACAATCTTTACATTTTACTGGCAAATACTATTAAGTATTTTTATTGTAAAAATGAAGTGTAAGAATATAATGCATAAATGAGAGGCAACGGATTCCTAGGATTTCGTTTTTCGTAACAAATAATAAGAGGAAGAAATGAGGGAACATACGATCAATCGATGAAGTCAAGCGACGTTGGGCATGGTTGATAGGTACTGGGATGGATAACCGCTTGGAAATACCATGTGTCAACATTTTTACAAAAGATTTAGTAAATTTTACAAAAGATTTTAGTAAATTTTACAGAAGATTTTATTAAATTTTACAACAGGTCTAAGTAAATTTTACAAAAACTTTTCACATAAATGGTTTACTAAATATTTTTGTAATTGTTACTAAAAATGTAGATTAAAATGTTGCTATAATTTAATGGCAGTTCTTAATAATAGTTATTCCAGCCATGTACGTGTCCAAGATAAGGAATGCCAGTACAGGGATCTCGGAAACCGTAAAAGATACGAAGTTGGTTAAATGGAGGTTGCGCATTTACGTACCTAATAACATGCCATTCAGAAAGTTTTAAAATTCCGAGTTGTTCCGGAGATATCCGGAAAAAAACAAAATTCTGAAAAATCATTTTATTGTTTTCCTGGGTTTTTTTGAGATCGAATTGTAAAGTTGCATTGCATTGCCATTTTTTCCACTCTATCTAACAGCGTTAATTGTTTTGTAATCCGACGAGTCGTCTTCGAAGGGCCATTATCAACTTTCTTTTTTTAAATACGGTCCTGTTTTTCTGATATTGGAATTTGATAGCTTTTTTCTTCTGAATGCAACGATGTATGACACATTGTGGTTTAATGACGTTTCGAGGGTTTTTGAACAACATCAGGAAATTTCGGGATACGGTCCTGTATTTCTCCTAATTTTATAAATAATATCTCATAAGTAAGCTCTAAATTTTTTACTTTTGTTGGACTAGTTCAAATAAATAACCAATAATTTAATAATAAACCACAAATAAGTGAACAAAAATCATTCCAAAACAGTAATAAAACGAACAACGAAAAAAGTAAGGAACTACATAATCAGGTGTTCAAAATGATTTCCGCTATTCTCTAAGCACAAATAACATCTTCTAACTGCCACATAACAGTTTTTTGAGATAAAATAAAACATGCGATAGAATATCAAACTTTCAGCATTTGTAAATTTATGTTCCATATTTTCTGGAAAATAGAAAACCTCTTAAACCGCTCTCAAATGATCACAATGGGAATGTGTGTGAAACAAATCACGCGTCACCATCTTAATTTTTTTGTTTCAATCGCCTACTTTTCTTTTAAATCCCGAATCAACAAAAGTTTGAAATAATATTTCTGTATTTTTTTTTTTTTTTTTTTTATTTATGGTTTATTATTAAATTATTTGTTATTTATTGAACTAGTTCAACATAAGTAAAAATTTAGAGCTTACTTATGAGATATTATTTATAAAATTAGGAGAAATACAGGACCGTATCCCAAAATTTCTTGATGTTGGCAATGTAAAAGTGCAATTTGCTTTAGAATTCGATTAAAAAAAAAAAAAACAGGAAAACAATAAAACGATTTTTCAGAATTTTGTTTTTTTCCGGATATCTCCGGAACTATCGGAATTTTAAAACTTTCTAAACGGTATATTATTAATGCGCAACTTTACCTCCATTTAACCGACTTCGTATCTCTTACGGCTTCCGAGATCCCTGTACTGGCCCTACTTATCTGGGATACGTTGTATAGAGCTATAAATTACTGTTAGTTTTACTATTTTTATACTAAATTTAAGTAAGTTTTTCTTGCCAGGGAATTTTCGAATAGATAGTTCCTCGAAAACTATAATTATAGTTCTGGACTAGTAACTTGACCATAAAAGCTTGAAACCCACCTTTTCGACCTCTCAATTGCCTCTACATTAAAGAGAAAGTCCTCTGTGCGATAATCAATGCGTTAGTAGGGTGGCGATGTCTTTTGATCAGCATGCGACGATAAATCAGGTATTTCTCATTACATCACGGCTAATATCACAATACCTTGGTGAATATTTTAGGAACATTCCACGAATCCATTTGGAATGATCAGTTCCTTCCTTTTTTCTTCTACGTCCATTTTATGGCTTATATAAAATGGAATTTAATTAACGTTCATTAATTCCTTTAATTATTGACCAGACGTCTTGAAGGTACATATTTGATGCGAATTATAACTAAAAAATACAAATTACCGTAATAAATTATTCCGTCCCAGTGAACTGATTATTATTTGGCAATTTACATGGTCACCAAGTCAAGGTCTCGTTAAGATACACGCCCACAAAAATAATGTATCTATTTATTTACAAACTCTAATTAGACTAATTTATTCTGTACTGCTATGAATAAAATTTGAATAAAAAGTTGTCATTTCACTTGTTGTATTACCATTAACATTTGACTGTGTAAGAAACAAATTATGGGTTTCCCATAAGAACACTACGAACAACACATTAGAAATTAAACCCAGACGGGGGTGTCTCTGGATGGGGTTACCTCTCGGGTTACCTATACCACAAATGGACTTAAGTTTTCATTTCTCGACAAAAATTCATTTTTTACCAAAAAAATTGTTGCAAAATTAAGACATGTCATTGCGAAATTTAGTTCTTGTATACAGGGAGGTCAAAATCCTAAAATATTGATTTTACCTCTGAGTAAACTGCCGTAATTTTTCGTTTTTAAGAAAAAAGCCGTTAGGAAATGTTCGTAACTCAAGATTTAATGAAAATTTATTTTTGTATACAGGATGTCCAACTAAGGCCGGCGAGATACGACATTATGGAAGCCATAAACCTCATGTCTTTGGGAAAAAAATATCATTGACTAAGAAAAATTGATAGAAAATAATTTCACGTTTTCAAAACGACCGTTAGATGACGCAATTACTATTTATATAAATAAAATTTTTAAATTCTTCGTATTATCACTGTTAAGGTTTTCGTTTAATACCGGATATACGAGCCCTGTCTCAGTGAAGTCGGCCCAACGCCCCGAAACATGATATTTGTGAATTTATAAGAAAAGTGATCATTCACTTGCCTTTAAAAGGCCAAAATGCACGGTGGTTACCAAGGTGTCAGTTAACTCGACACTGTCATTTTGACATGTCATTGTATTATTTACAATTTACTGGCGCTTTCTAGTTAGGTATGCACAGGTAGTGCTTTCCAAAATTTAATTAGCTTTTCTTAGGACTCTGCTGCGTTCAAAACGTTATTGTTTCAAAACATACTTTTAATTCCTCAAAAAATCCGAAACAAATAAGAAGTCCGAAAAGAATTAAAACTACATGGTGTTCCATAAGAAAATCAAAACATAGTGTCAATACCTGACGAGCAGTAGGTTTGATAACGTCGCAGATATCACCAATGAATGAAAACCATTTTTTACTCCTACGTCTAGAATTTGACGCACTTTGATACAGGGGCTAACGAAAAAAAATGGCCGTTGCCGAACTTCTGTGCCACACTGTATACTATAATAAGTTCTTCCGTGTCAGTGAAATACATGTTATGTTGACAATTAGGCAGTGAAATAAAAAACAGAAATAGTTTCTTTCATAATTTTTTTTAAATTTTTCTGGTATTTTATATCTTCCCATGCTTGAATATGTCAATACTTATTAAAATACGTTTTAAATTGAATGAACAAACCTATACCAACCGAGAAAAATAATACAGGAAAAATCTAAAATTTTGTCCAAAAATAAATTTCACTTTCTCATTGCTACTTTTTATTCTCCACAAGATGGAATTATCAGATCTTTTATGCGACGGTTCGTCGTTGGGCCGCCATCATCAACTCAATTTTTTTAAGTACGGGTCTGAATATTTTTGTTTAAATTATGAAAGAGGATAGAAATCTACGTTCAATGGTATACCACACTTACTGGTTTTCCGACGTTTTGTTCCTTAAATTGACCATCTTCATTAAAATACCCCTGGTTGAATGAGGGCTGGAATGTTGCCATTGTACTGCAGCCGAACGGCTTGTTGTATCCCTTTTGTTTAACGTCTTAGAAATCTCAGCCAGACGGGAGCTACAGCTTTTGATGTGGGATCCGAACCACGCGCATGCCCCCAGTCTGTCCATCAGTCCCCAAAGGAGTACGATTATCCGCTCCAGTCAGGTCTTATTCAGGACTAAACCCCCAGTCGGTCCATCAGTCCCCAAAGGAGCAGGATTATCCGCTCCAGTCAGTGGGTCTTATTCAGGACAAAACTAGCAACATGCTGCATTCTTGCCTACTAAAATTTGTCTACTGACGTACACCTACCAGGAATCGAACCCGGGTCGCCACGGCCGAATGCGGTAGTTATGTTTACTGAGCTACCATACCGGGTTAAAAATACCCCCTAGTGCGTTCGTGTCATTTACTTTTTTTTAATTTTAAAACTCAACGCCTCTTGTAGAAGTGCTGGGCTTTAAGAGTCAAATTGTATTTGTATGTAATAAAATAAATTACTTGTATATACGCTAAGTGGAAATTTGATACAACTATTAGCTTGAAATTAAAAAGGAACAATAGTAGTACGTAATAACAATAATAATTAACGACACAAATAACAATAATAATATGACATCTTCAGTTCCTTCGAAACAAAGGTAAATTACAGGAACGCACTAGGGGTATTTTAAAGACGATGGTCAATTTGACGTTGGAAACCCAGTAAGAGTTATACAGGGTGTTATGGAAATGACGTATTATATTTGAACCGGCAAATCCCGAGATGAAAATAAATTTAAGGAAAATAACCATAAATAGCGCTTTGAATTATTAAGCGAAAATACACTATATATGAAATCTCAAAATTTACGGGGCCGCTCCTGAGGCCCTTCGCAATCAATATTTTATTGAGTCAGTCTCGAGGTTCAAAAGAGGTTAGCTCATTATAGCGATTTTGTCATATTGCAACATAGAATTCTAAACGCACGTGTTCAGTTTTTGACAACAAGACGTCTTTGATGCGCTTTATCACTTCTTTTTCAAACTTTTTAGACAAATAAAACTACAATTTTAAGGTACATACTCTCTTACCTTCGATCTTATTTTAAAATAATCCGTTTTATAATTAAATTCCATAAAATAATACAACACAAAAAGTACTTACTTATTATGAATTAAGTATTTCATAACAAAAAAAATCGGGCAATACAACTAACAAAACGTTTAAAATTCGTGGAGCCCTCGACACGACATCGTTCCACTTCCCAGTCTCGAAACATACTGAAGTATGAAGGGCGAGCCGCCAGTATTCAACCAAGGGCGAGACACGCGATGTGATCTGACAACACTGTTAGTATACTCTAGTGACCCACATTGTTGCTAAGTGAATCCAGATTGAACGGCGCGTGGGTAAAAAGGGGTTTTACCTTAGTACTTAGATATTCGATTTAAAAAAAAGTATTTAGACTTAGAGGAGTCACCCATTTAAATATAATAAGTTATTTCCATAACACCCTGTATACCACTACTGAACGTAATAATCCATGCCCGTATTTAAAAAAAATAAGTTGATGATGGTGACCTAAAGACGAAACATCGCATGAGAGATCTGATGATGCCATCTTGTGGGGAATAAAAAGTTGCAAAGAATGTGAAATTTATTTTTGGAGATCTCTTCGAACAAAGTCAGGAAAAATTAAAAACCGAAACGCAAAATTTAAATTTTTCCAAATATTTTGAAAGCCCCAGTATTTATTTTAATTTTTCTTGCGGCATATTGTTGGGCCCATAATTACTCAAACTTTGTGCCAAATTTGTAACACCCTGTATACTGCGCTCCGATAGTTTAATTAGTAATTGTATGTTACTTTGGGACTCGACATCGTTTAAAGTTTCTATTATAAGCTGCCAATTGTTCAAAATTACATCTTATACCTCCTATCGATACCAATTAAAATTTATTCTGCCGGACTCTTATGTCAAAGAAAAAATAATCTTAAAAATATTGATTTTATTTCCCATGCATCATTCGGCTAATAATAAGCAAATTTGCACTGGCATCAAATAAAAATTTAAATTTTTCCGCTAAAATCAAATAAAATACACCATTAAAATTCGAAAGGTCATTGCCAAAAATATTTAATTTTAAATATCAAGGATTACTTATGCCTGGCAGAATATTGGCATCACGAATTCATTATTGTTTTATTAAATAATATTTACGGACGATAACATCCTTGACTAATTTGGTTAGATCATTGGAAATAATTGAGCAAATTTAAGGCTGATGTATGTTTTACAAACTAAATAATATTAAATAATAATTTATGGAAAAAATATTATTTCCCAGACCACCCGATGATACCTAATATAATAGAGCAGTGGTGCGCAAACTGGGGGTCGCGAGAAAATTTTTGGGGGTCGCCAAATTCAAAGAAATTCACGCCTACTGTCTATCCAGGGGTCGTGACAAAATTTTACACAAAATAAGGGGTCGCAGATGAAAAAAGTTTGCGCACCACTGCAATAGAGCCTATTTTTGTTTACACACAACCACTTTAACATGCTATTTGAGATTGCATGGTACTACCAAGAAAATTAAGCCTTTTTAATTGATAGGATGTCACCACCTGCAGACCGGTTTCAAACTCTTTTGTTCTCGTCAGTACAGGTTTGGTGTCCATACCTATCATCAGAGAAGACTCTATACTTCACGATGTATTTCGCTATCAACGCCCTTATTGTATAAGGTATCATCGGGTGGTCTGGGAAATAATAATTTTTCCATACATTGATCTTTGATATTTATTCCACCTGAAAAGTATAGACTTTATTTTTGATTTATTCAAATAACGTCCGTTCAGAATGTGTGGGACTGCTAAGAGATGGCAATGCGCGTTGTATTTTCTCGACTACCGTTGATAATACAGCGTGAAGTATAGAGTCTTGTCTGATGATAGGTATGGATACCTACACTGTTGGCTGATTCGTTAAAGACGGTTAAAAGGGTATTGTGTACCCCGATCTTGTTAGAAGATGTTTGTTTCTTCTATGAGGTCCAGTAATCTTTTACCAAGCTTGTCATGTGAGAGGTTGCCACTACGTTGTATGTTCCTGAAGATATTTTGTCTTCTCCGAGACAGTGCTATGCAGCGTATGTATGAGGCGGTTTCATCCGCTTCCCGCAGAGTCTGCGTTCAATAGATTCGTTGTTTATATCCATCCGTTGTAGGTGTTTTCGCAAGTGGCGGTGGCCTGTTAATAGACCCATCACTTGTTTCAACTGGGGCCGCGTCAGGGTTACCATCCCATACGATAGTATTTTCGATGGTTTTCCAATTACGACCCATGCGTGTATTTGACCAGGTAACCCTTGCCATCGAAATAGGTGTTGTTTTTTCAACCATCTATCTAATGTTGTTTTTGTTGCCTGTTTTGATATTCCAAAGGCCGGTTCGGGGCCCTTGAGACTTTGAGCGGATCCGGCTCTCGCTAGTTCATCCGCTTTCTCATTACCTAATATCCCAGAGTGACCAGGGATCCACAAGAGCGCTACCTTGTTCCCCCTGGCCGCCAGTGCTTTTAGGTTGGTATGGCACTACAGTGTAAGTAAACCGATTGGAGTTCAGAGCCTTAAGGGCCAATTTTATAAAGTGGGTTTAAATCGCACTGTACAGTTTAAACCTCAGATTAGTGAAAACGGTGATTTTATAAACTAGGATTGACAGCGAGGCTCGACTTAAGAGCAACCATCCTGGTAATAAGGTAATCGGTAGAAAGACTACCGCTTAAACTCAATAATACGATTTAAGACACAGGACACAGTATTATAACCCTAATATTTGAGTTTGTTTTTTATTGTTTCTGGCTGTACCAATTATTTTAATAATAATAATGGATATTTTTGAAATTTTTAATGAGTTATTAACGAACGACGAAGATGATTTTGTAAATATTATTGAGCAGCGTAGGCGGGACAGAATATTTCGGATACGCCCAAATTACATGAAAACCTTAACTTGTTAGGCCTCCTAAACAAGACATCTTTCAACGTACTTTTGAGTATCCATTTGGATACGCAGGCCTTTTATTTCAATACCAATTAAACATCAAATGGATCCACACATTTTTTAATTACTTAGTAATTTAAAAACTACTGAACTGATACCAGAGATGTCTGATACCTAATAATGCTTTAAAATGATCAGTCAGAAAAAATATTAAAAAATACGGCTGTTTAAAGACATGGATACGCAGCAAAAAATCACTAAAAGATGCCTTGCTCCTAAATCATGTTTTAGAGCGTCCAACAAACCGATGAGTATATACAATATATAATACATTTAGTTACAATCCTCCTAGTAATAACCCTCTATTATAAAATTGTCATAATTTGCCTGTAATTTAATCACCTGATTATTGTTCCGTTTAAGTATTAATTTAAATCCCAGACTTAAGATCACTTTATAAAATTGTCGAATTTATAGAACTGGCGATCTTCTAGCCTATGTCACCCATATTTGGAACAACGCAATCGAACATCATGGGGAGTCTCGGGCTGTTGCACTGGATATTTCTAAAGCTTTTGATCGTGTTTGGCATTAGGGGCTTCTAAGTAAACTGCGATCCTATGGTATGCCCAGTCGATTCTGTGCATGGTTGTCTAGCTTTCTTAAGGACCGCTCTCTGCAAGTGGCGATTGACGGATTTCTCTCAGACACCTTCAACATCAATGCCGGTGTTCCTCAAGGGTCCATATTGTCTCCCACTCTCTTCTTACTCTACATTAACGACCTTCTAGTAAAAACGAAAAACCCGATAGTTAGTTTTGCTGATGATAGCACAGTTTTATCATCTTTCTCTTTGAATGCACAAACATCGGCTGCCGACGCACATCTTCGCAGACAGCATGAAGTATCACGCCACAACAAAGACCTGGAAGAAATTTTGTCTTGGGGTGACAGTAACCAAGTCGAATTTAACGCTAAAAAAACCCAGGCAGCAGTTTTCTCTAAAAAGGTTAACATTATAGAACCGGATATAGTCATGGACGGACACGCAATCCCGCTGGCTTCATCTATTAGTTTGCTGGGCGTCAATCTGGGAGGAAATATGTCTTGGCATAACAACGTTGTGGCAATCGCCAAGATAGCCTCTCAGAAGCTTGGTGTACTCTTCCGAACAAGAAAGTTGTACACACCTCAACAACTTTTGACACTATACAAAGCCCAGATTCGACAATCACTAGAGTACTGCTCTCATGTCTGGAGCTCTGCACCCAAACATACTCTTCGGCTACTGGATTCCATCGAAAGGAGGGCCATTCGTCTGATTGGAGACCACGAGCTGACGAAGAACCTCGACAGCCTAGAACATCGAAGGCAAGTTGGTGATTTGACTTTCTTTTACAGATATTTTCATGGAAAGTGCTCGGCTGACCTTGCCCTCTTAATTCCGCCCAGAGCGGCGAATATCAGAAATACACGACGAACCACTGCCGCCCATCCATATGTGGTTAAGCGTAGTACTCCTCGAACTTCATTATTTAAGAACTCTTTCATCTGGAGGACTTCATCATTGTGGAACGATCTTCCCGAGGTCGTTTTTCCCAACGAACGAATATAACCTCCAACGTGAATCGCTTTTTGCGCACACGCACCACTCCCAGAGTGCCCTAAAGGATTTTTCCTATATTGCTTGTGTTTGATCATAAAAAAAAAAAAAATTGGGCCTAAGAGCAGGTTGGTTGTCCGACAGGATGTAAATCTTTTAGTTGTGGTAGTCCTATTCAAGATTTTGTAGTACACATGCTTGTATGGCATGAACTTCCGCTTGGTATACTGTTGCGTAGTTCCCCAGAGGAATACTTATGTCCATCCTGGATCTTTCCCCAAATATACCTGCGCCCACACCTTTGGCGGATTCCATCGGTGTACCAAACTAGACCCTCGTCAAACGATGGGGGTGCACTGTTCGTCCATTTATGAAAGTTCCAGTCAATCTTGAAAGGCTTTGTGAAATCGAGGACCTACCCTGTACTGACGAGAACAAAAGAGTTCGAAATCGGTCTGCAGGTGGTGACATCCTATAAATGGAAAAGGCTTTCTTTTCTTGGTAGTACCATTCAATCTGAATTAGTATCTTAAAGTGCTACTGTGTAGACAAAAATACGCCCTTATTGTATAAGGTATCATCGGGTGCTCTGGGAAATAATAATTTTTCCATACATTGGTATGGGCTATTAAAACCACCTAAAAAGACTTTTTATTTTGATTTAAATAATACTAAATTATGTAAAAGTTTCAACGCACTTCATTATTAAGAATATGACTTGAAAATGATAACTCTCAACTTAAATATTACATTTTTAATTTCGCCAATGTCTTACGGAATTTTTTTATTCCGTAAATAAGTTCTATTCTATAACTACAAATTATTACAAAACGCCGTAGCGGCACTAAAAATACATAATCATCAAGCTTTCAAAATGTACAGTTAATTTCAGGCAAAGCCAGGCATCAGATCATTCGTCTTGTTCCGTGTCAAAAATAAATTAGTAGGTGTTAAAAATGTTAAAATCTAATCATTATAATTTGGCATCAGTCATAGAGAAAATTGTTTTTAAATAAGCTTTAGATCAAGGATATTCTATGAATAAATATTTCTCTTCACTGAGAGGTCAAATAATATATTTTTTAAATATTACAATGGAGTGTCTGTTTAAAATAACAATAAATGGCACACCCTCCCTTCTGATGTTGTGTGTGTGTGTCACTGTGAATTATTTGCTTCCTTGGTTTGTTATTTATATATTAATTGGAATATTTGCTACATATTTTTTACATCATGTAACAGTGTACTTACCTGGTATATAAGGTCAAGAGATCAATAACTGTGAAATTACTTTTGACTCTACGAGGTGGCTCAAAAAAGCGCCGAGAAAAAAAAGTTATTTAAATTAGTATAATTAATGATATTTTTTTTTTGGACATGCGAGGAGAATCTGCTTACAGACACGATGCACCCGGAGTGCAAAGTAGTGTCAGGATGGCTCTGTTCCTCTGAGGGAGAAACCTGTCCCTCTGAAGGAGAGACCTAACTCTCTGAAGGAGAGACACCGACCGACTAAACTCCCCGCGGTATCGTGTTAGAGCCGTTAGGCACTCTTACACGCTTATGATTGGATGTTGAGGGCACCAAGAAGCCATTTCTGGCCTTTGGCGACCAGGGGTTTTGTGTTTTTGTTGTTTGTGTTATGCGTGTGGTTGTGAAGTGAGTTTTGGGGTGCCGTGTTATGTGGGCGGAGCCTTTAGGCTCCTGTGTCGTTTTTTGTTGGGGTTAAGGTTGGGGGTTTTGGGGAAGTTGTCTCGGAACAATGTATTTGAATGGGTTCGCCGTTTTCTAAGAAACTCAGCATCTCTTCATTTCATGGATGCATTCGTGCATGGGCTGTACTTGGCCGGTGTATGGCCGCTCCCCTGACGTACCATGGAGCACGTGTGATAGACCTGAGGATCTTGTTTTGGACAGGTTGGAGGCGATTTTTATGGGACTTTGGCGCTATATTTTCATATAGCATTTTAGGCCGGATTACCTATTTGTATAGCAGAACCTTGTTCCTGAGGGACAGCTTGCTTTTATGGTCTAGAAGAGGATACATGGCGCCGAATGCACCATTAGCTTGTTTGATTTTGTTTTGTATGTGTGTCTTTCACGTCAACTTTTTGTCGACGGTGGTAATTAATGATATGTTTATATCTTATGGATCTAACTTAGTAAACTTGTTGTAATGTTTGTTATGTCTAAAAACTACAATTTTTGAGCTATTTATGTTTAAAATGTGACTTTTTCGTCACTTTGATGGGCAAATGCTCCTCTACTGTACAACTTGGTAAGTACTGATCTACGCATTCCAATCCTAGTTTCAAGTTCTTTCAATTTTCAAACCGTTAATTATATATCATTAGTTATTAAATAAAGAATAAAAAAATCAGGAAATATATGAAAGATACTTTTTCCAAGCTGTACAGTAAGGGAAGTTATAGCATGTAAAAGTATATACAGGATGTCCCACCGGTAACCAATTCGATCTATATACGGAAAACTCTACATAAGACAATTTTGAAAATTGGACCGTATGCTGATGTTGATGGGGACAACTCGGGTAAAATATTTGATTTTAATATGGTTGCACGTCCGGTTATACCGGAACTCGATGTCAACTTGTTTATTCTACGCAGACTTTGTATATCATGCCCTATACATATATCTAGGCATGTTTGACATACGGTTTTATTTCTAAAATGACCTTTGCAGACCTTAAAATACACGGTGTTATGGAAATGACTTATTATGTTTAAATGGGTGACTCCTAGGGAGTCCTAGAGAAAGTCTACATACTTTTTTTTTAAATCGAATATCTAAATACTAAGGTAAAAACCCTTTTTACCTACATACTGTCGCGCCGTTCCATCTGGATTCAGTTAGCAACAATGTGGGTTACTAGACTATACTAACAGTGTTGTCAGATCACACCGCATGTTTCGCCCTTGCTTGGATACTTGCCGCGCGCGACTATCGTTGCTTCAGTATGTTTTGAGACTCGTTGGTGGAATAACGCTGTCGAGGGTTCCACGTGCTTGATGTATACGAATTTTAAACGTTTTCTTAGTTGTGGCATTACCCGATTTTTTTTCTGTTGTGAAATAATTCATAACAAGAAATATTGTGATGTGATATCAAATTTGTGTGATTCTGTTGCAAAACATACTTTTTGTATTTTATTTTTTTATGTAATTTAATTATAAAACGGATTATAAGATTGAAGGTAAGAGTGTATGTACCTTAAAATTATAGTATTTTCTTTTTCTAAAAAGTTTGAAAAAGAAGTGATAACGCGGGTCAAAGATGGCTTTGTCAAAAACTGAACACGTGCGTTTACAATTCTGTGTTGCCATATATGACAACACCGCCTCAATAAACTATTGATTGCGAACGTCCTCAGTAGCGGCCACGTAAATTTTCAGATTTCATATGAAGTGTCACCATTTCAGGTTATTTTTCTTCAATTTATTTTCATCTCAGGATTTGCCGGTTTAAATATAACAAGTAATTTCCATAACACCCTGTATATGAATAATAATTTTTATAGAAACAATATTTATTAATTTAGTTTTATTTTATAGTCAAGAAAGTAAAAAAAATTAAGTTACAACTTGTCAAAAATCGAAATGAGAGTGAAATTACAATTACTTTTAATTGTATCTAAATTCAGGCAATACATTACTGCATCTGATACCGTAATGTTCCATTTACCGACCGTAAATGAGTACAGGGTCACTTTCGTGTAAGACACGTGCTCGGCAACGGCACGGAAAAATATATTTATCATTGAATCTTATGGATTTTGCAGGTGTGAATTCACACAATGCGCGCATCGCCTCGGCAAGCGACTGCCTTTCAAAATTCATAAGACGGAATGATTAACCAATTTTGCCGTGCCGGTGTCTTGCCGTTGCCGAGCACGTGCCTTGCACGAAAGTAAGCCTTAATACAGCGTATTACTTAGGACGTGAATTATTGAATATTCGATAATTAATTCGAGTACCTACCTAGTGTAATTAGAAAATTTTGTATTCAGTGATAGCCAGTAACGAAATTTTAGTGTTTTAAGAATCTTGGTACCATAAAACCGTAAAGGTCAATGTTAACAAACCGCAAATGAATACAGTCTCAGAAAGGATGCTTTTTCAATGATGTAATTCCCGATTATAAAAAACTGCAAACAATGCGAGGAGAATCTGTTGGGTTGGATTGAAATATCCCTGACCTATTGATCTGAGATGTAAAAGGTGTTTAGAATTTCAAACAGTGACGGGCGAGGTGTGTTTTATATTCGCCGGCGATAATTGTCTCAATGCATCAATTTATAATTTTTAATTTCTTTTCTTCTTCCTTTCCCTTTTCTATATTAGAAACCTATTTTTCAAACACTTTCATTATTTTTTTCAAATTTCAGTCCTGTTGGCTATACAGGGTATTTGGAAACGACTTGTTATATTTAAACCCACCAATTCTTGGATGGAAACAAACCATATGATGTTTTGAATTTGTCAATTTCAATAAATTTTTGACTTCCACTGTTTGGCTTCTGAACCTTCCATATATTGAAATATACAACGTGTCCAAGATATTTATTTATATATACTTTATTTAGCACTTGGCTAGTAAAAAGAACAAAATAAATACATATTTACATACATTGTTTACAAATACAAAATGCTAACATAAGCTCTGTCCTCGCAAATACACAAAAAGTTTTCTACAAAATACAGTCAAACTAGGTGAGCTCCTTATCACATCGGGAAGCGCATTAAAACGGCGAAGTCCCTCATAAAAAAGAGTTTTTTGTAGACCAACAGATTTTACATAGTGAATGTTGTAGTTTCTTGCTGATCTGATACCATAATTGTGACAGTCATATCTTCTCTCAAGATATGAGTTGAGATAATGAGGCAATAAATTGTTTTCCATTTTGTATATTAAAATGAGGTTCGCCCTTCCAATCCACTGCCCGACGTTCAACCAGCCCAACTCTGTTAACATACAATCTATTGGTGTATATTTATTACATCCGAGCAAAATCCTCATGACCTTATTTTGCTGTACCTGCAATCTACCAATCTCCTCCCCCGTACATGAAATTAACAAAGACGTACAGTAATTAAAATGCGGCAAAATAATTGTTTTATAAATTAATCTTTTTGTCCATTGAGACACACAGGAAGATACTCGATAAAAAAACCCAATCTTTTTTGCCGACTTTTTACAGAGATAGTCAACATGAGCAGAAAAATTGAGCTGCGGATCCAAAATTATTCCGAGATATTTAATTTCACTTACATATGTGATTGGAGTATTATTTATGTACAGCGATAAATTTAACTCATTAAAAGCATTACATTGTGTCTTTGAACCAATTATCATACAATTCGTTTTTGTTGCATTTAACTTTAATTTATTCTGGCATAACTAGTCATATAAAATGCTGAGCTCACTATTAAGAACAGTAACTATTTCTCGCCAATTCTTACCAGAAACAGAAATTAGGGTGTCATCCGCAAATAAACTGACAAAACATTTTTTTAAAGACTTATAAATGTCATTTATATATATTATAAATAAAAGTGGACCCAGTACGCTACCCTGCGGGACACCTAGTCTAGTAATACTATTTCCAGACACTGTATTATCTATTTTTGTCCTTTGGAACCTATAATTTAAATAGTCACCAATCCAGCTTAATGCGCTCTCTCCTATCCCATATGCTATCAATTTTTTTAACAATATGTTGCGATCTATTGTTTCAAAGGCTCGCTTTAAGTCCACAAAAACACCAATCACTATGTCTCCTTCATTGATTTTTTTCCTCCATTCTGCACAAATATATTGGATGGCCGATTCACATGAATGATTACTTCGAAATCCGGACTGTCCCACGAATAGCAACTGATTCTCTTCAAAGTACTGTTTAAGCTGATTGCACACAATAGTCTCGATAATTTTGTCCACTACTGGCAGGAGATTTATTGGTCTAAATTGCGCGGCGGTCTCCGGCTTATTCACTTTTGGAATCGGTACAATGAGGCTAATTTTCAGTAAACTTGGAAATTTTCCTGTTTTTAATGAGGTATTTATCAGATACAAAAGTGGGTACCCTATCACACAGAACAACTGTTTTAACAATTTAACATTGAGAGTCTCGTCACTTGTGCTTTTGTTTTTGAGCCCATACACTGTTTTTCGCAAATCCGATATAGAGATGGTTCTGAAACTGAGAAAACTTGTCTCAGTATAAGAACCAGTGGCTTTCCATTCTTTAAATTCAATACTATCAGAGACTTCATTAATGCTGTCCAGAAAAAAATTGTTGAAATTTTCTGCATTGTTGCCTGTATCCTGCTCAAAGTTAATATCACTAAAGTCGACTTTCGGATTCTTTGTCCCAATAAGTTCCTTCAATGTACTCCACATTTTCTTACTGTCTTTCTTACATTTATCTATATTTCGATCATAGTATTCTTTTCTCTTGTTTCGGATGATCGATACAACATTATTTCTGGAGGGCCAGTACAGGGATCTCGGAAACCATAAGAGATACGAAGTCGGTTAAATGGAGGTAAACTTGCGCATTTACGTGCCTAATAATATGTCGTTTAGAAAGTTTTAAAATTTGGAGTAGTTCCGGAGATATCCGGAAAAAAACGATATTCTGAAAAATCGTTTTATTGTTTTCCTGGGTTTTTTTTAGATCGAATTCTAAAGTAAATTGCACTTTTATATTGCCACTTTTCCGCTTTATCTAACAGCGTTAATTGTTTTGTAATCCGACGAGTCCTTTTCGAAGGGCCATTATCAACTTTCTTTTTTTAAATACGGTGCTGTTTTTCTGATATTGGAATTTGAGAGCTTTTCCCGAATGTATGACAAATTGTGGTTTAATGACGTTTCGAGGTTTTTTGACAACATCAGGAGATTTTAGGATACGGTCCTGTATTTCTCCTAATTTTATAAATAATATCTCATAAGTAAGCTCTAAATTTTTTACTTATGTTGGACTAGTTCAATAAATAACAAATAATTTAATAATAAACAACAAATAAGTGAACAAAACACAGACATTATTTCAAACTTCAGTTGATGTTCATTATTTGTCCAAAGAAAATCCGCATTTATACAAGGAGTCCAAACACCAACATCGATTTGGATTTAATATGTGAGATTGAATTTTAGGTACAAAAATATTAGGCCCATTTGTTTATCATAAAAATTTAACTTCTGAGCGTTACCTAAACTTTTTTAAATTTAAATATTAAAATAAATAGTATGAAAAGAAAGTTTTAAGAACATTGAAACTATAATAGAATATTAGTTTTATATTTTTATTTTTTATATATATTAATTTATATACTTATGACAATTTACTTTAAATGGGTAAATTTAATTTTAGGGTTTACTTGGTAACATGTTATCAAATTAAAATTTAATATATGTGACAACATTGTTATCCCAATAAATTTTTTTGTTCGCATTCCTTTTGTAGCTACAGTTAAAGTTGTCGACCTGTACATATGTCTAATTAACAGAAAACTACAAATAAAAATTATACTAATTTTCAGAGCTACCCGATTGTTTTCCGGAAAGTTGTTTACAATACAACTAAGAATATGAATTGTTTATTCTTTAAAAATTGTGAACCAAAGTCGTATCGTAAGATCCTTGAAAATTATCATAATTGTAGAAGGCATTCAACTATCGATATAAGCTGGCTTCTTGATTGTGTCTGGCCAACTTTTATAAATTCGTCATCTTTCTATTTGGTTAATCGATTCTCTCTTCTCGTGAACACTTGTGATATTTCTATCGGCCATATTAGGGAGATTGTCCCAGTGCCGGACACCTATGCTATTATCTAATTTTTTCAGAAGCCTTGATGAATATCAAAAAAATAAAAGCTTAATTGAACAGGGACAGTGGTAAAGATATTAGACGATCTACTTTTGACATAAATGGCGTAATTTTGATTTTACAAAAGTAATTCTATTGACACCTGTTAAAAAACTGTTTCCAGTACCGAACAGTCAATATTTCATGTTACAACTAGGTACATTTATATAAATATTCCATTTAAATAATAAAAATGAAGGCATGGATAAGTACTAATTATAGCTTTAATGGAAACGATAGGATCTATCTATTGGTGGCAATGGTCACAAACAAAGAAAACCAATATGATCACTATCAGCACATATTTCATTTGGCCAATCACGACATTTTAAGCACTTGACCAATTCTTCCTCAAAACTCTAATTGCATATAATATACTCGGCCTTAAAGGTTTGCTTATTTTCCGTAGAGTCTCCTTAAACAAGTTTCCTTTTTGGCTCACTGAAGTTTCTCTGAATTATCAATTTTCTTGTTCTTTAGTTCACTCATTTTTGTGTCCTTTCTTGTCTTTTAGGTTTCCATTAGATGTTTTATTTCGGCTTTTTCTGTTAGCATATTTTTACATAGAGTGGAGATTTAATTTATTCCACATCTTCTTTTTTCCCTTAAATACCTATCATCAGCAACTAGGAATATTTAATGAATGGCCATTTTTAACTGATGATGATCAATTAAAAAGGACAACCAGGGCTTGTTTGTAGATGTGGAGGGTGCCAACTTATATAACATATCTGAAATAATACTCAATTTGAAAAATATAAGTTGTATCATGCATTGAAAAAGTTACAAAATATGTTACTCCTAAAACTCCACAAATATTGTCGTTTGTTTAACGATAGTTTTTCGGCCTTACTAAAGTAAAATTTGAACTGATTAATCTTACCTTTAGATAACGTATGTCCCATAAGTTTCAGATGCCATAAAATTGGTAATAAGAAAAAAATATCAAGTTACCCTGGTAACAAAAGCTTGTTTGACACCTTCAATGGAAGCATATGCTTAAACTATGCAAGAATATACGGTATTCTCATGGCAGATTCATCAGGAATGTTAAATTTTGAATATTTTTGTAAAAATTAAATTAGATTTGTGTTTTAATGGCATACTTGATGCTTTGCATAAATTTTTGTCGAATTGATTCTGGTTGCTGTTTCTGGAAGTTTTAATACTGTTAATTTTTTCTCCGACTAAATCAAGAACAATAAAACTGCAATTAGTTTTCCCCTTAAATACACATTTTTGAGCACGTCGCGCGTCCTGCAAGATAATTTTAAAATTTCAATGTTCAAGTTGGAGGCTTGCAAATGGAAGGGATTCTACCCTCGATACACTGGCGTAGTCAGGGTTTAAGGATGGGAGGGGGGGGGGGGGGGTTCTTTTGGGGCGCCTATATTTTTAAATACATATTTTGTTATATTGTTCTTAATTATTCAAAATAAACTTTTTTATTTTAAAACCCTCATTTACAGGCTTTGGAATTTGAGTTTTTTGGTAGTCTAGATCAGTGGTCTCCAAACCTTTAGTCCGACGGATCGGTATGCAATTAATAATAATGGAATAAATAAAAAATAATGAACAATTTAATAATGTGTGGGCCCCCCTCTTGATATTAAAATACCGCACATAGCCTGCCCATGGTTGAGATTCAGTTATTTATTTTTTCTTTGATGCGACAAAAATGTAAGTTGTCGCATCATGTATATGTAATTATGTGTAGGTAGGTTATACATAAAATGTAATGTTCTAGAAAAAGCGGTATAACTTTAAAACTGTTAAAGATAGAAAGACAAATAAAGGAAGAAAATATAGCAAGCGAATGAACTTTTACTGTAACCTATGTTCCATAAGTTTTGGCACAAATTTCGGATGCCATAAAATTGATAATAAGAAGAAAATATCAAGTTGCCTTGGTAACAAAAACTTGTTTGACACCTTCACTTAACGTTGACAGTTCAGTTTTTAAATTGATTAAGTCGATATGGCTTACAAATTAGAAATTCGGAAAAGTATTTATAATTTAGTTGGACGGGTCCCTAATTCCGAAATAATACGCATTTTTGAAAATCAAAATATATCGCGTAGAACTATTTATCGGGCAATTCCTAAATGTTAGCAAGGTATTCCTTGTATAAACCTTTCAAAAAGTGGAACGCCTAGAATTTTTACTAGAAATATTAATTTATATTTATCGTATAAAGTCCGACCCCCCTAATATTTTATCGTACCGTCAATTATCGTATAAAGTCCGACCCTCCCTAATATTTTATCGTACCGTCAATTATCGTATAAAGTCCGACCCTCCCTAATATTTTATCGTACCGTCAACCAAACTGTATTATAGGCTTTCGATCCGGCATAATGCAGTTTCTCTGTAGTAACAGGTGGCGGGAGACAGCGGGGGATAGCTGGTCTATGGCGATTTAATATGGAAAAGGCGCACAATTTTAGTGTGCGCCGCGCCGTTGTCTGTTCATGCATCTAGTTAGAAATTCGAGCGTGTATGTTTTAATATTATATATTTAATAAGTTAAAATGAATAGTTTGACGGCCGACTATTTAAAAAATAACTTTAGCTCTTTGAGTTTGGAGCAAAAAATTGAAGTGAAGAATGCGGGAAGGCCTAAACCCGAAATTAATTTAACGCAGACCACAAAGGGTAAATCTAGGGACTTTATTAGACAGTTTAAAAAGTAAATATATGAAAAAAAAATGTATCGAGGGTATTCCAAACTTTAATGAGGATGTTATTGATCAATTTTCTACTTAAGAACCGAAGAACGGACTTTACTTTTAAGCACTATACACACTAAGAAAACCTTTCTTATTCTCCAAAAGTTGTATTTCCTTGTGTAAAATTAAAAAATAAATAAAAATACGTTTTACCTAACGGATTTCCTTTTCTTTTCTTTATAAATTTAAAAAGCCTAGAAAATAATTGTTTGGTCGTTACACAAAAATAAAATTTTAAAAATAATTTCACCATACTTGTGAACCCCCTCTTCTATCATAGGTCACGAGCCGCCACTGTACAATTTGCAGGTATATTCTATTAATTAAGGACATCATGATATGACTTATGAAGCTATAAATATTCTAGTTCTATGGAATGTTAATATTATTATGTAATACCTATACTTGAGAGAGAGAGAGAGAGAGATTTGTCACGTCTTATAATTATTTGGATTTCATATGACTACGGCTAATATGAATTATTGTAATTCTATATACAGGGTATCCGGGAAAATGTAGGAAATCTCCCGGATATGAAGAAAATAAGTTAAAAGAGTACTACAAGTTCATATAACCTTTTTCGTATAGGCCTCCTCTTCGGAGATATGGGCTTCCGAAGAGCTCCAATGGAGACAAGTTGTTTACACATAATTATTGAACCCCCAGGTATATTAAACTTTTTTTTATATACCAGTTAAGACCCTTCAAATTACTATTAAAGAAAGTATTGTGAATTTCTCACAGCTGCAGGGACGGGCTAGCTGTGACACTCTTTGCCTCTTTATTTTAACGCCCTGTATGATAAGTACTTTGGACAACGATTTTTACATACCTTTAACTATTGACTCAAAATTAAGTACTTTTCAGTCATGTCGCTAATCCTAAACGTTTTCGAAAAAACTGCATTTCATATACATCATGTATTTGGCGTATTTAAATAAAATATCTTTGTTCCGATTAAATGTTCAACCTTCAAAATTCCGCTTTTCCATATTTAACCCGTCAATGTAACTAAAATGACGTTTTTTTCAAAACGGTTACGATTATCGACATGAATGAAGAGTACTAAATTTTGAGTCAATAGTTAAAGGTATGTAGAATCCGTTGTCCAAAGTTCTTATCATACAGGACGTTAAAAAAAGGGACCATAAGTGTCACAGCTACTCCGTTCCTTGCAACTGGGGAATCCAATCCCGCATCCAAACTTTAATCCCGCAAACCTGCGGGATTGAGCCCATCGATCCCGCGGATCCGCGGGATAGCAAACAATGAATTGCAGTATTTTTGGTCGACGCGTTGGAGATTCCCCGCCCTGCTGGTCTATTGACAATACATTAAACAGAACGGTTTTCTTGCGTAGTGTCATTTATCAAGTGGTTGAATATAATATAATACATGGAATTTAAACAGCAATCACAAAAATGAGTTTCAGTGTAGTTTACAAAGAGAATAAAGGATGAGGTTTAGTTTGGAATTATATTTTAAAGTCTGAAGATGGTCTTACAGCTAAATGTAAGTTATACCCTGCAGAATCATGTGTAATCGCTCTTTAAAAAAAAACTGAAGGAGTTCGACATTCACCTTGAACGAGATATTATCGCAGCAACGACAGATGGTGCTGCAGTCATGAAGAAAGTGAGCAAACTGTTATCAGCACATCATCAACTGTGCTATGCGCATGGGCTGCAGCTAGCCATTTGCGACGTACTTTATAAAAAAACACAACAAGAAACAGAAGAACATGCAGAAGAAGAGAGTGGATCAATGTAACATGTAACCGTTAAACTAGTCGTGCTATTTTATTGTACCTATATGCAATAAATATTTTCCTGCTACTCTACTCTGTTTTTAATTGCATAAAACAACTTTTTATTAACATACAGTACCCACATCGAGTCCCGCAAATCCCGCGAATCCCGCACGTCTAATCCCGCAATGTCAAACCCACGAAATCAGGGGATCCAGCATTTAAGGGATCCAGTATTTGCGGGATTGGATTCCCTACTTGCAACTGTGAGTTACACACAATACTTCCTCGGATAGTAATTTGAATGGTATTACCCGGTTTACATCAAAATTTTTTTAATATACCTGGATAGCCCATATTTCCGAAGAGGAGCCTATACGAATAAAGTTTATATGAATTTGTAGTATTTTTTCACTTACTCCTTAGGCCTTAAGCATTCCTTAGTTAACTTTGCAAAACAACATCACCATAAGGAGCTCTTGAGTGCCGAGGACACCTCAAATGTCGAGCATGAATACGGTCCTTAAAGGGTTTCAACATAAGGATCCTTTATAGATCAACTAAGAACAATTACATTGTTAGTTATTAATAGATTCTTGTCTCAATGGGCAAATAAAGACATGTGTAGTTAAATGAACGAAATCTCGCACAATTAAAAGAAAACGTTGCGATCGAGTCAGCCTTGACTGCACGTTAAACGGATTTATGTCCATGTGAGCAAAATGTATCAGATAAAAGAGATTACTTGATAATATTTTTGTGAAAGTGCTCGGTTAGGACAACTTTATTTATTCTGATATATTCAGTCCGCAGTCTCTTTAAGGTAGACGCTACACTTGTTACAGAAACGGTGAATGGTTTATAGTAGATCCGATTCAACTGTTACGGTAAAATATTATTTGCAAACGTCAAATATTGTAGATTTTTATAAAAACTCATTATTGGGCAAGAGAAGTATGTCGTGCTTTTAATATTTTATATAATTATTTTAACGTCAGTGGGATATTATACAGGGTGATTCACGACTAGCTTGCATATAACTTTATGGAGAACTACTGAATATATGTTTCTGAAACTTTGGGGATTTAGGTTTATCGATATGCTCTCTTTAACTAAAATATTCACATGTTTTTGTCATTTCCGGTTATACCGGAAGTACCTGTCAACTTTCGTTTTTTAAATACAACATGGTAATATTTATTAGATTTTTCGATTAAGCGTTCAATACTAAGCACATTTTATAGAACCTGTTTTTGTCAGACTATGTTAGTTTTTGAGATATCTGGACTTTTTGTAATTATTTGGCAAATGCATGACGATATACTTAATAAATAATCCATATAATTTTTTTACCTTAGCTCTTGGACTACAAAAATTTTCTCACCGAATAGCTAGAAGATCATTAAGTCTCAAAAATATTTCAAATTCGGCAGAAAATGTACAGGGTGGTCACAATTCAAGGTTCTTTGTGAAAGAATTCAACCATTAAAAACTTTCTTATTTTGAATGGAACACCCTATATATTTGTATTTAATTTGTTGTTCTTTATAAATAGTATTTACTATCCTATACCTATATCAAATCGTTTTCTCAAAAAATTCAATTTTATTCCGTAAATACTGTTTGTTCAAGTGTGCTATGAAAACAATTGTACTTAGGGGCTGTATACTGATGTCTATACGGAAGAGTTTCAATAAGAAAACCTCGCAAAGGTCGACTCGAGCTGGCAAATCTTGTGGTTTTAGAACTGATCTTGGGCATATGAATATGGCTTCCAGCCATATTTTTTTAAATTCTTTGTATACTAGAATACGAAACTCTTAATTTCATTGCAGCTTCACGAATTTAGGCTGTTGGAAAAGCGTAAAAGTAGGATAAAATGGTAACTTCAAATACCTCATTGTCCAGTATTGGTTTAATTCTTCGTACTTTGACTTCAAATGATCCAAATATTAAACAATTAGTATTTAGTCTTCTAATAATATCAGGTGTGGGAATTGGCCTATTCAGATATTTATCCCGATATATTCGACATGCTCTTAACTTAATTTTGCCACATTCAATGTAAACCGTAAATAAATTTTCACTTGAATATCCGAAGCGTGACATTTTTTTGTAACAGAATAATTGGTAGTTTGAAAATATACAGCCCCTAAGTACAGTTATTTTCATAGCACATTTGAACAAAATAGTTTTTTCGGAATAAAATTGGATTTTTTAAGGAAACGCTTTGTTATATGTATAGGACAGTAAATATTATTTATAAAGAACAACTAATTTTCCATCAAATTAAAACAAAAATATACAGGGTGTTCCATTTAAAATAAAGAAGTTTTTAATGGTTGAATTCTTTCATAATAAAGCTTGAATTGTGACCACCCTGTACATTTTTTGCCGAATTTGAAATATTTTTGAGATTCATACTGCATTATATGGATTATTTCATCGTCATGCATTTGCCAAATAATTACAAAAAGTCCAGATATCTCAAAAACCAACATAGTCTGACAAAAACATGTTCTATAACATGTGATTAGTATTGAACGCTTAATCGAGAAATGTAATAAATATTACCATGTTGTATTTAAAAAACGAAAGTTGACAGGTACTTCCGGTATAACCGGAAATGACAAAAACATGTGAATATTTTAGTTAAAGAGCGCATATCGATAAACCTAAATCCCCGAAGTTTCAGAAACATATATTTAGTAGTTCTCCATAAAGTTCTAATGCAAGCTCGTCGTGAGTCATTGTAGTGAAAGATTTTCAAATTAAATGACAAGAAATGATTCTCAATTTAATAGATTACGATACGAAACGACGCAGTCCTCTTGCCATGATTTGGACCTTCTTCCTTTGGAAATACGGAAGTGTCAGCGGGGGTACGAGTGCGTGTTTATTTTTCAAATTTTTAAAGAAAACACGTATAAGTGAAAAATTATCCGGTTAATTTTAAAGCACGCAGGGTCGCCGAGCAGCTTCGGCTATTGTCGATCGGTTCTAATGGCACGCGGCGGATGTTTTAAATGTTTGTCGGAATTTTATTTTATTGTATTTTTGCTGTAATGTGTGCCATATTTCTATTAAATTAATATACATAATTACTTATTATTATATATTATTCTTTAATTACACATATCATTAAATGCGTAAAACCGTTTAATATCTTTAAGAGACAGTTAAAAAAGCTGACAGCAATATAAATCTCCTTAAGAGATTTAAAAATTGGTGTAGAATCTTACTTGTTAGTTATTTATACCATGTGCATGAAACTACCAGATATGCTAGAAACATTCAATATCTTGAAGTGGTTCTCTTAACAGAACTATGTTTCGAGCAACGTGAAAATTATCTGCTAGAGGGACATACGGGTATAAAAAACTAGAAATATTATTATGTGAACGTACAACAACATGCACGATCACTTGTTGGCAAGATAAATGTTTCCGTATCGTAGAGAGGAAATATTAGCAGAAAATATTCGTAATAGGTAGTTGCCGCATTTAAGTATAATAGTGAAGCAAATCTACTTACATTTTCTCTGCAATTATTATTAGTACATGAGTTTATTCATTTTACGATAACATAACTGTTCCGATATAAATATTTTAAGACTAATGGTATCTTAAGTGATCCTATGTTAAGAAACTACGCTTCCAAGTACAGTAGTGTCAAATATCAAATTGCATGTCTGGGTTCGGTTAATTTTTATCAAAATATCTGCCGTCGCATTCTAAAGAAATAACACACACAGGCAGATTTGCACCAAAGAGAAATACAGGGTTATGTAGCATACCATATTTTGATGGGGTTATCGACTTTATCGCCTGTCGAAGTCTTAGTTTTAAATGATTTTTTTTACATGAGCCCCGAAAGTGCCTCTCTTCATGCATGTTCTCTTCACCGAAAGTGGCGTTTTCTAAGGGAAAGTATCGAAGCGGGCGGGAAAGATTTTTCCCGCCCGCTTCGAGTTCAGGTGCTCATAAATAAATAAAACCAGAATTGTCGGTGCAGGATTTGAACCCGCGACCCTCAGGTCGCCAGGCGGACACTTTACCAACCGAGCCATACTACAAGCGATAATAAATAGCGAATTATATATAAATTAAATTGGCAGTTAATTTTTCAAAGATGTTTTAGAAAAATGTGTTTATTTATATGGCCTCAAAGACTCGGGCACTTGTAAAAAAATAAATAAAACCAGACATGCCGAGTGCGGGATTTGAACCCGGGACTCTCAGATCATAAGGCGTACGCTATATCACTAGGCCACCGAGCCTATTTCTCAAAAATAATAAATAGATATTTACATTCTCCATGCGCGAGCGTTTTCATGTCATGTAGACAGGAAAACTGTCTGAAGAATTTCTTTATTTATTTGGCATCAAAGCTTCGGAGCACTTGTAAAAAAAATACGGTACATATCTCGGGCCGTCGGAGGCTTTTCCGGACTCGTGCGGTGGCCTCCCTCACCATCGGCTCGGTCGGCCATCTCCGCATCTCGTCCGTAAAAGCTTTTTTTCGGCCCTTGATACGTAATGTACTATTATTTACAACCATGCATGTAATAATGACATTTCATCTATCTTTGAAAGGTGGAAAGTTGACGTTTTTTTACTTTTACTTTCCACCCGGGTGGAAAGTAAATTATTTTTTCTAATTTTTTTAAAAATCCTTTGTTTTGCTTCTTTAAAAATACTAATAGCTTCGCGTGTTTAGATATGTCTACTTTTTCCCTAATTGATAGAGTGGTCCTCAGCATTGAATATTGTGACCAAATCGTTGATATCTTCTTTGTCTTGGCATTTTCACTGAAATAAGCTAGTAGCGCCGACTCAGAACCAGGATTTTGAACTTTGTTTCCATTACATCATTCTTTGAAACAGTTATATGTCTTGTCATATCTCGGGCGGCTTTTAGTTGGCAGAAGATCTCGTGTACTATTTTTGCTGCTTCTCGAATTTCTGGTGGAGTGGCAGCAAAATCAAATTCCTCATCTGATTTTTCTGTTGTTAAAATAATATATTGTTTAGTGACATGGAAACCATATTCAAAAAATGATATTTGCGATCTTGATGTATATTATTACCTACGTTATTTTACTACCTCCGGTTATTTGAAATTTCTCCTGTTATGTGTAATTTTTCAATGGAAAAGTCAAAATGACATTTATCTTTTATTAATAATTTTAATTCAAAATAATAAGAAGTGGATGTTAGATGTGGTTGTAAATAAAATAGTATACAAACCTCGGTGAAAAGTTTCCACAAACCTCGGTGAAAAGTTTCCTTACTGTCTAGAGATTTAGTTAATCTCCTCGCCGCTTCGCGCCTCGGTTAAGTACCGACTATCTCGACAGGAATGAAACACTTTCCACCTCGGTAAGTAATATACTATTGTTCCGTTAGAAGTCTGTGGGTAATTTATAAACTGGCAGTGGTCGTTCTCGTTGCTGCTGTCGTTCCCGTTCACAAATAGCAACTTATTAACTTACTCAACGGTTTAAAGCCTTCGCGATGCCAGTTTTATGTGACGTTTGTTGAGTTTTCAGTCAGCTGTCCAATCTTGTTGATGATGAGTTGCCATTCCATTTCCAACTAAATAAATATTATGATGACACGATGTAAAGTGGATGTGAAACAAAACGTATGATTACGGATAAATTACATTAACCAGCGGGTTAAAAAGGCATCCAGGGTGCTACTTTGCGATTGGTTGGATCCGGAGACAGTAACGGTAAAATTTGAAAGCAATTTTACGCAATTTCAAATAAGAAAGTGCTTTCTTGCCCCAAAACTCCTCGAGGCTTATATATGAACTAAGAGTATTCTTGTATGTGCCATTATCCTGCAAGTCGGCGACCTCTTGGTGGATATCATCTGGTAGGTCCCCTAGATTTAACGTTGAATTGATTTCAAATAACTCTTTGGATAACAGCAAATTTGGGATTTGTAGATCTGCCCAATCGGACCACCTGGAAGTGAGTCACAGATCACCTGTGGTCCGCGGACCACCGGTTGAGAACCACAGACCTAGAACTTAAAAAGACATGTTAAAAATCAAAAAATATTTCATAAAGTTTATAAATAATTCTTTAATAATATAAAGAATCGTAAAATAATAGGATTGATATTGACGATTACGATTACGATTAATCGTATAAATCCAATAATCGGCGGTTAATCGTAATCACTTATTAGAAGTCTATTATACAGGGTGCCCCAAGTAAAGTGGCCTATTAGAAGTATCTAGAGAACTAAATGAGATTTTATTTTGAAAATTTGGCTGTGGCTATAAGAGATGGTTTTCTACGTTTCTAAAATATTTTGGATGATGCGGTGTTGCCGGATCATACCGAAAGTGGTAGCAACTTCGGAATTTTAAATGAATTACCCTATATATTATATTTTTTTTGGAATCTAGGTAAAAATCTAGAACAGTTTTCTGTATAATATCATATACCTTACTTTAAGACTTTTTGAATTATAAATAATTTTGTGATTTTTTAACGCCGTATCGTTACCTGAAAAGAAAATCGTATCTTTTTAGCGGTAACAGCTAAAAAGCTGAAAATTTTGCAATAGTTTCACAAGACCATCGCAATTTTATAATTTTGAACAGTATTGAATTCGTTTTATACAGGGCGTCTCCATAACAATATTTCTGAGGCAGATGAATTATTGCAAAAATCTTCTTTTTTTTAAATGGGACACCCTATATTTGATATGTTTTGCTAATAGAGGATCAAATTTTCTATCTGATGATATTATGTATTCCTATACCTATCTTCACTATTTTCGGACTTATAGCGAAATTTAAAAATTATCTTATAAAAATATATTTTTTGATAGTGTGGTTGGCTGTGGAATGGATTCATAGAAACAAAATAATGAAAAATCCATTTGACGTTATGTCTGAGTTGTTGTAATAAAAATGGCTAATTCAAATTATTCGAGCTTAGATATTTTAAGTTTATTTTATATTCATGGGGAGTGTGGTAGAGTTTTATCTAGAACTTGCAGAAAATTTAATGAACTGCATCCTGATGCAGCTCCTATGACTCCCTAAAATCTGATTGGCCGAGGCGGTCCATGGAAATGGCCCCAAGGTCTCCGGATCTTACCCCCTAGAATTATATCTATGAGATAGGATTCAAGAAATAGTATACAAGACACCCGTCACAACAAGGGAAGATTTAGAAAATCGAGTACGGACAGCTTTGGGGTCTCTAGAAGAGAAATAAATGAAAGAGGTGACAAATGAACATGTTATAACCACAATTTATGAATGTTTAAGAGCGAACTGAGGGCATTTTAAACAATTTAGTTATTAGTTATTTTATTGATGTAATTTTCATTTTGTTCATTTATTTATTAATAAATTCCTTATTGGTTAACTATTTTTTTTTTACAACAATACAGACAACGTCACATGGATTTTTCATTATTTTGTTTCTATGAATCCACAGCCAACTACCAAGAAATATATTTTTATAAGATAATTTTTAAATTTCGCTATAAGTCCGAAAATAGTGAAGATAGGTATAGGAACATATAATATCATTAGATAGAAAATTTGATCCTCTATTAGCAAAACATATCAAATATAGGGTGTCCCATTTAAAAAAAAGAAGATTTTTGCAATAATTCATCTGCCTCAGAAATATTGTTATGGAGACGCCCTGTATAAAACGAATTCAATACTGTTCAAAATTATAAAATTGCGATGGTCTTGTGAAACTATTGTAAAATTTTCAGCTTTCTAGCTGTAACCGCTAAAAAGATACGATTTTCTTTTTAGGTAACGATACGGCGTTAAAAAATCACAAAATTATTTATAATTTAAAAAGTCTTAAAGATAGGTATATGATATTATACAGAAAACTGTTCTAGATTTTTACCTACATTCCAAAAAAAATATAATATATAGGGTAATTCATTTAAAATTCCGAAGTTGCTACCACTTTCGATATGATCCGGCAACACCGCATCATCAAAAATATTTTAGAAACGTAGAAAACTATCTCTTATAGCCACAGCCAAATTTTCAAAATAAAATCTCATTTAGTTCTCGAGATACTTCTAATAGGCCACTTTACTTGGGGCACCCTGTATATTCGAAAGTAATATATTTATAAGAAATCGATTAAAAAAAATAATATACGGCCACAGTACATATAGTTTACAGACGGATATATATAGGGTGTCCCATTTTCGACACTTTTTGGGGGTATTATTATTACATTTATTATCAGACAGAATGTGGCGGTTTTCACTTTATTGTCCTTCTTTTTCCGGTGTCAAATTTGTCATGGTACTCTGTAGTTTTTAATGTACAGGATGATTTTGAAAATTTTCGCTTCTTAGATACCCTTCGTATTTCCTTTACGCGTTAAGTTATCAAAAACGTAATCCTGTATCTTGTTAGATATTTTCACGTAAAATTCAGTGACGTAGCCAGTTTTTCTCTAAAAAGTTTAGTTTTTGAGATACTAACAATAGAAATTTTTATAAATGATACACCCTATATATTATTTTATTAATTAAGCATACTTTGAGCTTTACAAAGATGTATTATTTCTATTCAAAAATAACCACAAAAGTGCGATAATTTTAATAATTTACGTTACTTATAAGAGTATATGGTCAATTTATTACAAACAGATGCAATTGGTCAAAATGTGACAAATCTTTCATATTTTTATTTTTTATGAAATACCTATATACCTGACGTACCAGTTTTTATAATGTGCTTTTTATTTAATTATTCTTAGCAATGGCCGTTTAATAATTATGAAAGCTATGATATGATGGCATATTTTATATAAACCAATTTAATATTTTAGAATAGCTGTCAAAATTTTGAATTTTTTTCTAATAAATTGATCATGGCCTACTGTTCTAGGGAAAGTAAATTATTATTTCTTGGTTCTTTTGAATATAAACAACTAAAGCCCAAAGTATGCTCAATTAATTACGAAAATAATATATTTAGGGTGTCTCATTTAGTAAATTTTAATTTTATTAATAACTTAAGAAATGAACTTTTTAGAGAAAAACTTTCTACATCAATGAACTTTACGTAAAAAGCTCTAATAAGATCAGAAGGTATCGGAAATTGAACACCCTATACAACAAATATATGACACAAATTAAATTAAACCCGAATTATCAAAAATAGCACTTTTTCTTTCGTCGGAATGTTTCGTATTCGTCTTTCCTGTACGGTAAATTTCTTAACGTGCTATTCTAAAAGTAAATCTGTATTTTCTGCGATTTCGAAGGTGAATATTTTGCAAACAATCGAATGAACACATGCAATGCGGTCTTTTATGAAAAGCATGAACAGTTACCTTAATGGCAGTTCTGTTACATCAGAGCACTTAAAATAGCATTAACGATCAAATTTTTTATCTATTTATTCTTCTACATAAGCATCCATCTTGAAATAGATAAACTTATGTAATAGTAATAAGTTATTACTATACGATACTATAATATAGAATAATGACAGCAATTATTTTTTTTCTTTTTAATAATGGAATTTTTTAAATTGTTTAAAATAAATTTACAAAAAACTAGGCATAACTTAATTTAAGTTTGAACGAAAGTGACGATATTTGAATGTTACCTTAGACCTTAGTTAAAACTATGTTTTAAATTAATTTGAGGGTCAATTGACGCGTCTAGTCTAAGATTACCAAGTCCTTAAATATCTATTTCTTTAGATAAGAGTTAAAAAGAGCTTTAGTAAGCCGTATTAAGGATGACTTACGTCATTCTGTACCTTAAGTTAATTTTGAAATATCGGCCCTAACTAACTTTACGCATTAGTTTCATACAATATGTTTTCTTGATCGAGTCAGTTTTCTTTCTCAAAATTAAAAAATATATATTGGTGTGTATCCAACTCACTGTTACTTAGAAATACAATAAGTTTGTGATATTTGCTTATATTGACTTGATCATTCAGAATTAATGTTGATTTTAGCTTGGAATAGCACAAAGTATAAACACTAAAAACAAACATCGAAGATCAAAATATGATCACTTCTTAAATTCAAAGAAGAAAAAATTAGTTTCCATAAAATATGCTATATCATATACAAGGTGTTATGGAAATGACTTATTATATTTAAATGGGTGACTCCTAGGGTGTCCTAGAGAAAGTCTACATACTTTTTTTCTAATCGAATATCTAAATATTAAAGTAAAACCATTTTTACCCACATACCGTCGCGCCATTCCAACTGGATTCAGTTAGCAACAATGTGGGTCATTAGAGTATACTAACAGTGTTGTCAGATCAGACCGCATTTCTCGCCCTTGCTGCGCGCGGCTATCGTTGCTTCGGTATGTTACGAGACTCGGGGATGGAATGACGCTGTCGAGGGTTCCAGTGCTTGATGTATACGAATTTTAAACATTTTATTAGTTCATCACCCGATTTCTTTTCTGTTGTGAAATAATTCATAATAATAAATATTGTGATGTGATTTCAAATTTGTGTGATATTAGAGTTGATATTAGAGAGAGTTGGTTCTGTCGCAAAATATACTTTTTGTGTTTTATTTTTTTATGGAATTTAATTATAAAAGGGATTATAAGATCGAAGGTAAGAGAGTATTTACCTTTAAATTGTAGTCTTTTTTTTCTAAAAAGTTTGAAAAAGAAGTCATAACGCGGGCCAACGACGTCTTGTTGTGAAAAACTGAACACGTGCATTTACAATTCTGTGTTGCACTATGACAACACCGCCTCCATAAATTAATGATTGCGAACGTCCTCAGTAGCGCTCACGTAAATTTTGATATTTCATATAAAGTGTACTCGTATATTTCGTACAATAATTCAAAGCGCCATTTACGGTTTAATTTATTTTCATCTCAGGATTTGCCGGTTTAAATATAATAGGTCATTTCCATAACACCCTGTAGTTAGTTATTATAGTGTTTTTATGAATTGACAGTAAATAAATTAATTTTGAAAATGTTGCTATTAATTACTGCTTAGATTGTATCAGAATTTGATTATATTTTTCCAAAATTTTGACTTTACTAGCGCTGCTCCATTCCTGGCTGTGCACAAAAAATGAGCTGTACAAAGTTACAAAATTTCATAAAAATATACAGTGTTGCTGAAAAGTTATAATCGAAAATGTAATACTTCAGGCCCCGTAATTTTTTTAGGTGTGACATTAATAAACATAATTATATGAACTACTAGTTTTATTTTTAACTCCCCTATGCGCTGGCGAAATATAACCCTATATTTACCGACCACCCTGTATAGTGAAAGGGTCATGACGTTTTAACTTTAATTTATAGCAATTTAACGGGTAGCGATATTTAAATGTTGAGAAACGATGTCCCAATTTATTTTTGATTTTCCACTTTAGATTTTGTTTTAATCTTGTAAATCTATTATTTCACATAAAATAACGAATCTAGTAATTATACTGCAGGAACAAAATTAGCATAAGCACTGTAACCTAGACATTTAAATTGAAAGAAAGTAACTTATTGTAGTTATGTATTTACAAACGACAATACTAAACATACTTATCTACATGTGGCGAGAAGTTATATGTAATTGGTTCAAAGTTAATTACTAGCTATCGCATAGAAAAGTAATTATTAAAAGTAATATGAATGATTGCGGGCATATGCGTGGCATTTTATTCAATGAACATTGGACGAGGTCAATGATAATATGATTCGAAATAATAACTTTTGATTAGAAGAAAATAAAAGCTTACATTCGTAGCAAAATTACGCTTTGTTGTATGCTTTATAAACTGCATTTTATATTGTGAATCAAACGATATATCATATGTATTTTTTATTATTATTTTTATGTCGTACCATATTGTGTTTTTATACCTTAGATACCATCTACATAATTGATTACACATTATGGCCCGCGCTGGCATTGAGACGGAGAAACAGTTTTCGATATAAATTTACGTTTATATATTATTTGGTTGTATTTACATAGAACTGGCAATTCTGGAAGATTCTGCTGATAGCTAAATTTCCTGCAGCAAAGGTTGACTCATGATTCATTGTCTATGTCTCTAGTTTCTGTAAGGAAATGCGAGATCCAGATGGTACGCCTGCCAACATCCTTGAAACCTCATTTTTTGAGGATATGTTATCCTCTAAATATCCTTCAGCAACTGTGGTACTCTTCCATCCACCATGACGCTCCAGCGTAGCCATACTCCAGCTTCTGCTAAAGTTGCCGACGTTCGACGTAAACAATGACCAACTTTTCGTGGTTGTTCAAACCCAAATATTTTGCAATAATACAGGGAGTTTTCCCAAATGTGTTTTTCCAACAAGTTGTACAGCGGCCTTGTCTGTAGCTTAAAAATACTCTTTTTTCTGAGCAGCCATGTGGCCGCAACAACATATAATCTCTTATAAGTTTCAAACTATTCATTTCGTCTTCATCAATAATGGTGAAAACTCGTTTCTTGTTAGTTTTGGTTTCTGGCACCGTTACAACAAAGACTGATTTTCTATCTTCTACATGTGTGACTAACATATTTACAAGTTCTTGCCGCCGACATCCACCAAATACACCAAATAATAATGCGACCTTGTTCATTAAAAACGTTCCATTTGGTGCCTCATGAATAAATTTTCGGACATTTTCTCTAGATATCACATTGGATTTTTTGGGTGGGTACCCCTTTGACCTTTGCTTTAAATACTCGCATAATTTGTGAAATTACATATACTAATATTCCTATTTACCATTAAAGTCTTCTTTATCATCGAATATTTAGCCCACAAAGAGCTCGGGGAAAATTTTTCAGATATACCATTTAAGTACCCCAACAGCACAGTTTCGTTAATGTTTTCTACAGCATTTTCTGACATCCACAAAATTAATCATGTTCTTTGTCGTATGAGTCTCTGGATTTTCTCGGTAACAGGTTTTGTGTTGCCTTTTCAGCATTTTTTTCAATTTCGTCGGGAATTTCAAAACATTGTTCCATTTTTGATTTTTGACTTTGACACATTAAACATTTGAATACTTATCTACCTAGCAAGAAAAACGCAGGCTATAATAATATCAAGTAATGTCGCAGGTAAAATTAAAAAATTGATAAATCAAATTAAATTTTAACAAATATTTATTATTTAAAACGAACTGGCATAAAAGTTTGTATGCACCACGGGTACAATATATAGATATATACCCTCGGGCGACTCACGAACCCTCGGGCCAGAGGCCCGCGGCTTTGTAAAACTGTCGCCCTCAGGGCATAACCATCTACTTATTACCCTTTATACATAAATAGCTATTGTGTTCGAAAATAATGGGGGCTTAAAAATAATTTATTATTATTATTGTAAATAATGTCAAATAAGAAAATAGTCTTTAATGCCAGCTAGAGTGTGGGCCTATGGATTTATGTTGGCGACGCCTGAAGTGTCAGGGAAGAACTATGGACAAAAATATAGTTCCGAGGGTGTAAAGAATAAATAAAAGATTGAGAAAATATATTAAATCATTATCGAATAACTTAAAATACTGAAATAGCTTGAGGTATAGGAAGGATTAAAAGCGGCATGGTTAAAAAATATTTCACATTATACAGAGTGGCCCGAGAAAGTGTGACGAACAAAGTTTTTTTGTTTAAATGGGACATACAGTATTTTATCTCGTATTGAGGTTTGTATTATTGTCCTTCATAATTCCCTAAAATATTATTTAGTTTAGTTCTATAGTTTAGCAGCAATAAATTAAAAGCTGAAAAATATTTTCGCAGTCCTGAAAAAAACATTGAAAAAATAATCCAAAACTATTTTTTTAAACTCGACATTGAGTGAGATTTGCGACAAGAGGTATAGAGAGATATTATGAATTTAATAGCGCTGATCTATTTTATATGGGGTCTTCAATTCAATAAGCCTTCAAAAACGACACATTTTAACATACATTTTCTCAAGTCTTTCAAATGGATCACCCTGTATATTATTTGGCTATTTGATTTAATTCGTATGAAATTTTAGTACAAGCGTATGTTATTTCCAGCCATTTTAGACATAATTCTGAATTCCATAAACTATGTTGTTAAGTAACATATACGCCTAGACTAATAATTGTACCCGTTTTGCAATAAGGAACCAACTGGCAATGTTTGCTAAAATTAGTTTTTTAGAATCACAAAAAGGTGTTTTATCTATTTGCAATTAAGATCCGTCTTAAAATACCTATGGACGCCATTTATGAAGAATATGCCCTAATTGAAAATGGGAGAAACCTGTATTCAAGTTTCGCAATAAAGTACTGGACAGTGCGCGTTTTGCAAGACGGGACCAACAAGCAGTTGGTTCCTTCTTATATAACGTGTTGTGTCAGTTTTCAGAAAGTTCTTAACATTTGTGTTCAGTTTTTATTCAGTTAAGGTTAACCTATTTTTTTAAATTTTAGTTCAGTAGTCAAGAAGTTAATTTGTTAATTTGGATTCTTGTTGCTAAATGTGTTTTTAAATGTTGTTGATTTAGGTATTTAGTCAATTTTGTTTATTTTAGAGTATTAAAAAAAAATTAAAAAGAAATTACAAATAGAAAAAAGACGTCTTAGATGAAAAGATTAACTGGTTACATATAAAAAAAAATTAATATTGTCAAAAATAAATCATACAGCATTTTTATAAAAATAGATTACGAGAGCGACATAAACTGGATAAACATTAAAAAAGGGAAGGGAATGATAACAACATTAGGCGTAGTATTTTGTAATAGGTTAGAAGAGTGCCTCAAGGTAAAGCAATACCAATACTTAAACTGAACGATATAAAATCTTACATGGACTTGATTCCCGCTGCGGATCCACATTTTTATACCAACCTTATTGGCGATTAAACTCTACAGGAAGATACTAAGAATGATTCAATGGAGATA
Organism: Barypeithes pellucidus; assembly: GCA_963991005.1. Classification (NCBI taxonomy): domain Eukaryota; kingdom Metazoa; phylum Arthropoda; class Insecta; order Coleoptera; family Curculionidae; genus Barypeithes; species Barypeithes pellucidus. Next base: position 39,629,628 of record OZ022563.1, on the reverse strand, counting down.
TTGATTTTGAATTGGAAGACAAAATTTAATAGAAGACTAATAACACATCTATTGTATTTTTATATCGTGCTTTTCATTGTGTTTCCGTTATGCTTTTTTCTATTTCAATAAATTGCATTTTTCAAAGAAGAACCAAGTGATTTTTCTATAAGAATATACGACAAAAAAATATTTTTTTTTAGATGAGGAACTACATTCTAATGTTTTTCAGTTGTGTTGTCAGTTTTTCTCCCTTTTTTGGTTTTGTCATTTGGTTCCTTATTACAGAAGGGGGTTCAGTTGTTAACTACAGTAAATGTTCAAAAGTCTCCTATATCGATTTGTGCACATTCTTGAAAGTATCTCTCATCTTCCTTATAAGTGATAAAACTGTGTCATTGGTCCAAGATATTTTTAAGTAGGCCGAGTACTAGAAAATGACTTTTAATAAATGACAAGTTTGAATTACTTTTATTTACATCTCTTAACAACTATTAGCAAACCCGTCTCTTATTTTTGCTGCATATTAATACCAGTTACAGGCGGATCTTCATAGCCAATTCGGTTACCTCTCTCCGTAAAAAAGTCAAGTTTGGATAACGTGACGCAATTCATTCTCAGTTTGCTCGTTGTATAGTAAAGACGGGTCGGGAAAAACTATATTTACTTACTTACACTGTACCCACACAGAAAATAAAAGTAATGCTCCGGTCAAGACCTGCTTGATTTCATAATAATAATAATAATAATAACACTTCTTTATTTCAAATTACAAGTTACTAGGTAATTGCAAACTACAAGGCAACTATAAAGTGAAATGACGTCACAAAAAGCAATAACGACAAGATCTCACTGAAGTCAAAAGTCCCAATCAAAAAAGTCTCTCAAGGTATATGATTCCATTTCAATTAATAACCTCTTTATTGATCTTTTCCACACCCTTATATTACGTATCCCTTTAATGTTAATAGGCAATCTATTGTATAATTTGACGCACATGTAATATGGGCTTTTTTCAGACGTTGTTAAAAGTGGATACAAAAAACTCAAAGTTCGAGTACCGTAGCTATGCTCATTAGGTTCCTGGAAAAATTCCTTGTTTTTGAATAAGAACATTAAACACTCATAAATATAAAGTGCATGTATTGTCATTATACTTAGCTTTTTAAAAACGCCTCTACAGGTCTCGAGGTACTGTAATCCCTGCATCAACCTCACCACTCTTTTTTGCATTATAAATACTCTTTGTACGCCCAAACTACTTCCCCAAGAAAATATACCGTATCTTAAAACCGACTCAAAATTTGCATGATACAAAGTCTTAATTGTTTGAAAATTCATGTAAGATGACACGATCCTTATACCATAAGCAACGAAGCCAAGCCTCAAACACATCCGACTCACATGTGACTCCCATGACAAGAATTCATTTATTATCACCCGCAAAAACTTGGTTTCTGTTTCCCTATTGAGTTCCGTTCCATACTGTTTAAGACTATTTGGCAGATCTATTTTATTTTGCTTAGTTCTAAAAATTATTATGTTAGTTTTATCTTTATTTAAGATTAATTTATTTTTAATAAACCAATCGTTAATCTCCACAAAGGCCACATCATCTTCATGTATCAGTTCTGCAAAATCTAAACCACCAATAAGCATGTTGGTATCATCACAATAGTTTGTTAAGGAAACATTATTTTCATTTACAGTTAGATCATTTATAAAAATTATAAACAATATAGGCCCCAAAATGCTACCCTGAGCTATCCCCATCAAGTTTTCCCTGAAAGCCGATTTAACCGTCCGATTCCCTTCCTGAATTATGACCCGCTGATGTCTGTCTGCGCATTTCCTCTGATGCCGTACTTATTTAATTTATAGAGGAGCAATTCTCTGTCAATGTCATATGCTTTACTAAGATCCAAGAACATCCCTACTGCTAGGTTTTTATTTTCAAGGTATTTCAAAACTATTTTCGTAAACTGGAAAACCGCAGACGTGGTCGACCTACCTCCGAGATATCCATGTTGCGTCTTAGCAAAGAGCTGGCCCTCTTGGAGATATTTCAACAGTCTCGAACATATCACCATTTCAAAAACCTTTGAGAAATTCGACAACAAGCTTATGGGTCTGTAATTGTTCAAATCTGTTGTACTGCACTTTTTGAATAAAAAACAAAATATGTCATATTTCAATTCAAAAATTTTTATCTATAGGTTCGGATATCCTGGGACACACTGTATATGTGAAAAATTTAGACTCGTTCGGTTCCAGAATCAACATGACTTTAATGGGCATTTCGTTGTGTTTCAAGCCGATATCCAAGGGGACATGCTTGAGATCATTTTTACAACTTTTCGTTATTGTTTAGAGTTCGAAATTAAAAATATACAATACGTCAAGGTTTACCCAGATCCTCACCTTTTTATAATTTACGTTCTCTCACAATCCCGATGTATTATTACTACTTATAGGAAATTACTATTGTTTTAAGCTATTATCCTCATTATTCGGTCTAATAAGCAGAAGATCGTTTAACTTGTCAGATAAGAAAAATATTGTTCAAGAAATATTCATAATCGATTTTCATTGATAAACTGCTGCAACAAAAATGTTATGGAGTTGAACGCGTCTTAAAGTGCCACTCAATCATCTTCCACAAATCTAGTTCACCATTTTTTCTCTTTGCTCGAACATCTAATGAAATGAACAATTAGAACAAAACTTGTTTCATGAACAATTTTTATCAATCCTTACAAATGTTTTTTTATCCTGTAAATTTCGATCATCATTAAGTTGAATACAGGAAATCCATGTAATTTTTGGGTCCCCTGTAAATAGTCCAATAAACGAAACCCTTAAAAAGGAATTTTAGTTAGAAAGCTGCTTTTTTGAAGGAAGCTAAACACTTTATAATGTGAAAGAACATTTGAGTATTATTTTAAATTCCTTGCACAAGAGTTAAAAAACCCTCCAAATTGGGTTAAAAATAATTTTCTGGTCTATAACTCTTAAACGAAAACTAATATGGAAAAAAGTTTTTTACAAATGCTATAGATCATTATATTTCGTACAAGAAAGGTTATTACTACTTTTTTCTTATCTATAACCGACAAGCGTACGAGGTCCGAAAACAATTTTTCGACCCGGTCTTTAATAAATGGAGCTTAATGGGCATTTTACAAATAGCAGAATATGATCGGATTTTTAAATGCTGAATAATTCCGCAAATGATTTCTTGCGGAACCAGGGTGCGGAAATAATATATTTATATCTATAAGTCGGTTTAGATCAAATTTGGTGGGTAGATTTAATTCCTCGGCATCGCACATAGGGTAGTTTTCATTTCGAAAGTCGGACATCGCGCAAAGCCGAATGGGGCTGCTATATTATATAAATCGATATATCGATATATGCATCGCATAACATTGTAAGTGACAAATCGTTTTCTTACAAGAGAAGACATAAAATGTTCAGATATATTACTTTACCATGATACTACAGACAAAATACCAAAATAATCAGATACAAATGGGATGAATGAGGCATGTATATGAAACCCGAACGAACATTGAAACATTGAAATTTATTTTGAACTCTGAAATTGGTCAAAATGTCACTTACTTACTTCGATGCATGTATCGATATGTATATTAAACAAAAAATCTCCGAGAATAGCATATGGCGTAAATTTTTTCGGAAAAATTTGTTCATGTTGGGCGCCGGGCGAAGCTACTATATTATATAAATCGATAAAGGCATTAATATGAAGCAACAAATATTCCAGATTAACACAATGTAGTTTTCATCTCATAAAAATCGGTGAAGTGCGTGTCGGACACCGGCCGAAGCTGCTATATTGGATAAATCGATAAAATTAACACTACAGATATTTTATGGCTATTATAGATAAAGAAACTAATAAAAGCTATATTTTTTATTTAATTTTTTTATGTTTTTTATTAAGAGCTGCGATTAATAACAGGTTGCTCTAAAAACATATCAAAAGACTTTTTCAGACACCTTGTGTGTCTTAATTGGCCGATAGGCAGTGTTGCTAAGTTGAAAACTTAATGCCTTCGTGATGTTTCGAAGACGCCGATCAACTCTCAGAATGGAGATGATTCTATGGCTATAACTATCCGAGATATCGTAAAAATGAATATTAACTTTTTTATCCAGATTTAAATTATCTACAACTTTTGACTGAAGCTTTTTTTTTCTAGTGTGTTTTGTTTCGAAGCTACGGGTCAAAAAATATTTAAAAATAATTTTCCATCTCTTATGCAAGGGTCGAATACAAAATAATAATGAAGTGTCTTTTCAAATAATAAAATTTGCTTGCCACCAAAAAAACAGCTAACTAAAATTCCCTTTTAAGGACTTCCTTTATTGGACTAAAAATGTTTTTGGCTAGTTAACGTATGAGACGCATACATGGTTTGTACATGTCGGTGCAATGCAAAAAGGCAATTTATTCCCTACTTAAATGGCGTCCTTAACGTGTTTTCATTAAGTGTGGGGCAAATCGGCAATTAATAATTCCATACTTAAGTGATGAGTTGGGAAAGCGGGCATATATAGTGAGGACGTAAAGTAAGGAATAAATTCATTATCTCGCAAACTACAATTTTTTAAAAAAATCGCTCGGACCCTTCGATTTTGTTTTTCGAACGCGCATATTCTGACATAAAATGTAGATATACAGGGTGTTGCAAATAAGAGTGACACAAAATTTTTTTTTCTTAAATAGAACCCACTGTATATTATTGCATGCACGGATTCTTCGGAAAATCCTAAACATTTTTCATGTAGCATGTGCTATACCTTAGCCCAAGCGTTTTGGAGTTATTTTCATTCAAAATTTGAAAAGTGGAAAAAGTCATGGAGAAAACAAAGAATAAAATTATTTTTAAAATGTCTTATTTATCGAAAAAACAGTTAGGTGAACTTAAAAATAATTTTTCTAAAGTAAATGTTCGAAGTGTCTTCCGTTGGTCAACTGACAATAGCCTAACCGATCAACAAATTCCCGCTGAACATTTCGAACCATTTGGGGTGTAATTTTCCGAATTTCTTGCCGGATGCGATGTTTTAAATCATCTAAATTTGCAGGCTGGCTTTTGAATACTTTTCCCTTAAGGTATCCCCATAAAAAAAAGTCGAGTGGTGTTAAATCGAGTGACCTTGGCGGCCACTCAATAAAACCACCTCTTCCAATCCACCTGTTTGGAAAAGTATCGTCCAAATATGTACGAACTCCCACAGCGAAATGTGGGGGAGCACCATCTTGTTGCAACCAGATATTATGATGTGGCAAATCGGGACGTTCTAACTCAGGAAAAAGGGTGGCCAGGGCTGGAACAAGTTCTTGGTCTAAAAAACTCAAGTATGTCTCGCCTGTTAAATTTCCGTCAAAAAAGAAAGGCCCTATAACAATGTCATCGACAACGCCAGCCCACACATTGATCTTTTGATTAAATTGTGTGTATCCTTCCCTCATCCAGTGTGGGTTGGGTATTTACGTCACCATTCAAGCAAAATGTGGACTTATCGGAAAAAATTATATTTTTTACAAAATTTCTGTTTACGAAACACATATCCTATAAACGCTCACAAAATTCAAGGCGCCTCTCAAAGTCCCTTTCCAAAAGTTCTTGGAGAACTTGCATTTTATAAGGATGGTATTTATTTGTATGCAGTATTTTAAGAACTGTTGTTTTTCCAATATCCACGTCACTTGCCACCTGCCTAGACACCACATGCTGGTTATCTTGAACTACCAGTAAGACTTCTAATTTTGCTTACTGTTGATTGTGATATTGGCGGACGATTGGGGTATTTTTGATTAAATAACTCACAAGTTTCTTGCTGTGTTCTAACCCTATCACCGTAGCCCATCATCATCAAAACCTCTATGCTCTATTTCTCGGTGAGCCGCATTTTAATTTAATTTAGTTATGAAAAAACGAAATGAGTCTTTTGAAAACTAGTAAAACGTTAGGAAAATACACATAAAACTGACAATAACAGTAACTATTGACATTAATTCTTTTGGTTCTTGCATCATAACTCCAAAGCCTACTTGACTTTTCTTGCGCTTCACGCATGCTGACTACAGGTTTTCCTCAGCGTGCATGAATCAATGCAAGTCTTGATTGATTGCGAAATATCTGATTTTCAAATTTTGAATGAGAATAACTCTAAAACGCTTGGGCTAAGGTATAGCACATGCTGAAAAATGTTTAGGATTTTCCGAAGAATCCGTACATGCAATAATATATAGTGGGTTCTACTTAAAATTTTTTTTTTTTGTGTCACTCTTATTTGCAACTGTATATCTACATTTTATGTCAGAATATGCGCGTTCGAAAAACAAAATCGAAGGGTCCGAGCGATTTTTTAAAAAAATTGTAGTTTGCGAGATAATGAATTTATTCCTTACTTTACGTCCTCACTGTATAAGTATCTTAATAAGAAATTCATACCGAACAAGTTATCACTACTATTATTTACTTCAGCGAACTAGAAAAACCGCATATTTCTAGGCCCCCCATTTATTAATACAACTGTTAACACTTTAAGCAATCATGTTAATAACAATTATGTGTTTTATTACAGGTTTATGGCACCATTGAAAACTGGAATTACAAGAAGAATCAGTCTACAAAAATTGTGTCAGTAGGAAGGAATAAACCAATTAACACAAAAATAAAACTATTTAAGAATGGTCATGTGGCTGTATGAGAACTAGTCAAATGTAAATTTGATCACATCGTTTATTAGGACTTTCTTTTATAGAAGTTAATAACTAATAAAAACGATAGGACGCAAAAAATAAGGAATAGAGTAAATTAATTAAGACCAGAAGCAAGATAGGTGGAAACATGTGCAGAAAATTATTTTCCTCATAAGAATAGAATTTTCCAAACGGTCCCAATATTAGAATTGAAAAAAAAAATGTGAAAATTCTAAATTGTCTTAAACAGATTTTCAATGATGGCCCTAAAATTGAGAAAAGATATTAAGAAGTCGTCGTATTATGTTTGGTTTCTGGGAGCGAAGGAATCGAAAGGATTGAGGGGATCGGAATATATTTTGCCGGTGATTAAGCACTTGGAGGAGAGAGAAAAGGATGTGGAGCCGTTTAAAGTGACCTTGCAAGTAAGTACCGAAATTAAAACTACGAAATATTTTTGGAAATCAGTGTCTTATATAAGTTTTAAATATTTTAAAAGAAATAAGGGTGTGCCTAAACTACAAATATACAGGGTGTTATGGAAATGACGTATTATATTTAAATGGGTGACTCCTTGGGTGTCCTAGAGAAGCGCTACATATTTTATTTTTTTAAAATCGACCGTTTTAAAAGTGGGGTAACAAACACTCTTACTCACAGGTCAGTCCGCGCTACTGTACAACATTTCACCCAGAGCCAATGGCAATGTTGCCAAACTTAATGTGAAACTGAAATTCCATATAAAATTATAAAAATAAATTATTTTCTACCTACTTGTATTTATCCTTATACCTAAAGAGTGAGGAAATCCAGGCACAAACACAATTAGTTTTTTTTCTTTTTCATGGGAACACTCCTGAAAACACTTGATGTACATACAGTAACAGTGAAACAGAACCGATAGTTAGCTTTTGAAGATACAATAATACAGATTATACTACAGATTATTAGATTTTATTACACCCAACGAAATTTGACGTCCAGAAGAAACGCGTCAATATAACCAATATTCAAAGATTATTTATGGACGAGCAAGCTACACGCGTAAGCCGAAAAAACAGAGCGGATTGTTGAGAGTGTGTTGGTGATCGACGAGACACAATGTATCCGGCCGCTGGTTGGTCTGCAACTAACAGACGCAAGCGTGCGGCGCTATTTGAAACTACTTCGCTCAGCCGATGCAAGGCGTCAAGAGGTCATTGGCATTTGACCTAGTGACGTACGTGGCTATTACTATTCCATATGTTTTTTCGGGATGTTTAAAACATAGTCTGTCGTAAATATTCTTCAATTAATTGTACAAAAAGGTATTACAGAATGGAAAAGTGTTTAAATTATTTTATTTTGTCTACAGAGTTTAAGGTGTACATATGACAACACCGGCCAGAATTCCTTGATTGCTTACATGTATCGCAGTGCCACACAGGTGTTTTTCTGGTTTGACGCCAGGTCACTTTTACCGCTGAATGAATTGAAAGCGCCATTTATGGGTATTTAATTTCTTCAATTCGTCTTTATCTCAGGAATTGCCGGTGTAAATATAATACGTCATTTCCATAACACCCTGTAGAATTGTCCTGCTCCTTTTTTCAAACTCATCCTTAGACGCGTTTCGTCGTTATTACGGCTCGTCAGAAAGGTTCGAGTCTGACAAGAGTAGAAGGATTTTTGCTCTCGACTTTGTTCGAGAAGATGGTCAAAAATAAATTTCACTTTCTCATTGTTACTTTTTATTCTCCACAAAAGGGTTTGTTCGGGTCTTCAGATCTTTCATGCGACGCGTTTTGTCCTTGGATCACCATCATCAACTTAATTTTTTAAAATACGGGCTTATATTTTTTATTTAAATTATGAAACATGACCGATATCTACGTTCAGTAGTTTATAGTACTTATAGGTTTTCGGACGTTTTGATCTATAACTTGACCTTCTTCACTAAACTACCTGCAATTTAATACAACTATTAGTTTGAAATAAAAAACCAGTAAGTACGTTCCTTCGAAAAAAAGTAAATTACAGGAACGTACTAGGGGTATTTTAATGCAGATGATCAATTTAAGGAACAAAACGTCGGAAAACCAGTAAGTGTTGTATAGCACTGAACATAGACTTCGATCCTCTTTCATAATTTAAACAAAAAAATGTAGATTCGTATTTAAAAAAATTAAATTGATGATGGTGACCTAAAGAGCAAATCTCGCATGAAACATCCAGTGATGCCATCTTATGGAGAATAAAAAGTAGCAATGAGAAAGTGAAATCTATTTTTAGACATCTCTTCGGACAACGTCAGGAAAAATTAAAGACCGAAACGCAAAATTTTAGATTTTTCCAAATATTTATATTTTCCTGTATTTATTTTTGATTTTTTTTGCGGCATATTATTTGGCCCTTAATTACGCAACTTTACTGCAATTAAACCGACTTCGCACCTCTTACCGTTTTCTGATATCCCAATGGTGAAGGCCTAATTTGTAACAACCTGTATATTCTGATAAGCCACAAACTTAAGAAACACCTCACGAAAAAAATTTCTGGATGCGTCACTGGCCAAGAATGAATATCTAAGGCAGTATAATACTCGCCGTGCCATCTCGTGGTGTACTTACCAACCTAAAGCAGTAACTTATAAAAGATCAGATGCAGTGGGTGCTTCTTACTAATTGGAGGACCAAATATGCCAGACTTTCCGCTTTGATATTTAAAGAAAAATCCGTCACTGTTCATATGTTCTGGTCTTAACGAAACATACTTTCGATAAACATTCAAGTACATCTGATTAACTACAAATGATCTTGGTTTGCTGGTCTTCGAATCAGGTATGCTAATAAAAAGCTTAGATTCTAGGTCTTCTACATCGTGTAGAGTCATTCGGACTAACTCATCCATTCTACAAGCCCCAGAAATACCAAATATTAAAGCCACCTAAAAAATAAATAAATGTGGAATCTAAATAGAAATTAAAACCTTGTAAATTACCTTAATCATTAAATTTTCTTTATCTGGAGCTTCCTGGATAAATTTGTCGATTTCTTCCTTCGTTGAAATCTTAGATTTATTTGCCCTATTATAACCTTGAGCTTGCCGTTTCAATAAAGAACGAAGTTTTGAATATGTAGATATATCTACATTTTGTCTAATTCCAAGGGTTGACTTCAACATTGAATAATTGGCCCATAATGTTGAAGATTTCATCTAGGTCTAGGAAGTATGCCATTACAAGATTTTCCGAGAAAGAACTGGTGTTTCTACTCTTGCGATAATCCATAAAACGTTTATATGCATATTCGTACTTTTCTCTTGATTTCTTTGGCAATAATTCCAATGAAGCAGTGCCAGCACTGCCTCAACCAGCTCTGGAGGAGTCCCAGAATTGGAAAATTCATCATCACTTATCATTTTATACTGTTTTGCTTTCGGAAACACCAACAAATAAATTTATATGCGTCAAGTTTGACAATTAATACGTTTCCATAGTAACGCAACCAATTTTATTACGAATTTCAAAGCACCATTTATTCGCGAATAAAATTATTCGCGATTTTTTCAAAATTCATCAATATCTGTCGATTTTTAAACGATTTTCGGAAAATAGTATGTTTACCTAGTAGGAAAAGCCAAATTCCTCGATTCTGTGTTGCTAATGTAATAATTTTAGGCATTTTCTACTCGGTAAACAATGTAGGTACTATTATTATGCCATGAGCTTGCTAAAATGACATAAGTAACAATATTCATTCAGCAGAAAGAAATTACGAATATTTTTGTTTATTGATAGACTAAAGATATTCGATTGGTTACGAAATATAGGTATTAAATTTATAATGTGCACTTTTAATATTGGCACCATGTGAGATGCAGATGCTTTGCAAATAATATAAATCATGCTATTTATGACTAATTTAATTTCTAGGTGTCTCACAAAGGACTTAAGATCGTGCAGAACGTAGTTTCACAAGGTGCGAAGAATTCTAAACCGAAGAACGAAACGATTAAACATTTCATACCTCACAATACCATCACCTATGTTTACCAACATGAAGATATTATAGCGTGCATCCTGCTGCTGTTTAACCCTGTAACGAAATGCCCCTTGCACGTCCATGCCTACAGGTAAGCATATTTAATATTTGGTTCTATAACTTTAAATAATTTAACACACAGATTCTAACCACATAAATAAAAGCTAGAAGAAGACTTTAAAAAATGGCAACGCTGTAATAAGGTACGCGTTTAGATAATTTCGATCGTACATTAGTCATAGGTAATCGTTGTAGGTATTTATTTACTTAAAATATATAATTAGCTACACCACTGCTTTACGTAAAAAAAAAATAACCTCATCATTCTCACTTACCGACGAAATATTAATCCGGGGTTAGAATAGTCGAATTTCTTACACACCACGCACTGACGAACCATCGTAGATAGTTAATAAATAGCTCTGCGTAGTTTTAGTTCGAAAAAACACTAAAATTTAATCCAAAAACACAATAGATCACAAACAATCAAAAACTTCACGGTCATGTGTACTATATATCCCGTGAAAAGGGCCATACAGCGTTGCCATAGTGATTTCCCTAAAACATTGCAATTTGACTAAAAATAACTTTAATACTAGTAGAAAATTTAAATACACACATATTTAGTATAATATTTTTGAGCAATAGAAAAATTATTCCTTTTCGTTTCGCCAGACCCACATCCCCAGACGCGTTTCGCCGTTTACGGCTCATCAGTGGGGCTCAACAGTCTGGCAAAACGAAAAGGAATTCTCACAGCACTTTATGAAGTGCTCGAATATTTTTACTTAATAGGTACACATCAGACACTGTTTCGAGTGGCTAAACAAAACTCTAAGCAATTATTATATTAAGTGTTTTTGGTTTGTATCCTAAAAATTAAGAGTTGCTTGCTATCGTTATTGATTTTACTTGACTTGAACTTAGATTTGAAATAATGCGGAGAAGATGTTTTTTAGTACTCTATTTTGATAAAAAAAAACCTTTAAATATGAAAAAATAAAAAGTGGTAGTTTTTAACAAAATAAAATTTTTAAAGCTTAGTTAGTAGCAGTTTGAAGGACACAACCGCTCAACAAATACCCCGCACCGCACACCCTCGTCCAATATATGTGTAATTCCTCGATATCTTCTATAATATCATAGATAGAGCAAAACTTTAAATATAAATTTTAGTGGATTGTTGAAGATGTATATTTTAAAATATACGGTGTGTTTCATAAAAGCGGGACCATTAACACTCTTTTTTTTTTTAAATAGAATGCCGCATATATTTTACGCTTATTTGTAGTTTATTATTAAATTATTTAGAGCTTATTTATGAGATATTATTTATAAAATTAGGAGAAATACAGGACCGTATCCCAAAATTTCCTGATGTTGTTCAAAAAACCCTCGAAACGTCATTAAACCACAATGTATCATACATCGTTGCAATCGGAAGAAAAAAGCTATCAAATTCCAATATCAGGAAAACAAAAAAAGCAAGTTGATAATGGCCCTTCGAAGACGACTCGTCGGATTACAAAACAAATAACGCTGTTAGATAGAGCGGAAAAAGTGGCAATGCAAAAGTGCAATTTACTTTAGAATTCGGTCCAAAAAAACCCAGGAAAACAATAAAACGATTTTTCAGAATTTCGGTTTTTCCGGATATCTCCGGAATTTTAAAACTTTTTAAACGGCATATTATTAGGCACGTAAATGCACAACCGACTTCGTATCTCTTACGGTTTCCGAGATCCCTGTACTGGCCCTTCTTATCTTGGACACGTTGTATACATATAAACAGTATATTGTCGAATATACGAACGTTCCAAAATACAAAAAGTGTTCCCGCTATGGGAGATGGCGCGGGCCTATTGAGTTTGCGCAGTAGGGTGGAAATTTTATCGATCGCATCAGAGCCGGCCCAACAATATTTGTTTGTTGTTATTCGTCGCCATCTTTGGGTCTGGATGCTTTTTCAAATTACAGAATAAAAAGTGGTTGCACATTGTTGTCGGTATATTACACATTACCTAACAACAATTTTTGTAAACGAGTTTTTAATTTGTGGTGATTCGATTCGCTGTTTGGTAGGTTCAGTGGCGGCTCGTGGTCAATCTCATTGGGGGGTCATTACGCTATATGCGATACAAGAATAGTATATTAAAGTACAAGTACTTTATAGGTACTATTTTTTCTATTTTAAGTTTTCTTAATAAGAAAAATCCATATTAAAAAAATACATGCTATACTTATATAACTTTCGTAAATATTTATGTGAAAATTTTATGTTGGTAATATGTACTATCAAATTACGATTTTATAGCATTTGATAAATTATCCATGTCTATCATTTTTTCGCAAAACTGAAAATTTTCTTAAATAATTAAACAATATGAACCAAGATCATTTTAATCCTCCTGAGTTAACGGAAATTGCAAAGCTTTAAATTTGTAAAATATTGTAGTGCTGTGTTCAGCTTTACAAAGAAAGTAAACTTGACAGGTGTGACGTTACTTTAGAAATTATTTCTGCAAACAAACATAAAATATATGACCTCAAATTACCAACCTTTAAAAAAGAAAAAAAATGATTTCGAGACAAGCTCAGTTCGATACTAAAAACGGCATCGAATTAGCTTGGAGTTGATAACAATATAGAAAAAATTATTTTTTTAAACTATTTTAAATTTTAGATCAACCCTTCGGTCTTTAACATTTGCAAAATGAGTTATAACACGCTCATTAAAATTAGCAATACTATTTATAAATGGTTTTTCTATTCGTATTAAGACAAATTATTACAACCAAAATTAATGTAGACTAAATGTTGCGCGACCTACGACCTACGTCCAACCTGGAACCTGCCATCTCTTTTCCAAGCATTTAATAATTACTAATGATGAGACGACATAGGTTCATAGGTACATCTTATTCAGATTTTCAATAAACCGGGCTGTTGACCCAGCGGCGGTAAACTTCGCGTATGTTTCTCCCGCTTGCCGGAATCGTCAGAGCTCGGCTAAATTCGTTTCCATTTAAGCTATCGTGGTCAATTAGTGGCTCCAGCCCGTTTTGAATCGCACTACACGTTTGCGTTTACGGGGGCGTTTCAAATATTATAGGTAAATTATTATAGTAGGTACATTTGTAGTAAATTCTAATTTAAAAAAAAGTTTTATTTCCTAAATTTTTATAGGGAGGTCATTGACTCAATGACCTAATGGAGGAGCCGCCGCTGGGTAGGTTAGTGACTTGTTTTGTTTAAAATGAAAGGACACAAGTTCATGGTGCTTTTTTTGCATCACGTTATCCGATCTTCGGAACCGAATTTCACTAAAAAGCTTATAAAAAAAGAAGAGAATGTCACTCGTATAGAATATAATATAAATATATGTGGTCACTCCCTAACCTTAAAATTAATGTATTTTTAATTTGTTGCATTAGTAGCCGATAATTCCCAACATAGTCAATATAGTCATTCATTCTTAATTTTCGGTTTAGAAAAAAGTGAGGTTAAGAAATATACGACGTCGGATGAAAGTTAAAATAAAGCTCATCGTGTCGATTGTTACAAATATTCGGACGGAATTTGGCACCAAAAGTTTACACCAATCAGGGCACCGTCGGATCATCATATCGTCAGAAATCGTATGCATGGAACGCTGTCTTAAATCGAATTAATCGAAATTTTGATTGCAATATTTTGCCTAACTAACCAGTGAAAGTTACTTTAAAAAAGTTCAAATCCGGTCCTGTCGAATGTTTACTTTCACAAGGAAATTTCCGAACTGCGCAAACTCACAACCACATATGAAAAAAAACAAAAGAGTAACGAAGACAACTCGTTAGCAAGCGATAATAAATCCGATTTTTCTCTTACATCGAGGCAAATACCACGAGACCTTGGAGACTATTTCAGAAATATTAGGTATAGGAATCCGGTTATAATATACAGGGTGACAATTTAAAAACTTGACATGGCCATATATTAGAAACGAAAAACTGAAGAAAAAAACGCAAAAAACAGTTTCTATAAAACGAAGGGGGAACAAAAACAAGCGTATTAGCCCACCCCTATCTGCAACCCCTTGGACAGGGTGAGATAAACCCTTAAAATCTTAAATAGAAAGGGGGGGTCGAGTGATACATCATTTTGAAGCTCTTGAAAAATGCTTTCCAATGGTACCATAGGAAGGTACATTTCAGGAAATTCTTCTCTGTTTATTAAGGAAAACAATAAATGAAAAGACAATTTTGAAATTTTTTATTATTAGTTAATTAAATGTTCAAAATGATTTCCGTTGTTTTGAAGACAATAATAAAGCCTACTTTAAAATTCTTCACGTACATTTGCAAAGGTTTCTCTGGATATAGCACGGCATTCCTAAACTATTCTATGCTGAAGTTGCTCTAGTGACTCAGGTTGCGTTTTAAGAACCACAGATTTTAGGTGACCCCACAAAAAGAAGTCAAGAGGTGTTAGGTCCGGGGATCTAGGTGGCCATTCAACAGGACCTCTTCTTCCAATTCACTGGTTGGGATAATTATCATCCAACCACTGCCTAACGGGAACTACATAATGCGGAGGTGCTCCATCCTGTTGGAAATGTAGTAAGCGTTCTTCTAAAGATAAATTTACGAGTATGTCTCTCTGATTTTCTAATTCTCGCACTATTAGTGGTTCGATAGACCTCTGTAGCATTTCAGCATACCTGTCGCCATTTAAATTTCCTTGTATAAATATTTGGCCGATAATACCATCTCCCAATATACCAGCCCAAACATTAATTTTCTGGGGGTACTGGGTATGCCCTTCTCTAAATACGTGGGGGTTCTCGTCATTCCAGTAACGACAGTTTTGCTTATTAATATGCCCATTTAAATAAAAGGTACACTCATCACTGAAGCAAATATTTTTAACTAGTCGAGGTTCTGCCGTACTTCTATCTGTCATTATTTCACAAAACTGTATTCTTCTGTCAGGATTGTCGTCACCAAGTTCTTGCAGTATGTGCAGTTTATAGGGATAAAACTTATGCATTTTAAGTACCTTTCTTATTGATTCGCGAGATAATCCAGTTGCTACAGCTACTTGACGAGTTGATAACGTTGAATTCATTGCAAACTGCCCCAGAATTTCAATTTGCGCTGCTTCGTCGGCTAGTCTCGGTTGATTTCTCTTTATATTCGCGACAGAACCAGTTTCTTTAAATTTGGCTACTAGTTGGCGAACATACTCCGGGCTTACATTTTGACCTGGATGCCTTTCGTTAAAACGTTGAGCTGTTCTTAAAAAACATTGATCCTGGGAACCATAAATGAAAATAATTTCTACCCGTTCAGCTGTGCTGTACACCATTGTTAAAGATAAGAAGTGCTGCCTTTCGCTTAAACTGAACCGAAAGTTAACTGTTCTTAAAATAATAATACTAGTAGAAGTTACGTTTAAGGTACATTCTGTGATAATAAAATGCGAATATTTATAAACAAATTTTTTTTTTCGACAAAAAAAAAATAGCAAATAAACCAAAACGAAATACCGAGGCTTAAACTGTTTAGAATTCTTAAGAGATATCTCTTAATATACCAGGATATTGGTAGCAATCATTTTGAACATTTAATTAACTAATAATAAAAAATTCAAAATTGTCTTTTCATTTATTGTTGTGTTCCTTAATAAACAGAGAAGAATTTCCTGAAATGTACCTTTCTATGGTACCATTGGAAAGCATTTTTCAAGAGCTTCAAAATGATGTATCACTCGACCCCCTTTCTATTTAAGATTTTAAGGGTTTATCTCACCCTGTCCAAGGGGTTGCAGATAGGGGTGGGCTAATACGCTTGTTTTTGTTCCCCCTTCGTTTTATAGAAACTGTTTTTTGCGTTTTTTTCTTCAGTTTTTCGTTTCTAATATATGGCCATTTCAAGTTTTAAATTGTCACCCTGTATATTGGTTATTTAGAAACCCGTTATTTATTATTACCCGCGGTTAAAGACAACTTTTTTGTTTCAAGTTAAGCTTTATGTAATTTTATGCTTGAAGGAAGAGATAATAGGAAATATAATATGGTGTTCGTAAAATTTAATTTATCAAAATCCTACTTGTTTTTTTCCTAAATTCCAGCTAGAAACCTGAATGGCGAAATTACGTCCGTAATAATCTTAAGCACATAAAATAAATTTAATTCGACTTACATCATATATTTTATAGTTAAAATTACATTAGTTAAATTACGAATAGTAGTCAATCACAATTAACTATTGGACAAGAAGGTGATGCATTAATAATAAAAATTAATAAAAGGAAGAAAATCAGTATATGCAAATTTTACTCATAAAATTAACCGACATATACAGGGTGTTATGCAAATGACTTATTATATTTAAAGCGGCAAATCCTGAGATGAAGAAAAATAATCATAAATGGTGCGGTGCTTTGAATTAATAAGCGAGCTACCTTATGTTATGTGGAAGGCACTGCGAGAGATGTACAGAGTGGCCAACTGAGCGAGGTAAGCGGCTATATCTCGGAAACCGTTCACCGTACAGCTGTCGGAAAAAAATATTTATAGGAAAAGTTGCCAAGAGAAATTGCTGGAAATTATTTGCAAGTTTGTAGGCAGGCCGCTAGGGGGCGTAACACGAATGGTAATTGGTTGCCAGTCGATTTCTCTAC
Source organism: Barypeithes pellucidus (assembly GCA_963991005.1). Taxonomy (NCBI): domain Eukaryota; kingdom Metazoa; phylum Arthropoda; class Insecta; order Coleoptera; family Curculionidae; genus Barypeithes; species Barypeithes pellucidus. The sequence continues at coordinate 39,612,222 of OZ022563.1, read as the reverse complement.
AATTGGCATAGGTAAGGTATATTGATAATACTTATAAATAAATCTCACTTGTATTGTGAACAACTTTGCTTAAACACTTTTTTCTCTAGCTCTGCAAATAAAGTGGTGGGGGTAATGCAAACATGGATTTGTAAAAAATGCAATATCTCAGGAACGCCTTATCTGAAAATATTCAAATTAGTATTATTTAAAAGAGCTCTTCTTGCTTTATTAGCTACACTTCAAGCGATGTCTATGTCATTTTTACTGTAGTCGCTAGATGGCGCTTTCAACAGATTTAACATATTTATCGTTTTTCTCGAAAAACTTAAATGCAATGGTAAATATGTTATTACACCAGTACAGAGAGGAATAAAGACCAGAGCAAACGGTGAAAACCGCAAGTTCCTATATTTTTTCTAACCGGAGATATCAATGAAAAATTAATTTATATCCTACTAAATCTCCCGCCGGTACTTACATATTATGTTGCAAAAAATAAGAAGGCTTTGGAAACAAAATATATATTATATCTAATAGGAGTATTGGGAAGAAACGTTCATTTTATAAACCAAACGAAACATATTCTAGTGCTTCCTTAAATGCTCAAACTATCTGCCATCCTGGCCCACATATTGTCTGAGCTTTCCTATAGTAGAAAGAACAGCAGCTTCCACTTCCGCTCTTAGCAGGCGAAGAATTGCATTTTGAGGCTACTTTTAATAGCGATGGAAGGGTAAATTTGCATAACACGCATTATTGGGCTACAGAAACCCCTCACTGGAGAGAGTTCAGCACCAAGGAGGTTGGAGTGTCAACGTATGGTGTGGCATAATAGGGGGTGCAATTATTGGACCCTATTTCTTTGACCAATCACTAAATGGGAACCTGTTTTTGGAGTTCCTCCTGAATTATGTGTTTTATTAGAAGATGTGCCTCTCGATGGCTGTCCAGCACATTTTTCAATTAATGGACGAGAATACCTGAGGAAGCCTTTTTCGTGGCCAGCCAGGTCACCTGACTTGACTTGTTTGGGGTTTTATTTGTGGGAATGATTACAAGATATTGTATTCCAAGCTAGGCCTACGACCAGGGAAGATATGAAGAACAAAATCCAAAATGAAATTCTTCGCCTGCAGAGAGCGAAAGCTGCAGTTCTTTCTACTATAGGAAAGCTCAGACAATGTGTGCCCCAGAATGGCAGACAGTTTGAGCATTTAAGAAATACGTTTCTTTTGGTTTATAAAATTATTATTATATATAATATGTATTTTGTTTCCAAAGCCGTCTTATTTTTTGAAACATATGTAAGTACCGGGCGGGAGATTTAGTAGGATATAAATTAATTTTTCATTGATATCTCCGGTTAGAAAAAAGATAGGAACTTGCGGTTTCCACCGTTCGCTCTGGCCTTTATTCCTCTCTGTACTGGTGTAATAACATATTTACCATTGCATTTAAGTTTTTCGCGAAAAACGATAAATACGTTAAATCTGTTGAAAGCGCCATCTAGCGACTACAGTAAAAATGACATAGACATTCCTTAAAGTATAGGTAATAAAGCAAGAAGAGCTCTTTCAAATAACACTAATTTGAATATTTTGAGATGAGGCGTTCCGATATTGCATTTTTTGCAAATCGATGTTTGCGTTACCCCCACCACTTTATTTGCAGGGTTAGAGAAAAAAGTGTTTAAGCAAAGTTGTTCACGATACAAGTGAGATTTATTTATAAGTATTATCAATATACCTTACCTATGCCAATTGTAGAGAAATCGACTGGCAACAAATTACTATTCGTGTTACGCCCCCTAGCGGCCGTCAGACAAACTGGCAAATAATTATTTACAGCACATTCTCTTAGTGACTTTCCTATAAATATTTTGTTCCGGAAGCTGTACGGTAAATGGTTTCCGAGATACAGTCGCGTACCTCGCTTAGTTGGCCACCCTGTACAGGGTGTCCCATTTTCGACACTTTTATAGGGTATCTCCGTAATTGTTAGTGCTATCAAAAATATAATGTAGGTGTCATGTGCTCTTTTTGGGTCAAACTTAAAATGGCAAAATCAAAATTACAAAATTTTCGCTCGGCTTTGTTCGGTGTTGACAATTTCAATATTACCATATATTTTCTTAGTTAAAAGAGATACAGAAAAATGTTCTTTATATTGATTGTTGAATAATCTGCCGTTTTCAGAATAAGTACACGGGGTCAGGTAAAAAAGTTATCGGACCTAACCTCATTCTTTTAAATGGAACTGGTATGTATGGTATATTTTAATCTAAAAAGATAATATTTTAAATTCTCGTTTCAAATATATAACACACCATGGATGATATTGGTTTCCTAGGCGATTTTTTATTACTTTGAAACGAAATAAAAGATTCAGATTAAGGTAAAAATAACGGGAATCATCGCAAATGTTCGGAATATGTCTTTAAATGGTTACCGTCTTTCCGGATAGCGACCAAAATATATATTTTGCGCCACTTCTTATTTTCTTCCACTTTCAATAAAACTGATATATAAAATTTTTCAAAATGTTGATAGTTGAAATGTTGGTCATTTCCGCAAATGAATATGTAAAAATAAAATTGACGTTAAATGTTAATAATCAACATAGTTGTTTCTAGGACATTAGCTTTTGTTTCATGGTCTACTGTGGTGTAAAGTAATAAAATTTAATAAATCACCTAGGAAACCAATATCATCCATAGAGGGTTATATATTTAAAAGGAGAATTTAAAATAGTATCTTTTTAGATTAAAATATACAGGGTGTTCCTTTTAAAAAAATTAGGTTAGGTCCGAGAACTTTTTTACCTGACCCCGTGTACTTATTCTGAAAACGGCAGATTATTCAACAATCAATATAAAGAAACTTTTGTATTAAACATTTTTCTGTATTTCTTTGAACTAAGAAAATATAGGGTAATTTTGAAATTGTCAATGTTTTGATTTTCCCCCGTATCTCTTAAGCGAGCGAAAATTTTCGAATTTTGATTATTTCATTTTAAGTTTAACCCAAAAAGAGTACATGACACCCACGTTACTTTTACTGTATAAAACATTTCACTGTATCTCTTTTAACTAAGAAAATATAGGGTAATTTTGAAATTGTCAATGTTTTGATTTTCCCCCGTATCTCTTAAGCGAGCGAAAATTTTCGAATTTTGATTTTTTCATTTTAAGTTTAACCCAAAAAGAGTACATGACACCCACGTTACTTTTACTGTATAAAACATTTCACTGTATCTCTTTTAACTAAGAAAATATAGGGTAATTTTGAAATTGTCAATGTTTTGATTTTCCCCCGTATCTCTTAAGCGAGCTAAAATTTTCAAATTTTTATTTTACCATTTTAAGTTTGACCCAAAAAGAGTACATGACACCCACGTTACTTTTACTGTATAAAACATTTCACTGTATCTCTTTTAACTAAGAAAATATAGGGTAATTTTGAAATTGTCAATGTTTTGATTTTCCCCCGTATCTCTTAAGCGAGCGAAAATTTTCGAATTTTGATTTTTTCATTTTAAGTTTAACCCAAAAAGAGTACATGACACCCACGTTACTTTTACTGTATAAAACATTTCACTGTATCTCTTTTAACTAAGAAAATATAGGGTAATTTTGAAATTGTCAATTTTTTGATTTGCCCCCGTATCTCTTAAGCGAGCTAAAATTTTCAAATTTTTATTTTACCATTTTAAGTTTGACCCAAAAAGAGCACATGGCCTACTTTACTTTTTTGATAGCACTAACAATTACGGAGATACCCTATAAAAGTGTCGAAAATGGGACACCCTGTACAGGGTGGCCAACTAAGCGAGGTACGCGACTGTATCTCGGAAACCATTTACCGTACAGCTTCCGGAACAAAATATTTATAGGAAAGTCACTAAGAGAATGTGCTGTAAATAATTATTTGCCAGTTTGTCTGACGGCCGCTACGGTGCGAACACAATTATTAGTAATTGGTTAACAGCCGATTTCTCTACAGCTTAGATAAGGTATATTGAACATACTTACGAAAGAAGACGGAAATCTACGTCCAGTCGTATACAGCATTTACTGGTTTTCCGACGTTTTGTTCTTTAAATTGACCATCTTCATTAAATTACCCCTAATACGTTCCTGTAATTAACTTTTTTTTTTAATTCCTGCTGGCTTTAAGACTCAAATTTTATTTGTATTAATAGTAGAGTAGAAATTTGAACTATGAGTTTGAAATAAAAAAGAAATAGACGGTAGAATCTAATAACAATTACAATTAACGACAAAAATAGGAATAATTATTTAATAATCGTCAGTTTCTGCGAAACAAAGGTAAATTACATCGACGTACAGGGTGTCATTTTCGACACTTTCATAGGTTATTTCGGTTATTGTTAGTGCTATCAAAAAAGTAATGTAGGTGTCATGTGCTCTTCTTGGGTCAAACTTAAAATGGTAAAATCAAAATTCGAAAATTTTCGCTCGCTTAAGAGATACGGGAGAAAATCAACAAATTGATAATTTCTAAATTACCTTATATTTTCTTAGTTAAAAGAGATATAGAAAAATGTTCTATACAGAAGTTTATTTATAGTGATTGTTGAATAATCTGCCGTTTTTAGAATAAGTATACGGGGTCAGGTAAGAAAATTATCAGACCTAGCCTAATTTTTTAAATGGAACACCCTGTATATTTTAGTCCAAAATGATAACATTTTAAACTCTCTTTTCAAATTTATAACACACCATGGATAATAGATATAATATCAAATTTTTCAAAATGTTGATAAGTCATTTTCACAAATGAATATGTAAAAATGAAATTGACGTTAAATGTTAATAACAACTAGAATGTCAACATAGTTGTCTCTAGGATATTAGCTTTTGTTTCATGGCCTACTATGGTTTAAAGTAATAAAGTTTAAATGAATCGCCTAGTAAACCAATATTACCAATAGTGTGTTATACAGGGTGTTATGGAAATGACGTATTATATAAATCGACCGTTTTAAAAGTGGGGTAACAAACACTCTTACCCACAGGTCAGTCCGCGCTACTGTACAACATTTCACCTAGACCCAATGGCAACTTACTTAATGTAAAACTGAAATTCCATATAAAACTATAAAAATAAATTATTTTCTACCTACTTGTATTTATCTTTATACCTAAAGAGCGAACAAACACAATCAGTTATTTTTTTCATGGGAACACTCCTGGAAACACTTTATGTACACACAGTAATAGTGAAACAGAACCGATATTAGCTTTTGAAAATACAATAATACAGATTATACTACAGATTATTAGATTTTAGACGGGCAAGATACACGCGTAAACCGAAAAAATAGAGCGGATTGCTTAGAGCGTGTTGATGATCGATGAGACACAATGTATCCGGGCGCTGGTTGGTCTTCAACTAACGGACCGCAAGCGTGCGGCGCTATATGCAACTACTTCGCTCAGAATTCCTTGATTGCTTACATGTATCGCAGTGCCACACAGGTGTTTTTCTGGTTTGACGTCAGGTCACCCACTAGGGGTATTTTAATTTAAGGACCAAAACGTCGGAAAACCAGTAAGTGTTGTATATCACTGAACGTAGATTTCGGTCCTCTCTCATAATTTAAACAAAAAAATCCAGGCCTGTATTTAAAAAAATTAAGTTGATGATGGTGACCTAAAGGCGAAACGTTGCATGAAAGATCTAATGATACCGGCTTGTGGAGAATAAAAAATAGCAATGAGGAAGTGAAATTGGACATCTCTTCGGACAATGTCAGGAAAAAATAAAAAAACCAAACGCTAAATTTTAGATTTGTCCAAATATTTCTAAAGCCCCTGTATTTATTTGTAATTTTTTTGCGGCATATTATTTGGCCCATAATTACACAACTTTTTGCCCCAATTTAACTGACTTCGTATATCTTACCGTTTCCGAAATCTCAATGGTGATGGCCGAATTTGTAACACCCTGTATAACTCTGACAAAAATGGAAATAACTATTTTAAATGGCACGTCTCTAACAAGAATAAGGGATTCTTCGTACACTCCTTCTTTTATTAAAGTTTAATATTATAAAATTAATTTTTCGATTACAGTGACTCATGTGGAACGAAAAAATGCCGACCGATTCTTGCTATTCTATAAACTGATATACAATACAAAGCAGAAATTGATTCCTTTATTACGGTCTTACTGACAATTAATGTAGAAGTTCAACTCTACAGCTAAAATTTCTCTTAAAGGAATCTGTTATATGCTTCTTTCAATTTATTTTTTGAATTAGTATACATATAATAGCATTCTTATGGAGCTAAAATGATATGTAATTTATAAATGCAAATTATATTCTTCATTAATTTTTCCAGCGTGACTGGCATACGTTATAATTATTGTGCCACCGAATCCACTTTTTCAAAATGATGGATGACGGCACCAATGCCATCATTTTTAGCCGAATTCCGGACGGAAACACAACTTTCTAAAAAGAGATCAAAGTCAATATTACTGGTGGAAAAAACACGTAGAAAAGTTTCAATTTTTATCAAAAAAGAAAAAAAATAATCATCTTCGCCTGCATTAAGGGTTTATAGTGAAATACTTTATTGGGATGCCGGCGATGTCTACGAATAATAAAAATAAATAGACTCAGCAGCAGCAAGCAATGGGGAAAAATTAATTTTTCTGCACCATCAATTTGCTTGCCCATTATTAATTACAAATAGTAATGTATTATATATTATATTTATTAATTATGTCATTTATTCCAAAGTTTGTGTTTAGTTTTACCTTAGTTTTGTTAACTAAAACAGCTCTACTGTGACACTGTGGTTCTACAAATTTCTACACTACAATTTTTTAAAATAAGTTTCGGCCTGATCTGGTACAAAATCCTGCCGAATCGAATATTGAAAAAAGGCCGGTTTCGCCGGATACCGGATCCATATCTGGTTCTGCCAGCATTACTAGTTATAAGCGCGGCTACTGGATTCCATCGATAGGAGGGCTATTCGTCTGATCGGAGACCATGAGCTGACGAATATCCTCGACAGCCTAGAACATCGAAGACAGGTGGGGGATTTGACTGTCTTTTACAGATATTTTCATGGAAGGTGTTGCCCTCTTGATTCCGCCCAGAGCAACGAATAGCAGAAATACACGACGAACCACTGCCGCCCATCCATATGTGGTTAAGCTTAGTACTCCTTGAACTTCATTATTTAAGAATTATTTCATCTTGAAGACTACATCTTTGTGGAACGACCTTCCCGAGGTCGTTTTTCCCAACGAAGATAACCTCCAACGATTCAAAACCAACGTGAATCGCTTTTTGCGCACACGCACCACTTCCAGAGTGCCCTAAAGGATTTTTCCTATAGTGCTTGTGTTTGATCATAAAAAAAAATAATGTTTTAAACATTCAAAATCAATGTAGAGAGAATGAAAATCAATCATTGTGAATTTGCAATAGTAACTTTTATTTTAAAGATTTCGTCCATACTATAATTACTATAAGTGTCCAAACTAACTAATAATAATTACTTTGGCCCATCAATTTTAAATAATGTTCATTTTATCGAATAACAAGAAATAAATATTTAGTATTGTAGTATATCCTTCAGCAACTGTGGTACTCTTCCATCCACCATGGCGCTTCAGCGTAGTCATACTTGCTCCAGCTTCTGCTAAAAGAGTTGCCGCCGTTCGACGTAAACAGCATTCTCTGACATCCACTTCAAAAATTGGTCATATTCTTTGTCGCATGAGTCTCTGGATTTTCTCGGTAACAGGTTTTGCGTTGCCTTTTCATCCTTTTTTTCAATTTCGTCGGGAATTTCAAAACCTTGTTCCATTTTTGATTTTTGACTTTACACATAAAACATTTGAATACTTATCTCCCTAGCAACAAAAATGCAGGCTATAATAATGTCAAGGTAATGTCGCAGGTAAAAATAAAACATTGGTAAATCAAATTAAAATATACTAATAGATATATACCCTCGGGCGACTTAAGAACCCTCGGGCCAGAGGCCCTCGGCTTTGTAAGACTGTCGCCCTCAGGGCATAATCATCTACTTGGTACCCTTAATACATAAATAACTATTATTTTTCATCTAACAATTATTTACCTATAATACCTTAGAAACACTTGTTATAATTATCATCATATTACCATAGGAAATATTAGCGGGCGATAAAGTCAATAATGCCTGATGATTTTCATGATGCCCGGCAATTATTATTAAAGAAAATATTGAAACAAAATTTGTATTTATTTTTATAGTTATTTTTACATAATATTATTCTGTTTTTCCTATGTTAAATTTAGAATTTTTAAATTTTCCTAAGGAAGAAGCGGGACCAACTATAAAATTTTGTGCTGAGTTTCTCGATGTGCATGCGGATTTCAGATCCATTTCAACATTAATTATCATATTTTCTTTTCCGGTAACAGAGCTAGCTATCATTTTTGCTATTCGATTTTTGAACGTGATGCTTTCCTCTATATAACCCTACGCTACGCTAGTACTCTTCCACTCGATAAGAAGTGTGGACGAGGTCCGACGTAGGCAATGTCCTGTATATTCCTTGGCATTTTCTAAATTAGGAAATTTTGCTATAATTGACGGAACACCTTCTAGTGTATTTTCACCCACAGACATAGCTATGCATTTACCATTTCTGTATGTAAGGAAAAATCTGCGTTCCTTAATTCCTTTTGGCCTCGATGCAAGGTACTGTCTAACCAATTTGAAGGCATCTGTTCGGTTTCCTTCGATTATAGTAAAACTTTTTGGCGTGGCAGTTTTAGTATCTGGTCCCTTGACGTCAATATCATCAATGGTCATTTGTACCATCTCATCCCGTCTCAGGCCGCCAAAAACTCCCATTACGAGTACCACTTTATGCACCAGGAAGTCATCATTCGGGGCATTTTTGATAAAAGTTAAAACTTGTTCACCTCCCAAAACTTTTGACTTTCTAGAAAGATATCCCTTTGATTTAACTTTTAAAATGCTATTAATTGACAATATCTTGAAATATGAATGTTTTCCTTTACTATAAGTTCAGACTTCACTTCTGAATATTTTGTCTAAAAGCTATTTGGGGTATATTTTTCCGACTAAAATAAAGTAAAAATTGTCATTACCAATTAGCCTGAAAGTAAACAAACCATCATTACTGTTTCAGTAATCACCGTAATTTGGCATTTTACTTTCCATTGTAGAAAATTTTCAGACTCCTTACCGTACAAGACTTTAGACTTTGCCGGTAATAAGTTTACCTTAGACTTTTCGGCATTTGCTAAAATATTTTATGGAGTATCTATACAGGGTTCACCAAGTAAAGTGGCCTATTAGAAGAATCTCGAGAACTAAATGAGATTTTATTTTGAAAATTTGGCTGTGGCTATATGAGATGGTTTTCTACGTTTATAAAATATTTTGAATGATGCGGTGTTGCCGGATCATACCGAAAGCGGTAGCAACTTCGGAATTTTAAATGAATTACCCCATATATTATATTTTTTTGGAATCTAGGTAAGAATCTAGAACAGTTTTCTGTATAATATCATATACCTATCGTTAAGAGTTTTTGAATTATAAATAATCTTGTGATTTTTTAACGCCGTATCGGTACCTGAAAAGAAAATCATATCTTTTTAGCAGTTACAGCTAGAAAGCTGAAATTTTGACAATAGTTTCACAAGAACATCGATATTTTATAATTTTGAACAGTATTTAATTAGTTTTATACAGGGCGCCTCCATAACAATATTTCTGAGGGAGATGAATTATTGCAAAAATCTTCCTTTTTTTAAATAGAACCCCCTGTATTTGATATGTTTTGCTAATGGAGGATCGAATTTTCTATCTAATGATATTAAGTATTCCTATACCTATCTTCAATATTTTCGGACTTATAGCCAAATTAAAAAATTATCTAAAAAAATATATTTTTTGGTAGTTGGCTGTGGAATGGATTCATAGAAACAAAATAATGAAAAATCCATTCGACCTTATGTCTGTGTTATTGTAGAAAATAGTTAACAAATAAGCAATTTATTAATAAATAAATAAACAAAATTAAAATTACGCATCAACACCAATAACTAACTAACTTCATTTGTCACCTTTTTCATTTCTTCCCCTTCTAGAGACCCCAGAGCTGTTCTTACTCGATTTTCTAAATCTTCCCTTATTGTGACGGGTGTTAATTTTTTTGCAAGTTCTAGATAAAAACTCTACCACACTCCTCATGAATATAAAATAAACTTAAATTATCTAAGCTCGAATAATGTGAATTAGTTCATTTTTATTACAATAACACAGACATAACGTCAAATGGATTTTTCATTATTTTGTTTCTATGAATCAAGTCCACAGCCAACTACCAAAAAATATATTTTTTAAGATAATTTTTCAATTCCGTTATAAGTCCGAAAATATTGAAGATAGGTATAGGAATACCTAATATCATTAGATAGAAAATTCGATCCTCCATTAGCAAAACATATCTAATACAGGGTGTCCCATTTAAAAAAAGGAAGATTTTTGCAAAATTCATCTCCCTCAGAAATATTGTTATGGAGACGCCCTGTATAAAACGAATTAAATACTGTTCAAAAATTATAAAATGTCGATGGTCTTCTGAAACTATTGTCAAAATTTCAGCTTTCTAGCTGTAGCCGCTAAAGAGATATGATTTTCTTTTCAGGTACAGATACGACGTTAGAAAATCACAAGATTATTTATAATTCAAAATCTCTTAAAGATAGGTAATAATTATACAGAAAACTGTTCTAGATTTTTACCTAGATTCTAAAAAAAACAATATATAGGGTAATTCATTTAAAATTCCGAAGTTGCTACCACTTTCGGTATGATCCGGCAACACCACACCATCCAAAATATTTTACAAACGTAGAGAACCATCTCTTATAGCCACAGCCAAATTTTTAAAATAAAATCTCATTTAGTTCTCTAGATACTTCTAATAGGCCACTTTACTTGGTGTACCCTGTATATGCGTTTATAAACCGTAAAACATATTCTATGACAACCAATCAAAGCTCACTAAATACTGAAAATAATTGGCGAAAATAGTTAAAAAAATATAGGAATTTAACTATTTATATTTTAAATAGATGAAAAATAAAGCATTATATACACCACAGGCATTACTAGACTATAATGCCCATCAGGCGTAAACTATCACTCGGGCCAAAGGCACTGGGGCTATTTTCTTTCGCCTTCTGGGAATTATAGTCTACTTAACGCGCTTGGTACCTAAATAACTAAAAATACCTAATATATGCTTATGTTTATATTTTGCTGCCATAACAACAACATAATATTAATTTTTCTATTTCATGCGCTCATGTAGAAACAAAAAATGCTGACTGGTTCTTAGTATTCTGTGAACTGACAAAATATATATGCATAGTGTAAATTGATTCCATTTTTACAATCTTGAGAACAGTTTCACTTTTACTTTTAAAGGAACCCATTATATGTTTGTTACGTTTTATGCCTAAAAACTTTCGATCTCCATTTTCAACAATTAACACTATTTAGTAACTAATTACCTATAGAAACATTTAAGCGGACCTATCAAGCTATAGTTTTAAAATAAAAATCGTTGTAATTTGACTATTAAGGGTTTTAAATTAATGTGACAAGTCGAGTAAGTTTTATTTTGTAACGGATATTTTCCTTCCAAGGCCAGTAAGTATTGTCTTAAGATGTGTAATTTACACATGCATGGATTTAGTGGCGTCAGTAGTCGCACCAGTTCAATTTGCACGCCAGTAAAGGTTACACTTTGTTGAGAAAACAAGAATAAGTGACACGCCAGTTTAATTTTTAAAGTGTTTTTCGCAGTGCGAACTATGTCGAGTGAACATTCCGAAGCCTGTAAAATAGTCACTAAACTTTTAGTGGAAAAAAATTAAGATAAAAGAAATACAGCAGAAGAAACGACGAAAAGGCCATGTCTCGGTTAAACTATGATTGATCGTCGACCTGCTTTGGGTGCACATCCCATAAACACTGATAAGATTCATACCCTACATGAACTTTGATTGTCAGTTCTGCTGCCCACTTTCTTTTAGCCATAATAAACTATGTAAACTACAATCAACAAATATTAGAAGCACAACCTAAACGAAATTCAAACAAAATACTGGCATGCGGTAGACAACGCGCAAACATTTTTTAAGGTGCTTTTACATATGCACGGATTTAGTGGCGCCAATTAAAACTGGCGAGCCAGTAAATAAAATTAGCAAGTATAAACATCGATTTGCATAAAAATTTATTTTTTCATGCATAGATCAAAAAAGTCAGCATCCTTCTGAAATCACTGGCGCCAGTGGTGACAAATTCGCATAGAAAATCAAAACTTGCAAGTGTAAACAAGTGTTTGGACGTCAGCGACCGCTCGCCAGTTTTTCGTTTAGGTTGAGCTTCTAATTACCAAAATATCCTGTTATTACGCCTTCATCAATGACTAATCGCTAGATTAATAAAAAATAAGAAAGCTTTACTCGATCGCTTGCGCTGCTCAGAGTGATTTCAGTCCGTAAGAAAGCAGATCGTCTTTTTGTTACTACACCTTGTCCGTTCTTGATGAAATCATATTAAAAATATAAAAAAAAAACGTGAATTCATCGACAACGGACGTTTTGAGTGTTGCAAGAATTGCATAGTTTAAATAAAAGATGTAAAGAAAAGGGGTATCAAAAAGTTACAGCGCCCGGGTCAATTTTTTTTAACTTGTTGATAACACTCTAAAAAATAGTAAATCGAGTCGAACGGACATTTTCCGTGTTGCGCAGCTGCAGTGAGGGCAGCGGAGTCGGATCTCGTATCTGTATAATTCATGATCCCGTGGCGCGTGCATGGGATGGCTTGCTGCGTGGCTTGTTGTCTATAACAACTCAGCATCAGCTATGTCCCCATATTGCATTATTATTGATACACGTGCTTTGTTGACTGAAAACGGTTTTGCTAAAAAATGCGTGTGTAAAAATGTCAGTTCATATTTTCCCTCTATTTTCCGAGCCACAATACACGATTTCTGCTTGAAAACGGACGAGGCGCGATAACTCGAACAGCGTTAAAAAAAATTACATACCTAAGATCCAACAGTGCGGTTGCGCGTCGATGAAAATGTCCGTTCTCATTTTTTCCCGGTCACGAATAACGAAAAATAACATCCGACAAGTAAAATGGACGAGTCGTGAAAGTTGAATTCTCCGCTGTAAAAAAATATTTTTTTCTCAAACCAAAACTATTCACCGCGCGGAAAATGTCAGTTACTCTTTTCATCTCCTCAAAAACATCACTCTAAGTCAAAAAATAAAAAGAACGGACGAGGCGCGATAACTATTACGACCACATATTTTCACATATTATTATGTAAACATGATTCTCAATGATTTCGCAATATTGCCACAAGAACGGATTCTTGTTAATTTCCTTCTCAAATAATTTAATTAAATTAATTTTTTCTTATTTACCATTAACATTTTCTATAATGTATGTTATTTTTAAGAAATCTTCTTGAGTTTAATAATAAAAAGATCCTGTTTAGATTTAAAAATTTTTACAATAAGATTATCAACGAATTTTTCTATATATTTTATTAACCATTTTGTTCGTTTTGTTATTTTTATTTACAATTTATTATGTTATTTTTGAGAAGTTTTCTCGAGTTTATAGTAAAAAAAATTTAAAAATTATATCCTTTAATTTTTTAATATTTACAATCGGAGACCTAAACTACGCCGCTGGCTAGCCAGTTAAAAAAAAAACTTTACAAAACCCATGTCGCGATGACTCCGCTAAGGGATTTGGCATACTTTTTTATATGCACCTTCTCGTTTATGTGCCTTTAAGAAATAAAGACTGCTCAGCGGCAAACTCGAACGTCGCCAATCGGATGGCGCGGCGCGTAGACCGAAGGTCGTATATCAAGTGACAGGCGATATTTTTCGGGTTTTCGCCTGAATTTTTAACTAGAATATTACCTATCAAGCGAGAAACTGTTCGAATATACGAGCAGTTTTTTAACTCGATCACACTACAGCTGTATATTTCCGCCGGGTTTGTTCGGCGGAGCTCGCGTATCGAGTGAAAGATAATAAGTGACGAGCGACGGTTTTCGCCTGAATAGATAACTCGAGTGGTTTTTTTTAATAATCGAGCGATGTCGGTTATTTCAATAATCGAGTGATCAAGCGGTTTTTCGCTCGAACGATCACAAAACTCAATAAACTTTAGGTCGTGATCAGTCTCAAATCCTGCTAACGGGCTGCCGTACTATAAAGCATATTTTGATTTTGGCAAAACATATTCACGTTATTCTGAAAGGCTTAATACATTTTCCTGTATCTATGAATACCATGAATTCTTCAGTGTATTGCTCTCTTGGTATTTATTTTTTATTTTCTTTCTTCAACCGTAAAAGTAGATAAAAGTACTTGATGTGGTGCAAAAAAGGTTATTTTATTGTTTAAAGTTTTAAATAGGCTATAACTGTTCTTGATATAACTGTGTTGGTGTTGTGTGCATCGTAGGTGTGTAATTGTATGGTCTATCCTCTTTTTATGGAAAATTGTGATGATTAAAGTTGACTGAAAGAATGTTGTTGACGCTCATTTCATTTTTATGTAAAACATATACATATTTTAACATTCGTTCCGCCAATGCACTGGTGGGCGTAAGAAATTAAAAATGAGTATATGGTTTTGTGAATGGCTTAACATAAATTGCTCTCTTACCGAATAGATAATTGATATTGAAATAATTTATTATAAAATAGAAAGCCAGTGAAATAAAATTGAAACTAAAAAGTTTATACAGTGAGGACAATGAATAAATTTATTAAAAAAAGCTCAGATCCGCCGATTTTAATTTTTCGATTTACATTTATACAACGTGTCCAAGATAAGGAGGACCAGTACAGGGATATTGGAAACCGTAAGAGATACGAAGTCGGTTAAATAGAGGTAAAGTTGCGCATTTACGTGCCTAATAATATGCCGTTTAGAAAGTTTTAAAATTCCGAGTAGCTCCGGAGATATCCGGAAAAAACCGACATTCTGAAAAATCGTTTTATTGTTTTCCTGGGTTTTTTTGAGATCGAATTCTAAAGTAAATTGTACTTTTGCATTGCCACTTTTTCCGCTCTATCTAACAGCGTTAATTGTGAGTCGTCTTCGAAGGGCCATTATCAACTTTCTTTTTTTAAATACGGTGCTGTTTTCCTGATATTGGAATTTGAGAGCTTTTTTCTCCCGAATGCAACGATATATGACACATTGTGGTTTAATGACGTTTGAACAACATCAGAAAATTTTGGGATACGGTCCTATATTTCTCCTAATTTTATAAATAATATCTCATAAATAAGCTCTAAATTTTTGCTTATGTTGGACTAGTTCAATAAATAACAAATAATTTAATAACAACCCAAACAATAAAACGATTTTTCAGAATTTCGTGTTTTTCAGGATATCTCCGGAACTACTCGGAATTTTAAACCTTTCTAAACGGCATATTACTAGGCACGTAAATGCGCAACTTTGCCTCCATTTAACCGACTTCGTATCTCTTGCGGTTTCCGAGATCCCTGTACTTGCCCTCCTTATCTTGGATACGTTGTAAAGGGTGATTCAAAATTAATATTTCATGTGACACTTCAATTTTTAAATTTCAACCCCCTCCCCCCTCATTTTGTATTTTATTTTCGGATTCTACAGAAAATTTTGATAATATTTCATGTATCAGAGTCTATGTTTAAATTAAGTTGTTTTTAAAAAAAAAATCGATTTTATTTAGGAAAGAATAAATTTCATTTTAAGAGGATGCGCTGCTATATAGGCACGAGGCGAATTGGATTTTCACTTGTAATCGGTAAGAAAGAGATCGAACGTGATCGGGGTATATACATGCAAATATCAGCCCTAACTTTGCCAGTGATGGACTATTTTAAACACAACCCTACCTTCCTTGTTTGTGTCAACAATGGTAATACCTATCTTTATCTCTCTCTTTTGTTACAGATGTGATTCCTTAGAAACAGCGTCCCATCTGAAGCAACAGCTTCAAATACTAATAGAGCGGCCGGAGAATCAGAAGAAATTTTCTGAAATAGAAAATAGATTAAAACCTGCAGATAAAGTGAAAAAGATTGAAAGTAGTATAGGAAGCGATACGGGGACATCGACGAGGGAATCGGAGAGTAGTGAAGAAAGGTAAGTACAGGGTGATCACCTATAATGTCGCCCCCTCTTAACTTCTTTGTTTTTCATACTTGAGAAAAAAAAATATATTGCTATACAGGATTTTTCAAGTAGTATTTGCAAGGTGATCAAATATCATTTTAGGTCTGTTGATTTACAGGGGGGATCAAAAAGTTTTTTTTTAATGGACATCTCGTATATTAACTGACTTTCCAATTCCACGTCAAATTCTGTAATTTATGTAATATAACCTATACCCAAATCCAAATGTTTTCGATATATTGACAATGGAAAATTGGTAAGATCCAATATTAAAAATATCTAAAAATGCAGGAGTGAAAGAAAATCGAGATTGCTATGGAGAAGAAAATGACACGGGTTATCAGTTTTTCATTTTAGACTCCCATGTTCAGTGGAGCACCTAAAGGTTAGTGGAGGTTTGTGGATCGAAACCCATCCCCGAATTACTTGTATTTGTTTGCCATAGACATTTTTAGGTAAATGTGACATTTAACTACATATTTATATAAACCACTAATTTAATAATCCCCCCACCCCTGAAGTTCGTTTTAATGTATATATTAATTATATACCGGTATTATAGGAGGCATACTCACCCCTATAACTTTTTTATTGTTTAAATTACAGAAATAAAATTAGGTGGGTTTGTATGTGATATTATATTGAATTTTATGAAATGACCTGAACTTTGGAGTTTTAAATGGAACACCCAATATATTTCTGGCTATGTCGTTCAGAATATCATTCCAAATTCAACGACACCCCACTTTTTGACGCTTTAAATAATTTTTCTCTTTATTTTTTATTTTTTCATTTCGATTGTTATGAACTCCCTAAATGGTTTACTTTTTACATACTTTTTAACATTTTAAGACGTATTTTTCCCAGAAAATTCACTATTTTGAAATGGAAATATGTTGTCTCACTCGGGTAAAAGATAGAGCACTGTTTTCCAACAAATTGTTAAGTTAAACAAGGAGAGATAATTTATTAAAAATACCATTCATGACAAAAATTCAACAAGAATCGGAAACGGCTTTGAATTTATCTAGGTACCCATGACGCCATAATGCTAACACACAAATGAATATAATTACAAATTTAAAATCCGCCATTAGAAAAAGTTTAGAAATAAACCATTTTAGGGAGCTCATAGGTAATCTAGATGAAACAATAAAAATAAAAATGATTTAAAGTATCAAATCGTGACGTATGGTGGGCAGCAGCCCGGTGAGACTTCTTATGGGGGGATCGAAACACGTAAGAAGGCCATGGACGTGATGCCAAGCCTACTCTACTCCATACGCTCACAAGTAAACTTCGTTAATCTTTATATATTAGTATGCATTAGGTGTCAATATCAGACTTACGTAGTTATATCTGGAAGCCATAAAGTGGGGGTGTTTAATGAAGGCGATTTGATCTTGGTGATATTTTTCTCACTTTAACGAATCGCTAAAGGTTGATCCAGACAGAGACAGACATAAAATGCGAACAGGCCGAGTTGCTAAATAATTTTACAAATCGATTTTCTTCGTCTGGCATGGAATATAATCAAACAACATATGAATGATATGTAAAGTGAATGAAAATGGCGTAAGCAAATCGTCCTTAAATTCTAAAATAATTTTTAATTTTCTAATTTTTTCACGAGAAACGTCGTTTCCTTTTTGGTGCAAGTGAGTAATTTGTAATTGAAATATTCATTTAGTCATCTTTACTGAGAGTAAGCATCAATAATAATTTCTTGTCATAAATCATATGGGGCCCAAAAATATGTTCGGACTTGAAGCCTGAAATATTTGCTAGGACCTAGAGCTCAGTTGAAGATGGTAAAATATTTTATGTAAATTATGATTTACTTCCTATTTTCTAATTAAACTACTTAGGAACTTATTTCTGAAGTTTAATTTTTCATTTGTAGTTACGTTAGGTATAAAACTGAATGGGGAATTAATCAACAACATTCGATATGCTGACGATACAGTCATACTTGCCAGTGATATCGAAGAGCTGCAACACCTAGTGGAAAGGATCAAGATCGTCAACGAACAATACGGTCTAAAGCTCAATGTCTCAAAAAACAAATGGATGCTTATCAGCAAGCAACAGCAACAAGTGGGACAACTAATACTTGGAAATGAACCAGTAGAACAGGTTGATAAATACTGCTATCTTGGATCAATCGTTAATTCGCAATGGCACCAGTCTATAGAAATAAGATCAAGAATTGAAAAAGCAAGAACAGCGTTTAACAACATGAAGCTACTATTCGTTAGCAGAGATATATCTCTAAAATCAAAAATCAGGCTTGCGAAATGCTATATATTTTCAATTCTCTTATATGGAGTTGAAGCATGGACAATGACGGACTCGTTGATGAAGAAATTGGAAGCATTTGAGATGTGGGTGTACCGTCGTATTTTGCGCATATCGTGGACCGATCGAATTACCAACGAGGCTGTTCTCCGAAGGCTCGATAAAAATACAGAAATTCTGTTTGTCGTTAAGAAGCGTAAAATGGAATATTTCGGGCATATAATGCGCCATGAGAAATACCGACTTCTCCAACTCATTCTACAGGGCAAAACAGAGAGTAAAAGAGGTCCCGGTAGACGAAGACACTCGTGGTTGAATAACCTGCGTCAGTGGTACGGACTCACTTCGATACAACTTTTTAGGAGTGCAGTTAACAAAGTTCAGATAGCCATGCTAATCGCCAACGTCCGCAACGGATAGTGCACCACAAGAAGAAGAAGTTACGTTACTAGTTCAATAAATGATATAAGAGTGTGTAAGGATTATTTTAAAGTGATATTTACAGCTTAAAACATGTCAGAATCCTAATATTTGATTTTCACTACTTAGTAAATCAAATAAAACGATTTTGAATGTTTTTTGTTGGTTAAATGTCACTTTAAAATATTGACAGTAATAAAAATTTTGACAAAAGTGACATTTGAAAAGCACGTGCGTTTGTCAGCTGATGCCATACTTAATGTATGCCGGGATTGTTCCTTTGTTCATGCCTGCTTCGATTTTTTAACACGGCTGTTTGTCTTCTTCCTGTTAAAAATTGGACATTGGAATGGAAAAGAGATTATAGTAGTTTTTTGGTTATTATTCTCTGTTGCATTTTGCGTTACGATTTAATTTAAGTAAAATGTTCTAAAAATTAAATTTAAAGTAGAGTAGAGAGAGAGAGAGAGAGAGAGAAGTTTTTAAAAATGCAGTTAATGTAGAAAATGTAACAAAATACGTAATATCACATACAAATCCACCCAATTTTATTTCTGTAGGTAAAACAATAAAAATATTATAGGGGTGAACGTTCATCCTGAAATACCCGGTATAACAAATATTCTCCTGGCTATAGGCATCGTCGATTTTCGTCGATATTTACTTTAACTAAAGTCTGGAATATTAATTTATTGATTACCATTATTTTAACTTCAGGTTTGCGTTAGAAAATTCAAGGATATCTAGTCTCTACGATTCGGTGGCTGCGGAGCTTCGCGAAAAACTGAAGAAAAAGAATTCGCCTATTCTGCTACCTCCCAGAGACTACGATACTGTACATAGGCAGAAGGGAAATTTAACAGGTAAGTTATAGTTTAGAAATAAAGGTGATTTACTTAGATATTGATCGGATCTTCAACTGTAAGACTCCCTTATTTAGATGTGGACATTTGAAAAATGGCATGTTCTGAACTTTGATAGGCTATATCTTTTACGGGCAATTTTAAGAAAGACGTCTGTACATTTTTTATCTTTCCAATTCAATATAAAATCGGTATATTTTGAATACGGAAATTAAGAAGAAATTAAGCCTTAAAATCAATTTCATTCTCAGGAATAGAATTAAGAAGATGTTTAAACGCAAACGTCGTGGGACAAAACGTCAAAATCAAAAGATTGGAATCATCTGGTGGAAGTTCCGGTATCGGATCGGATCATCCGCCTAGTCCAGAAAGTCCAGAAACACCCGATTCCAGGTTTCACACCTTGGAAACGCACAGCACAAGTGGTAAGTTTTTGTATTAATTATTTAATCCTGGTAACGGTTTTAGACGTTTTACAGAGTTTCTTGATGTTATTAGTACTTTGAGGTTCGATAGCGAATCCTCCAAAACCCATTCGAAATCCAGGGTTTTCTGGCATTGGTCGATATACAGTGTCACTATTAAAGTTGATGAAACATGTATTGTTCGATTTAAGTAAAATTTGACATCGTCATAATTTTTTGCTTCAATGAAGACCTAAAATTATGCAATAAAATAGGACCATGCGACATTTTCTCCATAAAAAATCGAAATACGGCATTTATTGATCGAATTTAAAAAAAAATTATTTGGAAGAGTTGTTTGTATTCTAATTTTATTCCCACACACCAAATTTGAATCACTTATGATAATTTTGGTGTCTATTTCTGGCCAATATCTATTTTCATTGAAAACGGAAGTCGACCCTATCACAATGTGATCATTATACACAACGGCTCTATTAATATCCATTTTTTTCAACGTATTTATTATTAAAAAAAAAGATTCTCCTCTTCGTTGGTTAAATCTTTAAAGTTAGATGGCAACATTTTTAAACTGCAATTTAATTTTTTAAGGAAAATTATCATTTTGGTGGAATTTTTGGTATAAAGAATGAATTTAGAGGATGAGCATTGTATAAATAAATAGAGTTACGATGGTATGGTCGCCTTTCGTTTTAAATGAAAGATGTTGGTCAAAAATAGATTAAAAACAAAAATTACCATAAGTGATTAAATTATCTGATACAAAAGTTTCTTTATAATGATTTTTTAATAATCTGCCGTATTTGGAATAAGTATATGCGGTCAGGTAAAAAAGTTATCGGACCTAACCCCATTTTTTTTAAATGGAACACCCTGTATATTTAAATTTAAAAATATACCATTTTAAATTCTCTTTCCAAATATAGGCCATGAAACAAAAGCTAATATCCTAGAGACAACTATGTTGACATTCTAGTTTTTATTAACATTTAATGTCAATTTCATTTTTACATATTCATTTGTGAAAATGAGTTATCAGCATTTTGCAAAATTTTGTATGATATCTATCATCCATGGTGTATTATAAATTTGAAAAGAGAGTAAAATCTTTTTAGATTAAAATATACAGGGTGTTCTATTTAAAAAAACGAGGTTAGGTCCAATAACTTTCTTACCTGACCTCGTATACTTATTCTGAAAATGGCAGATTATTCAACAATGACTATAAATAAACTTCTGTATAAAACATTTTTCTGCATCTCTTTTAACTAAGAAAATATCGGGTAATTTAGAAGTTTGACCCAACCCACTTTAAGTTTGACCCCATGACATACATTACCTTTTTGATTGCACTAACAATAACGGAGATACCCTATAATAGTGTCGAAAATTGGACACCCTGTATACTAAAATAATCAATTTAAGAAATAAAATCTATAAAAAAAAATATATAATGTACGTTGGTTTCAAAATATGATATAGAAAGATTACTTAATTAACTTCCTTCGGGTGGCACTGCTCCTGATCATCGGGTTTATACTACATATAAGACTTTTCAAAATCGACTGACTATATTATTATATTTTTTTGCTATTCAATGATCAATGCTATTATAAAATTATTAAAGAACACACTATTTAGATGTTTGATTTTCACTTTAATTTGTCTACATGACACGTTTCATTTCACCGTTACAGGGGCTAAATTATTTAAAATCAAACAACCATGCGCACACACACAACAACGAGTTAAATCTAGCTAAAGCTATAAGAGAAAAATCTGAAACAGACGATCTAATATTTACAAGAGCAGATAGAGGTAAATCTGTAATTTGTATCCAAAATTTGACAAAACTAATAATTTTTTGAGAACGGATAACTATAAGATGCTAAATCAAGATTCTACGCTTAAATTCAAAAACAAAATCAATAAAGCTATAGATCGCTGTAGCGCTCTCTTTGACGATTCTGAAAACTACAAACTAAAAGTCACTTCCCCCAAAATTGTATTCTCTCATCAAAATTCATAAACTTGATAACCCAATAGGACCAGTTGTTTCGTTTGTGACAGCTCCTACAATCAAAATATCTAATCAGTTAATTACTGTAATTAATACACATTGTAACTTCAAGCCTAAACATAGCATAAAAATTTCTTATGAATTAATTAATAAAATTAAAAATCTTAAAGTTGCAACCAATTCAAAATTAATGTCATTTGACGTGACAAACTTATTTCCAAGTATACCACCGCTTGAAGTTAGTCGATAAACTACTTTCCGCTATTAAAGTGCATATAGTCATTATGAATTAAATTTTAGATTTGCTAAAAATTTGTCAGAACCAAAATTACTTTCAGTTTGACAATAAAATTTATACTGCTAAACAAAGATTAATCATGGATAACCCACTAAGTCCGATTCTTGCTGAAATATTTATTAGTCATATAGAAAATATAGTCCAGACACAATATCACCTGTCTAAATATTGTGGTTTCTGGTATAGGTATGTCGATGACATCTTTTTTAGGAACTAATAGACACCTCTCATCGTTTTTCGAATAAATTAACTCTATACTCTATGATAAAATTTACTTTACAAACCAAAAATAATAATTCTATCAATTTTTTAGACTTAACAATTACTAGAGTTAACAATAAACTTGATTTTTCTATTTGTCATAAACAGTCACATACGCTTACAACTATAAATCATACCTACCTATACAACATAAACTTTCTGCATATAACGGTATGGTCCACCGCTTAATCAACCATTCAATGTATAAAGAAATCTTCACAAAAGAATTTAATATAATAAAACAAATAGCTATCAATAATAGTTTTAATCATAAAACAATAGACTGTATTTATTCTAGGAAGACTCATAATATGGCAATAAAAGAAACATATCCTATGACGAATGAATCATATAATTACAGTGAAACCTCCCTTAGGCGGACACCTACGGGACCGTCTAAATGTGTCCGCCTAATAGAGATGTCCGCCCATGGGAAGTTTGTTATTAGGTAATATGTAAATGCAAAATTATTACTATGTATGTACAAATAAACATAACATAACAAAAATATACTAGTTTTAGTTAGGATGTCGTACTAAAAAAAATCTAATAACGTAATTTGACGTGTTTGCGTTTTATACTTGCAATCTAGAAAATGTAAATCCAAGTCTGATAACAATTCCATTGCTGTAGAGTCACCTCTATTCTTTGCATACTCTTATAATTCCTTTAACATACTAATGGCTTGCTGATAATTGGTGACATTTGTTTGAGTGCTGCATTCAACTTCTTCATCAGAGTCGTCAGATAGTGATGTGGTTTCAGTTTGGGCTACATAATGGGTAGGAATGGGGTCACCATCATCTTCTAATAGGACATTGCTATCAATGTTAATGAATTCGCCCAAATCATTGTTATCAAATTACAAACTTCCACAACGTCAATATTCTCTTTCAGACTCAAAACGCGACATTTTTTTGTCATTGTTTACGATTTTAACCTTACAACTTACAAATAAACGGCGGACTGCTGTCGGGGAAACACACATATTTTCATTCGGCGAAGTCCTTTCGCTCTGCCACGCATACGCGATTTGTTGCCAGTCTATCTTCAGAGAGTTTTTGCACCGTACTTATTCGTCTCCCAAGTACTTTAAAATTTTTTTTGTCCATTTAAAGGAGGGTTTTCGCACTCTTTGAATGAAAACAGCCTGTCCGCCCAAAGGAGAGTCCGCCCAAGAGAGGTTGATTTTCATGGAATTTCATATACCTAGTTTCGGACTATGAAAAAATGTTCGCTTAATAGAAATGTCTTTTTATTAGAGGCGTCCGTTATGAGAGGTTTCACTGTATTTTTTTCAGCAAAATACCGAAATACGTGTCAACTAATTGCATTTATACAGGGTGTCCGGGAACATGTGGGAAATCTCCCGGATATGAAGAAAACACGTGAAAAGAATACAATAGGTTCATATAAACTTCTTTCGTATCGGCCTCCTCTTCGGAGATATGGGCTCCCAAAGAGCACCAATGGAATCAAGTTTTTTACACATAGTTATTGAACCACCTGGTATATTTCAATTATTTTTTAATATGATGTATACCAGGTAAGTCCCGTCAAATCACTACCCAAAAAACTGTTGTGAATTACTCACAGCTGCAGGGACGGACTAGCTGTAACACTCATGGGCCCATTTTTTTTACGCCCTGTATGATGAGAACTTTGGACAATGATTTTTACATACCTTTAACTATTGGCTAAAAATTAAGTACTCTTCATTCATGTCGCTAATCCTAACCGTTTTCGGAAAAAACTTATTTGTAATTACTATATCATGTATTTAGCGTAATTTTCCACTGTAACCAACATAGTTTCAATAAAAAGTTGAACTTTAACTGCTTAGTTAAAACCCTCGTAAGAGGGTTCAACATGGGCTCCATGAAGTCTGATACACTCGCGGGCACGACGAATTGAGGACTGCTGTACCCGCCACAATAGCCCAGCTTTGTTCCTTATTTGAGTACATTGAAACGTGATTCTTTGTAGAAGTTCCTCCCTACTATCAACCGAAGTGGAATACACCAAGGTTTTGAGATGTCCCCACAGGTCAAAATCTAATGGCGTTAGGTCGGGAGATCTAGGAGGCTAGGCAATAGGTCCTCCTCTACCTATCCAGCGGTTTGGATAGACGTCATTCAGGTGTTCCCGCACAGCAACGCTGAAATGAGGTGGTGCCCCATCATGCATGAAGTACATGTTTCGGCGGGTTTCAAGTGGTAAGTGCTCTACTAAATCATTAAAAGCCTTCTGGAGGAACTCCAAATAAAGTACTCCATTCAATCGTGCAGGCAATACGAATGGTCCAATCAAAAAATTGCCAACGATTCCTGCCCAGACATTAATTGATTGGAACTGATGTTGATAATGCGAAACAATAGTTTCATGAGGATTTTCATCAGCCCATACATGTGAGTTATGTAAATTTATGATACCATTTTTGGTAAAACCTGCTTCATCCGTGAAAAGAATAGTGCTAATGAAGTTTACCTTATTTCGTTGCTGATCCAATAGCCAGTTTGCAAACTGCATTCTACGGGGAAAATCTTCAGGAATCAGTTTATGCACTTTTTGCAAATAATATGGGTATAACAGTCGTTCTTGAAGAACTTCATGTACTATTGTTTTCGACGCATTAAACTGCACTGATAATTTTCGAGTGCTCGTTGAAGGAGTATCATATACAGCATTTAAAATATTTTCCTCTAATTGCAGCGTACGTACTGTTCTTCCCTGACCAGTATCATTACTTCTTTTTCCAAAATTTCCTAAAATTATGAAAGAAGTAAATAACATTACCTTATTATACCTTATTAAAAAGAATCGCCCACCATTCTCCCTTAGACGTTGGTCAACCCGTTGAAATGTCTTCTGATCTGGAAGAGTGCGATTAGGAAATCTGTCGTGATATAACCTCCTAGCTTCCAAAGCATTGGAAGATGCAAGACCATAATATGTCAGATGCATATCTACATACTCAATAAACGTGTATTCCATATTTCGAATTATTTCACAATTAATTTCACCACGAAATTCACAAATCAGTAAATTAATATCAAAGTAATAAGGAATCAATGGATCAGTGATGTGAAAGTTGACAAGTTTTAAAATGAAAGATATTTATTTACTTCGAACCTACCAAAGTTTGCAAAGGTAACTCGAAAAAAAGTATCTTTTATCGAAATACGCTAAATACATGATATAGTAATTAAAATAAGTTTTTTCCGAAAACGGTTAGGATTAGCGACATGAATGAAGAGTACTTAATTTTTAGCAAATAGTTAAAGGTATGTAAAAAATATTGTCCAAAGTTCTCATCATACAGGGTGTTAAAAAAAGGGGGCCATGAGTGTTACAGCTAGTCCGTCCCTGCAGCTGTGAGTAATTCACAACAGTTTCTTGGGTAGTAATTTGACGGGTCTTACCTGGTATACATCATATTAAAAAATAATTGAAATATACCAGGTGGTTCAATAATTATGTGTAAAAAACTTGATTCCATTGGTGCTCTTTGGGAGCCCATATCTCCGAAGAGGAGGCCGATACGATTTCCCACATGTTCCCGGACACCTTGTATAGTTGTAAAAAAATTTGCAATGATTCTAAAATGTCAAGGTTAAAAAGTGTGCTGTTTGTAAAAGAATGTCTCATATAGTTTAATGATTACTTGATTTTACTAAATTTATTAAACATTCTAACTATATTTTTTTAGAAATGATGTGTATTTATATTATTTTGGTGCGGATTAATAATGAATATTTTAACTAAAACAATATTTTATAGGAAATCGTACAATTAAATCTTTACTATAATAATTTTACTATAGTGTTTGTTCCGTACAGATATATGGGTTGTAAAATTTACAATATATTTTAGTAGTTTATTTTATTAAATTTATTTGAAATCCTAACTATAGTTTTTTGTAAATTATGTTTACAATATTATTTTGGTACGAATTACTTTTAAAAAGTGTAATTAATACTACTTCGTAGTCTTGTTTCCGGGTTATATTTTACAAGACATCTTCTGATGCTAATAATAATAATAGGAATTTGTTCCCTGCATTAACATCTACACCTCATCAATAACAATTTTACTATACGAAAAGATTTCTACGACTGTGACCTTATTACTAACATTCCATATTAGAAAAAAAAACTGTATCAAGTGCCAATAGGTTTAATGACCCATTCATCTGACCGCGTACTGGTCACATGCTTATTAAATACATTATTAATGTAAGCCCGTTCAAAATACGTATATATAAATATTAGCTGTCTGGTCAGTTCGCCATCAAATTATATTAAATTTCACCGCCATAGGCGTTTGATCTTAATACACACCTTGTCAATTAATGTAAAAATTTTAATGAAAGTTTTTTTTCATGTCTGCATGTATCTATTATTTTTATCTGATGATAACTTGAAATTATCTCCTTCTATTGTCCATTGTTTAAAGTACTTTATTTGTCAGCACCTTTGACTTGATGATTTTAGTATAATATTCCATATTTCATAACAAAAATTTCCTAAATAGAAACTTTTAAATTTTTTTCCATTTCTTGCCACTAAATGGAATTAAGTTAAATAATTTGGGTGCAAGATTTGTCATGGAGTATTGGTTCACATGTCTCTCTTTGACGAAGAAATGACCAGCATATGTGCATCATTGCCTCTGGTGATATAATTATTAGATACTGTCAATTTTAAGATTTTCGTTCGACGACACGTAACGACAAACAGCTTAGGACATACAATATTTTAATATTACATAAATCTGATGACTAGAGAATATTAGTAGAGCACATTCTGAATCATTTTAAGGATTACCTTCACAAAATAGTTTTGTGCAATATTTAGCTGCTTTAAATGACTAGTATTATACATCCACCCCCTAAAGCGATGAATACAATGTAGTCAAGTCAATAAGGGCTCAGCCAGTGCCCATCGGCGTCGTTAGAAAGTTTTGTAGGGGGTGGCAATCATAAAATGAGTAATTTTATAAACTTAAAAACCAGAACACCAGCGGTAGCAAAAAGGGGAAAAAGCCCGCTCACGAACAAATCCAAAATACACACCTAAATTTGGTCAATATTTTATATTAAGTACTAGAAACCACGATGCGGACAAAACAAAATTTTTCTTCGAGGAGAATTTCCCATTTTCTGAAGATTTTTCAGGATTTTTAAAACGACCTATACAACGTGTCCAAGATAAGGAGGGCCAGTACAGGGATCTCGGAAACCGTAAGAGATACGAACTCGGCTAAATAGAGGTAAAGTTGCGCATTTACGTGCCTAATAATATGCCGTTTAGGAAGTTTTAAAATTGCGAGTAGTTCCAGAGATATCCGGAAAAAACGAAATTCTGAAAAATCGTTTTATTGTTTTCCTGGGTTTTTTGAGATCGAATTCTAAAGTAAATTGCACTTTTGCATTGCCATTCGCTCTATCTAACAGCGTTAATTGTTTTGTAACCCGACGAGTCATCTTCGAAGGGCCATTATCACCTTTCTTTTTTTAAATACGGTCCTGTTTTCCTGATATTGCATTTGAGAGCTTTTTTCTCCCGAATGCAACGATGTATGACACATTGTAGTTTAATGACGTTTCGAGGGTTTCTTGAACAACATCAGGAAATTTTGTGATACGGTCCTGTATTTCTCCTAATTTTATAAATAATATCTCATAAGTGAGCTCTAAATTTTTTACTTATGTTGGAATAGTTCAATAAATACCAAATAATTTAATAATAAACCACAAATAAGTGAACAAAATCATTCCAAAACAGTAATAAAATGAACAACGAAAAAAGTAAGGAACTACATAATCAGGTGTTCAAAATAATTTCCGTTATTCTCTAAGCCCAAATAACATGTTCTAACTGCCACATAACAGTTTTTTTGAGATAAAAGAAAACATGCGATAGAATATCAAACTTTTCAGCATTTGTAAATTTATGTTCCATATTTTCTGGAAAATAGAAAACTTCTTAAAACGCTTTCAAACGATCACAATGTGAATGTCAAGTGAAACAAATCACTCGTCACCATCTTAATTTTTTTTGTTTCAAGCGCCTACGTTTCTTTTAAATCCCTAGTCAACAGAAGTTTGAAATAATGTTTCTGTATTTTGTTCACTTATTTGTTGTTTATTATTAAATTATTTGTTATTTATTGAACTAGTCCAACATAAGAAATAATTTAGAGCTTATGAGATATTTATAAAGTTAGGAGAAATACAGGGACCGTATCCCAAAATTTCCTGATGTTGTTCAAAAATCCATCGAAACGTCATTAAACCACAATGTGTCATACATCGTTGCATTCGGAAAAAAAAGCTTTCAAATTCCAATATCAGAAAAATAGGACCGTATTTAAAGAAAGAAAGTTGGTAACAGCCCTTCGAAGACGACTCGTCGGATTACAAAACAATTAACGCTATTAGATAGAGCGAAAAAAGTGGCAATGCAAAAGTGCAATTTACTTTAGAATTCGATCTCAAAAAAACCCAGGAAAATAATAAAACAATTTTGCAGAATTTCGTTTTCTTTCGGATATCTCCGGAACTACTCGGAATTTTAAAACTTTCTAAACGACATATTATTAGGCACGTAAATCCGCAACTTTACCTCCATTTAACCGACTTCGTATCTCTTACGGTTTCCGAGATCCCTGTACTGGCCCTCCTTATCTTGGACACCTTGTATACAAAAAGTGATAGCCGAAAACAAACCAAGAAATAACTCTATATTTATTTTAAGAAACATTGATTAGTATGCTTATTTGTATTTTCTATGGTTGTAATGCCAAATATGCAATATATTCATGGCAAAAAAGTTCATTATTTGTTAATACTACAATGAGATCTCCTGAGTGTCCTGATCAGTTGTATTTCGTATTTCCCGCATAAGTTTTGATTCATTTTAAGAAGAGCTTCTCTCGACTGAGACGGTAGTAATGGGTTTTTAAGTTCATTTTTCAGTTGAACAGAATCAAACATTTTATATTACTTACAATTTGCTGGGCGTCAATCTCGGAGGAAATATGTCTTGGCATAACCACGTTGTGGCAATCGCCAAGGTAGCTTCTCAGAAGCTTGGGGTACTCTTCCGAACCAGAAAGTTGTACACACCTCAACAACTTTTGACACTATACAAAGCCCAGATTCGGCCATCACTAGAATACTGCTCTCATGTCTGGAGCTCTGCACCCAAACATACTCTTCGGCTGCTAGATTCCATCGAAAGGAGGGCTATTCGTCTGATCGGACCGGCTGACCTTGCCCTCTTAATTCCGCCCAGAGCGACGATTAGCAGAAATACACGACGAACCACTGCCGCCCATCCATATGTGGTTAAGCTTAGTACTCCTCGAACTTCATTATTTAAGAATTCTTTCATCTGGAGGACTGCATCTTTGTGGAACGATCTTCCCGAGGTCGTTTTTCCCAACGAATATAACCTCCAACGATTCAAAACCGCTTTTTGCGCACACGCACCACTCCCAGAGTGCCCTAAAGGATTTTTCCTATAGTGCTTGTGTTTGATCATAAAAAAAAAAAAAAACTGTCAAATTGTTCTTGCGAAAACAATGTTCAATGGGATTAAAAATTATTTTTTGTCAATAAATAGAAAAAATGTTATTTACTGATGTCCGAAAAATCTAGTTTTAATTTAATTACTAACGGTGCCTAAAATTTGTTTATATCAAGCAGGCCGTGACCGGATCATTATTGATCGAACAAACCCGAACCTATTAGTTCGTTGGTTCAACCTATAATGACAAATAATTTTCGAATTGAAAATTGATAACATTTAACATATTTAGATTTTTATTTTCTGTGTAGGTAAAGTTCGCAACATATCGAAAAATGTCATTAAGAAAAGTTGCTCAGAATTCCAAAGCAGCGTACCGAATTTAATAACCATCAGACATAAATTATCTTGCATTTTTTATACCTCTGAACAGAAAAAAAAAATCTTCATAGTGGTAATTTTTTAGAAAATATTATTTCGGAAATAAATAAATAAATAAATAAATTTCCTAGGCTAAATGATAAACAAATTGAAGAAATAGAAATTTCTAACTAGGGAAAATATTGTATAAAATGATAACGCCAATGTAGGCTGATGGTTATTAAATTCGGTACAAGAGTAACTTTTATTAATAAAAAGTTTCGATATTTTGTGAAAAAGAGGCGAGGTCTACTTGATTTCATAAATATAAAAAAAAATATGTAAAATTTTTTCAGGTAAAAGTCAAATTATTCAAAATTAAGGAAAAAATCATTAAATGTTAAAAACTACCTTCATGGTATGTATAAATGGTTCGTTTTGTGTTGCTTGGTTGCTATTTTATTACAGATCTCTGTCCCCTGAATCGTGGACTATTATGTCGTCAACATGTTGTAAATTTATGAATCGAGAAAGTGAGGTAACTTCATTACCTAAGATGAAAATGCGGCATAAAACCATTTACCTAGTTTAAAGATTTTATGAACAAACGTGCATATAACAGATGTTAGTCTTATACAAGGTGATAATTTAAGAATTTACAATGGCTATATTTTCTACACTAAAGAAGATATCAAACAACCAAAAAATACCGTTTCTACAAAAACGAGGGGGAATAAAAATGAGGTATTTTGCGGACCACCCTCCCCCAACCCTGGAGCAATTCCTTCATTCAATTTAAAATCGTATATGTCACTACAAGAACAAACTTTATCAAAAATGTTGTACAGCGATATCAAAATTAAATAAGGAATTTTGGGAAGATTTTGAAACAATGTTTTAAATGGCTTTAGCAAAATAATTTAAAAGATTCAAATTTTATTAAAGATTTTTGATAGTTTACAGAGAGGCGGCACAAGTTGGGTAGAGCGAAACTCCCTGAAAGAAGTATTGAGTAGAACCATTTAAGATTTTTTTCAATTTGAGTTTCATAATGGCTACATTATGAAATGCAAAAAATTGAATAACCTGCCACTTTATGAAACTGAAATTTAATTTTTTTTATGTTGGCAGCAAGTAGGGTTCGAATTTTAGGCTTACTTCGATTTCGCTGAAATTAGTATTGTCGGCATTATGGATTCGACAGAAATTTTTATAGAAAACTTTAAAATACTAACCTTTAACCTTACAAATAGATCATTTTTACTCGACATTTATCCGACTTACCTATACTCGGAAATATATAACATGCTGACGTTGTCCGTCTCTTTATACAAAAGGATATGCTTACCTTAATTGCTAAATAGGTTTTTCATCAGCTTCTCTCATATCCTCAATTTCAAAGATTTTTGATTTTTTTGGCACATAGCCCTCGGACAGTCGATTTAAATATGCCAACAATTTAGGAAACTTTGATATAAATATTTTTTTTGTCAAAATAGGCAATAAGAATATTTTCTGAAATATTTTGAACATTGTTCTGCTCGCCCAAAACTCAAAGTTTGCATATTCTTTTTGATAAACTTTACGTGATTTTTTGGGAAAAAGTTTTTCTAGATTATTTTCTGCAATTTCTCGTATTTCTGGCGGAGTACAACTTTCTTCCTGACTCAGTTTTATTAACTTTAATAATATATTTATTTTTAATTATGACGGATGGGAAGAAGCTTTGTTGTGTTCAATCGTTTCTATCATGGCATATTTGATAATTGTAACATTTTATTAAATTGTAAAATTATTGCCGACCCGAAAAGAAAATATTAATTTAAATGGAAAGAATCTACCATATTTTTAAAAGTTTTTCAGACTTTAAAGACCCAAATAGAAAAAATATTATAAAATACACGGTTCATAAGATATTTAGAGAACTTGAACTTTAGAAAACTCCCCGCTTCGCGGGTCGTTTTCCAAATTAAACGCGTGCTCTGGGATAATGTCTTATGAAACTTGTATCTTAATATACGATTAAAGTGGACCAAGGATAGTCAGAGGAGGATCGTCCGCAAAACACCTCACCTGTTTTTTTATATCTTCTTTAGTGTAGACAATATAGCCATTGGAAGTTTTTAAATGGTCACCCTGTATAGCAATTTAGGTTAAGATTTGAAATTCAATATTCTCGTAATCTATGGTAATATTATGCTGTTATAAAATAATCTTCTTGAGTTTTTGGGATTACCGGACAGTTACCGTTTTTAATTTCTGGTAAGATGTTTAATTTTAAAATATTAAACCTGCTATAGTGAATGGATGAAACTTGAATTCTTGCAGACCAACGTAGGCAGCGGCAAAGTCAGAATAATTTTCGGAGGGGACAATATTTTTATAGGTAGCAGAGGAAGGCGGATATTTTTTTAGGAATGCCCCATAGACTTTGTTCTTTTTAATCCATTTTAGTCGCAGGTATTAAGAGCGCCGTTCGAATCATTGTTTTTCTTTATTGAGTTAGTCAAACCTATCTTCTTCTCGACAAGGGAAACAAGACAGAGCATATTTTTTTAAATTTTTTGTTTCCTGCTGGACATTGCACAATATGTATGTGAATACGTAGTAAGGGTACAAACATAGGAGCGTCGAGCTACGAGGCGATTTACGCTTCGAGTCTTGCTTTAACGCTAATATAGTGGAACGTGTTTACAAAGCGATTTAGAAAGGGTTTTAATTTCAAGTACTTATATTCTCGTTCAGTGCTATCCAAAATTAGTTCAGAGAGTGAGGATGAATTTACTTTTGGCGGTGCCTCAGTATGGATGTTACTTATCATGGGCTATACACAACCAGAGAGTTTGAACATAGCAGTGCCATATTACCGTTTAGGACATTTTTATTTTTTTGGATCAACAGTCTGGTGGGGCCATTTACTGTTCTACTGAAAATTTAATTGTGAAATATATAGATTATTTAGCTTGCAAATTAGAATTACGTCCATGTATGTAGTTACAAACGTATTAATAGGCTTTGGTAGCTTTCGAATTTTACATAGACTTAGACCTCATTCATGGCACCTTGCTTGAGCGGTATAAGTAACTCTTGAATTAATACGGCAGAGCAGTCGACGACGAAAAACTCTTGGAAAGATATCCTGAAATTTAATTCACCTCTTGAACCGCGATGTACATTAAAATGGTCATCGTGAAGCGAATCGTACGGCGATTCTTCTATCCTCATTATCATTATGAATCTTAAAGAGCGGCGGTGAATCGCCATTTGGCTCGTAGCTCGCCGCTTCACTATATCTATACCCTAAGTCTCCTAGTCTTCAATTTGCTAGGTGTCAATCTAGGAGGAAATACGTCTTGGTAATTAATCACTTTGTGGCAATCCCCAAAGCAGCTTCGCAGAAACTTGATGCACTTTTCCGGACCGAAAAGTGGTATTATACACCTCAACAACTTTTGACACTCTACAAAATCCAGATTCGACCATCACTAGAGTAATGCTATCATGTGTGGAGCTCTGCACCCAAGCATACTCTTCTTAACATTTCCCGCCTAATACGCCCGCGCGACGCATAGGCAGGAATTCAAGCTGATTTTTCTCGAACTTCATGGTGTAAGAATTTATTTATCTTTTTGGAACAACCTTATTGAGGTCATGTTTCCCAACCAGTATAACCTCCACACCCACCACTCCCAGAGTACCTGAAAGGATTTTTCCTATAGTGCTTGTGTTTGATCATAAAAATTAGAAGAGGTAAGGAAACTGACAGTCTGCTCCAGTGAGAGATAGACTATTTGAATTTTTTTTTATTTATTGTTTTCTAATATATATAATATAATGTCGCTTAGATTGTTATTTCGATGGAACTTCTCTTGGCCGCACCTCTCCATAGTTACATTAAGTTTATTAGCTGCCCATATGTCAATGTGCAAATATGTAAAGTAAATAACAACAGGAATGAAGAATCATCGTAGTCATAAAAGATGAGAAAGTTATTAAGCATCTTCATTATTGACAGATCCGAGAAAAACTTCTCACCATATGCAGTGGCGTCTCATGTCCATTTAAAGGGGTGGATCCAAAATATATTGTGTTATGGAAATTACCCGCAAATCTAGAGATGGAAACAAATTGGAAGAGAAATAACCATTATATGCGTTTTAAATTAATTAGTGATGATAATTGAATAGCTTAGGATGGGCTCAACAAAATATATTCAAACTCTACACGCGAGCTTAACATGCTTGCATGCAGTTTTTCTATAAAATGTCCAGGGGAGCTAGTATTCAGACACCTCAAAAATTACATTGGATTTCCTATCTTCAACTCAACGATGCACCACCCTATACAGAGTGTCCGCTAAATAATGGTACATTGAAAACCCACAGACTCCTTACGTAAAAATATTAGGATTTAATTATACTTACCTATATCCGAAAGTTGATATTAACTGAGATACAGGGTGTTAAAGTTAAAATTTTATTTTTACTTTTCTCTAATAACTTTGAGAGAAACTAACGTTTTTTTACAAAATTTGGCAATTATGGTTTTTTAGGACGATAAATTGATTGTTTTGTGAAATTTTAATGTACATTCATATGGTCATAACTTTCTTGTGCCTCAGTGTATTTAAGTTTTTAATAAAAATAATACTTTTCTCATATTTATTACGTAAAAAAGGTATACTAAGTTCAGGTCGCCTAGAGTTACCGTTTCGGAGATATTTGCATTTAAAGTGTTTAGTGCGTTAGCTCAGGCAAGCAGATAATATTTTGTTACTTCTTACCAATTCACTTTTACATGATAATTAATGTTCTAGTAATGGTAACTGGGAATAATAAATACAACAATTGGATTATTCTTTAACTTACTTTAATTAAAATAACTTTGACCCTAGAAAGTATCGTGTCGAAAGAAACCAACAGCAATGAAAACACAAACTTACGATAAACTCAAAAATGAAACAGTTTCTGTTCCATAGCAACTGCATCTCTAAATTGTATCTGTTTTCTCATAGGTTACTTTAAGAAAAAAATTTTATTTGCAATTTAGTAATAATTGGGCAGGGTGCACTAAACAATTTATTTGCAAATATCTCCGAAACGGTAACTCTGGGCGACCTAAACTTAGTATACCTTTTTTACGTAAAAAATATGAGAAAAGTATTATTTTCATTAAAAAGTTAAATACACTGAGGCTCAAAGAAGTTATGACCTAATAAATGTGCAAGTAATACCGCAGACAGCGCCCCCTAAAATTTTATAAAAAAATAATTTTCCTCCTAAAAAAACCCAAGTGCCAAATTTTGTAAAAAATCGTTGGTTTTCTACAAAGTTATTAGAGAAAAACGAAAATGAAGTTTTAACTTTAACACCCTGTATCTCCGTTAATATCAACTTTCGGATATAGTATAATTAAAGCCTAATATTTTTACGTAAGGAGTCTGTGGTTTTTCCATGTACCATTAATTAGCGGACACCCTGTATATCCCGAGAATAATCTTAGTAATTATTAGGAGTACCGAAAGAAATCTGCGGACTACACTCTACAAAATTTTCCAATTCTTATCATTGTTAATTAGTCTATAGATTATGCAAACACCTGTATCAACGTCTACTAGTTGAAGTATCGCTGATAAAAATTATGAAGGGCCTATAACAACGCCTGAAGGCACACCAGAATTCAGGTAGGGCCATGACAGCGTGACTTCACGCCAGTAGCCGCTACTGATCTGTATGTATACATTAATAATGTTGATGATCAGGAAACAAAGGTGTCATTTACTTATTCTTTAGTCAGATGGACTTTGTAAGCAAAATTAAGAATGTATTTAAATAATAATTTGGACGGCTTTTCCTGTAAGTATATAACTTTCTCTTGCAATTCCTTAAAGAGTTTTAATAGTAAACATTTTGAATAACGCATGTTAGGGTTATTTACATACTGAATATCTGATTGATTGTGACAGTGTTCGCATGAAAGTATGCATCAAATGTTTTTTTTCTTATTTTTGAGATTAAAGGTGTGTTTCCTCGGAGCGGCCATCACAGGCAATCGTCGCTCGACGATGATCCCGAACCACCGCTAAAAGACAAATCAATATAAGTGTATCCCTCCAAGCGGCTATGTTGAGCGATTTATCTTTGAGCGGTAGTTCACAATCATCATCAGAATCAATCTGGGAGGAAATATATCTTGGCATAACCACGTTGTGGCAATCGCCAAGATAGCTTCTCAGAAACTAGGTGTACTCTTCCGAACCAGAAAGTTGTACACACCTCAACAACTTTTGACACTATACGAGCCCAGAGTCGACTATCACTAGAGTACTGCTCTGCCTGGAGCTCTGCACCCAAACATACTCTTCGGCTACTGAATTCCATCGAAAGGAGGGCCATTCGTCTGATTGGAGACCAGAGCTGAAGAAAGACCCTGGACCTTGCCCTGTTAATTCTGCCCAGAGCGACGAATAGCAGAAATACACGATGAACCACTGCCGCCCATCCATATGTGGTTAAGCTTAGTACTCCTCGAACTTCATTGTTTAAGAATTCTATCATCTGGAGGACTTCATCCTTATGGAACGACCTTCTCGAGGTCACTTTTCCCAACGAATATAGCTACGAGCATTCTTAGTTTTAATGATAAATCCGATCAGTACAACTGGATATATTAAATTTCAAGTATGAGATGTTTGTAGAAAATCCAGCAAAATATCAAACATTCATGTGTGGATATTTTCGAAAAAAAGAAAATTTTTTAAACAAAATCCTGAAATACGTGTGAATACGAATTTCATCGTATTTGAAGAAGTCAAAGGTTTTTTCTCGAATTCGTGCGGTTTGTAAAAGAATGGACCCAGCAGACGTCAGCAGCTATCTTCTATATAGCTAGGTTCTATCAAGTTATACAGGGTGTTTCTTAATAATATGGCTAATATTTAAGGAGGTTATTCTTGGATCCATTTTCAGAAAAAATCTTCATCTTCATATATGTCCTAAACGTCTTAACTTATGAGATACAGACTGTTAAAGATCTTTATGTTTTCTTAATAATGTGTTAAGGTTAATAACTTAAATACTTGACAACTAGACTAGGTAGACAACTGTCAAAACTGTTTATGTTTACAAAACAAAATCACCTTCTTACCTACTAGATTATTTTTAATCTTTGTTAATACCTAATTTCATAACAGAGTGCAAATGAATGAATTTCATTTTTTTATATGAAAACTACGTCAAACGATAAAAAATCAAGAGACGACATTTGCTCAGCAGGGAATGAAAATGTCAAAAATTATTTTTATTTAAAAAAAGAAGTGGTGATGGAGGTGGAAGCGCCACTGGCCAGAATAAAAACACATATTATACGTCACAAAATGCCTCTTGATGAATAGAAAGTGATTACCAAATTTCACAAAAATATCTAGAGCAGTATCACAAATATTAATAAAAAAGAATATTGCTTGACAATTTTTATCATTCTTTATCTCAAAATTTAAGACGTTTAGGGCATATGTTCATATGAAGTTTCTTTCTGAAATTGGACCCAAGAATTATTATCTCCTTAAATTTTAGCATGTTATTAAGAAACTATGCATAACAAATTTTTTTAAAAGTTTGCCACTCATATTAGATTTTTGAAGATTCCGTTCTTAGATATCCTTTCTTATATCCTACATCAATAAGTATTATTTTGCAATACGAAGAAATCTAGATAAGTGAAATTAAGAACACATTAAAAATAATAATTTGGCAGTTCTTTCCGGTATTGTCGAACTTTCTCTCACGATTCTTCATAGGAGTTAGTTTTGCGGCGATAAATCATATCGATTGTTTTGGCAATAATATCTAATGGATAGATATAACTTTTATCGTCCTAAAATTTATTATCATAATAAATAAATGTATGCGAGAGAAAAAATACAACACATTACAGTTGTTTTTTTGGAACCAACTCTGATTGACTAATTTTTGTCTATTTTGTAATATTATAGCGAAAGGAATATGACCCTTTTAATTTTGTAAGTTTCCTCAAAGTACTTTTAGTTATTATTACATATACAGGGTGTCCCAACGCGAGGCGCATTGGTTTATATATGAAACACTATACATAGAAAACTTTGAAAATTGGACCCGTATACTAATGTCGATGGGGGCAGCTCGGTTAAAATATTTTCAATATAACGGTGCTTATTTTAAATAGAACATTTTTCAATTTTTAGATTCTATGCAAGATTCTAGGTGTACTTCTTATACCACAATGCCCTATACCACCATGCCCTATACCTCCATGCCCTATACCTAAATCTAAGCATGTTAGACAGATTTAATTTTTTATATCTAACATGATGTTTGCAGACCTTAAATTAATTATTAATTTTTCCTATGACGCCTTCATTATTTAATTTAGGTTGGATTTCTTGTTGAAAAGGACCTGCCAACGTCATTTTAGACATAAAACCTTAAATATGTAAAATATGCTTAGACTTATACAGGGTGATTCATGACGAGCTTGCATTAGAAATTTATGGAGAACTACTGAACATATGTTTCTGAAACTTTGGGGATATAGGTTTATCGATATGCTCTCTTTAACTAAACTATTCACATGTTCCTGTCTTTACCGGAAGTAGGTGTCAACTTTCATTTTTTAAATACAACATAGCAATTTTTATTACATTTTTCGATTAACCATTAAATTCAAAGCAAATTATAGCGTTTCTTTTTGTCTGACTTTACCAATTATTGAGATATCTGGACTTCTTGCAATTATTTGTCAAATGCATGGCGATGAAATAATCCACATAATTTTTTTACCTTAGTTCTTGGACTGAAAAATTTCTTACCGTATACCTAGAAGATCATCAAGTCTTAAAAATATCTCAAACTTGGCGGAAAATGTACAGGGTTGCATCTCATTTATCCCTTTTGTTCTAGTAAACATATTTTTCAACAAGCCCGAACAAACCCTTTAAACTTTTTTTACAACAAAAAATAGTTAAATAATAGCCAATGAAATGTAGCATAAATTTTAAAATTTTAATTATATACAGGGTGTTCCTTAATCACGTGCTAATATTTCAGGGTGTGATTTCTTAGGTCATTTTATATAGAAAAATTCATATGAACATATGTTCGCAACGGCTTAAATTTTTTGCTACAGGTGTTG
Organism: Barypeithes pellucidus; assembly: GCA_963991005.1. NCBI lineage: Eukaryota > Metazoa > Arthropoda > Insecta > Coleoptera > Curculionidae > Barypeithes > Barypeithes pellucidus. Next base: position 39,572,302 of record OZ022563.1, on the reverse strand, counting down.
AATTTTTATTTTTTAAATGGTTATTTTTTAATATCTCCGAAAGTACTTTCGATATTATTTTTAATTTTGGTATGTGTTAATAGGATATGGAACCACAAATTTTAGTTAGAAAAGTTATTCAATTGTTCCACCTGTGGCGTTCCCTGCAATCATGTCCTCTGATATTTTTTACAAGAAAGATGGTACGCCACTGACATTTTTCCATGCGGATATTTTTTCTGATGAGCCTGGCCAATTCTATATGAAAACGCTCTTTTGAGTTTTTCTCGTCAGACGCCCGTTCTTGATTAAAACCACTAAATTCATATTAAAACTGATTATTATTAACATTGATAAAATATCAATGATAAATTTTGTTTTATAAAAATTTCAATATTTGACGAGTGGGCAATTTGATGCGATGACGGGCGAAAGCATGCCTTTTAAGTGAAGGTGGCCATTTCCAACAATTTTTATAAAACAAAACTTATCATTAATTATATTATCGATGTTAATAATAATGAGTTTTAACATGAATTTAGTGGTTTTAGTCAAGAACTGAAAGGAAAAACTCAAGAGGCCGTTTTCATGTAAAATTGACCAGGCTAATCTGAAAAAATATTCACATAAATCAGTGGCGTTCCATCTTTTTTGTAAAAAATATCAGAGGACATGTTTGCAGATACGCCACTGATGGAATAATTTAATAACTTCTCTAACTAAAATTTGTGGTTCTATATTCTATTAAGACATACCAAATTTGAAAATAATATCTAAAGTACTTTCGGAGATATTAAAACTTAACCATTTCCTGCAATAATAACTTCTCAGATCAAGTTCAAGTTCTCTCAGGTGTGCCACAGGGATCTATCCTTGGACCGCTTCTTTTTATAATTTATGCATCTGATATCTTAAAATCTTTAAAATTTTGTAAAGTCCAGGCTTACGCGGATGATACTCAGGTTTACGTCCATTTTGACCATAATGATTATCTTGCCATGTCTAATTTAATTAATGAAGACCTGTCTATATTAAAAAAGCTTTCTTCAGAACATAATTTGAAGTTAAACCCATTAAAGTCATGTTTGATGTTTTTTGGAAACAAAAATAATATATCTTTCTTAATTGAAAATATTAATATAACTCTTGATGGTATTAATCTTCCTAGTGTTAAGTCGGCAAAAAAATTTGGGTATAATTATTGATACAGAATTAAGATTCAAGGAACATATTAAGAAGTTAATTCAAAAGTCCTATTTGACTTTAAAAATTTTGTATAGCAACCGTCATTTTCTTAATTATGGTTTGCGTAAAATGCTTTGTGAGTCTGTTGTTCTGTTTAGCTTTAATTACTGTGATTTTATTTCTGGTCCGTGTTTGGGTATTTTAGATAGGAATAGGATGCAGAAAGTTCAAAATACTTGTGCTCGTCTTATTTTTGGTCTAAGAAAATTTCATCATGTTTCACATACATTTAAAGATCTTTGATGTCTCAAAATGCACAATCGCCGATCTCTCCATTTGGGTAATTTATTTCATGGGATTTTGAGTAACTCTGTTTTATCTCTGTCTATAAAAAATAAGTTCCAATTTCGCGATGATATACATTCACATAACATAAGATTTTCTAATAAAATTACTCTTCCTCATTATCATAGTGCCATGTTTCAGAGAACATTCACTTATAATTGTATTCAATTATATAACAATTTACCGGATTATCTTCTTTCTCTTAACTCTAACAAATTTAAAATTTTGTATAAGAAATATTTGCTCAATCTCCAAAATTTCTAATTGATTTATTGTATTATTACTTTTTTTTATTATTATTTTTCTTTTTCTTTTATCGTTATGCGATATCTGCGTTAGTTCAGTATTTGCCTCTATATGGGCCAGTTTTAATTTGTTTGGGTTATCAGAACTATGATCTTAACTTTGACTATTCCTATATTTGTTTATTTTTTTTATTGTATTCAACTGTTTTTTTTTTCTCCTTTATTCTTTAACGTTTGGGTTGTTTGGGGTTCAGTAGAGTAGCCTTTGGCTAGACTGCGCCTCGAATTGACTCCATATTATTTATATGTATTTACTTATATTTCATTTATTTAATAAAAGGCATTTATTATTATTATTATTATATTTAAAAAATAAAAATTCAACACCCAGTAGCAAAAAATTTAAGCCGTTGCGGACATATGTTCATATGAACTTTTCTTTATAAAATGACCTAAGTAATCACACCCTGAAATATTAGCACGTCATTAAGGAACACCCTGTATATGGGAGTTATAAATAAATTATTTTAATTCATTGGAAAATTTCCAATGTATTTTAGTAATTTGACTAAATTTATTAGAAAATCTATGGATTACGGATTAATAATGAAAATTGTAATTAATACAATATTTTATAGGAAATCGTACAATAAAATCTTTACTATAACAATTTTACTATATCAAATACCTATATATCTAAAAAAATATTATTTCCCAGACCACTCGATGATACTTTATACAGTAAGGACGTATTTTTGTCTACACAGTAGCACTTTAAAATACTAATTCAGTTCTGTTCAAATTATGTGGGACTGCTAAGAGTTGACACTGCGCGTTGTATTATCTCGACTATGGTTGATAATACAGCGTGAAGTATTAGAGTCTTCTCTGATGATAGGTATGTACACCTACCCTGTACTAACGAGAACAAAATAGTCCGAAACCGGACTGCGGGTGGCGACATCCTATCAATGGAAAAGACTTCCTTTTCTGGGTAGTACCATTCAATCTGAATTAGTATTTTAAAATGATACTGTGTAGCCAAAAATACGCCCTTATTGTATAAGGCATCATCAGATGGCCTGGGAAGTAATAATTTTCCATATAATGAATTTTACTATAGTTTTTTTTTCGTGTATCTTTTCACTAAAGCTCATCCTTACGAATATGTTTTTTGTGTATGTGTCATTAATATTATGCAAATGCATCCGAAAAACCTGACTTCAAGAGCAAACTAAATTAATATTAATACATGCTTTTCAGTCCGAGAGTCACCACACCTGTTGTTATACCTGCAATTAGTGAAATATTGCTTTAATTATATAGGTAGTTATGTTGATAAATTAGATAAAAATGGCGAGTTAATGGGCGTTTGCACTTCTGTCAGCCGTAATATTCTAACGGTAGAATGACAACTATTAGGTGGCATTAGTGTGGTAAGTAAGAGGTATGAGATGTTCTTGTGCAATTATTGTTGCAGTTCTGTCACGATTTGAAAAATATGCCATACAGGGTGTTATGAAAATGGTCTATTATATTTCAATGGGTGACTCCTTGGGTGTCCTAGGGAAAGCCTACAACCTTTCTTTGTAAATCAACCGTCTATATCTTTAGGTAGAAATCCACCAAAATCATCCCACATGCTGTGACACTATGGTATTATATATACAGAGTGTCCCACTTATTTTTTTTTATGATCAAACACAAGCACTATAAGAAAATCCCTGTGTGAGTGGTGCGTGTGCGCATAAAGTTGGTTTTGAATCGTTGGAGGTTATACTCGTTGGGAAACACACAAAGTTCGAGGAGTATTATTAAGCTGAACCACATATGGATTGACGGCACTGGATCGTCGTGTATTTCTGCTATTCGCCGCTCTGGGTGGATTAAGAGGACAAGGTCAGCAGATCATTTTCCATGGAAGTATCTGTAAAAGAGAGTCAAATCACCAACCGCTCTTCGATGTTCTAGGCTGTTGAGGCTCTTTGTTAGCTCTTGGTCTCGGATCAGATGAATGTCCCTCCTTTTGATGAAATCCAGTAGCCGAGGAGCATGTTTGGATGCAGAGCTCCTGACATGAGAGCAGTACTATGATGATATTCGAATCTGGGCTTTGTATAGTATCAAAAGTGGTTGAGATGTGTACAACTTTTTGGTTCGGAAGGGTACACCAAGTTTCTGCGAAGCTATCTTGGCGATTGTTACAATGTGGTTGTGCCAAGACATATTTCCTCCCAGATTGACGCCCAGAAAATTAATAGATGAAGCCAGTGGGATTGCGTGTCCTGCCATGACCATATCCGATTCTATATTGTTAACCTTTTTAGAAAATACTGCTGTCTGGGTTTTCTTTACGTTAAATTCGACCTGGTTACTGTCACCCCAAGCCATTTATTCTAGGTCTTGTTTGAGTGATACTTCATGCTGTCTGCCAAGATGTTCGTCTGCCGATGCCGATGTTTATACAATCAAATATGAGACAAGTGTGCTATCGTTAGCAAAGCTAAATATTGAATTTCTAGTGTTCACTAGAAGGTCGTTAATGTAGCCCATTGAGGAACACCGGCATTGATAGTGAAGATGTCTGAGTTAAATTCGTCAATCGCCACTTGCAGAGAGCGGTCCTTAAGAAAGCTAGACAACCATGCACAGAATCGACTGGGCATACCATAGGATCACAGTTTACTTAGAAGCCCGAAATCCCAAACACGATCAAAGGATTTTAAAATATCCAGCGCAACAGCCCGAGACTCCCCATGATGTTCGATTGCGTTCTTCCAAAGATGGGTGACATAGACTGGACTATTTTCTTTCTTATTAACTCAAGCTCCATTTATGATTATTTTTCTGCAATTTGTTTCCATGTCAGGATTTTTGCGTTTTTCATTATAGCGGCGTTGGCGTTGTGCTAATATTTTTTTATCAATGATGTGATTTGGTTCTCATTAATTTTTCTCCCCTCTCTCTTCATACGGAAATATTCAGAAACCACTGAGAAAACAATATATTTTTCAAGATAATATCTAATTTTTCAATCCTACTGCTAATGTGTTGAATTCCATTTTTAATGTTTGTTTTGGTACACCCGAAATTCTTGCTGCTAATCGGTAACTAATATATTTGAATTTATTTATTACTTCGATTAAATATGTTACAATGATAACCTACAAGTATAATGAACTTCGGAAGCAATACTATATTCAAAAGGAAATAAGAGAAATTGCTTTTAATTTGACTTATAAATTTTAGTCTCGTTTCTGTTGGGTAAAAAAATTACCGAACAAGCTATTCATTGGCCATTCTGTTCCTCATTCCGGATTAACTTTTATTTCAATTAATATTGCAAAATTAGTATCCGATTCTGTAATATTCATTACTTATATTTAATGGGCAAGAAGACTTTCATATCCGCGCATATAAAAAATAACTCCATAACGGTTAGTAATTGGTGTATAATGTGGGAAAATCAGCACCCAGATTATATTAGAATATTCTTTCTTGTTGTCTAACATTGGGAAAAGTAATCAGAACAATGATTAGTAATAATATGAAATTATTTAGAAAATTTTTTATACAGTTATAGCTCGACAGGCGAGTGTATGTCTCCGAAGTATCGGTAAGGGGAAAGAAATATTATATATATATATAAATAATATTTTTAGTGTTGTGATCGCTCGAGCGAAAAACCGCTTGATCACTCGATTATTGAAATAACCGACATCACTCGATTATTAAAAAAACCGCTCGAGTTACCTATTCAGGCGAAAACCGTCGCCCGTCTCTTATTATCTTTCACTCGATACCCGAGCTTCGCTTGACGCTGACGGAAATATACCGCTGTAGTGTGATCGAGTTAAAAATCTGCTCGTATATTCGAACAGTTTTTCGCTCGATAGGAAATACTCTAGTTAAAAATCAGGCGAAAAACCGAAAAATATCGCCGTTTATCTGATAGACGACCTCCGGTCTAAGCGCCGCGCGATCCGATTGGCGACGTTCGAGATTGACGCTGAGCAAGTACACGACATACGCCTTTCTTAAAGGCACATAAACGAGAAGGTGCATATAAAAAAGTATGCTGAATCCCTTAGCGGAGTCATCGCGACTTGATGTGGTAAAGTTTTGTTGTAACTGGCTAGCCAGCGGCGTAGTTTAGATCTCCGATGGTAAATATTAAAAAATTAAAAGATATAATTTTAAAATTTTTAATTACTAAAAAGACGAGAAAACTTCTCAAAAATAACATAATAATAGAAATTGTTAATGAAAAATAACCAAACAAATAAAATGGTTAACAAAATATATAGAAAAATTCGTTGGTAATCTTATAGTAAACATGTTTAAATCTAAACAGGAACTTTTTATTATTAAACTCAAGAAGACTTCTCAAAAATAACATACATTATAGAAAATGTTAATGGAAAATAAAAAAACGAGCAAAACATAGGTATCGACAAATTTTTTGGTAATTAAAAGTAAGCATTTTTAAATTTAAACAGGAACTTTTAGGTAACTATGAATACATGAGTACATGAATTTAAAAAAATAATAACCAATTTTCTTATTTTGCCAGTCGCGTAACTAAGCCTAAATTTTTGAAGTGCACACAGTGGGCACCTGATAATTTAAAGTGGAAGAATTTGACAAGCTATTTTAAATATCTACTTATTTTATGCTCGTAGATTGAGAAAGATGTGAAGAAAAATAACTCTTGGTAATACTTTTTGTTCGGGTTAAAACGCACAATAATACACCCGAACAATAACTACATATTTGTGTGATTTTTTGCAGTTTTTTGTTTGGTATCGAGACACGTGGTAAAAATTCATTATTCACAAATAAATATATTTCTGGAATTTTTTTGGTGACACTATAATTTTTTAGCTAAACCTGTGCCCACCCGTAGTTACGTGCCTGCTAAATACCCGACCTGATCACATGTAAAGGGCTAGGCAGGCTGTTAAGCAGTCGGTGACATCATCGCTTGGTAAATTGATAACTCGATTATTAAAATCGCTCGAGTATCAAGTACTCGATTATTAAAATCATCGGTGTTTCCCAACACTAAAATTATTTTAATAATGTAATAAAAATAGGAAAATCTTCAATAATTGCATTTTATGTTTGAAGATAGGTAATTATTTTTTATCAAGGTTTAAATAATTACGTTTTACAAGATGCCATTTCTTTCTTTCAGCATGGAAAAACAGCTACATGGTTAATCGATTAATGACGATTTTTCAATTTTGGTCGTATTAATGTCAAAGACACATGAAATATAGTTTTGCGACAAATCAGCAAAATATACCAAACAAATCAGTACATACTTTATTCATCATCTTCACCTTCTTCGCCTTCACTGTCACTATTCAGTATCACTATCATCAGTATCAGTCCCAACTTGAATTATAATGGGTTCAATCTCCTCCAAAATCAGTTTCCCAAAACTTATTTTCTATGTCTGTGATATGTCGACTAAACTTCTCCTAATCGACTGCTGTCACTAAGGCAAAATCTTCGTCCAGAAGCTCCCTTAGTTTAGATATACTAAAATCCCTGATGTATTGCGATCTCTAATCAAATGTTTAATTTGAGCACAAGACATCTCAATACGGGGGTGCTTTTAAAGGAGTGTGACCGTATTGCCTGATAATGTTGTCCACCACATCATTTTTGTCATTATTGAGACGTATATGACGCTAGACAAGTTCAAACAATTCAAAGTTCCTAGATGCTGGATCATGATTTATCCCCTTCGCAGCTTTCGCTTGTGGCAATTTAAATGCATTAATTTGCGATTCCTCTTCATACACCCTGTACACATTGACAATCACTTCACTATGAAGGGTTTTACCACGAGTCATTCATTATCGCAGTGTTAAAACAGCGAACACTTTTTAAAAAACACAATTTAACACAATATAATAACTCTTGCCCTAACCCTTGTATGTTGCCCTATTTTTAGATTAGAAGTACTTTAATAAAAAAAATCTCATTTTGCAATTAAATATTATAACAAATAGTATTAAAAAAAAGGTTTCAGATCATTGAAACTATAATAGAATATTAGTTTCTTCTATACTTTATGACAATATATTTTAAATGGGTAAATTTAATTTTAGGGTTTACTTGGTAACATATTATTAAATTAAAATTTAATATGTGTGATAACATTGTTAATCCCAGAAATTTTCTTGTCCGCATTCCCTTCGTAGCTACAGATAAACTTGTCGATCTGTACCTATGACTACTTAAGTTGGCGCCAATGGAAAACTTTCTTAAAATTATTATTAATTTTACGAGAAAAAATTATTTTTTATAAAAAGTTCTGCATGGTACAAAACCTAAAATGTAACCATCAGATGTAAACATTTTTTAGTCGTATACGAGGCTTGTCAACAAACTAGGCTGGAGTACTTTTATTTGTTGAAAACTGTTATTATAAAAAGTTGTTCGGTGTGAAAAACTATGTTTATGTCAATTACATCCTTATACACTGAAAAAATTATATCTTTTTTATTTTTAAATTTTTAACAAATTACACATTAAAAGAAAAGATTTTTTTGTCTTGTTGCCGACGGAAAAACAACTGATTTTGGTTATTTTGACTGCGGCGATTCCAAAAACACTTAGCTTTTCTACGTCTCAGCTCTAGTTTTTGAGATAGAGCTTACTCATAATAAATTGTAATATTATTAAATTTGACAATTATAATGGTCATAAATTTCCAAGACTAAATTTAAATTAGTAACTTAACTTAATATTGTTAATATTATTGATAGATGCCTTTTGCATTTGTTGTGGTGTACAATAAACATTTTTCTTCCATTCCTGAGTTGTTTTTTAATGGTAGCAGTAATACATATATAATTATGCGATATAAAATTTAATCTCGAACATATAGCTTATGGCCCTTTTGAAAAGGATCTGATAGAGCAAATCTGGACTTATTTCTACGTTTAGCAGACCCAAATTATCTAGAAACAGTAACAAAATTGCCGGCACCAAATTATGTGTTGACCAGTGTTATCGATACCGAACATTTATTTTCTTATTTAAGTATTAAAAACATGATAACCTTTCTGTCCATTCCGAAAGTAATAAGTAAATTATCTCAATATAAAATTTATTTCTAAATATTTGAATTATACACCATTAAAAATAAAAATTCTGTCAAACAATGTAATTAAATCCATCTGTTGAGAACGGTAATTTGCGAAAAATAAAGTAGAAGGATGTAATTGCATTATTAAAACATGTTTTTTCGTACCGAACAACTTTTCATAATTACACTTTTCGATATTGTCACAAATAAAAGTACTTTACTATTAAGCCTCATTTAAATTTATTGAGTAACCTCATATACGACTTAGCTTTTGGACCACGCAGATCTTTTTATAGAGAATAGCTTTCTTCAATAAAATGAACAATAAAAAGGTTTCCCATATGGCGCCAACTTAAGTACAGACACTGTATAAGACCGTATGTACAGGAAAGATCAAGCCTGTTCATTAGATCCTTAAAAAAAATGGCATTTTAAAAATTTTCTCCCAAATTTTAAAATTTGTCAAAAATTCATTAAATAAAGTTCTGTATAAGATATACTGGTACGCATTTTAACTTGGGGAATGTCATTATAAAGAAATGAAAACAAATCCTTTTATTTACAATAATATTAATTCTTAGGTAGTGGTGGAATACTATCGATGGCACTATCGATACTATCGATAGTTTGTTACTATCGAAAACTATCGATTGTTTCAAGTAATCATCGATAGTTTAAACTCGCATGTTATTAGTATTTCTTAAATTTAAGTTCACGGAATTCGATTTAAAAAACTTAAATTAAAAATAAACCAAATTCAGCACTAGATCATAAATCTGCGTCTTTTTTAATCACATACGCACTCTACTTGCTGTTGGTGCTGCCATCTATTGCTTTATGAACAAATTAAAGAAAAATCCTACAGGGAATCCCCGGCCCGGATCTATTAATTCAGTATTATGTGTGCTTTTTTGTTGTAGTGTACTACGTCTCGCTGTCTTCCATAATTTTGATTAATTTAATTAAAATTTAAAAAATGAGTAAACGCGGGAAGTCATACGTTTGGGAGTATTTTATAAAAAGCGTATGTCAACCATAAGGTCCATAAGTAAAATGTATTACTCAACAACTCTACCACGTATCAAGGTTGGTATAGTTTCGATAGTACTATCGATATTATCGATAGTAACTCTTTAGACTATCGGAAACTATCGATAGGGCTGACTATCGATAGTATTCCACCACTATTCTTAGGTGGAATATTAAATTTCACGAAACATTCTTTACCATAAGTGGCACAGTGGAGGTCTAACGACCATGAAAAAACGCCATGAACTTAAACCTTCAATTTTCTAAGTGTTGGTGACGTGGTCTGGTGAAAATCGAAAACATCTTAGCATAAATGAAGCCCACAACGTGAAGAGTATAGGTATATTTTAGTATGTGACAGACTACAGAATTTTTTGAGTGTTACGATATTTTCTTACACTAGAGATTTGGAAACAACAGATCCCTAAAATGTTATTTTGATAAAATATGGATTTACGGGTTTTTCTGATTAAGGCGACGATAAGGACATCATAAATGAGTTTTACCATTTTATTTCCAACAAGGTTCTCACGTATACAGTACGCTCCTGTAGTATGGTCCGTACCTCATGACTCACCCTGTATAATATATTTATATTTTTTATTGGTTATACTACCATAAGAAGTAAAACTAGTAAGTAAAAATCGAGGCCGACACCACCAACATATCGAATATCAGGGCGCGGCCCATCGTACGACCGTTTTAATATGGATTACCGTTCTTGCGCATAGGTACTTGCATGTAAGTGTGGTTTACATTGCTTCTTTGTCGGTATGTGACACTAATAAATTTTAGTAAGTAATTGGAAGTGACACTGAAATATGCAATAAGTAAATTGCGAAAATACGAAACAGGATAGTTGTCAGTATGAACTATGAGGTCGATGAAATGTGGGAATGTGTGTTGCATCTCGGACGAACACGCAAATAAATATGGAAATTGATAATATTTATGGTTGGCAGTCAGATTGTGCGGTCACAATTAAAAAATTTACGCTACTTGGTAGCAAGAAGTTTGTGACCATAAAGGATGTCCCATTTTCAACACTTTCTGAGGGGATATAACTGTATTATTGTGTTAGAGAGAGACTTTAATCTACAGGGTGATTTTGAAAATCTTCGCTTCTAGACACACCTCGTTGTTCCGTTATGTGTTAACTTATCAGAAAAGTAAAAACGCTGGGGAACCGCGAATGATCGCTTTATTATCGATCGAAATCACATAATAATATATATAAACAGTATATTGCTAATACCATCTGTAATTATGTCCCCGCTATGGGCATCGAAGGTGGGCACTGTGAGTTTGCGCAGTTCGAAAATTTCCTTGTAAAAGTAAACATTCGACAGGACCAGATTTCAACTTTTTTAATGTAAATTTCACTGGTTGGTTAGGAAAAATATTGCAATCAAAATTTCGATTAAGCGTTCCATGCATACGATTTCTGACGATATGATGATCCGACGGTGCCCTGATTGGTATGAACTTTTGGTGTCAAATTCCGTCCGAATATTTGTAACAATCGGCACGATGAGCTTTAACCTTTAATTTTAAGGTTAGGTAGTGAGCACATATATATTATATTGTATACGAGTGACACTCTCTTCTTTTTTTACAAGCTTTTTAGTGAAATTCGGTTCTGAAGAACGGATAATGTGATAAGCAAAATATTTTCGTATATGAAATAATTTATACCTGGTATTGATCAACTACTTTTGCAAAAAACCACCATGCACTTGTGTCCTTCCATCTTAAACAAAACAAGCCACTAACCTACCAAACGGCGAATCGAATCACCACAAATTAAAAACTCCTTTACAAAAATTGTTGTTAAGTAATGAAAGTTTATAAGCACTAATATACCGACAACAATGTGGACGACCTAATTTGAAAAGGCATCCAGAACCAAAGATGGCGAGGAATAACAACAAACAAATAATGTCGGGCCGGCTCTAAAACAATCGATCAAATTTCCACTCTACTGCGCAAACTCAATAGGCCCGCACCATCTCCCATAGCGGGTACACTTTTTATGTTTTGGAACGTTCGTATTGGCAATATACCGTTTATACAGGGTCCGCAAACGAAGCGTGGACGGAAGATTAAATCGTTATCGAAGAACTTATCACCAATATTGAAACAGCTTGAGATATTGGATTAAAAGCGGCATGTTTTAAAAATATTTTACATTATACAGGGTGGCCCAAAAAAGTATGACAGCATTAAGTTATATTTTTTTAAATGGGACACCCAGTATTTTATTGCATATTTAGGTTCGTATTACTATCGTTTATAAGTGCCTCAAATTTTATTTAATTTGGTTCTGTAGTTTCGGAGAAATAAATTAAAAACTAAAAAAAAAAGTTTTGCAGTCCTGAATAAAAAAATCAAAGAAAACAATCCAGAACAATTTTTCTAACCTCGGCATTGAGTAAAATTTATGACAAGAGGTCTAGAGATATTATGAAAGTAATTGCGTTTATTTATTTTATACAGGGTGTTCATAATAAGCTTTCAAAAACCCCACATTTTAAAATAATTTTTCTCAAGTTTTTCAAATGGAACACCCTGTATATTATTTGGCTATTTGACGTATAATTCATAGACAATTTTTTTTTGTAATACAGGCATATAAGTTATATCCAGCCGTTTTCGAAATAATTGTAAATATTATAAATTATGTTGTTTAAATAGAGTTTTTATTGGGAAATTTTGTTATAGGCGACTAGACTAATAATTGTAAACTAAAGTTAATGTTCAAAATAGCTTCCTTTCACTTAATTTAATGATTTTCCTCTACTGCCAACATAACTCTTAATTCATTTTCTTCATTAATAACGGGTTTATTGATTATCATCCTTTTTGTGTACGCAGTGCTTCCTGTTGCTACAAATCTTTGCAATAACTTCTCGAAAGTTTTTGGTCTCGGCTTTCTCTCAATATCTGGATATCTTTCAGCATACACTCGGCTCGCGAGGAGGCAATTTCGTGCACATTCACCCAGTATAAAAATCATATTTACCATTTCTAAAATTCGACATTTTGTGTAAGTTAGTACTTAATTTCGACGTCTGAACAAGTGTAAATAATTTTATTTAACTGTCATAGTGACAATCTAAACAAAAAGAAATCATGGCAACTCGATTAAGAATAAAAAATAAAATTAAATAATAAAAGTAGCAAAAATGTATGCTTTTAAAATTTATATCGAAATAACTAAAATACGGTAAACTCTAAGAGTAAAAGGAAGCTATTTTGAACTTTTACTTTAGTTTACAATTATTAGTCTAGTCGCCTATAACAAAATTTCCCAATAAAAACTCTATTTAAACAACATAATTTATAATATTTACAATTATTTCGAAAACGGCTGGATATAACTTATATGCTTGTATTACAAAAAAAAATTGTCTATGAATTCTACGTCAAATAGCCAAATAATATACAGGGTGTTCCATTTGAAAAACTTGAGAAAAATTGTTTTAAAATGTGGGGTCTCTGAAAGCTTATTATGAACACCCTGTATAAAATAAATAAACGCAATTACATTCATAGTATCTCTAGACCTCTTGTCATTAATTTCACTCAATGCAGAGGTTAGAAATTATTTTTTTTGATTTTTTTATTCAGGACTGCAAAACTTTTTTTTTTAGTTTTTAATTTATTTCTCCGAAACTACAAAACCAAATTAAATAAAATTTGAGGCACTTATAAACGATAGTAATACGAACCTAAATATGCAATAAAATACTGGGTGTCCCATTTAAAAAAATATAATTTTATGCTGTCACACTTTTTTGGGCCACCCTGTATAATGTAAAATATTTTTAAAACATGCCGCTTTTAATCCAATATCTCAAGCTGTTTTAGTATTGTTGATAAGTTCTTCGATAACGATTTAATCTTCCGTCCACGCTTCGTTTGCGGACCCTGTATATATGTGATCGCTATAGTAATTTCGATAGCTTCCTTGTTGAGTCGTATGTCTCTTCCATTTTCGTCTTTACTGAAGATTAAACTATAAGATTGCAACCACAGACAATCGCCTTCCTGAAATATATCGATTTAATCGAATCGAAATATATCGACTAACAATTAGACGTCGCTACGGCTACAGCTTGTTCCATGAACAACATAACCTCAAAAATCAGGATTTTTTTTGGCGGGAACAATTATTTTTTATTATTTTATTATGTTTTTAATTCAAAAACGGTGAGTAGATATTTTGCTATAGTTTTAATTAAGCCTATTAAGTCGTAAAATGTCAATTGACTTCTCTTTACAGATCGACATAAAAGCGATTGTTTGTGGTTTTGTTAGATATTTTTACTTAAAGTTCAGTGGCGTAGCCAGATTTTCCTAAAAATATTATTTTTTGAGATACAGTAGACACTCTATAGCCGTCTAAAAATAATATTTTTTGAGATACAGTAGACACTCCATAACCGAAAAAACAACATCCGTTCACATTATCGACTTATTCACCTTAACGCAGGTTATATTTAATATGTTAGAACTTTTTATAACCAACATGATAAACATATAAATTAGTAATACTCATTAAAACAAACAGTAACAAATTTTAAAAAAAGGATAAAGAATTATTTTTTGCTAAAAAGTCAGAAATTTTTGTTTGTTTTCGGGGATCTTTAATTTCCTGCATAATGGCTTTGTCTCTCAGCCTTTTTATAACTACAAGATCATCAATATCAATGTCACTTTCTTCAGCCCACTGGTTTATTATATTTAAAGACCCCATAACTCTATCTAGTGAAATCAACTGAGTTGATGTTCCGGATTTTCTTCGGCTATTTCAATCTCATCGCTTTGACAGTCTTCAGTATCTTCAACTTCAAGTTGCAAGCTAAAAAAGTTATTCGCTGGTTTTCAGTTTTCCTACCAGCCGCAGTTTTCTCCGCCAGCGAGACAAATGTTTTGTCTGGTAATAATTTCCAGTAAAGTCCTATTTCATCAGGATTGTAAAGTTGGTCTAATGTGATACCAAGTTCTTCTACTTTGTTTTTTAATTGGACTGATTAGATAAATCCACAAGTTCTGGCTGTGAGGACAATTTCTCTCTCTTTAAAGCATTGTAGCCATCCCTCACTGGCTGTAAATTGTTTATCATTTTCTTTAATTTATAAATGGATTTGCTTTGCTTTTTGCTTGATTATATCCTCACTTAAAATAAAATGTTTACTTCTTTGCTCCATGAACCACTTATATATATTTTTTTCCATTCTGGGAAATCCCAAACTCTTTAATGTTTGCCTTTTACCTGGGCATCCATATATATCTTTCACAGCTTTAGAAATCAGTCCCTTTTTTTGTTTTATTTTACAAATTGTGGATTTTACAACAAAACTAAATACGCAACACTTTGCCCTTCATTTAATCCTTGGATCACTAGCGATTTTTCATAAGCAGTAAGACAATTTGGCTTTTTAAGCGACATTTCACAGATATTTACCGAAATGACGTGACCCAAATACGCATTTAACATTGAACAACTGGCATAACACGTATGCATTTCTAGCTAATACAGCGCCCGCTCATATATCGGGGATTTACAGCACCGCGAAACAATGACTGCCACATAATGTAAATTTTTAGGGTCGATGTCTTTGTTTCCATTAGCGAAGTTTTAGTTTGTTCATGGTATACGGTGGTCTTGTATAATTAACGTCTTATTCACACTATGCGAGGTTTCCGTTAGGCGATGTTCACGCTATCAAGTGTCTATTGTATTAACAATAGTAAAAACGGGACAACCTATATCTCTTTTTTATTTAATTGAGCATACTTTGGGCTTTACAAACATGTATAGTTATATTTATATTGAAAAGTAACCTAAAATGCGTTATTTTTAATAATTTACGTTACTTACATCAATAGGTTATGGTCAAGTTATTAGAAACAAATTCAAAATTTTGACAGCTTTTCCAAATATTAAATTGAATTATATAAAACATGCCAACATATCATATTCTTCATAATTATTATCATAAAAGGCCATTGTTATTATAATAGTACATTACGTATCAAGGGCCGAAAAGAGCCTCTGACGGCCCCAGATATGTACCGGTTTTTTTTTACAAGTGCTCCGAAGCTTTGATGCCAAATAAATAAAGAAATTCTTCAGACAGTTTTCCTGTCTACATGACATGAAAACACTCGCGCATGGAGAATGTAAATATCTATTTATTATTTTTGACAAATAGGCTCGGTGGCCTAGTGGTATAGCGTCATGGTATAAGTAACTATAGGTATGATTGCACGCCGATGATCACGTGGCTTGGCGAGTAAGTTTTAAATCTCTTATGAAGGTTTACATTGCTGTCATCGTTTTTAACTCTTTTTTGAATGTATTAAAACGTTTTATGCATGTAATGGTATATGAAATGAAAGAATAATATATGACGAGTATTTACGTATATCAATTTCATAGAAATATAACACACAAATACCACTAAAAAAAGAAAAGATATCAGAGAAATTTTTCGCGGCCATTTGAGCCGGCGACAATAGCCGAAGCATGCCGAAAGCTGCTCGCCGACCACTGCTGGTTTTGAAACAGTGTTGCCAAACTTTTACAATTGTAATAGATCCACTAGTATTTTAACATTCTTGTTGTGTGGCTCCCCATATGAAATTTATGTTCAATCTGGAGGGACCACCTCCAGATTGAACTTTCGATAACGGATGTCTGGCAACACTGCTGCATGGTTGCCGTAGTTTTTGGTGGACATTTTGTAAGTTTACCAGAACGTTTTCTTATAGTCTTGTGTTTATTAAAAAAGATATCTGAATTTTCATAAAATGAGGTGCGCTATGTTCGGTTGTGATATGGATAACCAGGCAAAGACATTTAATAGAAATATAAGGTTTTTCCGCTTTCCTAAAGATAAAAACAAACAATTAAAATGGATACAGTTGTGTAAGCGGAAAGATAATTAGGTCGTATTTTAGCTTTAATCTTTGTTGTATGTTCATGAAATAAATATTCCTAAATACCATGATATTATTCTTTCATTTCACATACCACTAAACGTAAAAACTTTTAATTAAAACGGCGTCAGAGTAATAATAGTACGAAAAAAAGGTCGTTACTTTCCTATTAGATGGGGGACCACCTCCAGATTGAACATAAATTTCATATGGGGAGCCCCACAACAAGAATGTTAAATAGTAGTGGATCTATTAAAATTGTAAAAGTCTGGCAACACTGTTTCAAAACCAGCAGTGGTCGGCGAGCAGCTTTCGGCATGCTTCGGCTATTGTCGCCGGCTCAAATGGCCGCGAAAAATTTCTCTGATATCTTTTCTTTTTTTAGTGGTATTTGTGTGTTATATTTCTATGAAATTGATATACGTAAATACTCGTCATATATTATTCTTTCATTTCATATATCATTACATGCTTAAAACGTTTTAATACATTCAAAAAAGAGTTAAAAACGATGACAGCAATGTAAACTTCCATAAGAGATTTAAAACTTACTCACCATGCGCACGGCAGACGAAATTGGGACGGTTAGATATCCTACCTTTAGTTTATTGTATCATGGTATAGCGTGGCCTTGTGATCTGAGAGCCGCGTGTTCAAATCCCGCACTCGGCATCGACATTTTTCTAAAACATCTTTGAAAAATTAACTGCCAATTTAATTTATATATAAGCCGCTATTTATTATCGCTTGTAATATGGCTCGGTGGGTAGAGTGTCCGCCTGGCGGTCTGAGGGTCGCGGGTTCAAATCCCGCACCGACAATTCTGGTTTTATTTATTTATGAGCACATGATGACTAGAAGCTGGCGGGAAAAATCTTTCCCGCACGCTTCGATACTTTCCCGCCCGCTCTCTTGGAAAACGCCACTTTCGGTGAAGAGAACATGCATGAAAAGAGGCACTTTCGGGGCACATGTAAAAAAAAATTCTTACGTAATAGGTAGGTAGATATTTCATAAGTAATAAAAATAAAAATCTTTGACGCTTGACAGTTGGCGTTGACCATGGCCTACCGTTATAAGTAACGTAAATTATAAAAATTATCGCATTTTTAGGTTTTTCCCGTAAATATATTAAATAATGAAATTAATGCTTTTTGCAAATTTAAGCCAATGGAAACGAATTACCGTAATATTTTGATTAACCGTCATTTGATATAGCCAAGAAGTACGTATATAATACATAATTTTACATACGCATGTTTTATAAATAAATTCCTTCTGAGTGTAGCATGTATGACATTTATTTTGCACGATGGAATGCGGAAGGATTCAGCATCATTATGAAAGTCATTTACTTCGTCTTTTTTACATCTACATTCGCACTGACATGTCTGGGTAGTTCTATAAGCAAATATTTGCAAGTCATGCATACAATCTGTATGTTTATGTGCATATCACACAGAGAGAAATCGATTCAGATAGATGTTGATGAGTTCTCTAAGTGTGATGTTTAATAAAAGCTAGTACGAATTGCATTAGTCGGAAAAAGAAAAATGTATTTTTAAGCATTCTTCTTAATACTTCTCATGGGCCATCATAAAATAAACATAAGGTAAGATATCACGAAAGAAGAGGCATGGGCTTAGTGACGTTATCATGGGCACGCTTCTGTGGGCTCCGTGTAATGTCGGACGTCTGCAAAATTTAATGCAATTTTTTCTTTATTTTGGTGGTATTTGTGTATTTATTAAAATAAATATTCTAATGTTCTTAATATGAGGTGCGCTGTGTTTGGTTGTGGTATACATAACCAGAAAAAATATTTTGATATGTAAGGTTTTTCTACTTTCCTAGAACAAACCCGAACAATTAGAATTGATATATATTTTATGAAGTTTAATGCTTTAAATTAGCTTAAGATAAAACACTTAATAATTGCTCTCATTTATTTAGAAACGACCATTTATTATTTGGGTTGCCAGATGGAGAATGTCTAAAAGTGGGACAATTATATAAAATAAGCCTTATTTTTTAATAAAGAAGCCGGACATTTTTCACAAATGCATTCAAAAAATACCTATATAAAATAAAAATTGAATTTTTGTGTTTTTAATTTTTGCGAAGGGAAAAAACACTTATTATTCATAAAACAATAAAAACCAAGGAAAATAACGCACTACCTTCTCTAATAAAATAAAAATCTACTCTACTAATCACGATTAGTAAATTTTTATGGCTTACTGGTTGGCTTGGTTGCTAGAAAATGCAAATGCCCAAAAAAAGAGGACATGTCCGGCTTCAACTGGACGTCTGGTAATTCTAATTATTATAAAATGTAAGTTTTGTCATACTTCTATTTGTTTGCCTATTTTAGCCTTAATATACAGGGTGTTTTTTAATTGAGTGCCGATACTTAAGGTTGTTAATTCTTGGGTGATTTTAAGAAGAAAAGTTAATATTAACATATGTCCTAAAGCTCTTCATTTTCGAGCTACAGAATGTCAAAATTTAAACAATAATTTTTCTGCTCCTTAATGATTATTCTTGAATGTAGAAAAAATCTGAGTCCTTCACTGGATTCTACGTAAAAAACTACAAAAGAAACATTTTATTTCTGTTTGATAATGGTGTGTACAAAATTTCATAAAAATATCTAAGAGTGATTATAATTATGATTATTGATTAAGAACTTTAGGACATATGTTAATATTAACTTTTCTTCTCAAAATCACCCAAGGATTCACAACCTTAAGTATCGGCACTCAACTAAAAAACACCCTGTATGTTGTATTTTTTATAAAATATAACTAAATAAAGTTGATAATTCATTCACTGATGGAATTCCAATACAAAAAAAAATCCTCTCTTAATAATGTATATTATTTTTTGCGAGCAGATATAAAGATGCCGTCGCCGGCTCGTCAAATAAATGGTCCGATACCGTTCTTCTTTATATTTTTATTTCTATTGGAATTCAATCAAAGAATAAAATATCAATTCTAACATGATATTGTTATTTCATTTCTCCTACTATCAAATGCATAATAGTATATTAAGATACAAATTTCATAAGACATTATCTTAGAGCACGCTTCGCGGGTTGTTTTCTAAAGTACAAGTGCTCTGATTGTATTATGAACCATGTATTTTATAATACTTTTAAAATATAGTAGATTTTTTCCATTTGAATTATATTTTATTTTTGGGTTGGCAATACTTTTACAGTTTAATAAAATGTTACAAATGAAACAATTGAACACAAAAAGCTTTTTCCATCCGTCATAATTAAAAATAAATATACCTATTATTAAAGTTAATAAAAATGAGTTAGGAAGAAAGTTGTACTTACTCCGTCAGAAATACGAGAAATTGCAGAAAATAATATAGAAAAACTTTTAAAAAGAATATGCAAAACTTTGAGTTATGGTGCGAGCAGAACAAAGTTCCAAATATTGAACAAAATAATAAATAATGCTATTGAATAAAATATTGTGTCGGCGCAGAATCTGAGAGGAATAACAATTAAAGCCCAGGAAATGTCTACAGTAACTATAAATATGTATATATAAAGTAATATGTATAATACTATATTGAATTAAGAAGAAAAATAGTACTTTATTGAATAAAACTTTAGAAATAGAGCATAAACTGGAAGATATTTTTATTATTTTTAGGTTATGTTGTTTTATAGTTGTGACTAGAAATTAGTTGACGGACACCATAAGTATGTTATATATTTCCGAGTATACGTATTTCGGATAAATATCGAGTAAAAATGATCTATTTGCAAGGTTACAGGTTAGTATTTTAAAGTTTTCTATAAAAAATTTCTGTCGAATCCATAATGCCTAGAAAACTAATTTCAACGAAATTGAAGTAGGCCTAAAATTCGAACGCTACTTGTTGCAACATGAAAAAAATAAAATTTCAGTTTCATAAAATGGCAAGTTATTCAATTTTTTTGCATTTCATAATGTAGCCATTATGAAACCCAAATAGAAAAAACCTTTTAATACTTAAAAAGTAATTAAAAACGCTAACAACAACTTGAATCTCCATAAACAATTTAAAAATATTTCACATCATGAGGTCACTAAGCGCACCAAACGAAATTAGAACCGCCAGATTGTATCATGCCCTTTGCCTAGTCGCTGATGCCCTAAGAAGCTACAAAACAAGTCAAGCTAGTTTGGATACCCGGGCATCAGGGAGTGCCAGAAAACGAAATATCCGATGAATTTGTTTCCTGATTCTAGTTGAAGAGATATGTGAAACTAAAATTTACATTCTCATTGCTTCTTTTCTCGGCCATAAGACAATTTACTCGAATTTTCAATCTGACGTTTTGTTTTTTCTCAACCATCATCAATGCATGTAAGAACCTTATCAAAATATTTTTGTGATAATTGTTGTATTTATGATCTAGGTGGTATTAAAAACTAACTTATTATTTACAATAATAATAGTAATAATAATGTAACATAAACTTTTTCTTACATTTTTGAACACAATAATAATAATAATAATATTTAATATGTGTGATATATCGTTGGATTCAGAATATAAAGTGAAGTTCAGAAAGCATAAAATAAAATGTTACTATTATTAAAAAAAAAGTGATTGATGGTTGCGAAAAAACGGATTGAAGATTAAATTAAATGATCTTATGGAGGGCGCCAGAAAGGCTTGGCGCGGCCCTACCATCATAAATAGGATGTCGACACCCGCATACTGATTCAGAACTCTAGTTCTAGTTATACTCTATTCATTTTACCAATTCAGGAGAATACACAAACATACGCGCGTCATAGTCACGTGCTCGATGCATGAACTTATTGCTGTTGGTTAATAAGCGATAAAACTTCCAACGCCGGGGCGCTGCACTTCTAACATTCAGTGTAGGCTATTATTTCAGATCTATTCCTGCGTGACTCGAGATTTTTCTGTTATATTGTTCTTAATGCGCTGCTGCTGTGCTATTTATGTACTCGTCGCGTGAATTTGTTTTGGTCTCTGAATTAGGAAAGTGAATAGACCACAGTGTCGTTAGTAGGTCTACATATTTCTGCACTGAATCCCGGATTTATCACAATCGGCCACAATAGAAATAGAAATAGTTTCCATGGAAATATGAATTCTATCATTTGAAAGGCGATACATATTATGTAACTTATGTAATTAGTAGTGTAACATGAAGAAGCTACGAGTACTTCATTAAAAAATGATTTAAAAATATTTCACAAGAAACTAATTGCATAGCGAGTACGGTACGGTGTTTCAAAGTAATACAGTTTAACTAAAACGCCTAGGAAACCAATATCATCCATGGTGTGTTGTATATTTGAAAGGAGCATTTAAAACAGTCTCTTTTTAGATTAGAATATACAGTGTGTTCCATTTAAAAACATTAGGTTAGGTCCGATAACTTTTTTTCCTGACCTCGTATACTTATTCTGAAAACGGCAGATTATTCAACAATCAATATAAAGAAACTTCTGTAAAAAACATTTTTCTGTATCTCTTTTAACTAAGAAAATATAGGGTAATTTTGATATTGTATAGCGAAAATTTTCAAATTTTGATTTTACCATTTTAAGTTTGACCCGAAAAGACCACATGACACCGACATTACTTTTTTCATAGCACTAACAATTACGGAGATACCCTACAAAAGTGTCGAAAATGGGACATCTTGTACGTTATATAGGGTGTCCCATAACTAATGGTACACAGGGAAACTGGAGATTCCTTGGGTAAAAATACTGCGATTTGGCCATACTTAGTTTAGTTCAATAGCTGGTAATAACCGAGATACAGGGTGTCCAAGTAAAAATTTAATTTTCAATTTTCCTAAATAATTTATTTCTGAATCAATATTTTTGCACAAAATTTTGTGACTAGGGTTTTTTGGGGGAAAGGAATTTGAATTTGTTAATAATTTTGATGTAGATTATAGGGGGCGCTCTCTGCGGTACTCTGGATTCATTAAAAGAAATGTAACTTTTTTGTGCCTTCGTATAATTATATTTTTATGAAAAATAACCGTCATTTTTAAGCAATAAAGGTATACTTTGTAAACGTCGCTCCGACTAACCGTTTTCGAGATATTTTCAATTACAATTTCTAATGCGTCATTTAAATTTTGATTTGTAAATGTGAAATTTGTCACAGTAGGATTTGGTAAAAACAAATACAATGAAAGCACTTTGAAATCTCATTTCTGTCAAAGTTTATTTTCATTTGTCAGCATTGTGGGTGTTTTTAAGCAGTAAGATACTGTTATCAAAAATTAAACTAAAAATGCCGCGACATAACTTGTTTTCTAACAGAGAAATGCGAGACATGGTATTACGCACAAGAAAATTTTAACGGACGCGGGGCACATCGGCGGTATTTGGAAATGTATCCAAATAGAAGGCAGCCAGATTTTAAAATTGTTAGAAGCCTATATGACAGACTGGGAGAAACAGGATCCTCCACTATTACGTTTTGGACACAAGGATCCTGTTTCTCCCAGTCTATATATGGGCTTCTAAAAATTTCAAAATCTTGCTGCCTTCTATTTGGATACATTTCCAAATACCGCCAATGTGCCCCGCGTCTGTTAAAATTTTCTTGTGCGTATAAACATGCCATGTCTCGCATTTCTCTGTTAGAAAACAAGTTATGTCGCGGCATTTTTAGTTTAATTTTTGATAACAGTATCTCAAAAACTCCTTACAAACCCCCACAATGCTGACAAATGAAAATAAACTTTGACAGAAATGAGGTTTCAAAGTGCTTTCATTGTATTTGTTTTTACCAAAGCCTACTGTGACAAATTTCACATCTACAAATCAAAGTTTAAATGGCGCATTAGAAATTGTAATCGAAAATACCTGGAAAAGTATACCTTTATTGCTTAAAAATGACGGAAAAATTGATATTTTTAATAAAAACATAATTATGGCCTAAGCCTAAGGCCGAAGAAAGTTACACTTCTTTTTATGTATACAAAGTACCGCAGAGAGCGCCCCCTACAATCTACATCAAAATTATTAAGAAATTCAAATTCGTTTCCCCCAAAAAACCCTAGTCACAAAATTTTGTGCAGAAATATTGATTCAGAAATAAGTTATTTTGGAAAATTGAAAATTAAATTTTTACTTCTACACCCCGTATCTCGGTTATTACCAGCTATTGAACTAAACTAATTATGGCCAAATCGCCGTATTTTTACCCAAGGAATCTGCAGTTTTCCTGTGTACCATTAGTTATGGGACATCCTGTATTTGTAATTTTTCGGGGATTTGGAGTTTTTAAAGTAAGCAACACGTTTTATGAAAAATAGTGTTTTTCCTAAAATCACAGATAAAAATGGTGCCAATATTTTCACACACGCTGCATATTAATAAATTAACTTTCTATTTCAAGTTAATGTAAGTAGGTATACCTTAAACGTAGACGTAAAATATAGATCAAAAATTTAAAAAAAATGAAATAGCAAACAGATCTTTCACTTACAGCTTACAATTTACATCTTAAATTGGCCAGTCATCTCAAGCTGGGTGTGTGCAGACGAGAAAGCTGCATGGAGCAATCTAAAATACCAATAACCATAACCTGCAAATTTCATTTTCATTATTTCGAGTTCTGCAGTCATCATTTTTGTATGGGATTGGAAGGATTTATAGCTGAAAGG
Source organism: Barypeithes pellucidus (assembly GCA_963991005.1). Lineage (NCBI taxonomy): Eukaryota > Metazoa > Arthropoda > Insecta > Coleoptera > Curculionidae > Barypeithes > Barypeithes pellucidus. Next base: position 39,547,785 of record OZ022563.1, on the reverse strand, counting down.
TGCTTGTGAATGATAAATAATTATTCGTACTCTACAGGACAACACATTAACAATTTGCCATACAGACTGTTCGGATATAATTCATCAGGACACTTAGAAATGTTTTAAAAAGATAGTCATATAACAAAAAATTGAAAGCGCAACAATTTTTTTTGCTTCTATTTGAAAACTGATTCTACTGCTAACAAAACTTTAATTCCAGTTACGGTTTTGTTTTCTTGACCGCTTTTTCAAATTATAGGTAGTTAGTTTTTGGGTTTCGGTCACTTTGAAATGAAATTCCAGTATTACGTTAACGTTTCGGTTTATTATACTAAACCATCGTCGGAACTATTTGTTCGGGTTTGTTCGCAGTTCACTGAACCACTGATTAAATAAAATTTACAACAATACAACCTATAATTCAAATAATGTTAAAGAATAAAAATACAGGGTGACAATTTAAAAACTTGAAATGGCCATATATTAGAAACGAAAAACTGAAGAAAAAAACGCAAAAAACTGTTTCTATAAAACGAAGGGGGAACAAAAACACCCACCCCTATCTGCAACCCCTTGGACAGGGTGAGATAAACCCTTAAAATCTTAAATAGAAAGGGGGTCGAGTGATACATCATTTTGAAGCTCTTGAAAAATGCTTTCCAATGGTACCATATAAAGGTACATTTCAGGAAATTCTTCTCTGTTTATTAAGGAAAACATTAAATGAAAAGACAATTTTGAAATTTTTTATTATTAGTTAATTAAATGTTCAAAATGATTTCCGTTGTTTTGAAGACAATAATAAAGCCTACTTTCAAATTCTTCACGTACATTTGCAAATGTTCCTCTGGATATAGCACGGCATTCCTGAACTATTCTATGCTGAAGTTGCTCTAGTGGCTCAGGTTGCGTTTTAAAAACCACAGATTTTAGGTGACCCCACGAAAAGAAGTCAAGAGGTGTTAGGTCCGGGGATCTAGGTGGCCATTCAACAGGACCTCTTCTTCCAATCCACTGGTTGGGATAATTATCATCCAACCACTGCCTAACGGGAACTACATAATGCGGAGGTGCTCCATCCTGTTGGAAATGTAGTAAGCGTTCTTCTAAAGATAAATTTCCGAGTATGTCCCTCTGATTTTCTAATTCTCGCACTATTAGTGGTTCGATAGACCTCTGTAGCATTTCAGCATACCTGTCGCCATTTAAATTTCCTTGTATAAATATTGGGTCGATAATACCATCTCCCAATATACCAGCCCAAACATTAATTTTCTGGGGGTACTGGGTATGCCCTTCTCTAAATACGTGGGGGTTCTCGTCATTCCAGTAACGACAGTTTTGCCTATTAATATGCCCATTTAAATAAAAGGTACACTCCTCACTGAAGCAAATATTTTTAACTAGTCGAGGTTCTGCCGTAATTCTATCTGTCATTATTTCACAAAACTGTATTCTTCTGTCAGGGTCGTCGTCACCAATTTCTTGCAGTATGTGCAGTTTATTGGGATAAAACTTATGAATTTTAAGTACCTTTCTTATTGATTCACGAGATAATCCAGTTGCTACTTGACGAGTTGATAAAGTTGAATTCATTGCACACTGCCCAGAATTTCAATTTGCGCTGCTTCGTCGGCTAGTCTCGGTTGATATCTCTTTATATTCGCGACAGAACCAGTTTCTTTAAATTTGGCTACTAGTTGGCGAACATACTCCGGGCTTACATTTTGACCTGGATGCCTTTCGTTAAAACGTTGAGCTGTTCTTAAAAAACATTGATCCTGGGAACCATAAATGAAAATAATTTCTACCCGTTCAGCTGTGCTGTACACCATTGTTAAAGATAAGAAGTGCTGCTTTTCATTTAAACTGAACCGAAAGTTAACTGTTCTTAAAATAATAATACTAGTAGAAGATACCTTTAAGGTAAATTCTGTGATAATAAAATGCGAATATTTATGAACAAATTTTTTTTTTCGACAAAAAAAAAATAGCAAATAAACCAAAACGAAATACCGAGGCTTAAACTGTTTAGAATTCTTAAGAGATATCTCTTAATATGCTAGGATATTGGCAGCAATCATTTTGAACATTTAATTAACTAATAATAAAAAATTTCAAAATTGTCACCCTGTATATCTTCCGCATATTCCTGAAATAACAATAACAATATCAAAAAGGTACTTAAACCACGTAACATAACCATAGCAGAAGAACCGTATAGCCAAACAAAAAAATGTTCAATAAATTAAAACCCATAGAACCAAAATTAAATCAAACAAATCTAATACCCGTTTATAAAATAGATAGTCCGACTGCTCTAAAACTTACATTGGCCAAACGAAACAATATCTCAAAAATAGAAAGAACATAAAACCAGTCTACTTAATACAAATCAATCCCAAACTGCCCTATCGAAACACTCATTGATTATCTTCACAACTTTAATTTTGACGAAGTTCAAGTCTTAGATGATGAAACAAATTACAAAAAAACGCAACATTAAAGAAATGATTCACATAAAAAAACAATAATACGTTTAATTTTAGAACTGATACAGATAACATTAGTAATATTTACAATAACATAATTACATCAAACTAAATGCAAATTTTAACCTTCATAAAAATAAACATTAATAGCACCAAATAATTTAATATAGAATTTCCCAAACCCTTACTGTAACCAACATTGTAAAAAGGTAAACAAACCCAATGCCCAAAATGTAAATCATGACCTTTTATTTTATTATAATAAAATAAAAACCTACCTTACTGCTAAATGGTATAACTAAATTAGTTCACGTCCAATCGTTAAAAACTCAACAGCAAGCAAAAAGACAAAATGTAACCAAATTTAGTGTAAGCGGGAATTGTACAAGGTATTATCATTTATATATTTTTTCATTTCATTCCATACATAACTAATATTAACATAAAATAGGAAATTTGTCACTAACACCGTCAAAAATATTGCTTCTTTCTATTCTATTTATACTCCTTTTTTTTATAACAAGTAGTTTTGACGATGGTTTAGTATAATAAACCGAAACGTTAACCAAACACTGGAATTTCATTTCAAAGTGACCGAAACCCAAAAACTAACAACCTATAAATTAATTTCAGTTTTGTGCCTAAACCGATAGTTAGTTCTTGGATTCGAATGAAGAGAAACTTTATTATTATGTATTCTTTTTTTCTTTAGGATTACATGTCCGTATTCAAAACTGTCAAAACAAAAAAGTTAGGACAAGAATTAAATGTCACTTAAATTGAAACAACTGTAGCTAAATAAATACACTTCTCGTCAAAATTAGCGAATAATGTAAAATGTATCAAAAGTTCGTTGTTCAATATTTTTGGAAGTACTCAATCGATTTTGAAGATCTTTTTTAAAAATTGTAGACTAATATTGCGGAAATCTTACAAACATTCTAATATTCTTTTATAAAACATTTGTGCAGCTATACAGGGTGTTTTTTGTAACAATGATTTTTTCCCAGATATTCAGAACACCCTGTAGAGTGAACTGGTGATCGCTGCAAATTCCGGAAGAGGAACCATCCTAGTAGCATCCTTTATCAATATTTTCTTTTTTAATTCGCCTTTTTATTGCCATTTTTAGTGGAGATATACGGCTTTTTGCCCGTACATGTTTTCGTTTGGTTCTCCAGGGTACACATTAACAGAAAATTCATCTAGCATGCTTTGCAGAATAAATAACCTTAACCACTTGTCAAACTGAATTGGCTAGTTGTTATTGCAAGAATTTGTTTGTTTTGGTGTCTATAGAGGTTTTCAATTTTCTTTTAATAATGAATCCAATTGCAAGACGAAATGGCAGCCTTTCGGAAACTGAATGCGCTGTCGTAGTTGCCCTTACGCAAGAAGGTTACGCTCAAATTCAATTAGCTCAGCGGTTTGGTGTATCTCAGGCAAACATTTCCCGAGTATTACAGCGTTACAATGCAACTGGTAGGAATAGCCGAAGAACAGGTCAGGGTCGTAATAGAGTCACAAATCCGAGACAAGATCGGTATATCCGTTTAAATGCTTTAAGAAGAAGATTTACAACGAGCACTTTGATCCGAGGAGAATTTTTAGAGCGTTACAACTTTCCAATACTTGCTGAAAGCCAATTAAGGCCTCATAGAGCAGCCACTGGACCTCTGCTTACAAGGGATCACAGAAGACAACGTCTGGAATTCGCGCGTGAGCACTTTAATTGGCAAGTTAGGGAATGGGCCAGCATATTGTTCTCAGACGAGTCTAGATTTTGCCTTTTCGCTAACGATAGGCGAAATATGGTATACAGAAGACCAGGGGAAAGATATGCCCTATGCAACTTTGCACACACTGTGAGTTATGGCGGTGGGTCAGTTATGGTGTGGGGTGGCATTTCTTTACATGATCGAACGGTGGTTTTAAATCATGGTAGATTAACAGCTGAGAGGTACATTACTGATGTCCTGGATCCTCAAGTTGTACCATATGCGTTATTTATAGGGCAACAGTTCATGCTTATGCATGATAATGCCCGGCCTCATGTAGCTAGGGAGCGGAGCCCAGACCTTAACCCCATTGAACATCTATGGGATATGATGGATAGGAGGGTAAGAGCTCTACAACGTCAGCCTAGTAACTTACATCAGATGGCAGAAAGGCTTGATGAAATTTGGAGAGAGTTTGACCAAGAAGAAATCGGAAGGCTAATTATGAGCATGCTACGACGTTGCCAGGCTGTGATCTCCGCAAGAGGCGGAAATACTCATTATTAAGCGGACAATTTTTTTTTCATGCACTGTTTGTACTTGTTTTCTGTCTTCCTTGGTTTTGTAAACCTCTTTAATAAAAGGAAATTTCAAACCTTGCGTAGCTTTTTTGGTCGTTCAAAAACATGTACGGGCAAAAAGCCGTATATTCCACTAAAAATGGCAATAAAAAGGCGAATCAAAAAAGAAAATATTGATAAAGGATGCTACTAGGATGTTACCTCTTTCGGGATTTGCAGCGATCACCAGTTCACTCTACAGGGTGTTCTGAATATCTGGGAAAAAATCATTGTTACAAAAAACACCCTGTATAGCTGCACAAATGTTTTATAAAAGAACATTAGAATATTTGTAAGATTTCCGCAATATTAGTCTACAATTTTTAAAAAAGATCTTCAAAATCGATTGAGTATTTCCAAAAATATTGAACAACGAACTTTTGTTACATTTTACATTATTCGCTAATTTTGACGAGAAGTGTATAATACTGTAATTTGTTATACGATTGCTACAATTATTACCATATTTTCCGTATTTTCTTCCCTATAATTAATTCAATGAACATTGCCATCTTGTTTAGAATGTGGTATCTCGAAAACAGATGCAGATCGAAATAGGGTATGTTACATGAGAATTTCAGATAGAATTCAAAAATAGAATAAAATCAGGTGTATTCCATTTAAAAAACTAAAATTGAGGTGGGCCCGACTTATTGGACAATCCTGTATAATACTTAAAATCCTCAAAATTTGTAAAACTGAAAAATAAAATCGACGAGCGACGGCGAAAATATACATGGTTATGAAAATATTGATGGTGTTCCGTGTATACAGGGTGTCCCCGGATCGACGCACGAATAGGTGAAATAGACAAAAAAAATTTCGAGTTCAAACATCACCTTCTGGAGTTCAGCCTTATTTGGATAGAAACAAAGATGTGTCATAATTTTAATTTTGGAAAATCAATTAGGTATGTCTTGGAAATTTATACTAGGTCCTGCAATAATGCGTCCGGCTTCAATAGCTCCTATACGAGTTAAGTTCGATTTCATTCATATGATGATTCATACAGTATCATAGGGTGTATTTCAGGAAAATATTTTTCTATACACAGGGTGGCCCAAGAAAGTGTAATAACATAAAGTTGTATTAATTTAAATGGGACACCCAGTATTTTATTTCATATTTGGGTTCAAATTAGTGTCCTTTATAAATATACAGGGTGTTATGGAAATGACGTATTATATTTACATGGGCGACTCCTTGGGTGTCCTAGAGAAGCGCTACATATTTTATTTTTTTAAATCGACCGTTTTAACAGTGGGGTAACAAACACTCTTACTCACAGGTCAGTCAGCGCTACTGTACAACATTTCACCCAGACCCAATGGCAATGTTGCCAAACTTAATGTAGAACTGAAATTCAATATAAAATTAAAAAAATAAATTATTTTCTGTGATAAATTGTATTTATCCTTGTCGCCAAGAGGTCATTGGCATTTGACCTAGTGACGTACGTGCGTGCCTATTTAAAACTTATTTAATACTATTCCATATGTTTTTTCGGGTTGTTTAAAACATAGTCCGTCGTAAATGTTATTCAATTAATTGTACAAAGAGGTATTACAGAATGGAAAAGTGTTTAAATTATTTTGTTTCGTCTAAATAGTTTAAGGTGTACATATGACAATACTGGCCAGAATTCCTTGATTGCTTACATCGCAGTGCCACACAGGTGTTTTTCTGGTTTGACGTCAGGTCACTTTTACCGCTGAATGAATTGAGAGCGCCATTTATGGGTATTTTTCTTCAATTTGTCTTTATCTCAGGAGCTGCCGGTTTAAATATAATACGTCATTTCCATAACACCCTGTATCTGAAATATTATTCAATTTGCTTGGGAAGTTTAAGGGCAATAAATTGAAAACTAAAAAAAAATTGTAGTTCTGGAAAGAAAAATTAAAAAACAAAATGCACTTTACTAGTGGTAAAATATTTTTTTTTATAAAATCCGAGGCATTTCCTAATTTGCTCTAACATGTTTTAGCATTAAACGAATTTTTCTACTTTGCCCCGTATGTGGGACAAGTGGAAAATTTGCATGCTTTTAAAAAAAAAAATGTTTTAGATATTATAGTTTTATAAGTTGTTTCATTATTTTTGATACTAAAGAGTATGTAGTATGTTATTCGGAACATAATTGTTTAATTTACTATTTTCTGCAAGCTGTTTTGGTTTCAAGTATTCCACCTTGCCCCACATTCCCCTACTTGATTTTTCGAAATTAAAATCATGACACAAATTAATTTCTATCCAAGCAGGGCTGAACCCCAGAAGATCAATTGTCAACTAAAAAATGTTTAGTCTTTTTTAGCTATTATGCGTCGATCCGGGGACAAACTGTATATTTTATTTTTAGATTCGTAAAAATAATTGTACGCATATAGCTGAAAAATTACTTGCGGTATTTAATTGCTAAAAATAATGATGTTATGAATCTACACACTTTACATTGTTGTCAAACCAGGAAGTAAGTAGTTATGTTAGCGAGCGCCTTTTCTGGTATGAGAAGGAATGCATTAGAAAATAACGTAATTTTCCGCCTCCGCGACGCTAATTATCGTGCTCGAGGAAACCAAACCGTCTCAGATTCAAGCAAAATACAGTGTCGTACTGCGTATAAAGGCTGCATAAAGAGATAGAATACAGGGTGTTATAAATTCGGCCATCACCTTTGGGATTTCGGAACGGTTGCGTGATTATGGACTCAATAATATGCTGTAAAAAATCTAAGATAAATGGATGGGTAAAATTTTGGGTTTCGATTTTAATTCAAAATTCAAAATCTTTTATTTCTACAATTTAACAGCACTAGACAAGAGACAAGACAATAATTGAAGAAAACGTCAAAAGTAAAGTTAAAAACTAAATACAATTCAACTATATGATATGAACCTAAATGCAGGAAAAGAAAAAAATTTGGTGTCGGTGTAGTATGCGGTCTACCTAAGATTATCGGGTTTAGTATGCGGTCTACCCAAGATCATCAATAAAAACAACTAAATAAATATTCAAAAACAATTTATTCGATATATATTTACAAGTTAAGTACAATATACAGTTCGCATATTTTGTAAAAATGTGATGAAAATGTCGTTTGCATTATGGTATTTATTTATGACTTTCCAAGTAAGGTGATTTAAGTGAGACTGGAAATGGTGTATTGCCACACCTCTCATCTTCTTCATAATTTTTATCTTTGCATCCAACCAAGATCGTTCGATACCTTGAGTGTGTGCTCCTGTATGGGGATCGACATAGTTCTGTTGGTGGTTTACAGTTGCATATTTTTGCAAAATGAAGACTCTACATACACTAGCACTCCTCCCCCAATGGAGAATACCATACCTAATTCGCGAATGAACATTGGCAAAATAAAGGGTTAACAGCACTTTTTTACTACAGTGCAGTCGCAAGAAATTAAAGATGTAGCAACAGCTGCGCAATCGTGAGCATAGCCCCTCGATTTGTGGTAACCATTTAAGATTGCTATCAAAAGTTACACCCAGCAACTTTGCCGTTTCAGACAATCTCAGTCTCAGTTTTGTTCCTTAAATTGACCATCTTTATATTCCCCTAGTACAAGGCCACACTATTTTTTAATTTTGCCATTAAATTCGCTTATTTTTTTGTAAATTCGATAACTTTTGCCACAACGCATTAAACAAAAAACTGCCAAACTTGTTTTGAGATATTTACCTGTCATATAAAATATGACACTATACAGGGTGTTATGGAAATGACGTATTATATTTAAACCGGCAATTCCTGAGATGAAAACAAATTGGAGAAAACTATCCAAAAATTGCGTTTTAATTTAATATGCCCTGTACATGACCTTATGTCAAACCAAAAATTACCACGTGGTGCCCCTGTTCGGAAGGTAAACACAGCAACATATGGCAGTGAATCTTGAACAGTGTTGTCAGATCTTCAGGGTAAACTCTTTAGAAAGTCAATAACCGTTTGATAGATTTCAAGTTGTTTATTTTTCAGGGTACATTATTATAAACTTTTACGTTCAGTTCGCTGGGAAACAATCTCTGATTTATAAACTTGAACTGACTGGAACTGACTCGAATGAACCGCCGCGGAGTTTATAAATGGTCAGGTATGTTCTCATTCGTTCAATTCGAACGACACCCTTAAACGTTTATAAATACCACTTACCCTTTAAAAAAAAAAAATGCAATTTTATTTACCTTTTCGGACTTAGTTAAAACCAACTTAATTTATAAAAAACACCAAGTACTCACATCACAAAATCACATTAGTTTTCGCCTCACAACACATCTAAGTACTGTTCAATCTGAATTAGTATTTTAAAGTGCTACTGTGTAGACAAAAATACGCCCTTATTGCCTGGGAAATAATGTATTTAACATCTAAAAATTTCAAAAATAAATAACACGTTGGTTCTCTCGATCGATATCGGCCTGCTTTTTTAAACAGCTGATTGTGGACAATAGGGCTAATATTTAAAGATACAGCGTTGCCACTTTCGATGTTTTATAAGCGACTATCATAAATTGCCGAATTTCCTTCTATAATATTACTTTCCTGTATAATTATAGTCTCGGAAATGGCAACCGCGCTGGTTCTAGAGAGCGGAGATTTCTCGGAAAGAAAGTTCGATGACTTGTCCGAAGACGGACTAGGCCATTATTTCAAAGGGTAGTTCCTGTCAATTGTTAACATAATTGTTTAATTTTATCTTTAGTAAAGGGTTAATGGCCCATAGAAATTAGCGTTTTTATTATTTCTATTGCGACATGATTAAGTGCTCTTGTTCTATATGTGTATTGTAAAGTATAATTATGCGTTAGTGTTGGGGTTTAGTGATAAGCTTATTATGCACTCCCACACTATCATCAGGACACGTGATGAGCATAAAGTTTTTCCCATAGAAAAAAGAACTGAAAGTGTCTGTGCTCTGGATTCCTTAATCGCGTCCTGGATTTACTTTCTAAGTAAGCTAAATATTTATTTTTATAAGAAATTAAAGTTTTACACTTTTAAACCTTTTTTCAATATTGTTCCTGAACATCTGTTTATTACCGAGCTAGGCAATGTAATAATAATATGTTCATATATGAATGTGCCGAGGAGTTGTGTGTGGGTTTAGGGGTGAATTACCCAACTTTTTAAACGTTCGATTTAAAAAAAAACATGTAGCTCTTCTCTAGATCACCCTAGGAGTCACCCATTTAAATATAATACGTCATTTCCATAATAACCTGTATACATTACTTTAACAGGCGGTCTTACTTTTACGTGAATTTTTTTTAACACAATGCCTACTAGTCAAATTTAAAAAAAAATTTTTAAAAATCCCTTTCCTTTTTCGCCCTGTATAATATTGAAAGGCCGTTTGATGAGAGAAAAAACCTCTTTGCGATCTTTTTGCTGACCAATTTAGGTCATTGTAACTTTGCTGTTGTGTTGTTTAATTCAGTTCCTCTCACAAAATTGTCAAACATAGCCATGCCACTGGCAATAATTAACAATTATAAAACTCACATTTTTCTCTAGTGTCGAGCTAGGAATACTAGATTAATTACTATTGTGTTGTCTTTTAACTGGCCATTAGTCAATTAATAATAATATTTTGTAATTAGCGATGGAATGAGCAGGATTTTATAACTGTTCATGCCATTGTTTTGTTTGTGTTATATTGTTCATAATGACACTGGTTCAGTTACAGCCTTAAGGCGTTTTTAATTATTAAAAAGAATACGTATAAATAATGAAAGGAAAATTAAGGAAACCGTTATTGCTGTAATAAAACCTTAATAAGTGATAAAGCCATAGTTGCTTGGTAATGCAATCAATTAATTTTTCGACATTTTATATTGATATAAAAAAATCATGTTATTTTTCGAAATAGTTTCCTTACTGTAGACTGTAGGTAGATATCTACTCTTTTTTATTCAACATACGAACATAAATAACCGAAATATTTGACCGTACTAAATATTTGTGTATTTTTTTCTTTAATGTCAATTCAATAATCGAGTACTTGATACTCGAGCGATTTTAATAATCGAGATTATTAATCGCTCGAGCGATTAATCATTTGAAATTCCGATTGACCAAGAGATGACGTCACCGACTGCTCGACCGGCAGCCTAGCCGTTTACAGGTGATCAGGCGGTTATTTAGCAGGCACGTAACTACGTGTGGGCACAGGTTTAGCTAAAAAATTGTAGTGCCCACCAAAATAATTCCAGAAATTTATGTATTTGTGAATAATGAATTTTTACCACGTGTCTCTGTATCAAACAAAAAATTCAAAAAAATCACCCAATTATGTATTTATTGGTCGGTTTTATTCTAGTGCTTTTTTTAAACAAAAGGCTTTACGAAAAAGTATTTTTTTCTCAACTTTCTCAATCTACGGACATAAAATAAGTAGGTATTCAAAATGGCTTGTCAAATTCTACCACTTTAAATTATTAGTTGCCCCTTCAAAAATGTAGGCTTAGTTACGCGATTCGTAAAATAAGCAAAGATATTAGATATGATAGGTTGGTGAATCAGTTTTATGACAACAGGGGTTGTTTTTGTAAGTTTTACAAGTTTAGTCTAGACTTTTTATTAAGGAAGAACAGTTGATTCTGATTTTTAATAAAATTGTCGTCTGAGTTGGCCTTTCCTTATATTCAATATCGTTTCATGAGACCTGGGGGATTTGGCATACTTTTTTGTAAGCACCTTCGCTTTTATGTGAGTTTAACAAAGACGTATGTCGTGTTAGCCTTCTGAGCGTCAAACTTGGACGTCGAGAATTGGCATATTTCGGCTGGCACGTGGCGAGCGAAGATCGGATATCAAGTGAAAGGCGAAGGTTTTCGATTATTCGCTTGAATTTACAACTCGAGTAGTATTTCCTATAGAGCGATCACACTAGCAAGCTTCACGTTTCGGTCGACGTCAAGCGAAGCTCGGGTATCGAGTAAAAGGTAATAAGTAACAAGCGACGATTTTCACCTGAACTTATAACTCGAGCAGTTTTTTTAATAATCGAGCGATGTCGGTTATTTCAATAATCAAGTACTCAAGCGATTTCTCGCTCGTACGTATAGCAAAATATTGCATTTTTTACATAGATCAAAAGATGATATTTATGTGGTAAGGATAATCCAAAAACATTTAATAGAGTACGGTTCTTTTTGAAATTATCATAGACAGCCATGAATGCCCCAGAATTGAAATATTATCCCAGCAAGCTATGGAAAAATAATTTGTACTTTTCAACAACAAATGATTTTGACATTTCTAGTTCCTTGTAATAATTTTTTATCTCATTTAGTTCTTTTCTGGAGTATTAGTTTTTTAAAAATGAAGTTTTCAATGGAAGAGTTAATTGATATGGTATTTGTATTGGGGAACTGTGACAAAAATTGTTTACTGGTCAGGAAAGGCGTCATCCAGATCCCCTAAGCTTTACTACATTACTCGAGCATTTTATCGAGACAGGGAGTGTGGGCTATAAAAAGGAAGAAAGAACAAAACCGGCTACAAATGAGGAAAATCAACTAGCAGTTTTGTTAAGAGTTACTGAAAATCCAAACATAAGTCAGGCAGCGCGTGGGAGAAGAGGTTAAAATTAGTGAAAGGTCAGTTCAGCGAATTTAAAAAATGCATGTTATCATGCATATCATATTCAGCTACACCAGGCTATGAGTGAAAATGACTTTTAGTGCAGGGTACAATTTTGCGAGTGGGCTCGAACTGGTCTTCAAGAAAATCCACGTTTTTTTATGTCGGTGTTATTTACTGATGAGGAGACATTTCACAACAACGGATGCGTAAACAAACACAATTTTCATTATAATGCCGCCGAAAATCCACGCATCTTTCGTGAAATGGACTACCAACATCGTTGGTCGATAAATGTTTAGGGAGGAGTGATTGGTGGTAATGTGATCGGTCCTAATTTTTTTAACGGCCACTTTACTGTTCAAATTTATCTTGAATTCTTGAGAAACGATTTACCTGTATTACTTGCTAATTTACCACCAAATATGCTGGCACAAATGTGATTTCAACAAGGTGGAGCTCCAGCCCATTATGCGCAACAGCCAGAGCAAATCGCTGGATTGGAAGAGGAGGGCCAGTTTGATGGCCTCCGAGGTCACCCGACTTAACCAAATTAGACTTTTTTCTGTGGTGGTATGTAAAAGATCTAGTTTATAAGGAACGGCCAACTATCGAGGAGAACATGCGGCAGAGAATAATTAACGCATTTGCGACATTTACACCAGCGATGCTGGGCGATATGGATAGGAGCTTACAAGTAAGAAAAAACAAATGTTTGCAGCAAAATGGAAGACATTTTGAACATTTGTTAAAATGAATTGTCAATAGTTCCTGTTAAAGTCTGTAAAGTGATAAATAAACACCTACATATTGTTTTTCCATGGCTGTGTGTGTGTGTGATATTTTCCCAATACTTTTTTAATTTAATGAGAATATTTATGGTTTTTGGTAAATATCTCTAAAACCATTGAGAATTTTAATACATTCGATATAACAAAATATGCTTGTAATTAAATTCTGCATCAAATAATGAAATAAAATACAGGATGTGCCAATTAAAAATACTAAGAAAAACTGATTTGAAAGTTGCCATTTTGAACACCCTGTATAAAATAAGAAAAAAATATTTATTGTCAGAGTATTATTAGCGTTACTGTTCACACTATTTAGCTGGAACAAAACAGATCTAACAAGATTTTTATTCTAATTAATAAAATATATTTTATGACGTCACACTTTTTTGGGCCACCCTAACATATTTTTTTTTAAAATATGCATCAACCCACATCCTACAACTTTTGTATTAAACTTTTTTTTTCTATTGTTATAAATAAGGACGCTATGGATGCCCGACGCACTAATGCAGGACCCGGTATAGTAGGAATCAGAGAGCTAGGTACTTTCTTGCATATTTCATGGTGATGAAATTCAAAATGGCGAATGGGCGCCATTGAATAGGATGTAAGGCCTTGGGGATACAACATTTTAATCGTCCTATAGCGTACTTTACGATCCCAGAGTATTGTCTCCCTATTCGTACCCAAAAAACAGAATGTCGGCATTAAAAAATTAATATTTACTATTTTTTTCTTCTGTTATTTAAGTTTCAATTTTACAACTTGGCATAAAGCAGCCAAAACGGCTGACTGATACTCACTGCTTTATACCAAATTGTAAAATCTAAACTAAAATAACAAAAAAAAATAGTAAATATTATTTTGTAAAAAGTCGCTATCTTGTTTTAGGTACGAATAGGGACACAATATGCTGGAATCGTAAAGTACTCGATAGGACCTTTAAAATGATGTATCGCAAGGCCCCACTTCCTATTAAATTTTTTTAACAAGATGGCGCTCATCCGCCATTTTGTATTTCATCCCCATGAAATATACAAGAAAGTGTAGCTCTCTGATTCATAATACACTATGCCAAGTTGTATTTATTTTTCTAAGATGGTAAATGGAATAAAGGATGATAAGAAACTAATAACACTGGGGAACAGCAAAAATGTTTCCGAGACCAAAATAGCAAAATCTTACTTATTTTATTATACTAATTAACAATCTGTCTTGCAAAAGGCTCAGTTGGCTCCGGTTTTATAGATCCATCCCAATTATGATAATTTACCTACCTGCCCTTAATATATGGGAAAATTTCACCATTAAATGAGAAATACCTGGATTTATTATAACAGGTGTACTTTATAAGGGGTTTAAATACATATAATATAAATCCTAAATTGTTAGTTAGTTGTATTTCAACCACCAGTTGATCGAGAGCTGTTCGTATTTGAGAAATTAGAGAGTTTTGAGCAACATGTCGCGAGTTTGTGTAAATAAGCCGGATCATTTTTGTTATATATGTGGTGAAATGACTTTTGTGAAACAAAAACGTACGCTTAGCCCTTTAATAAAAAAGGCTTACCACTTGTATTTTGGCTGCAAAGTTGGAGACCAGGATAAAAATTGGGCTCCCCATATCTGCTGCTACAAATGTGCGTCCAACATTCGCGGCTGGCTAAGTGGAAAAAACCGTAAGATGCCCTTCGCTGTTCCTATGATCTGGCGAGAACCGAAAGACCACGTTACTGACTGTTACTTTTGTTTGACACCTCCCATCAAAAAAGGCTTTTCAGAGAAAAAAAGGTCTGCGATACAGTATCCAAATTTACAATCCGCCATACGCCCGGTGCCTCATAGTGACGAGTTGCCTATACCTAATCCACCTCAGGAATATACCCTTCATTCTGATGATGATCAAGAGGATTCAAACGGTAGTGTACCGGAAAATGTCGCCGGCCCATCAACCTCGCAAGACTCCGATTTTGTCTGTGAACTTCCAAGTAAAAAGCCTCACAAAATAAGTCAAAGTGAATTAAGTGACCTTATAAGGGATTTGGAACTGCCCAAGACAAAAGCAGAACTATTGGCCTCTCGATTGCAACAATGGAATTTACTTGAAGATGAAGTAAAAGTTTCTGTGTACCGAAGCCGTCAGAAAAACCTAACACCATTTTTTAACATGGATAACAATTTGGTAGCCTGTAGGGACATTGAGGGATTAATGGCAGCTTTAAATCTGGACTATGATCCAAAAGACTGGAGACTTTTCATTGATTCCTCAAAAGTAAGTCTTAAAGCTGTGTTACTCCATAATGGAAACAAATTGCCTTCAGTCCCAATTGGTCATGCAGTCCATATGAAAGAAACATATAGCAATTTGAAATTGTTACTTGAGACCATACAATATGAAAGATATAAATGGCAAATTTGTGGGGATTTAAAAGTTGTGGCGATCTTGCTTGGAATGCAGCTAGGTTATACCAAATACTGCTGCTTCCTCTGCGAATGGGACAGTCGAGCACGATCGGATCACTACAGAAAGAAAATTTGGCCACCGAGAGAGTCTTTTGAGCCAGGAAAGAAAAATGTGACCAGCGCGCCATTAGTTGCCCCAGAAAAGATTTTACTACCGCCACTTCATATAAAATTGGGACTTATGAAAAATTTTGTGAAGGCAATGGACAAAGAAGGCCGTGCTTTTAGTTATTTAAAAGAAAAGTTCCCTAGAATCAGTGACGCTAAAATTAAAGAGGGAATATTTGTGGGTCCCCAGATTAGGAAACTTTTCGGAGATGCGCAATTCGATTCCATACTTGAAGGCAAGGAAAAAGACGCTTGGGATGCCTTTAAAATGGTTGCAAAAAATTTCTTGGGAAACATAAAAGCAGAAAATTATAAAGACCTGGTTGCCCAACTTCTTTTGTGTTACCAAAACCTAGGGTGTAATATGTCGTTGAAAATTCATTTCCTGGATTCTCATCTGGATTACTTTCCGGAAAATTGTGGTGCTGTAAGTGACGAACACGGTGAGAGGTTCCACCAGGATATTTCGAACATGGAAAGAAGATATCAGGGAAAATGGAACTGTGAGATGTTAGCCGACTACTGCTGGACTATTACGAGAGATGCCCCAGAGGCTGCTTTCAAAAGGCAAGCTAAGAAGCGCAAAATGAGTGTCTAAACTTTGGATTCAATGATAAAAATGTGCTATTTAGTTGCTTTTGTTGAACCAACAATATATTGTTATCTGTATTTTGTATGTCCATTGTATATGCCTATGAATTAAAATTTTGTAACAAATAATTGAGATTTTTTTTTTTGCGAGCCAACTAAAATCTTTAATAGGTATTTTTTAGTTACTTGGGTACAGTTGAATCCAAAAAAATAGGTTTTGTTCAGGAAACAAAAAAAAAGTTGAAATTTGTTTCCCAGTGTAATTATGCAATTTTTAAAACTAAAACAAGTAATATTCTGGCATCATAAAGTACTCGATAGTACCTTCAAAATGATGTATCGCAAGACCCCTCTTCTATTTAATTTTTTGCGAAGATGGCGCCCATCTGCCATTTTGACAGTTATAACTCTCATTCTTGCGTCAAAAGGTAGTTTCCATGTGGTGTTATTAGATTGCTCCTTATAGTTAATCAGCCGATAATAATTGAAAGTAGGAAATATTGAATTTCATAATAAAAAGGTGTTGCGTGTAGTTTAAATAACAGTATAAATTAAATTAAGGAATCTTTTAATGTATGCGACCCCGTTTTTTCTATCGTAATAGACCAAACATAAGTCAGATGTGACAATTTAAAATTTGTATACCATAAGGCATACCTACCAGACAAAGTAGATACAAGATCAAAAGAGTTTTGTGTGTAATAAAAAAAAATAGGAGAAAAATAAATATATCTAAAACCTTTGTGTACAAAATATATTTTGTCATGAAAACTGCTATTAGATGATGATACATCGAAAAAAGTTATTTGAAAGAAGCGTTTAGATTTTAATATTTCGTTCTTTTGTGAAGTTTGAAGACAATAATTCCATAAATTGTATTTTTTCAGAAAAATATCCAGTATTAGTTACATAACTAACAAGGGGTTACATGTTTCGCCCATCTGGGCATCATCAGACCTAAATTTTTTCTTATTTATTTAAAAAACTGTTTGAACAGAAATAAGATAAAACCACGAAAATAGGTCACTAAATTAACTTAAAATAAAAATGTACACCACAATACAAATGACTGCACAAACAACTAGTAGTTACATTACGACATCAAATGGAGAGCGATTTTTAAATTTCTTATGGGGACTTAATTATATTTTAAAGATATTAAAAGGTTTTATGCATGGAATGGTATATGAAATGAAAGAATAATATATGACAAGTATTTACGTATATTAATTTCATCATAGACAAAGGCAGAGAGGGGACGCGTAAAACCAGAAGCTATTTTGTTACCGCCTGGCTCCTTATCGGATTTAGCAGTGGCGTTACATGAATATTATCTAAGTATTATCCCAGTACAAAATTATTATTTATGGAATATAGAAGTAATATTTTTATTGAATTGAATTTTTATATTGTGTCCCTACTGAGTACAAATGTTCTTCTGCTTCTCAATAATTTATGAATGCTTAGTAAATTTTAATTTTATTAGCCAAAAATATAATTTCATATAGGAAAGGTTGTGAAATTTAAATTTCTTTCAACTTTAGGGAAAATAAAAAACAAAATTGGTCGATTCAAAATTTATTACAAAGAAGCAACAATTACTGGTAGTTTTGAAAATATTGTTGGCACAGCACCTCCAAGTAATCGAACTCTTTCCTCAACTTTATAAAAAAGGACTTCTCAAAATGCTTTGAACAAATCCTGTAGGCAGGAGAAGGTGTCCAATCTCTAAGTCCCATGTTCTGTACCCAAATGTTTGCTTTTTGTGGATCTTTCGGAAATCTAAAAACAATACAACAATGTGTGAGCTTAGTGGTTTAAAATAAGTTTTAACAGGACGCCATCCTTGTGAAACGACCTTCGCCTGAAGTCGTGTTTCTCAAAGACTATGATCTTCAACGATTCAAGACGAACGTTAATCGCTTTCTTTAAAAAAATAACACTGGTATACATTCGAAATAATATAATGCTTTCACTAATAATTAACCAAAATTAAATAAGAAATAATTTAATTTTGTCAAAATATACAAATCATGCAGGTACGCCATTGAGTGACACACCCTCTCCAAGGGCAATTACCTGGTTCTTATTAGAAATCTTGAATGAAAAGTGCAACAAATCTAGTACAAATTACAAAGAAAGGTAGCTTTAACTATGGCCTTAATCATAGTTTGAAATAATATATACTGCTGAACTTAAAAGGGAGATATCTAATATAAAATAAATGCATGCAAAAAATACAAGTTGAATATTTACCGATGGAAAGTAATTACAAGCTTCTTTCGTTCATTACGGCTTTTACAGCCATAGGCACAACAATTCACCATTTTTCTGTAAATAAACTTAATTCTTATAATAGCTCTTCTCACCAGAAATCACCAAAATACACTGGGTGCCACCACGATTGTCTGGCTCCCTATCAATGGCGGTGGATCAATTTTATGTAACACTTTCTGCGACGGCCCGTAAACCGGAATTATTCGCCCCCTCTCTTTCTTTGTCTATGAATTTAATAGAAATATAATACACATTACAGCTAAAATACCACTGAAATTAGGAAAGATTCCGACAAAGTCTTAAAACATCTGCCGCGCCATTCGAACCGGTCGACGATAGCCGAAGGTGCTCGGCCACCCCTGCTTGTTGCCACCAGCGTTGTCAGTCTTTTACAATTGTAATATATCCATTACTATTTTTAAAATTTTTGAGATGTTAATTTTTATTGTGGGGTTCTGGTTCTCCATATGAAATTTATGTTCAATCTGGAGGTGGCTCCCATATCATAGAAAGTAACGATATTTTTTTCGTATTCTTCTTACTCTGACACCGTTTTTTACTATTCTATTAGGATTCGAACCGTCAACCTATTACTTTCGATCAAAGATTTCTGGCAACACTGGTCGCCACGTAGTGAGTGCCGTTTGCCGTAGTTTTCCATGGTAAGAAAAGTTCACCAGAACTGTTCCTTATTTAGTCGTGAGTGTTTATTAAAATAAATATCTATAATAATATGACGTGCGCTGTGTTCGGTTGTGATATGGATAACCAGGCAAAGAAATTTGACAGAAATAGAAGTGTTTCCGCTTTCATCAGGATAAAAATAAAAAATTAGAATGGATACGGTTTTATTTATTTCATTAATATTTACTTCTTATGTAATTTCCACTGAAGCTGATGAGAGTATATGCCTTCGAAACATGTATGGAAATTAAAATATTATTTATTCAACTACTGAAGCAGACTATGAGTTTCTTTGCCTCTTCATAATTTCACTCCACTGAGAGATGAACTATTAAAAAAAATAGTTTATAACTACTTGTTGTATGTTAATGAAATAAATATACCCATTCTTTCATTTCACATACCATTAAATGTGTAAACCCTTTTAATACCTTGAAAAGAGAATTCAAAACGCTGACAGCAGTATAAATCTCCATAAGAGATTTAAAAAAGGGTGATAAATTTCAGGTTGTTTTACAGTAACCAAATTAAATTCCACTTGCTGAAACGAAAGCAACCTTTTACCGACAGTTCAATGTATTCAATGTTCATGGAAAAACTGTTCTCGATTCCTTTAATTGGTCATGCCAGCGTCTTTCCGTCAGCAATTTAAAATAGGATAAATGATACTGTCTTTATACCCAAACACAATTATCGAATCGCATGACTTATCTCAACATAGTTGTTGACGACAATCGACGATAGCTCTAGGCACGACTTTTCCACTGGTACTTATAAAATTTTATCGATAATGCGGAATTCGAAAAAAGATTCTCGACCCTCTTGACACCAAGGTTCCTCGGTACAGCGATTCAAGACCCACTGGCACACATTCTTTGGACACGGAGCCTCGTCAGTGGCTCGCTCGGTTTCGATTATTCAAATAAGGAAGTAGTGCCATTGAATATATCAAAGTTTAAGAATTTTGCTGCTATAGTAGTTTATGTTCTTGTATTATATAAGCATATTTAAAATTCAGAAGATTGGTAAACTCGAGTATTTAAATAGTAAATTTTCGCGATTTTAGAATAATCTATGCCGGAGTCTATAGAGGAAGCCAATAATAAGTAGGAAAAGTGAATTTTCGTGATTAAATTTCCAAGAAGCCTCTACACTGTGCAACTTATTTAACCCACAACCAAGAATTTACCTCAATTTTGGTGTTATGTATTTTCGAAATTTATTGGTCGTTTGCTAATGCTATGGATTGTGAATCAATATCACAGAAACAAAAATAATGATCATCAGTAGACAAGAATAACAACTTCAATCTCACAGTCAATGGTGAAATAATTGAAAGAGTGTCTAAGTTCAAATACCTGGGAGCAATTCTTAATGAGAGATGGGACTGCGATGAAGAAGTAAAGGCACGTGTCGGAATTGCAAAGACTACTTTTCTAAGAATAAAAAACATATTTCGTCAAAGAACACTACTGGCTGAGCTTCGGCTGCGTGTTGTCAGGTTACGTGTGGCTCATCTTACTGTATGGGGTAGAAACCTGGTCGCTTAAGGTCAGGACATTAAACTGAATTGAGGCTTTTAAATGTGGACGTTAAGCAGAATGCTTCGGATTTCCTGAACCGAACATGTGTCGAATAACGATGTTCTACTAATCGCTAGAGTAGAGAGAGAGAGCTCTTAAATGTCGTTAAACAGAGAAAGACGTCTTACTTAGGACACATCCAACAAACCCAGGGCAAGATCGAGGGGAGACGAGGGCTAGGACGAAAGCAGCACTCCTGGCTTAATAACATCAGAGATTGGTGCGGGATACCAGATGCGGGATCTATATATCGCCGGGCTGAAAACAACACTTTAGTCATTTTATGACGGAGAAAGGTCCCGTACGTGCAAAGGATGCACACGGGACGGGAAGAAGAAGATTGGTCGTTTAATTGATTTTTTTCTCCAATTGTAGGATTTCTTCTAAAGAATATCACTGCCTATACTGTTTTGGTTAAAAAAGTAACTTTAGTATTATACCAAGTGGTATAAAAGTGTTGTGTTTTTTATGAAAATTCAAAACACACTGTGGAGTATACTAGGCATTGCAAGTTGTTGTAGATACAGCTAAATGAACGATTCATGTCTCCTTTACATTTTCTGTCTTGACTAATTTGTTTTTCTTTGTTACTTAATTCTAAATCTTAAGACGCTAATTCTATTAAATTAGACTTAATTTTTTAATTAAACCATAACACCGCAAGAAGCGAATTGCTTTAATTATCGCAACACTAATAATTAGCATAAAAAATACCCAAAATTGAAAGTAATAAAGAGGTGGTTACACCCCTGCCCCAAATGACCTCCCAACATCTTCGTATGTTCGTACTAAAATTTATGGTTCTTTTTATTCTAATCCATAATTTGATAAGCCGTCCGGCCAATACTTGTGAGTTTTGATATTGTCGTTCTTGATTTTGTAACAGCCTACCAATAAAATCCAAAATTTGTTCAATGGGGCTCATGTCGGGGCATTTAACTAAAAAATGTAGGCACATTTAATAAGTATTTCATGAAATAACAGGAACATGAGACCTGCAGTTGGCAATTTTTATCTGCAATAATATGCAATGCCTAGTATACTCCAGGGTGTTTTGAATTTTCGTAAAAAACTTAACAGTTTTGTAACACCCGATATAATAAACTCCTGGACAAAATTAACGCAACATCATAAATTTGCCATATTTTTGATGCTATTTTTTTCTGAATTTATGATCCGATTTGAATGATTTATTTTGCATTGTAGCTTGGTTCCTTTACAATGTCATAGGTTTCGCTGTTTATGATAAAAACTTAATTTTCGATTTATACTGGGTGTACTAAAAATGCTATGTTTTTTTCCGAAAATTCGTATCACCCTGTGGAGTATATTAGCAACCGAAACATATTGCAGTTGACATTAGACGGTAGGTCCATCTTTCCCCAACATTTTCTTTTTTGGTTTACTTCATTATCTCTGTTATTAAAGGAGATACAAAGGTCAAATAAAATTCGCCATACTGATAAAAACTGTTCGGAAACTGCTTATTAAACGTTCGTTTCGTATGCCCAGTTGCCCCCGACCACTAGTTTAATCTTGAAACCTACTAGAAAACATTTAACAATGAATGTGCTGAATGTTAAAGTCTATAAAAACAAATTACGCTATAAAACGGTGTATCTCCTTTAATAACAGAGATAATGAAGTAAACCTAAAAAGGAAATGTTGGGGAAAGATGGAACTACCGTTTAATGTCAACTGCAATATGCTTCGGTTGTTAATATTGGTATTTTTTAGAAATTATTAAATTTATCTGTTTTTTTGCCCTAGTGAGCCAATATGTTTCCATTTGAAAAAAATTGAGTTTTCTGGGAAAGCCCTTCGTAAAAACTTTAAATACAATATAACTTGGAAATTGCATTTTTATCAAGAACTTGGCTTAACAGTAAACCATTTTAGGGAGGTCATAGCAACCTAGATAAAAAAATAAAATGAGAAGAAAAAAGTCAAAAAGTGACGTATGGGGTGTCGTTGAATTTGGAATGGTGTTCTGAATCAAGATAGCTAAAGGGTGTTTTAAAATCCAAAGTTGAGGTCAGTTAGGGTTAAACGGGAAGTGACAAAATGGAGCCCGTCATATCACAAAATGCAAAATGATATATCGCATACAAACCCACTAAATGTTATTGCTGTAATTGAACAATAAAAAAGTTATAGAGGTGAGCGGTCTCCCTGAAACACCCGGAATTTAATTTAGGTGGCGATAGAGCGCTAATACATTTATATATTAGGGTATACGGGGTGATTCACGACGAGCGTGCATTAGAACTTTATGGAGAACTACTGAATATATGTTCCTGAAACTTTGGGGATTTGGGTTTATCGATATGCTCTCTTTAACTAAAATATTGACATGTTCCTGTCATTTCCGGTTATACCGGAAGTAGCTGCCAACTTTCGTTTTTTTAAATACAACATGGTAATTTTTATTACATTTTTCGATTAAGCATTAAATACTAAGCACATTTTATAGAAAATGTTTTTGTCAGACTCTATTAGTTTTTGAGATATCTGGACTTTTTGTAATTATTTGGCAAATGCATGACGATGAAATAATCCATATAATTTTTTTACCTTAGCGCTTGGATTAAAAAAATTTTCTCACCGAATAGCTAGAAGATCATCAAGTCTCTAAAACATTTCAAATTCGGCATAAAATGTACAGGGTGGTCACAATTCAAGCCTCATTATGAAAGAATTCAACCATTGAAAACTTTCTTATTTTAAATGGAACACCATGTATATTTTTATTTAATTTGATGGCAAATTAGTTGTTCTTTATAAATAGTATTTACTGTCCTATACCTATCTCAAAGCGTTTTCTAAAAAAATCCAATTTTATTCCGAAAATACTATTTGTTCAAGTGGGCTATGAAAACAATTGTACTTAGGGGCTGTATACTGATGTCTATACGGAGGAAAAGTGATTGGTATCAAAACGATGGGGCTCCAGCACACAACGCCCAAGTTGTTAAGACTGCCCTAAACAGACTTTTTCATGACCAGTGGATCGCAAACCAAGGTCCCTTCCACTGGCCAGCTCGTTCGCCAGACTTAACTCCACTGGACTTTTCATCTGGGGAACCATTAAAGATAAAGTTTACGCGCGTCCCATCACCACGAAGGAAAATCTAATTGAAAGGGTGAAGGCAGCATTTCAATCTCTAACAAGAAATTAGGAATGCTACAAGAAATAACATGATGAAAAGAATACATAAATGCTTGGAAGTAAATGGCAATCATTTCGAACATATTTTAAAAATATAATGAAAAGATATTAGGTATAATTTTCAAACACATTTTTAATTAAAGAATTTAAAGTTTATAAACTTGTTTCCTTGCTATTTTTAAAAAAATAATATTTAAACCATTAAATTTAAAACAATCAACTGCATTTTATTTATAAATTATTAAGAAACACTTTAGAATATTGTATTTCCAGCAATCAATCACTTTTCCTCCGTATAGACATCAGTATACAGCCTCTAAGTACAATTTTATTGTTTTCATAACACACTTGAACAAATAGTATTTTCGGAATAAAATTGGAGTTTTTGAGAAAACGCTTTGATATAGGTATAGGATAGTAAATACTATTTATAAAGAACAACTAATTTGCCATCAAATTAAATAAAAATATACAGGGTGTTCCATTTAAAATAAGAAAGTTTTTAATGGTTGAATTCTTTCTAAATGAAGCTTGAATTGTGACCATCCTATACATTTTATGCCGAATTTGAAATATTTTTGAGACTTGATGATCTTCTAGCTATTCGGTGAGAAAAATTTTTTAGTCCAAGCGCTAAGGTAAAAAAATTATATGGATTATTTCATCGTCACGCATTTGCCAAATAATTACAAAAAGTTCAGATATCTCAAAAACTAATAGAGTCTGACAAAATCATTTTCTATAAAATGTGCTTAGTATTTAATGCTTAATCGAAAAATGTAATAAAAATTACCATGGTGTATTTAAAAAACGAAAGTTGGCAGCTACTTCCGGTATAACCGGAAATGACAGAAACATGTCAATATTTTAGTTAAAGAGAGCATATCGATAAACCCAAATCCCCAAAGGTTCAGGAACATATATTCAGTAGTTCTCCATAAAGTTCTAATGCACGCTCGTCGTGAATCACCCTGTATATGAGATAGTAGGTATGGACTGTATTGAGTCTTTTCTAGTTTTCAACTTTCAATTTCCTACTCCACCTGGAAAACGGAACAATCGAGTTACCCATATTTTAGTTGTTTACTATGAGAGTCTTGTGGTTTTGCCATCACGTTTAATTGAATAGCTTAGGATTGCCTCACCAAAATGTATTCAAACTCGGAACAAGGGTTTATCATGTCGGCATTTTCAGGAAGTTATATGGCAGTTTTTCTATAAAATTTATAGGGGAGCCAGTATTCAGCTACCTCACGAATTACATGTGATTTCCTATGTATAACAACGTTCAGTGATAAATTTCGAAAATATGTAGTTCTCTGATTATAATTTTGGCCACATAGTATTAATCGGAATATTAATGGTTCCTATTATATTGTATTATGGGATTATAGTAAAACATAGTTGAAATTTACAAGTTCAACCAACCGTGTTTTGTTGTATCCGATAATAATATAGTTGTGGTTTCTCAACTAGTATTGGCTGAATAAATTAATCTGGTTCCTATTTTCATGATAATTTTATAATGTTCATGTGCGTCGTTTGGGAGGGGCAAGTTTCAGAAGACATTATCTTAGAACACTCTACTTTCTTTTTGGGTTGGCAATACTTTTACAATTTAATAAAATGATATAAGTATCAAATATGCCATGATAGAAACAATTGAACACAACAAAGCTTCTTCCCATCCGTCATAATTAAAAATAAATATATTATTAAAATTAATAAAAATGAGGCAGGAAGAAAGTTGTACTCCGTCAGAAATACGACAAATTGCAGAAAATAATCTAGAAAATTTTTTAAATAGAATATGCAAAACCTTGGGTTATGGTGCGAGCAGAACAAAGTTCAAAATATTGAATAAAATAATAAATAAAACTATTGAACAAAATATTGTGTCGACACAGCATTTGACAGAAATAACAATTAATGCCCAGGAAATGTCTACAGTAACTATAAATATGTATATATAAAGTAATAAGTATAATACTATATTAAATTAAAAATAAAAATAGTACTTTCTTGAATAAAACTGTACAAATAGAGCATAAACTGGAAGATATTTATATTATTTTTAGGTTATGCTGTTTTATAGTTGTGACTAGAAATTAGTTGACGGACCCCATCAGCATTTCCGAGTATAGGTATTTCCGATAAATATCTAGTAAAAATGATCTATTTGCAAGGTTAAAGGTTAGTATTTTAAAGTAAATAATTTCTGTCGAATCCATAATGCCTAGAAAACTAATTTCAACGAAATCAAAGTAGGCCTAAAATTCGAACCCTACTTGTTTCCAACATAAAAAAAAATAAAATTTTAGTTTCATAAAGTGGCAAGTTATTCAATTTTTCGTTTCATAATGTAGCCATTATGAAACGCAAATAGAAAAACATTATTAATATTTTATTTCGTTAGCGGAAAATATAGTATGTTTTTTTTTCTACTTTTTCTCAAATTTGGTACGTATTTTTAAAGTCTGAAATAAATTCACCAATCCCGGCGGTGCATGGTGGGATAGTGTCTTCGAAAATAGTTCTTTTAGTCGACGACGTCAAACGAAGGAAAATTCTAATATAGCTGATCCGAAGCTACTATATGAATAAATTTTACGCACCGTTATTGATTAAGTTAAAACTAGATTTTTGGACATTGAAACTTATTCAAAATTGTTGCCGCAAGAACTATTTGACAGTTTATTGAAGCAATATAAAATGTTTGATTCTGTTCAACGGAAAAATGAACTTAAAAACCCATTACTACCGTCTCAGTCGAGAGACCCTTTTTGGTTTAAAATGATGAATCAAAACTTATGCGGGAAATTATTCCATATTTGTCATTACAACAAATTTCTTTTGTTTTTCTTTCGCACTTTTTTAATTAAGTATAACGCGAATTCGTTAAAATTCTGTCAAGTTATCTAAATTCACACCATACCGGATCGGGTTTTCTAGTATTTACTATAAATTATTGACCAAATTTAGGTTTGTATTTTGGGCGTGGTCCATAAAAAAATTCGTCCGTGGCGTGGGATTTTCCCCTTTTTACTATATACTATAGTTGTTGCAGAATTGTGCCGTTGACTCTTACTGCCATAAATAAACTACCTGATTAAACCCTATTGTATACGCCTCAACCTCTTCAAAGCTCAATAAATGGGACCAGGGCCGGCTTGAAAATGTATACCACACCACATGATTTATTTTTATAATTTAAAATAAATAGATAAGTATTTTTAGTTTTAGGTACCTATAATAAATGTAAAATAATGATAACAATTAATGATAATTGAAAATAATATAATTTAAAAGTATCTACTATTAGGATAACAAGTACAATAAAAATTAATTAAATTCTAAGAAACTATTGATAATTTATTCAAAATATAACTCTGTATCACTATCACTTCATCTAAGCCTAAACTTATAATCAAGGGTTGAACATTTGTAATCATACAATTGTAAGAATTTTCCACCTTAAGTACATGCCGTACACAGTTTTTCCAGCTGTCTGCAGAAATTTTTCTTACTTCGTTTTAAATTAATTCTACTACAGATGCATTTAATGTAGGAGAAATAATATTTCTCTCTCATTGGATTTTAATTGGTGCCATATTAGCTCAAAGGATTGAATATACAATAAGTACGGAGGAAGATGCAACACTGTATGTCCATTTTCTGCTGCAAGTTTGTCACACTCGTATTCCTTATTTATTTTAAAAGCTTTTAATACTTCTAGCAGTTCTTGTTTTCTCGTTTCTTCAAAATATAAATCATTTTCAATCATAAAATTTTAAATTTCTGCTTTTGTATTATTAGAATTGGGTTTGTTCGGGTTTGTTCCCCCTATCAGCACAATTCCAATACGCCACATTCTACCACTAATAAGCCTAACTAAAAATTACTCGCCGGAAAACCACTAAAGATTAAAATTATTAAAAATCACTTTGTACTTATATATGCATCAGGCATAGGTATAATTGAATTTGTATACCTGGTACGGCTCTGCTGGAAAATATTTTAAAATTTGGAATTTCCTTATTTATTTTATGGTCGAAGGGATAATGAGGTTTATTGCAGTCAAAATATCAACGGTCCACGACCACTAGCGTCCCGGTTTTAACGTTTATAAAATTAATCATTTTATCATTGCCACCCCCTACAAAACTTTCTAAAGACGCCCATGATGATATTATTTATATAACAGTTATTTGCCGGGAGATTCCTGCTTGAAATAATTAAATTTCACCCTAAAACGTCAATATGTTTATTCTAAATAGAGGTCATGACCGTGTTATAAAAATATTTAGTCAAGTTACGCATCTGTTTTTATCTTCAGTGTATCCCGACTACCGTTGTTATCCGCTTCCTTAAATTTTTTCGAGATGTTTTCTTCTTTTTCTTTTTAATCATTTTGGGCACGGCCAAACCGGCTACAGGTGAATTTAGATGAGCATACAACATACATATCTTCCATGTTTGTGCGCCACGAACAGGTTTATCGGGCATTTAAAAAAAAACACATATAAATGACTACATTTACTTCGTAAATTTTTGCTTTGGAACGGCTTGGTTCAGTTCAATTACCACTTTCTATAATTAGTTTTAATTAGTTAACCTCTTATTTACTAAAGCTGTTTAGCTTAGTCTGAACAGAATATTCAGATCGTATAATCAGCCAGCCGAATCGTTGTTTTTATAACGTTATCATTAAATGTTTTTGCTGATAATTTGTTTCTCATTAAACAGTTTTACCGAACAAGATTTTATGGAACTAGTCTTATAGTTACAGAGACGGTAATAAAAGGGGTCCGTGAAGTGGAATATCAGTAATTTGGTTGTTCGTGAAGTTTAGGTCCCCCTCTACAACTTTTATATCTGATGAAATGCCGTAGAGTTTTGCTGAGAGGCGATGTACCGCCTTAGATAGGAAATTCTCAATAAATTCAAAATTATATCGAGCCATTGTCTGAAAATGAATTTACAGCATCTGCGTGACCCCAAAGTAACGGGAAACATATTTTCTGATAAGTAAACCCTTGCATATAAACCGGAAACACTTTTTCTGACAAGTCATCCCTTGCATATACTTTTTCGAGCGTGTAAAAAAAAATTAAAATAAAAAAAAAGAAAAAAAAAAGTGAATTTGAAGTTGAAACTTTCTAGAATGGAACATGTTAAAGAGATTATGTGAAAAAATTTATGTCGTTCCAGGTCTCGCCATTTCATTATTGGAATTTTTTAAAAATATCGTCGGAGGAAATTCGGAAAACGATCGTGACATGTCAGAAAATTGTCACACTACATTCCTTGACACCCAAATATTGTGGAAAAAAACTTTCAGAAGAATCGCACCTAGCTAGGCGGAATTCTGGCAATATTGCGCAGAGATACCGGAAGGCAGGTATCGTTCAGTTGAATGACGGGAAAAATGATATCTGGTGATTAAGACAAGCACGTCAAGACCAATATTAACAGATTTGTTAACATGGAAGAGTCCATTCTAGTAGAAAACTAAATATTATTCTATGTATTGGTTGATGTCAGTAGTGGCGTGTGTGAGTCGGAAAAAACCCGAAAAATCCAAATATTTTCAGCCGGAACAAGAGTACCTCCCCTCCCCGTTTCCGAGGATGCTGAACACGACGGCGGCGTCAGAATTTCTCTTTGGGGTTGCGCAACCCCTTAAAATGGCCAAAAACCACCCCCAGAGGGGTTAAACGCGCTTCAAGAGGTTTCCCTGTAGAGAATCACAGTGCCGATTATACTTCTCAAAAAAAAATTCGCCCTTTTCGGGATTGAGTATTGGTCGGTGGAGGGGTTGGAAGTGGTCGGACGCGATATCCAACACCACCGCGTTCAGCATCCTCGAAAACGGGAGGACAGTGTGTTTCTCTGCAGAGAAACCTCTTGAAGCTCGTTTAACACCTCTGGGGGGTGGTTTTTGCCCGTTTTGAGGGGTTGTGCAAGAGAAATTCTGACGCCGCCATCTTGTTCAGCATCTTCGGAAATAGGGGGGGGGGGGGGTACTCTTGTTCCGGCTGAAAATATTTCGATGTTCGTCCGACTCACACATGCCACTCAGTGGTTTTCTGGTTATTTCAATTATTTGTTGTTAGTATTTTTAAAAATGTCAAAAAGTGGGGAGAAATTAAACAGATCGTCAAATTTCAGTTTTTCGGAACGAAATATTTTAATTAAATCAGCTGTAAAAAGGAAAATAAAAGAACACATGCCATAAATGGCGTCAGAAGGAAGAAGAATGGGAGAAAATTGAAAATAAATTCAATGCATGCAATTTCCTCAAGAATCATTATAATCTATGAGTCTATGAAATTCATCATCTAATTCTGAAAGAGGGTTTAGTCTTTCCTTAACGGTATAAGATCTTATTTCATATCCAAAAAAAAAGTAAATCTTCATCTTCACAGAAAATTCAATTTCCTCATAATTCATCATGTTTTTGTTTAAGAATGAATCCAACAAAATATTCTCAAGATTCTTATTTGTTACTCATAAAACCATCATACCGCCAACTTTCAATCCGAATCAGTGAACCGTTTTCAAATTATGGCTTGTTATCGAAAATGAACTTTCAATTTCAACACTTTGAATTTCTAGAAAGAGCAACATTTCGAAAAATCTTATGTGACTTAATCGGTCCAGTTTAATGTTTAGTATGTCCAGTTGTTCTATGGCCCGTCAGTTATGGAACACCCAGTACAGACTCAAAAATATCTCACTTACTAACGGTCGGAGAATTTTTTTTTCTTCCTTCGACCAAAAACTTATTGGCTTACAATTATAATCGAAGTATTTTTTCCACGCTTTTCCTCACGAGATAAACATGGTCAATATATAGCCGCAAGCTACTTGGCAGGTTGACCTGGTCAATCTTTCTGATTTTACTTGCAAATTCCTTTAAAGTGGATCAAGTGACATGCATTATCAAGATGGCGATATGTTTCTGATATAGTATATTACATCACTAGGCTCGAAAGTGCTACTTTTACTGCCGGGGCGATAGTACTGCCGAGGCGCAGCCGAGGCAGCACTATCGCCCCGGCAGTGAGTAGCGCTTTCGAGCCGTGTGATGTATACTATTTTTTATGCTCCCTAGCCCTAAAGTGTCTACTTTCAAGCCGCGTTTCCGGCCCGAAAAGTGGTACTTTCGGGCCGGAAACGCGGCTTTAGCCCGAAAGTGTCTACTTTCAAGCCGCGTTTCCGGCCCGAAAAGTGGTACTTTCGGGCCGGAAACGCGGCTTGAAAGTAGACACTTTCGGGCTAGGGAGCATGAAAAGTTTATTCGCGTCAGGTCTAAAGTCCTCGTTATTATGTTTGATGAATTATGATGATTGTCTGTGATTATCACCTGTCAAATTTACTGTTTCGACCAATCAAATTGTTTCATTTACACCAATTACACGTAATTTTTTGATAAATTTCTCATCTCCCTTACAAGTGATAAATTTGTCTCATTGGTCCACATTTTTAAAAAGCGTTTCTAAGTAGGCCGAGTACTAGAGAATGACTTTTAATAAATGTCAAGTTTGAATGACTTTTTCTTTTAACATATGCATATGTTTTTTGATTTTCATTATTATTTATCCATGACAAACGGAAAACTACTTTAAAGGTAGGATTTAAGTAAATATATGACTGTTCATTTGCAATGTATTTTCTTATTTGCCGACATTGTTCGCATGTTTTCTTTTGAAATTTTAGTCACATAACCATAATTAGAAGGTTTGAAGACTAGACCAAAAAAATTCCAGAAATTTATTTATTTGTGAATAATGAATTTTTACCACGTGTTTCGATACCAAACAAAAAACTGCAAAAAATCACACAAATATGTATTTATTGTTCGGGTTTATTATTGTGCGTTTTTAACCCGAACAAAAAGTATTACCAAGAGTTATTTTTCTTCACATCTTTCTCAATTTACGAGCATAAAATAAGTAGATATTTAAAATAGCTTGTCAAATTCTTCCACTTTAAATTATCAGGTGCCCACTGTGTGCACTTCAAAAATTTAGGATTAGTTACGCGTAACGCGACTGGCAAAATAAGAAAATTGGTTATTATTTTTTTAAATTCACGTACTCATGTATTCATAGTTACCTAAAAGTTCCTGTTTAAATTTAAGAATGCTTACTTTTAATTACCAAAAAACTTGTCGATACCTAGGTTTTGTTAACTATTTTGCTCGTTTTCTTATTTTCCATTAACATTTTCTATAATGTATGTTATTTTTGAGAAGTCTTCTTGAGTTTAATAATAAAAAGTTCCTGTTTAGATTTAAAAATGTTTAGTATAAGATTACCAACGAATTTTTCTATATATTTTGTTAACCATTTTGTTCGTTTTGTTATTTTTCATTAACAATTTCTAATATTATGTTATTTTTGAGAAGTTTTCTCGTCTTTATAGTAATTAAAAATTTTAAAATTTTATCCTTTAATTTTTTAATATTTACAATCGGAGACCTAAACTACTGCGCTGGCTAGCCAGTTAAAACAAAACTTTACCAAATCATGTCGCGATGACTCCGCTAAGGGATTCAGCATACTTTTTTATATGCACCTTCTCGTTTATGTGCCTTTAAGAAAGGCGTATGTCGTGTACTTGCTCAGCGTCAATCTCGAACGTCGCCAATCGGATCGCGCGGTGCTTAGACCGGAGATCGTCTATCAGGTAACCGGCGATATTTTTCGGTTTTTCGCCGGATTTTTAACTAGATTATTTCCTATCGAGCGAAAAACTGTTCGAATATACGAGCAGTTTTTTAACTCTATCACACTACAGCGGTATATTTCCGTCGGCGTCAAGCGAAGCTCGGGTATCGAGTGAAAGATAATAAGTGACGGACGAGGGTTTTCGCCTAAACTCGAGCGGTTTTTTTAATAATCGAGTGATGTCGGTTATTTCAATAATCGAGTAATCAAGCGATTTTTCGCTCGAGCGATCACAACACTATTTTCTTGAATTGTTAACCACATAAATTTTATAAAATAGATTGTTCCGACTGCTCTAAAACTTACATTGGCTAAACCAAACAATATTCCAAAAATAGAACCAAAAAACATAAACCAGTCTACTTAATACAAATCAATCCCAAACTGCCCTATCGAAACACTCATTGATTACCTTCACAACTTTAATTTTGACAAAGTTCAAGTCTTAGATGATGAAACAAATTACAAAAAACGCAACACTAAAGAAATGATTTACATCAAAAAAGACAATAATACGATTAATTTTAGAACTGATACAGATAAGCTTAATAAATTTACAATAATATAATTACATCAAACTAAATGCAAATCTTTACAATCATAAAAATAAACAATAGTAGCCACAAATAGTTTTAATATAGGATTTCCCAAACCCTTTCTGTAACCACCATTGTAAAAATGTAAACAAACCAAATACCCAAAATGTAAATACTGTTAAATATGCATATCTTTTATTTTACGGCATTTAATCAACCTTACTACTAAATTTGTATAACTAAGTTAGTTCATGTTCACTCAACAACAAGACAAAATGTTACCAAATTTAGTGTAAGGGAATTATACAAGGTATGTTCATTTATATTTTTCATTTCATTCTGTTTTTTTTTTAAACTGCGAATTTGAAGCTAAGATTCCTCACTTAACCTTAACCCTCCATGTGACCCACATGACAAATATTTCTACACGTGACTAAATATGCAATAACATTTAATTTAAAATATCAATCGCCAAACCCACATTAGTTCATAATGTAAATTTCTGAATACTTTAGTAAAAATTTGCAATTTAAAAACATTAACATGTAAATAGCGTCTTAAGAATTTTTGAAATTTGTAAACTGGTATGGATTGAATTTCATCCCGATCTTAACAAGGAAACTATCAACATTTCTGTTCATCGTGTCATTATTTTTAATGAATTTTACCTCTTTTACATATAAAATGCTCGTCATAAGGCTCATACACACCAACCAAGACCGCGGTGACGGTAGCGGTTAGCTTTAAATACATACTTTTTGTGAGCTTTGTGGTTATTATTTAAAAAAATCATTATTGTGTTAACTACACTGACAAAAATGCATTTACCAATGTCGTGGGTTACAAAATTGGAGCTACCTCAACCCACCTCTCTATGTTGTTCTAACTGAGCCTACGAATTATCACAAATTATTTAAAAACGCTACAGTAATTCCGTTTCTTTTGGTTCGCCTCAACCCAGAAAGAGATTTTTTATCAACATTTTAAACATATTTGGGATCACCACAATTCCTCATCTTGTAACTATTTTACTGTTACCTGAACTCAGTTTCTGGGTTGGGAAAACTTACTAATTGATTATAAAAAATATATAAAAAATTAAAAAATATAAAAAACGTGCTCCAATGTCAAGTCTTGATTTCTCGATTCATGAATTAATCTAGCCCGACTAGTAACGCATCACAATTCACATACTGGTTGCTATGGTAGCCCATCAATAATTTAAGACGGTGGGGCGTGAGCTATTCCAACGCATAAAATAACCCATCTTCTGTGCTATCATAACTTGAATAATATGAATAGTGAGTTGATGCAATTTCTTCGATTTGGTTACCGTAATTCGGAGGTCTGGGCTGTCCCCTATCAGCAACACGCTTCGGTATAGGACAACTCATATTTGAGTTATATCAACTTGAAATTCCGCTCAGTGTACTCTTTAATATATTAATTAGGAGTCTGTACGTAGTCACTTCGCACGGAGGGAAAAACTTAGTTAAATTTACTATAAAAATATTAAAACTAACCATAATTTATGACTCTATATGTGGAATAACTTTTATTAAGAACTGCCATTAAATTATAGCAAAGTTTTAACCTATATTTTTAGTAAACATTACGAAAATATTTAGTAAACAAATTTATACGAAAATTTTTTGTAAAATTTACTAAAATCTTTTGTAAAATTTACTAAAATCTTCCCAAGCGATCACCCATCCAAGTACTAACATGCCCAACGTCGCTTGACTGAGTTCGATATGTATGTTCCCTGTTATGTTCTCGTCCTATTACTTGTTACGAAGAACGAAAGGAATCCGTCGCATCTCATTTACGTATATATTTTTCTTTATTATAATTTTCCAACACTTCATTTAATCTTGGTAATTTTTACAATAAAATAAAAAAGATTTAAATAATAGATAGTAAAATGTACCATACTTTTTAAAATATTAAACTATTGGAGGAAATTTACAATATATGTTTTAGTAATTACTTGATTTAAATAAATATATTAGAAATTCTAACGGAAGTTTTTTAGAAATTATGTCTATTTTATTTTGGTACGGATTAATAATGAAAATTGTAATTAATACAATTTTTTTTCTCAAGTTTTACGTCTTCGTTCGCTGCCAGAGCCATGTTCTTAGTCCCACACGGGAAAAATACTAGAGTAAAATTATTATAGATATAGATAGATTTAGATGTGAAATATAGTATTAATTATATTTTTTAATAGTAATTCTTACCAAAATAATATTGCAAACGTACTTTACCAATAACTATAGTTACGATTTGTAATAAATTTAGTAAAATCAAGTAAATACTAAACTATATTGTAAATTTTACAACGAATGTATGTGCACGGAACAAGCACTATAGTAAAATTATTATACACTTGCCGGCACAAAATTCCGCCACCCTGAAATTTTGGTCAAATTTGCTATTTTATAACATTTTTATTTTTTATGCGATTTTCATGATTTTGTTTTCAGTTTGTAGATCCATTTATTGTATTTTTCCTTAATTATTTTATAAACTAACATTTTTCGATTAGGCTATATTATACAGGAGTAAATCAAACTGTTGTTTTTTGTCGTAATTTCAAAACACCCTGTAGAAAAATCGAGATGGATAATTTTATTTACATACTGTTCCTTGTAATTTTTGATGTATTCTCTACATTAAGTATTTTGATTCATTCCATTATCTCAAACGCTGATTTGAAGCCTATTTTTATTAAGAAAATATCATCAAGTAACTTAACAAAATTTTTTTTATTTTTGTTGGCTTTGCGTCAATGCATGCAGCTACTACCGAAACTCAACTATTCCTTTATGGAATATACGATACACACAAGCTCAGTCACACCCATCTCTAATCACCATTTAGGAAACCCCTATCCTACTCGAAACATATACAAACGGGGACACACGCTTCACGAAAAAAAAATTTTAATATCGTGTATTTCCTCCTCTCGCAACAATGACAGCTTGCAGTCTTCGTGGCATCGAATCAATAAGGTTACTTATCCTTTGTTGAATGAGCCTGATATTCTTCGGTCAGCGCCAGTTGTAAGTCTTGCAAGGTTTATGGCTGTACAGGACGACGACGAACGGACCTTTTAAGTTGATCCCGAAGATGTTCGACTGGGTTGAGATCCGGACTACATGGGGGCAATTCCAATCCAACGTCATCCAGATATTCGCTCACTACATGTACAACGTGAAGTCTTGGAATATCATATGCATTAATGTAAATTGGTTCTCAATGAAAGGAGCAAATGGAACAACAACTTCTTGGAGGATTTCCTCAATGTAACGGTGCGCAACAAATACAAGATTGATGCGTGCTTCGGTAGAAATACCCGCCCAAATCATGACTGATCTTCGATCCCTTAAAGAACGAACGGTGACAAAATGATCATCACCTCAGTGGTCATTCTCCTTCTGCCAGAGCCTTGCCGCCTAGTCAAAATTTCCTTCTGCAAATACCTATTCCAGGTATCTCGAACTGTAGATCGCAAAATTCTCAGAGTATGGGCGACATAACTTTTCGTACTGCCATTCCTTTACGAACGCATTAATTCTAGCCGCGTCTGCTGGAGTTAATACCTTATTGACACACAACAAATTATAATATTGTCACTGTCAAAATTTGTGTCACAATAATCGCGTAATTAGCCAACGTCGATAAGTTTTAACCGAAAGCTTGAAATACATTTTCTAAAAATATCATCGTCTCATTTAAAATTTTGCAGAGCTCGCAGCAGAAATGAGATAATGGAATGAATCAAAAAACGAAATGTTTAGAATATGTCAAAGATTACAGAAAACAGTATGTAAATAAAATTATCCACCTCAATTTTCCTACAGGGTGTTTTGAAATTACGACAAAAAACAACAGTTTGATTTACTCCTGTATAATATAGCCTAATCGAAAAATGTTAATTTTATAAAATAATTAAGGAAAAACATAGGATCTACAAACTGATAACAAAATCATGAAAATCGCATATAAAAATAAGAAAGTTATAAAATATCAAACTTCATCAAAATTTCAGGGTGACCGAATTTTGTGCCGGCGAGTGTAGTAATTTTATTGTACGATATCGTATAAAATATTGTATTAATTATAATTTTGATTACTAATCCGTAACAAATTAATATTGTAGATATACATAATTCCTAAAAAAGTATAGTTAGAATTTCTAATACACTGACGAACATTTTAAAAAATTTTTTTCTTCCCTGGAATGATTTTGGCTGGATTTTATATATTTTGGCCTGCTGAATCCGGATCTGGCCTGGCCTTTTCGATATCAGCCTCCAATGATAAGGGAGGGACATATGCTTTGAACAATTAAAAACCTATAACATATTTTATTAACAGTTAGCTTAGGTACATTATAAACATTTATAAATAATTTAAAATTTAATATTTACTTCCCTAACGCCTTTCTTTTATAAGAACTCCTGGATGTGTCTCGTATTAGGGTCCAGCAATAGTCGGCTAACATATTCGGGCTCCACTTTCCTGTATACCTTTTCTCTATGGAGGCAATATCCTGGTGAAATCGTTCTCCATGCTCATCTGATACTGCTCCTAAATTTTCAGGAAAAAAGTCCAAATGAGAATGGAGAAAGTGAAGTTTTAATGACGTGTCTAAAATATGATAGGCCGTGAGTAGTTCTTCCACGAGTTCACGATAATTTTCTGATTTATTATTTCCAAGAAAATTGTTGCAAACACTTTCAAATGCATTCCATGCCCGCCTTTCATTGTCACTTAAAATTTGCCTGAAGTTCGCATCTTTAAACAATTGCCTAATTTGGGGACCAACAAAAATTCCTTCTTTAATTTTGGCCTCACTGATACGTGGAAATTTGTCTTTTAAATACTTGAAAGCATTTCCTTCTCTATCCAGTGCTTTAACAAAATTTTTGATCAGACCCAGCTTAATGTGAAGTGGAGGTAAATATATTTTTTCTTTCTGAACTAATGGTTCTCGGGTCAAATTTTTAACGCCAACTTGTATTGTGTCACGTGGAGGCCAAACCTTAATTTTATAATGTTTGTCTCTTGCACGGCTGTCCCATTCACACAAAAAACAACAGTATTTTGTATAGCCTGCTTGCAGTCCTGTCAGTAACGCCACCACTTTTAAATCTGCACATATGTTCCATTTGTGATCTTCGTACTTTACACATCTTAGTAACATCTTAAGATTGTCATATGTTTCTTTCATATTTACCGAATTATCTATAGGAACCGATGGATGCTCGTTTCCATTAAAAAGTAAAACAGCTTTTAGACTTGTTTTAGACGAATCTATGAATAGTCTCCATTTATCGGGAGTATATGGTAAGTTCAGTTCGGTCATTAGGCCAGGTATGTCATGGCAAAATACTAAATCACCTTCCACTGCAAAACAATTTGTGAGAGTAGATTGCCTTTTCCTGTAGATGGACACCTTCACTTCTTTTCCCAAGAGCTTCGACTGCTGCAGGCGGGATCCGAGAAGTTCAGCTTTTGTTTTCGGGAGGTCCAAGTCACGAACAAGGTCATTTAATTCACCTTGAGTGATTAAATGAGGTGTATCACGCAAATCATGAGAACTAGGGATGTAGCTTGGTCCGGCTTCTGGTGAAATACTTCCGGAGTCTGATTCGGAATCAAGCGTGTAACTCTCAGGTGGCTGGGAATGGGTAATGAGTTGTCATGGGGCACTGGTTGCATTGCAGAAGGAATATTGGGGTACTGAATGCTATGCTTGGATTTGCTAGTAATTCCTTTAATATTCGTCATGCAAAAATAACAATCATCTACGTAATTACGAGGTTCCCTCCAAACCATTGGAACTGCGAATGGCATAGATTTATGAGTAGCTTTCAGCCATCCAGTCAATG
This sequence comes from Barypeithes pellucidus, assembly GCA_963991005.1. NCBI lineage: Eukaryota > Metazoa > Arthropoda > Insecta > Coleoptera > Curculionidae > Barypeithes > Barypeithes pellucidus. The sequence goes on along the minus strand of OZ022563.1, from coordinate 39,508,528 downwards.
TTCTCGAGCACGAACTGCAACATATTTTTGGGGTCCAGGACCTATCTTCATCGCCAACTTTGCATCCAAAGTACAGTTAATAAGCCTTTTTTACTAATGAAGATATCGGTTTTTGGTACGCTTTCGCGGTAACTTCGCCACAAATATAACAGAAGGTATCGGCTTTATTAACGCAAACACGCATCGACATTTTTGGTACCGTTTTACCACGCACGTAGATCTAAGCGAAAATATTAATAGATGTTTACTAAATGATTATATAGTAACGACTAAAGGGATATTTCAAGCATAGATCCAAATAAGCTGTAAATAACAATGGGGCGACCGTTTATTACCTATTAATGGGCCTATTCGCCCTTCCAAGAAATCTGAGGCTAACATTTGAGGGTCAGTTGTATATTAGTTTAAGTCCAAATGTTACAAAATACACGATATTTTTATAAAGAGGATTTTTGTGTTGATTAATGTAATTGTAGTAAAATCAAGTAAATACTAAAATATATCATAAATTTTACAACGAATGTATAGTGAAAATAGTTTATTTATAACTTCAGTAGTTAAATATTTTAAAATATATGGTAGATATTATTTAAGTATTTTTTATTGTAAAAGTAACAAAGTTAAATGAAGTATTGTAAAAATATTTTTACAAGAATAAGGCATAAATGAGAATCAATGCATTCTTCGGATTTCGTTTCTCCCAACAAATAATACGAGAAGAACTTAACAGGGAACATACCATCGATCGATAAAGTCAAGCGACGTTAGGTACCGATAGTACTTGGACGGATGATCGCTTAGGAATACCATATTATGTCAACATTTTTACCAAAGATTTTAGTAAATTTTACAGAAACTCTTGATATAAATGGTTTACTAAATATTTTTACTAAAAATTTAGGTTAACATTTTGCTATAATTTAATGGCAGTTCCTGATGAAAGGTACTCCAGGCACATATTTACCCTTAAATTTATGGTCAGTTTTACTATTTTTATAGTTAATTTAACTAAGTTGTTCTTTCCGTGCAGCCAAACGTTTGAATATAATCCGCTCCGCAGCCTTCTTAAGGAAAACTTAATTATAAGATGGCATTGCAACGGTAACTGAATACTTCTTCATCTATAAGAAACACGACATTCAACTGTTTTTTATGTTTGTTCGTGATTTTTTCTTGGTATTGTTCCATTAACTTGTATTAACAATCGTGTACCATTGTTAACTGTACACACACGGCAAAATAGCATACTACACCAGAATGCGTTAATAAATCGTATTTCCCGGTCATGAGTATGACAATTCTAATAGTGAATTTTGCACTTTGCATTGGAAATATGTGGGTATACAGGGGCATTTATGGTAAGTGACCTACACTCAGTGGCGTAGCGACAAATTTATAGCCCCCCCGCGAAAATTGAGTTAGGGCCCCCTACCCTATATTAAGAATATACATATATAAACATATAAACAAACAAAATTAGATAATACTGTTTATTATATAAACTACAAACCTATATCTAGAGAACGTTACAAAAAATAAAATTATTGAACAACAAGAAGAAAACAAAAAACATTCTTTAAAACTAAAAGGAACAAACACGAAAAAATTCTTCAGGTACCGAGCTAAGGTAGTGATACTTGAAAGTTACAGTGAGATAAAACCAAAAGTATTTAAAATTAAGCAACAAAATCTTGAATATAATATTATAGGTATCTCAATAGTTATTGCGAGGCAATTGGCCAATTGCCTATTTTAATTATTATATTGTAAAATTATCCTTATATTGTTCCTTTCAGGAGGTAAATTGTTTTTTTGTAGCTATTGCCTCCGCAAAATTTTTTATTAAATGGTTATTATCCATTTTGGCCGCCTCTTGTGCCTCTATAGACAGAAGTTGGTTAACCTTGTCTGAGAGGAACTAATTCGTAAATAACTTTTAATGATTTTTAATTTGGAAAAGGATCTCTCAGCTGTAGCAACACTTACTGGAAGAGTTAAAAATAATAATAAGGCTGTTGTTACCTCTGGAAAATTTGATGATAAAGTGTTATTTTCCACAATTAAAAATACAGCAAAGTCTTTAATACTTTGAAGAGAAGCAATTTTTTCCTTTAACGGCATACACAACGCAACTATCTCTAAAGGAAAAGTCGCAGACAGATCGCTGTAATATGTTTGCTGTAGTGTTTCTGCAGACATAAATAATTCTTTTTCTGGCAAAGTTACTAGAACTTGGGGACATAGAAATCTAAATTTATTAATAAATAACTCCATTCCCTCAAAACGATTACCTATTTGGTTAATTACAATATCAAATACTTTGTAATATATATTTATCCTAAAATAGTTTTCTCAACTAGAAAATAGATAATTTGTATTGGCTTCATCAAAGTGTTTTTTTGGTTTTAATTGTCTTTTATCTTCAAATTCCGGGTTTATATTCCATGATCTTGATATACCAATTGCTTCATTCTTCAAATTTATATAATTACGGACACAGTGTGACAAAATCTAGATCAGGTGGACATTGGTAAATTGGTATTTATTTGAAAGATTTGATAATTAGCAAAAGGCTCTATCGGCACTCGAAGCTTTCGGGCCCCCCAGCGACTGCGGGGGTTCGCGGTAGTAGCGCTACGCCACTGCCTACACTGCTGAGCATTAAATTAGGGTCACCCCGTAATTTGAAATTATTTCAGACATTTTCAGTTCATTGGTCTGTTTTCCGGTTGCAACAAAGTTTACTATCTTTATTCGATGATTTCTTCGTGATGGCTTGTACAAGTTGTTGTTGTTTCAATAAGCGTTTGACAAAAACAGTGCCCCTCACCCAAATTCGTAAAAACCATTATCAGCATATTTTTGGGTTCTGTACTTTCGTCTGTCTATTGCAAATTGTTTGTGTACTGTTGGTACTGTGAAGTGTATTGAAATATCCATACATCCTGTTGTTGCTGCACTAATTGCGACGGCTATAGAAGATGCGAGGAACGTTGGTGTAAGTCTCCCCAGTGGGCAACGAGTATTTCACCGGTACGAAGAGACTGGTCTGCTCACCCGAAGGCCTGGTTTAGGACGAGGGAAAACTACAACAGCTAGAGATGACCGCTTTCCCGTTTCTAGTGCTTGGATAAACCTTTTCCCCTTTTCCCTTCGAAATCATCTGCAAGAAGTGATAAATGTAAACATAAGTGAGTGGACAGGAGGCGACTTCATGCTGCTGGACTATCTTCCCGAACTAGAGCTACTGGGCCGCCGCTATCCCATGACCACTGGATTGCAAGGTTGATTTTTTCACGAGAATACTTGGCTTGGACAATAGAGGATGGAGTCGCGTTTTGTTTTCCGATGATTCGCGATTCTGTCTTACTGGCCCAGATAGACGTGTAAGAGTGTAGGGACGACAAGGCGAGAGATATGCTCCAGCGTATATTGCCGAGCGACTTCCGTTTGGTGGAGGATCAGTTATGGCACGGGGAGGCATCTCTTTTGTAGCTCGCACGGAGTTAGTCTTTATCCAGAATGGGACGTTGAATACGCATAGGTAACTGACAGAGATTCTAGAAGACCATGTTGTACCGTTCATGGTTATTCATGGAGAAGACGCAACCTTTATGCACGATAATGCACGGTCCCATACTGCTCGGTTTGTTTCTGCTTATCTTGACGAGGTCCAAATCACGCGATTTGTTTGGCCTGCTCGCAGTCCACATTTTTTTTGTAGCATCAAAACCGGCTGAGTTATTTTCAATTTCCCGTTGTAGGTTAGATTTACGGGGCGTGCCCCCCTCCCCCCATTCGGCGCCCTACACAAATCATTTCGGAATGTTGAGGGGATCCTACTGTATCGATTGGAGAAAAAAAATTACTCGATTTCGTCAAGGGATTTTCGAGTCGTTTATTTCGCCAGGACGGCTCCACTAATAAATTACTTAAGTTAAGTAAAAATTTGATACAACTGAACTATTAGTTTAAAAAAAACAGTAGTAGTGCGTAATAACAATAACAATTAAAGACAGAAATAGCAATAATAATTTAAAAATCTTCAATTTTTTCGAAACAAAAATAAATTACAGGAACGTACTACGGGTATTTTAATAAAGATGCTCAATTTAAGGAATAACAGTATTTGTTGTATACTTCTGAACGTAGAGTTAGGTCTTCTTTCATAATTTAAACAAAAGAATCCAGGCCCGTATTTAAAAAAAATAAGTTGATGATGGTGACCCAAAGACGAAATGTCGCATCAAAGATTTGATAATTCCATCTTGTGGAGAATAATAAGTAGCAATAAGAAAGCGAACTTTATTTTTGGACATCTCTTCGAACAAAGCCAGGAAAAAATAAAAACCGAAACGCAAAATTTGACATTTTTCCAAATATTTTTTATTTTTTTGCGGAATATTGTTGGGTCCATAATTACGCAATTTTGTCCCAATTTAATTTCGTCTCTCTTACCGTTATTTAAATACTATAAAAGTGCAACTATTTCCTCGTTTTTCCAATTGAAGACAATATCTAGGTGCAAAAACCGTCCATATTTTAAAGTCCTAAACTTGACCAATTGTTGCACCCAATGCGAACTGCCAAGTCTATAGGGTTATATTTACGTTACTTGCTACGCTTTGGACTCGATCAGACGTATTTTAATACGTAATTTAACTTAAAAAGTCAATTTTACTCAAAAGTAGATTTGTACGGTTTTTGCACCAAGGTTATAAAAAATAAAAATGGTGCTGTCACCTAATCACCGACCACCGATATTAATAAGAAATAACTTCATTTTGAGAGAAGCAATATGAAAAAGATTCATTACTCTTTTTTTATATTTTTTTTGCTATCGGGTTTATTTATTTGGACTGATCAAAGTTGCAAATTTCCTGGCCATCACTTTAAATCAAAAGGTAGGTAAGACATATATGGAAAAAATCACTCAATTATATTTTTCTATCTCGTTCCTTTAGTAATGTCGTCTGCTCTCGAGGACCAAACTTTAACCTTACAGGAGACTGACCACCGACCTATAACTATGGATACGTACAACTTATGGGGTACGCAGTAAAAAGTTAAATTTTATGAATGAAAAAATGGGTTTGTGTGCACGATTTACCGGTCATCTTTTTAAATGTTGCTCGTGGGTTGTCTTGCGCACAGTGTTGTCGCCGTCATATAGGCAACCCCGCCGTATTGGTGCAGGTTTGGTTGCCAACCAACGACGACCGTCCAGCACCGAAATCGTAGGGTACTAACGACATTAAAAATCTATCGATACGTGGACAATAGATATCAAGATTAATTCTAAAAGTGGCTCTTTAGTGATTGCCGCAAGGCTTTCTTTCATGCGAGAAAATAAATAATTTATTGCCCAGTAAATAAGGTCTTGATGTCCCAACATATTGCCGTGTAATCATTTTCATTAAGGGCGACGTACGGTCCTGTTCGCCGGTTAAGGTAAATGCAGGTTGACAAGTTTATCTGTAGCTACGAAAGGAATGCGAGCAAAAAAATTTCTGAGGTTAACAATGTTGTCACATATATTAAATTTTAAGTTAATAATCTCTTACCGAGAGAACCCTAAAATTACATTTACGCATTTAAAATAAATTGT